>CM029404.1:30644310-31844310 GCA_017139565.1 Luffa aegyptiaca
CATTCCTCTCCTTCATTAAATGTTTTGCTAGGTTGTTGAGTAACCAGGGACATTTGTGATACCCACAGTTTGTCTTTGGGTCAAAAGATAACCTAGGAAATGTGAAAAATGATGAAAAAATTATTTGCTGAAAAAGGTTGATTATTGAAAATTTTGCTGAGAAAATTCATGGAGCAAAAGTTTTGAAGGATGAATGATAATCCAGCAGTTTTTCTGTCAACCAGAACATAGGTGAGCTTCATCATAAAATGTTGCCATTCTGAGGGGCAAGAGATAGAATAACTAAGGATTTTTTAGCTTTACAACGAGTATTTAGCCTAGTTGATGATGAGTTTGAGGCAAGGGTATACTGCACCATAAAGTGGGTCATCCCATGCTTAAGAGCTTATGACTGTAGGGCTGCTTAAAGTCTAAAACAAAAATATAAACCCCTTAGAAATGTGTTTTAAAATGTCTCATAATAGAGCTAGGTTGTCGCAAGTTCTTAGAATTGAGTTAAAAGTGGTGATGATTTGTCCATGCCGGAAGAACTATTTTGCTGCAGCAGTCCTTGGTTTTGCAGAATGCTCAGGTAAAGGTTGAAGGTAGTGTGGATTATCTGTTTTGATTAAGCTATGCTTTGTCTGATGTTTTGAATTCTTAAGGGAAGGTTGGTTAGTATTGCTCGGGACACGCAATAGTTCAAGTTTGGGGGTATGATAACTCTCCAAAAGGGAGTTATTTAGACCTTATTTCTATGTTGATTTGTGTGTCTTTTGTGCTAAATAGAGTTGCTTTTAGATAGATATTATATGTTTTAACTCATTTGGAAGAATGGATGCTTTGGAAGTTATTTGGTGCAGAATATATTGCTGAGCGACTTGAGGGAGCAAAAGCTATGCTGGAGCAAAGCTGGGAGCAAAACTGCCACATCACAGTTCATTAGCCAATTTAATGAACTGAATTCTGTTAAGCTAATCTCGGGATAAAGGAGCAAGGAGAGCCATCCTTGGGAGGAACATTCCACTCTTGGAAGGGGATCATTTCTCATTTCCATTTTGGGAGCCGAATAGAGGAGAGAGATTGGAGACCAACAAGAAGACCATTAATTGCAAGCTGATCAAGGGAATTAATATTTTCTTGTATTACTTTGTAGTTATGGATGCATATACTTATATTGTAACGTGTGTCTCTATGCACTTTATGAACTAAGTAATTTTAGGCATTGGTTAGGGAACATGTAATTGCTGTGCTTAATCTCTATGCAATAAATGTTGATTGATGCATCTTGATTATTTGTTGTGTTCATTTATATTTTGTGCCCGCCTGACCAGCCGGTATGAATACCACTTTCTAGTTTCAGGGATGATTTAGGGAGTGTGTGGCATTTAATCACACTAGATCATTGTGTATTGGTGAACGCCAGTGACTGAGCTAGGGATAGCCAGTTTCCTAGTGCTTGATCGGTAGTGCTTCATTGGAGTTGAAACACATTCTAAAAAATCCGGAGTTCCGGGAGGAATCCGCTAATAAGACTGCGAGAGTTTTGCATGATCAATAATATTGCTAGAGCAGCTTTTAAAACAATTACTAAATCCTGACCAGCGTCTGTTTCTAATTTGTCTGCCTATTTGTTAACTTTCTGTTCTGTCATTTCTTTTGCTACAGCATTATATCAAAACCAATCATTTTAACCACCTTTGAAACCATTAAAAAGCTAAACGAAATAGATAAAGTGAAAGCTAATTCAGACCCTGGATTCGATAAATACTTATTACTTGCTGCAGATTGTGTATACTTGCACAGAGTTCTAGAGTCTTTTTATACCTTATTTTTACCCACTCTGGAAACCCAACAACAACCCAAGAACAAAATCCATTGAAATATCTAGCCATGGTCCACTAGGAGTTGGCAAAGGTAAATAAAACCCATGTGGTTTTGACTTAGACTTAGCTTCCTTACATGCAATACATCTCTCACACTCCTTATGTACGTCATGTCTCATTCTAGGCCAATAGAAGTGTTCATTTAACATGTCATATGTCTTAGCGATCCCGAAATGTCCCATTAAAGCACCCCCATGAGCTTCTTTAACTAATAATCACGAATAGAACAAATGGGAATGCAAAGTTTATTCTTTCTAAACAAGAAGCCATCAAACATCATATAATCAGGAACAACTCGTTTGTGCATGAGAGATTCAACAATAGGTGCAAAATAAGTGTCTTGTGAATACATCGTTTTAATGTGTTTGAAGCCAAGTAACTTAGTGTGAAGTGCGTTTAGCAAAACATACCTCCTAGATAGAGCATCAGCAACCACATTTTCTTTACCTTTCTTGTACTTGATCACATAAGGAAATGTTTCAATGAATTCTAACCATTTAGCATGTCTTCTATTCAGCTTGGTTTGGCCCTTCAAATGTTGCAAACTCCGATGATCTGTGTGAATGACAAATTCTTTCGGCCACAAGTAATGTTGCCATGTTTGCAGCACTCTCACCAAGGCATAAAGTTCCTTGTCATATGTAGGATACTTCCAGGTTGCTCTAGTCAGCTTCTCACTAAAATACATTAATGGCCTCTGATTCTGCATTAAAACAGCTCCAATCCCTATTCCACTGGCATCACACTCAATTTCAAATGTTAGCTCAAAATTAGGCAAGGCAAGTAAAGGTGCATTACATAACTTATCCTTCAGATCAGTGAAAGCACGTTCTTGAGCTTTTCCCCACTCAAATTTTACATTTTTCTTTATAAGTTCATTAAGTGGTGCAGTTATGGAACTGAAGTCTCTAATGAACCTCCTATAGAAACCAGCTAGCCCATGAAAGCTCCTAATCTCACTAGCATTCCTAGGCGTGGGCCACTCCCTAATAGCTTTAACCTTCTCAATATCAACTTCCAATCCATGTTTAGACACTATAATCCTAGGAAGTTTACCTTTTCCATCAAAAAACTACATTTTTTAAAATTGGCATAAAGCTTTTCCTTTCTTAGTGCAATCAGAACACACCTAACATGCATAACATGATCCTTTAGTGTCTTAGAATATATCAGGATGTCATCAAAATAAACCACTACAAAATCTCCTAAAAAGTCACACAGTACATGATTCATGAGTCTCATAAAAGTACTAGGTGCATTAGTCAAACCAAAGAGCATAACCAACCATTCATATAAACCATGCTTAGTTTTGAAAGCAGTTTTCCATTCATCTCCAACGTTCATCCTAATTTGATGATATCCAGATTTTAAATCTATTTTTGTAAATAGGCTACAACCATATAATTCATCAATCATATCATCCAACCTAGGAATAAGGTGTGCTTATACTTAATTGTAATTTTATTTATAGACCTACAATCGACACACATTCTCCAAGATCCATCTTTCTTAGGTACAAGTAAGACACGGACACTACAAGTGTAACGATCTGACTTCTTACAAGAGTCTTTTCGGGACCGTTACGACATGCATGCTTTGGAGGCCTTTTTAAATAAAAAGATTTTATAACATAAATACTAATTTAAGTAAAAACTTCAAAAAAAAAAAAAAACAAAACTTTTATTCGAGATCCCTGATCTTAACGGTTTTAAATATTTTTAAATAATTTCCAAATTATAAACATGCATGGCCTCTAAGAAATTTCTCAATCAAATTTACAAATCAAATAAAATAAAAAAAAAATTCTTAAAGCAGAAGAAAATAAAATATGAAGTCAAAATCCTCCCATGGCTGCCTAACGGATTCTCATCAGTTGCCTTGTAGCTGCACTTGCCTTTACCTGAAAGAAAACATTTTTTAAAAGAACGAGTATTTAAAATACTCAGTAAGTGGCCCTACTGTTGAGGTTAGGTCACGCATAAACACATTTTAAAAATCAACAACAAATATCTTTTTGGTGGCTCTAAACTTTATCTTAAACTTATTAACTATGGGATATACATCAATTTCATGCATATCCCAGACACATCAATTTCATGTGTCACCTATGGAGGTCGTCAATTTCACGAACCTCGACTTAGGTACATCAATTTCATGTCCCTAAGTCCTGTGTAGGCATCTCTTTAAGTACATCAATTTCATGTACACTTTCAAAATTTAAGAAAAACTTATAATTTATTTAAAACTCAAACATATTACGGAATTTTTTGACAGACCACCAACTCAAGGATTTCAAACTCAACATTTGCAAACATAAATAATAAATTTCATGCTTTCAATGTTTTTTTCGTAAACATAAACATAATCAAACAACTCACAAAGACACAAGAATTTTGGAAAAATCAAACACGCGCTTCCAACTAAAAGGTTCAACAGTAAAGCCACTTACCTTGGCTTATAAATTCTCGATCTCAACTACTCCGAATTAATTCCAGCAAAGCCAACCTCAACCTTAATTGATTAATTGATCTCCAAAACAAAAACTATACTTGCTGGTTGAGAACTAAATTTACTCCTAATTCAAAAATTCAAAGTCAATTCCAACGAACACCTGCATTCAAGGCCAAGCTCACATGGGTATTTCATTAAAAACGCGAAACTGACTCACAATCCATGGAAAACTTGATGAATAACGCTTACCCAAAGTCAAAATTGCTCAAAGCCTCTGAAACTCAAATACTCACTGCTCAAAACGTGCCGAAAATACCGATAACAACCAAACGTTGCTGCTGTCCGCCGGAAACCACGAGCTACAGCCGCTGAAACACCGAAAAGGGAGATACCCACGCTAAAATCACCTGCTGGCCGAGAGTGGAACCGCCGTGGACGCCGTCGGACTGCTAGGAAAACACACCCACTGTCTTGCCGGCGCCGGAGAAAGCTAACAGAAGGAGGGAGAGACGCAATCAAAAATCGTCGCCTGAACCCACGCCGCTGCAACTTGTTGAACAGACGCCACAGAGCTCGCCGAAAAACGCACGACGAGGCCAGATCTGCGAAGCGATCCACCTGCTTGAAACGCGTTTGCTGCTTGCTGAAGGAGAAGACGTCGTTGCACCGCCTGCTGAACCGTCGCGCGCCGCCGTGGAGGAGATGTTGACCGAAGGAACAAACTGCCGGAGATGGGGCTGGAAGGAGCTGCCGATCGAGTAAGGAGAAGACCAAGTGAAGGTTGAAGATGATGGCTCACTTAGAGAACATTGGGCTGCATGCGGCTAGGTTTTATAAAGAGTAAGGTTGCATCTTCTTTTCTTCAACTTCAACTTAATTGCAAAAATGCCACCAAGCTCTATGAAATAAAATCTCACCTAATTCCATTCATTTAAATCCCCTTTTAAATCTAATTATGCAAAATTAAACTAATTTAACTCAAAATTAGAGAGATTTAATTTTATCTTGATTTAGCGTCGTTACAACCAGGACTTAAACTCTCACGTACATACTCTTGGGCGAGTAACTCATCAACCTGCCTTTGAATATCTTTGGCCTCTTGTGGATTGGTTCGATAGGCTGGTCGATTTGAAATCTGAGCACCTAGAATGAAATCAATCTTTTGCTTTATGCCTGTCAAGGGTGGTAACTCCTTAGGCAACTCCTTGGGAAAAATTCCTTTGAATTCCTGCAAAAGAGACACAAAAGCACTAGACAAAGAGGATTCAAGTTCCTCGGTTAGTAGGCAAGCTTCATTAAATTTATTTAACCATGAGTATGGTTCTTTTTTAAAACATAGCTTTCCTAACCTCACCAAATCTATCACTCCAACTTACTAATTTTCTCTATTTTTCCTCTCTAGGTCGCGAGCTATCTTTTTGCTTTTCTCTCGATCCCTCATTTTCTTTCAAGTTCTCTTTTTCTTTTCTCTTTTCTTTTTTGCTTTCTTCTTTTGCTTTTGTCGCAACCTCTTCTTTTCTTTTTCCTAACTTTGTTTGATCAATAAGTACTTCTTTAGGGGAAAGGGGTACAAGTATAGTTTTCTTACCATTGTGTGTGAAAGTGTAACGGTTAAGAAAACCATCATAAAGAACCTTCTGGTCAAATTGCCAAGGCCTACCAAGGAGAATGTCACCTGCATGCATAGGTACTACGTCACATAGTACTTCATCCTTATATCTTCCTATGGCAAAAGGAATCTTCACTTGCTTAGTCACCTTGAGTTCGCCACAATCATTAAGCCATTGTAATTTGTAGGGTTGTGGATGAGGTGTAGTATCTAAACTCAATCGCGAAACCAAACTAGAACTCACGACATTTGTACAACTTCCACTATCAATCACTACACTACAAGGTAAGGTTGTACAAGGCAACGCATATGAAAAAGATTTTCTCTTTGATTCTCCAAGTCATCCTCCTTCATATATATACTCAAGGCCCTCCTAGTGACTAAGGATAAATGGGCAGTATCTTCCACTTCTTCGTCACCCTCACATTCACTCATGAACTCATTAGTTTCTTCCTCTCCCACACTCACATTTGTGATGATCTCACCTTCCCTAATGATCATTGTTCTCCTATTAGGGCACTCTCGACTGATATGTCCCACCCCTTGAAATTTCCAACATTTAAGGTCTCTATTTCGTCCTGTGGGTACTTCTATCTTTGGTTTTGATTTAGATAAAGTTTCACCCTTATCTTTAGTTTTGTCACTGACTACCTTGGCCTTAAGTTTAAGGTCGGTGGGTTTACCATCCTGTTTCCAAGTGGAAGATGAGTTGGAAAAGTTTTTAGAAGCATACCTCAATTTGCGCCTTTGAATTTGTTTTTCAATTTTCACCACAAGGTGCACCAACTCCTCCATACCCCCATACGTTTGAAACTCAACACGGCCAGCCACGTCAATGTTTAATCTATGGAGAAACCTTTTTTTTTTAGAAGAATCCATGGAGAAACCTTCCCATGGTGTTTTCCTCATCCTCATCTATTTCTAATCTCTCCATCAACATTTCCATCTCTTTGTAATAATCATCAACACCTTTGCTCCCTTGGCGTAGAGCTTGAAACCTTTGGCACAATCTCTCAAGTAATGTTTCGGTATGAACTGCCTTCGCATGAGCTCTTTTAATACTAGCCATGTTTCCACGGGACCCTCTTAGTTTCTCCTTCGTTTAGAACACACCTTATCCCACCAAGTTTGTGTATAACTCTTAAAATGTGTCACAGAGATGGTTACCTTCTTCTCTTTAGAGAAATTATTGGTATGAAAAATGTGTACTCAAGCTTCATGTTCCCATTGGAAGTAGTCTTCAGGGTCAGATGTACCATGAAACTTTTGAAATATAACTTTAATATTGCCAAAGCCTCGATCCCCATTGTAGTTTCCTCTTCTACCAGGTGGTCTCCTATTATGAAAACCTCCTCTTCCCCTCAGGCCTTTATGCCCTCCTCGTCTAGGTTCATCTATAACAGGGTCCATTCCATATTCATCTTGCCCTGGACCTTCATCATCCTCTAAAAACTCCTCAACTTGTTTCCTTGCTTGAAGCCTTTGTTTTATTCTATCCAACCTCTCATTGACCAGGGTTTCCACATTTCGCATGATCTGCTCTAAGAGTCGTTCTTGTCCTTCCCCTTGTGGCACATCGCCATTGTTAGATTGATTTCCTGTGTTTGACATGACTGCAAAAGAAAAAAATAAGTGAAGAAAAAAAAATGGACCTCACAATTCACTCTCTCACGTGTTTCACTCGATAGATAGCGAGTTCACTCGTGTTTACACTTTTTAATGTAGCTCTCCCTCATAAAGATATTTCTCTCAAGATAGAGTGATGAGTCAATACTTTGCAACCAAGATCAAAGAAGAAAACAAGAAACAAACCAAGCAAGCTAAGAATGATTGTAAAGCGTCAAACTCAAGCAAAGAAAAAGTAGAGTACCAATAAACAGAAAACTAAAAAACAAAAAAAAAAAAAAACCAAGAACTTAATGTTCAAGATTTCAACAAACTAGGATAAGAAAAGAACAAAATAAGATAATTAGAGTCAAGTATCAAATATTCAAGACTCAAGGAATTATGCAAGATGAACAAAGAAAAGGCAAAACAACTAGACAATATATATTTTTTTTTTTTTTTAAGAAAAAGAAACAAAGAAACAAGATTCAAGAAATAGAAAGAAAAAAAATTCACCTCAAACCCTAAATTTAACAAGATTTAACTTTTAGAACCCTAGAAGTCGAAATCTCAAATGATTCTTAGAGTTTGATCTTCAAAAATTTACTAAAATAATTGGGAAAAAAAAAAAACTATTCATCCACTGATATGAATCTTAATGTAATATATAACCTTCCTTATAACTTCAAGCCGCTTAAAATCTAAAAAATTTCAACTGCTAGCTTGAGCTGCTTGCTTATGTTCACACTGCATCAGAGCTAAATCCCCAGATGCAATCATATCTAAATCCCCAGGACGCAATCATCTCAATTTCGATGATTTCAACCGATTGATTTTCTTTGTTTTTTTTACAATTCTCGATCGATTTCTTTTTTCTTTTTTTCAAATTCCCATCGATTTCTTTTAATTCTTTTCTCGGATTTCGAATTCTTTTTCAACCATCAGACTATTTCTTTTATTTTCTTTTGTTTTTCTTTTTCTTTTTTCAAACTCTGGTTGATTCTTCTCCACCCACAAATGATAGCGAGCATAGCTAGCTAGTTTTCCCTAATCAATTTAGCTAGTCTTTTATGATTTATTGGCCATTTTATTGCACTTAATGTTTATTTTGTAGGAAATTGTTGATTGGAGCTAAAACGTGATTTTAGAGTCAATTGGGTGTTCGGGACATGAAAAAGGGCTAAAAGATCGAAAAAGGATAAAGTTGGAAGAAGTCAAATTCAGCCCAGTTGATTTAAAAAAAAAAAAAAAAAAAAAAAAAAAAAAAAAAAAAAAAAACTTCATAGCGTCGCGACGCTAGGACCAGCGTCGCGACGCTCTAGGAAAAATTTCCAGATTCGCGGTATCGCGACAGCGTCGCGACGAAAAAATCAGAATATAAGGAAATTTCGGCTAGGTTTTAGGGGACTTCGTTTTGGGACTTTTTGGAGCCGTAAAACAGAGAAAAACAGAGGATTTTGAGGCTGAAGCAAAGGGAGCAAGGTGGAAATCAACCCATTGTTCGTGGGGATCGTGACGACGACGTTCGGTCTCGGCCTACATTGAGTTTTCTTCTTCTTTCCCTAACTTTAGTTAGTTTTTATGGCTGTTTTAGACCATGGCTATATTGTAACGTTGTGTATGAGTAGCTAGGCTTTAATTCTTAGGGATTGATGTAGCCGTTGGGCACGTTATGGATTGATTTACGGTTTTTATGCTATTGATGTCATTTATGCATATGTGTGTCCTTAATGCTTTCAATTTACCGGCCATAAATTGATTGATGTTTATGCTTGAATCTAACTCGGGAGAGAGGATTTAAATTAGAAATCAATATGCATAACTAGAATTTAGCTAAAAATCGGGAGATTAAGGTTAATTCTAGAAATTGTTATAAAGGTTAGCCTTATTGCCTTGTATGTTTATTGGATTTAGATAGGGATATCGGGTTCAATTACATATGGGAGAATCATGTATGCTCGGGAGAGATATGTGTGATTTTAGTTGCCAAGATTTATGAATCATAGTATGTGTTGATCCGTTTATTAATCCATAACTCCAATTGGTGAAATCAAATCCCTAAGACCAATTCTTCCCATTAGATTGTCACTTTTTGCTTTAGTTTTGTGTTTAAATCAATTATATTCTCATTCAATTCGATTCCCTAAATAAAATTGGTCAAAAGTATTTTCGGTAATTAAAATTGACGAGACACCAATCCAAAGGACGACATTCGAATTTATATTCACTATATTATAACTTGACCCGTACACTTGCGGTAAGTAATTTGCGCATCAACAAACGCTTTTTTTTATACTCCAGCAATCTCTAGTCGGCAGCGTACGTTTTTTTTTCACCGATTCTTGGTTTTTTTTTTCCTCTTTTTTCATGAATTCCAGAATCTTTCTTCTTTTTTTTTCCAATACAATTGCACCACCAACCAACCATTGTTTCTATTTTCTTTTAACAAGATCAACACTCAATTAATTCAAATAAGAAATCGAAAACTAAGGTTTCAAAAGATTCGATCATAAGATGGAATTACACAATAGAACCCTAACTATGAGCTAGACTCAACAAAAAAAAGGCAAGAAAAAAAATGATATACTCAATCTAGAGCCTAAGCTCTGATACCAAATGATGTGAAAACCCTAGCGAATTGGAATTAAGAACCCTTTGGGTATATTAACCCCTAATTCACCAACGCTAAAACCCCCAAATCCATTCGATTTCAATCCCAAGGGAAGGATTAGATAAAGATTACCTTGATGATCAATTACCAAAAGGTAAGGGGCCTAGTTCCTCACTCAAGGTTCGAACACTCCACAACCAAGTTGATCAGACCTACCTGAATGTCCAAGCTTGCAACCCTGGTTTCAAGAATTGCAAAGAGAGCGATGAGGCTCATTCATCAAGAAGATAGAAAATTCATTCCAGAAAAACCATGTACCGTACACAACGCCTAATTCATCCTTTAAACCTAGTATGCTTAGCTATTTAGCTAAAAAGACCAATCTACCCTCGAGCCTACTTAATTAAAATAAATAATTCTAAAATAAATCAAAATAACTAATAAACCTAAATAAAGTCATAATGTTGATCCAAACATAAAAACACCCAAAAGATTCTAACAAAGAGCTCTATTTTCATCTTGTAGTGACATTTGACATAATATGTAGAGCTTTTGTTCAGTTTCCCCTCCTTGACCTTCCTTAATTGAGTTCACCATTGTTTGTATGTGGGAATCAAAGGCTAATTGTAGTTGTTTGGCCCTTGAGCGTGTGATTGGTCTTGGAGGTAAAGCAATGATGTCTTGGTTCATATCATAAGGGAAAGTGATCATGGAT
Source organism: Luffa aegyptiaca (assembly GCA_017139565.1). Lineage (NCBI taxonomy): Eukaryota > Viridiplantae > Streptophyta > Magnoliopsida > Cucurbitales > Cucurbitaceae > Luffa > Luffa aegyptiaca. The sequence goes on from CM029404.1 coordinate 30,655,167, forward strand.
TGATTACCACGTTTTCCCATATAACTGATCAATTATATTTAATTTAATTTAAAATAATTAAATTAAGTTCATTTTATTTAATTAATTAAATCAAATTTAATTAACTATTTCATTTAAATCATATTTAAATGAACATCTCCCACATAACCTATAGTTTTAATTTAATTAATTTAATTAAATCAAATTTAACTAAATTAATTAATTAATTAATTCTCCAATTAATTAATCATTAAATTAAATATCACATATTTAATTTAACCCTATAATTGAATCATATTAAATTATATTTCTCTCGTATAATCTATAGTTTTAATGTTCATCTAATGCACATTAATTTTAACCTATAGTTTTAATATGAACCCAATTCATATTAAATTTAATATTTGAAATTTTTCAAATATTTAATTCTCCCATAAATTAATTTTGAATCAAATTCAAAATAAATTTATATTATAAAGTTTAATTAAAAAATAAACTTTATATTATAATGTATCACCATACATTACACTATTTCCCTTAGTAAATTTGAACATTTCAAATTAATTTCATTACCTCAATACTCTTTATGAGTTAGCAGGGGGCCTAATGGCCCTACAGATCAGAAACTCCAATAATATGAGGTTAACTGACTAAACTCATTGATCGATATAACCAATCTTCATTAACTACGGGTCACTCCACTAAAGACCCACAGCTGCACTGTTCTCATTGCATAATATTTTTGTGTCCACGAATATAGACCAATACCAGCAAGTTAGTCCTTCACGAGTGTTCGTAACACCAGCTGGGTCAAATTATCGTTTTACCCCTGGGTTACCTCTATAACCTTAGGTACCAGTGCTCCTCTAATGAACAACCTATTTATGGTCCAACCATCAAACAAAAACCCCTCTCGGGCCAGTGAGAGTGTAGGTCCCTTTGTTTAAGACCTAGAGACACTACTTAAAGGAACACTCATCTACTTACCCAGAAGTCGGGAAGGAGCAAATTCCATATTGTGTGATTATATTCTAGCCACCCACTCGGTCTTGTCCCCAAAATGGTAGGCTTATTGAGCCGGCGAACTGGCCACTCTCACCCATACAATTAATCAAAGAACAATCCCTCGCGAACAAGAGTTCATAATGAAGGAATCAAAATCCTTGCAGCGGAAGCATATATCAGACCTTTTTGTTCTTAATTTGGTTTCTTTGATAACACTGATACATTGGGAAAATTCAAGAACAATTCTACGAATTTCTATAGATCAAGCATGTTGTACAACCTTCTAAACTATTTAGAATCAAGAGCACTTACATGAATGGAGACCTCACAACACTATGCTCCAAGAATCATTCATAGTGCACGTATAGTAGCCCAAATCCCAACGAACACCACCACCAGTGAGCACCCACTATATCTCTAGATTCCTGAGATCTTGATTGTGGGATCAGCTGCCTTGAAGGGAATAGATTACAGCAACAAAGATTGTTGTTTTTCTTCTTCTTGAGGAGAGAATAGATGAGAGCAACGGAGAGAGATCAGAGAGAGTTTTTCTCCTACTTTGTTTTTTCTCAGTTTTTTCAACTGAACTAGAGGGTGGGAGATTAGGTTTCAACTCCAATCAAGTTGTATTTTTAATTAAAATTAATTTTAATTAATTAAAATTAATTTAATTTAATTAACTACTATAATTAATTAAATTTATAATTAAATCATATTTAATTATTAATATCATTTAAATCACATTTAAATGACTTTCCCACATAACCTATAGTATTAATTTAACTTAATTAAATCACGTTTAATTAAATTAAATTAATCAATTGATCAATTCATAATTAATTAATTTTTAAATTAAATGTCTCATATTTAATTATGTTCACATTTGAATCATATTCAAAAGTACATTCCTCTCTTTTAACCTATAGCTTTAATGTGCATCAAATGTACATTAATTATAAACTATAGTATTAATTTGATTAAATCATATTTAACCAAATTAAATTAAATTAATTAATTCATGGATTAATCAAATATCACATATTTAATTAATTTCACATTTGAATCATATTCAAATGCATTCTCTCATATACTATAGTTTTAATATGAATCTCTATTCATATTAATTTTAACCTATAGTATTTCTATGAATCTAATTCATATTTAATATTTGAACCCCTTCAAATATTTAATTCTCTCATGAATCATATCCAAAATTAATTTTAATATAAAGTTTAATTCAATAATTAAACTTATATTATAACGTATCTCTATACATTATATTAATTGTATCGAATGCAATTAACTAAAATTCCCTTAATATTCAAGACTAATTAATCTCAGAACCCTTTACGAGCTAGCAGGTGGACCTAATAGACCTACAAATCAAAGCTCCAACGATACGAGATTAACTTACTAAACTCATTAACCAAATTAATCAACATTCGTTAACTGTGGGTCACTCCACTAAAGACCCACAGCTGCACTCTTCTCACTGTAGAATCTTACTATGTCCACGAATTTCTACCATACCGGTAAGTCAATCCTTCACGAGTGTTCGTAACGCCAGCTGGGTCAAATTACCATTTTACCCCTGGGTTACCTCTGGATCCTTAAGTACCACTGATCCCTCTAATGAATAAGTTGTTTAGGGTTCAACCACTAAACAGAAATTCCTCTCAGGCCAGGAGAGGACATCGTGTTTTTGTTCAAGACCTAGAATCAACCCTTAAGGGAACACACATCTACTTACCCCAATAGGGGAAGGAATGAATTCCATATTGTACTGTAATGTTCCCAGCCCCCACTCGGTCTTGCCCCTGAAATGGTTGGCATATTGAGTCAGCATGTAGGTCACTCTCACCCATACAAATCTAAGGACAATCCTGAACGATTGGAATTCCCTAATTCCGTTAGCGGAAGCACAATTGGACCGTTTCGTAGTTAATTTTGTTTCTACCAAAATACCAATACATTGGCAAAAATTACATAACACATTCTATAAAATCTATTTAGGCTAAGCATACAATAAAAGAACTAATCTAAAAGAGAAAGAGAAGCAAACCTCCGTTGACGTCTCTGAAAATCAAGAATGATTCTTGATTGCTCTGCAACAATGAAGAACACCACCATTTGATCTTCCCCGCTATAACTCTGAGATTAGGAACGTAGTTGTGGGACTACCTAATCTTGAATGGGAAAAACTCTAGAGAGAAAATTCTCCCTAGGGTTCTTGAGTTGAGAGAATATGAGAGGGAGGCTAGAATAGAAACCCTAATGTGAGGTTAGGAAACAATCTTGACCGTTAGATCAAGACCAATTAATTAATTGATTAAATCAATTAATTAAATGTTAATTAATTAATCATATTAACTAATTAATCTCATGCACATTTAAATCTTATTTAACTGTAATTTCTTCACATAATATAGTTTAATTAAACTTAATTAAATCACATTTAATTAATTAAATTAAACTAATCAATTAATTAATTTAAATAATTAATTAATTTTACAATTAATTAAATATCTCTCATATTCAATTAATTACATATTAGAATCATATTCTGATAATTCCCTACTATAGTTTAATTAAATTTCATTTAATTTAAACTAAATTGAATAATTAATTAATTCATAATTAATTAATTCATCTTCTAATTAAATACCATATATTTAATTAGACATATATTTGAACTCTTTCAAATATACAATCTCTCAATATAATAAAGTTTAATCTCAAATTAGACTTTATATTTTAATGCATCACTATACATTATATTAATTTGTATCTCATACAATTAACTTAATTCCCAATATGAATTTGAACTATTCAAATTCTCTCAAGATATATTTGTTCCTAATTACTCTTTACAAGCTAGCAGGGGGACCTAATGGACCAACAGATCAGAAGCTCCAATGATATGAGGTTAACCAATTAAACTCATTAATCAAGTTAACCAATATTCATTAACTGTGGGCCATTCCATTAAAGACCTATAGCTGAACTCTTCTCACTGTAGAACATTTTTGTGTCCATGGATATAGACCTATACCGGTAAGTCCATCCTTCACGAGTGTCCGTAATCACAGCTGGGTCAAATTATCGTTTTACCCCTGTGTTACATATGTCTCCTTAAGTACCAGTGCTCCTCTAATGAACAACATGTTTATGGTCAAACCAATAAACATAAAGTCCCTCTCGGGCCAAGGAGAGGGCGGGATCCCTTTGTTCAAGTCCCGGAGTCACCACCTAAAGGAACACTCATCTACTTCTCCTAGAAGTGGGAAGAAGCGAATTCCTTCTTGTGTTGTTATGTCCCCAGCCTCCCACTCGGTCTTGTCCCCAAAAAGGAAGGCATATTGAGTCGGCGTATTGGCCACTCTCACTCATGCTAATCAAAGAACAATCCCTCATGAGAAGAAGTTCATGACACACTCAGGATTAAGACTGAGTTACCTAGGTCATCCTATTGAAACAGTAACCTATCTAGTTAACAGTACGGTTATATCTAGTGGTTTACTATTTCATGGTCCGGTCTTATGCAAACTCATTGTATAGGATACCCTCGCTTGCATGTCTACTACATGGACGCTTTGGATCAATACGTCTGTATCAAATACAAAACAGGTCGTATCTCATAGAGTTATCAGGATAAGGTACTCAACCTTATCCTTGTACTATAGACCTTTTAGGTTGTTACTTGAACATCGATCCTCGTATGTCCCCACATACTAGTTTAACAATAACACTTTATTGTAGAAACTCAATAACACTTTATTGAAACAAGTATACAATTTGTTTACATTCACTATCTACGAGTTTTAGGGCATAAAACCCAACAAATTCCTCAAGATAAGGGGTTCATAACAAACTCAAGATTCAGATTGAGATACCTAGGTCATCCTATTGAAATAGAAACCTAAACTAGTTAACGATGTTACATCTAGTGGTTACTATTTCGCGGTCCGGTCTTATGCAAACTCATTGCGTAGGATACCCCCACTCGCATGTCCCCTACACGAACGAGTTGGATCAATGCATCTGTATCAAATACAAAGTGGGTCGTATCCATAGTGTTACCAAGATATGGTACCTAGTCTTATCTCTATACTTTAGACCCTTTAGGTTGTATATTGAACACTGATCCCTGTATGTCTCCACATACAGTTTAAGACTCATGCAACAACTTTGGATATTAGTTTATTGGAATAGAGTTATTTAGGCAAGATAAATATAAGATAAACAATAATTCTTTATTGAAATAAACATCAATAATACTTTATGAATGAACAGTCAAATGTTACATTTACCATCTACGAGTTTTATAGCATAGAGTCCAATAAAATAGAATATGGGGATTGAGATAACCCAAGTTCTGTTTAGAGGGGTTGTTCAAAATTTGAAGGGAGTAAGAGAGGAACTTTTTTAGTTTCTTCCTTTTTCCGATTAAAGCTCCGATATTTTTTGAGAGAAGAAAAATCTCGGGAAAATGAGAAATGAAAGAGAAGAGAAGTGGAGAGAAAATAGAAACAGGAATGGAATCTCTCTCTTTCAATATCAATGAAAGAATTGAGGGTTCGTTCATTTGTTTGTTTTTTTCTCTGTGTGAAAAAATTCAAATAAAAACTGGGTGGTGCGAAAAGGGCAGAGAATTTGGGATACTAAAATTGGTCCATTCAACAATGAGAAAAACGTTTTCTTACTTTTTTGTTTTTTTTGGCTCCAAAGAAACCAAACTGGTTTTCTCTCTCTCCTTCGCCACGGTACAATTATCAAGAGAAAGTTTTTTTTTTTTTTTTTTTTTTTTTTTTGAATAATGAAGAGAAAGTTTCAACAATGAGAAAAATGTTCTCTTACATTTTTTTTTTTTTTTTGCACCAAAGGTTATCTCTCTCCTTTACCACAGTACAACTATCAAGAGAAAGCTTCAACAATGAGAAAAATGTCTTCTTACATTTTGCAACATTTGTCATATATACAGTATCTCTATTGTTATTTACACTGTAATTGTTAGTATCCAGTTAAGGTATAATTAGATTGCCATTGTTACTCAGTTCCTATATTGAGCATATTTCCAAGAAGTTTTCTCTCTCTCCTTCACCACAGTATAGTTATCAAGAAAAAACTTCAACAATGAGAAAAATGTTTTCTTAAATTTTCTTTTTTGAACCAAAGAAACCAAACTGGTTTTCTCTCTCTCCTTCAACATGGTACAACTATCAAGAGAAAGCTTCAACAATGAAAAAAATGTTTTCCTACTTTTTATTTTTGGCACCAAATAACCAAACTGGTTTTCTCTTTCCTTCACCACAGTATAGCTATCAAGAAAAAGCTTCATAACAATGAGAAAAATGTTTTCTTACTTTTTTTTTTGGCACCAAAGAAACCAAACTGGTTTTCTCCCTCTCCCTTCACCACTGTACGAATTATCAAGAGAGCTTTTCTTGGCACCAAAGAAACCAAACTGGTTTTCTCTATCCTTCACCATGGTACAACTATCAAGAGAAAGCTTGAACAATGAGAAATATAAAAATATTTTTATTATTTTAATATAAATTAAAATGGTGGCTCCCAGAGGCAGGGTGGTGATGTTGGTGAAGAAGAAGAGAGGGAAATAAATAATAATTTTTTTATTATTTTAATATATTTATATTTTAAAAATTTTAAAAATAATTTTTTAATAAAAAATAATGTCACATCAACCATTAATTATTAATGGAAAAGTAGATGAAGAGACCAAAATGAGTATAGTTGGTATGGATAAAGGTTTAAATCCTTCACCTCACATTTTAAATATATATATATATGAGAATCCTCTGATCTCAAGGTAAGAGTATATGCCAATTACCACTGAGCTAAGCTCGCTTTGGCATCTTCCTAAATTCAGTAATAAAATATTAGATCCTAAATTCAGTCTCTAATATTTTATTACATAATTTATAAAATAATTGGAGTCATTTGCCTATATATATATATATATATAGATTATATTTTGTTTACAAAATATGAAAAATTAAGAAAAAAATGTTATAAAAATGTTATATAGAACAAATTTTATTTAAATTTAAATACAAAAAGTATAAGAAAAAATATATGGAATATGATGTGATATGGATGGAAAATCACCTTTTGTTGTGGTGTACGTATGAAAAGATAAAAATCGAATTTTTAAGGTCCATTTGACAATCATTTAGGTCCCGTTTGATAACTATTTGGTTTTTTGTTCTACTATGACTTTCATCCTAGTTAAGGTTGCATTTGAATTTCTAGCCAAATTTTAAAAACAAAGACAAGTTTTTGAAAACTAATTTTTTTTTTTTTCCAAAATTGGACTTGTTTTTTAAAACAAGGTAGAAGATTAATACTAAAACCAAGAAACTTATAGGTGGAGTATGTGTGTATAAGCTTGATTTTCAAAAATCAAAAACCAAAAACCAAATGGTTATCAAACGGAGCCTTAGTTTTTGAAAATTATGTATGTTTTCTCACAAATTTTTTACCATATTTTTCATCTTTGTTAAGGATACATTTGAATTTCTAGTAATATTTCAAAGCCAAAAAATCAAAAACCAAAAACAAAAAACGAAATGGTTATCAAACTTGTCTAAAATTTTGTCACAAAAATGTGCTTATTTTTAGGAAAGCTAATTTGAAAAGGTGCTCATAAGTGAAGAAGTGATTTTGTTTAAATTATTTTAACATTAATTTTACCAACACTAAAAAAGTTTAAAATTTCTTCATATATTAATCACTATGAAAGACATCCCCTTGTTGTATTGGAAAGCTCGCTCCTTTAGTATCAATAGACTGTTGAGTTCGAGCTAAAAAAATTGCATATTCTATTTTTTTTTCTTTCTTTTCACGTTTCCTGCATTTTCCTTCTTTTTTTTTCTTTCATATTTTTTTTTCTAATATTTGTTTTTCAATAAATAAGTAATTTCATTTTTTAAAATGTTTTAAACAAATTGCATTTTTAGATTACAATTTATTTTCTTTTTCTTGTATTTAGAAATTGAAATTTAAGTCTAATTATTTAAAACTTTATAAATAAAGTAAAATAAAATTAATATTACTCAATTTAAACTTAACAATTATAGTTTTTTTGGAGTAGAATTAACCGACAACTACGTTTATCTGTACGAGATCAATATATATGTGAATTTAAAATATAATGTTTAAATAATTAATACTTAATTGAACTTAATTTACTTAGTGAAAAGAAAATAAATCATATTATAATATTCAATTTGTTTAGAACATTACAAAAATGCAATTACTCATTATTTTAACACTTTTTAAACTTCAGTTTTACTACAACTATTTAAATTTTAATTAATTCAAGAAAAGAGAATAAATTTTAATATGATATTCAATTTATTTAAAACATTAAAAAACAATATAATTACTTATTTGATTTTAATAGTTAATTAAATTTCAGCTGTTTCAAGTACGAGAAAAAGAAATAAATTGTAACCTATAAATTCAAGTTGTTTAAAAAATTTTAAGAAATGGAATTACTTCTTTGATTTATTGAAAAAAATATTGGAAAAAAAAAAGGGAAAGAAAATGCAAGAAACGTAAAAAGAAAAAAAAAAAAAAAAAAAAAAAAAAAAAACTAGCATGTCAAGGTCGAACTTGGAAGCCCCTAAATACTAAAGAATTCAGCTTACCAATATGACGAGAACAAAGTTTGTTTAAACTTTCTTATAGGTCAATTCTTGAAGAGACGATCTATGTTAAGTAACGTTTTTTTTTTTTAAAAAAAAAAATCTGATTAGCGTGACTTTTTAAGTTGTCACGTCAGCAGGTCGTCTCTCCTGTAAACGTGGATTTTAAACCACAATATTTAAATAATAAGTTTTAGACCAATTTTATTTTACTAATAAGTTTAAAAATATATATTATTAATAAAAAATGTCCCAAAAAAAAACAATTTTACAAAAAAGTTTATCAAATGTATTTTTTTTTAGTTCAACAACATTTGAAGATTTTTTCTTAAAAAAAAAACAACATTTGAAGATTTGAACCCTTGATTTTCTTTTAGTAAAGATCAACCTATCAATTATTGCATACTTGAATCTATCTGATTTATTGAATTTGTAAATAATAATAATAATAATAATAAATTAAATCAAATTTTAAAAAAAAATCTGGGTGCATATCAAATATAGCTTTTTTTAAACAATGTTTACTAAGACGCCGTTTGATAACCATTTGGTTTTAGGTTTTTGGTTTTTGAAAATTTGGCTTGTTTTCTTCCAATTTTCCTACCATAGTTTTCATATTTGCCAATGACACATTTGAGTTCCTAGCCAAATTCTAAAAACAAAAACAAGTTTTTGAAAACTACTTTTTTTAGTTTTCAAAATTTGGTTGGTTTTTAAAAACAAGGAAAGAAAAGTATTAGCAAAACATAGAAACTTGTAGGTGGAAGTAGGATTTATAAGCTTAATTTTCAAAAACCAAAAACCAAAAACCAAATGGTTATCAAACGGGGCCTAAATTTTTCGAATGAAATCTATCGGTGAGTCTCACACAAGATTTCTCTCCAAATGTGTGTCATTAACCATTTTTATCTTTCTTATCCCGCGAGCTTTACAACGTTTTTATTATGACTTTTTATTTGTTCTCTTTTATTTACGAGTGGATGTACAACTTTTAATTATTATTATTATTAATTGTTTTACAATTTGCCAACAAGAGCATAGCTCAATTGGCATAAAGTTGTATTACAAATATAGCAAAATCTATCTATGAGAGTATATTACTGATAGATGGACTCCGATTATTCAGAGTCTATCAGTGTGTCTATCGCTGATAGACTCCAGTTAATCGAAATCTATCCGTGATTATGATTGATTAATCAAAGTCTATAGTGATAGTCACGGATAGGTTTAGTTTAATGGGAGTCTATTATAAGGGGTTAATAAATGTTGTTTTTTGAAAAAAAGAAAAAAAAAAGTTAGATTAAGAAAAGACAAAAGGTTTTTGAATTGTACACATGAGCTGGGGTTATAAATAGATGGTTATGGAGTGTTGAGAAGGAAGCAGGTGAGGCGTTTTTCCGTTGTGTGATAGTCCTAATTTCTTCCACATCCAAAGTCGATGGCTGTTAAGATGACCGCAGTGGTTACTGTAATAGCGAAAGAAAATGAAAGCTTTCCTTCCGACGACATTCTCTTTCTGAAGTTTGGCAGCTCCGATTTGGATTCCCGTGAGTGAAAAAAGAAGCAATAATCTTAATCTCTATTCTGTTTATTTTATACTGAGAGTGAGAATGGTTATTATGAATTAACAGATGGACAGCAAAAGGCGTTGATCGAAGCTGAGGCGAAAATAAGCAAGCGAACGAAGCAGGTGTACGAGTTCGATGCCAAGATTGAAGTTCCTGAAGGTTTTGGTGAAATTGGAGCAGTGATTGTTGAATTGAAACACAACTCGCCCGAGAAGTTCATCGACACTGTTTCTGTCGACAACTCGGTTGAATTCAGCTGCACCTCATGGGTTCAACCCAAAAATCTAATTCCTCACCAGCGCAGGATCTTTTTTTCCACTAAGGTTCCTTCATATCATTTAATTTCCTCATATATTACATAACTATACAACAATATATATACTTGGTTTTTTTTTTTAATGGAAAATTTTAATTTTAATCGCTAAACTTTCTATCAATTTAATTTTCACTTTAAACTTTAAAATTCATTCAATTGGAGCATAGACCACTTAGTAAATTATTGCAACTTCTACGTTCTATTTCATTTTTGTTAATTTATCCACAATTTTTAACAAAATAAATCTTTATAAAATCACTAGTTATTTCAATAATATCAAAATTTGCATAAATTTAAGTGGTTGATTAATGCACAAATTAACCATTTAATAACTTTTATTTTCAAAACTACCGGATTTAATTTTGACAAAAGTGTATTGTTTTTCTTTGAAATCTCAATTTTGTACGTGGATACCTATGTTTTATAAATGATTAGAAATATATAATAATGCTTTTAAATTTTTTTTTTTTTTATTCTTTACCACTCTTTAAACTATTACTTTTGTAATATTTTTTTGGTAAAAAATACTTTTGATTTAACTTAGTTTCAAAGATTTTTAAAAGGTTCGAGTAGAGTTGACGAGTAGTTAATATAACAAAATGATGTCATTAGCTATATAAAGATTATAAAAAATTTGATCCCCACACTATATTTTCGGTACAACAATACTTGGCTGATGTATAGGGATGTCTCTGCACTCGAGTAAAATGTTGACAATGGAGTATTGTTTTTACGTATATATATTGGACTAATTTTGAGATTTGCGGGGTGGGTTTGGGCAGTCATATTTGCCGGGAAACACACCAGCATTGCTGGTGAAGCTGAGAGAAGAAGACCTTGGCAATCTGAGAGGCCAAAAACCCGATGGAACAGAAGATAAAAATGAGCGTAAGGCGTTTGAAAGAATTTATGATTACGACGTCTACAACGACCTTGGAAATCCCGATGAACACCAGAGTTTGAAAAGGCCCGTTCTTGGTGGTTCAGACCAATACCCTTATCCTCGACGTTGTAGAACTGGTCGTCCTCGCTCTAACACAGGTACGGATCGGATCCAAAATTGAATTTCAAAATTTAAAATTTAAAAAAAAAAAAAAAAAAAAAAAAACACAATATATATAGACTAGTGTTTAATAAAAAGCAGTTAAGTTGGTTTTGTTTTGGAGGAAATGGCAGATCCATCATCGGAGCAAAGGAGTAATGAAAGCTTCTATGTTCCACGAGACGAAGCATTCTCAGAGGAGAAAGAAAAATTGTTCCCGAGGCAACCAACAAAGAATCAACTGTTGGGAACGAAGCCATTCACCGACTTCACTGAGATTGACTTATTGTTCCGAGATGGCATTGAAATCCCATCCGCTGCTCACGAGATTCTTAAATTTGATATATCCTCCATACTTTCCTCCGATCAACCTTCTGTTCAACCTGATCCCATCCATCCAGCCTCTAAGATTAAATTCGATCCCCCCGAAGCCTTTAAGAGTAACCCTTCACTGCACTCTACGCTCACCTACATTCACTTATTATTATTATTATTATTATTCCTTACCTTCTCTGCGCTTAATTTTATTTTAATTATATATTTTCCACAGGAGACAAGTTCAATTGGCTCAGTGACAGTGAATTTGCTAGACAGACACTTGCCGGCCTCAACCCCTACTGTATCCAATTGGTCAAGGTCAGTGACCATCAATCAAAATAACATATAATAACGTCGCTTAATTTTAATATTTCTTAATAATATTATAAAATGATTATTCCCCATTCAGAGTTGGCCATTGAAGAGTGAGCTCAACACTGACGAATATGGACCTCAAGAATCAGCACTCACCACCGCATTGGTTCAAGAATTACTCGGATGTTCCATCAAAGTTGAAGAGGTGAATTAAGTAATTTAGCAGCTAATTAACATTTGATATCCAAAAGGAAATCTAGGTGTCTAGGTAATTAATTAATTTAATTTCTGTGGGTTTATGCAGGCAATAGCACAGAAGAAATTGTTCATGCTGGATTACCATGATACTTTATTGCCATATGTAAGCAAAGTAAGAAGCATTGAGGGGACGACACTGTATGGATCAAGAACATTGTTCTTCCTAAACTCTGATGACACTTTGAGTCCGCTGGCCATCGAGCTGACTCGACGGAAAATGGATGGGAAGGAGCAGTGGAAGAAAGTTTTCTCACTGACGAGCACTCATGCAACAGATGCCTGGCTATGGAGGCTCGCCAAAGCCCATGTTCTTGCCCATGATTCTTGTGTTCACCAGCTTATTATTCACTGGTACAAACGAGTTCGATATCAGTTGTTTGTTTGTGGGAACATATTTTTAATTAACTTTTGATGGATTCAAATATGCAGGCTTAGAACTCACTGCTGCATGGAGCCCTATGCAATCGCTACAAACAGACAATTAAGTAGCATGCACCCAATCTACAGACTATTGCATCCTCATTTTCGTTTCACTCTACGCATCAACTCAAACGCTAGAGAAATGCTTATCAATGCGGGAGGGATCATTGAGGGCACTTTTGCTGCTGCAACTTATTCGATGGAAATCAGTTCTGCGGTGTATAAGAAGGAGTGGCAGTTTGACTCCCAGACACTCCCCCAGGACCTAATTCACAGGTTTGGTTTTTTTTTTTAATAATTAAATTAAATATAATTGATATGAAAATTGAATTTTTAAAATTAGGGGAATGGCGGAAGAAGATAAAACAGCATCCCATGGTGTTAAGTTGGCCATCAAAGACTACCCTTTCGCCCATGATGGTCTCATCTTATGGGACGCCCTGAAGGAATGGGTGACAGAGTATGTGAACCACTATTATTTAAACGACGACAGCGTAGAGAATGACAAAGAGCTGCAAGCGTGGTGGAAAGAAATCAAGGAAAAAGGGCATCCAGATAAAAAGAAAGGATGGCCCGCTCTCGAAACCCGCAACGACCTCATTCAGATCGCGTCGACCATAGCTTGGGTAGGAAGTGGCCACCACTCGGCCGTCACCTTCGTTCAATATGCACATGGAGCCTATTTCCCGAGCCGACCCACCATTGCAAGGACCAACCTGCCCCTAGAGGACCCGGGAGGAATCCCAGAAGACTTTATAGAGAAACCCGGAAATGCGCTGCTTGATTCCTTCCCTTCGGTGGCTCAGGCTACCACAGTGGCTAGGACCATGCAGTTATTATCTACTCATTCTTCAGATGAGGAGTATGTTGGGGAGAAGATACATCCAGCCTGGGCTGCCGACACCTTCATATCCAAAGCCTTCGACAGGTTTAAAGCCAAGTTGGATGAGCTAGAAAAAATTATTGACCAGAAAAATGGGGATACTGAGTTGAAGAATAGGCGTGGAGCTGGGCTTGTGCCCTACCAGGTTCTCAAACCAACTTCAACTGCAGGGATTACAGGAAAGGGAGTTCCATACAGCGTCTCTACTTAAGCCCCTCCTCCTTTTTCTTCATCTTGTTTGTTTGTGTCTTGGTCTCCCATGCATTTCGCTCTATTTTTATGTCTTTCCTTCCTTTACTTTCATGCCAAAAACTTCTACTTTTTAATCATAAAATAAAGCAAGAACAATGACTTGGCTTCTTGATATTTTTATATGGTCTTTATTATGCATCTTCATGATGAAAATTGAGAGAGGTGCTGAGAGCAATCAAATAAAGCTAATCTTGATTATTTTCACACTCACTGTCATAAGCTAAATATACAGTGAACAATGCCAGTGAGTCAAAAACAATTACTGCTACAAAAGGAAAGTAAAATCAGTTGATTGAGGTGTATTAAATCAGTTGATTTCACGATAAAAAAAGGGGGAGATAATTACAAGAATTTGCCAAAAATAAAAGGCCAAATTGACAACTGTAGGGTATTGTCATATGTGAGCTGTTTGATTTTGATTTTCCTGAATCTTTGGTCTGATTGTAGTTGCTGTCATCAATTTGGTTTTTGCTTGATTTTCTCCTGGTTCTCTATCTTTGTTTACATCCGTTCTCAAACTGGATGTAGGGCCAACCCGAAGGCCAAGTTTGCTTGTTAGTTCACGGTGTAAGGCTTTGGGAAGTGGCTTGGTAAGAATGTCTGCCAATTGTTTTGGTGAAGGAACATAACGTGTGACTAGCGAACCAAGGGCTACCTTTTCTCGAACAAAATGGTAGTCTAGTTCAATGTGTTTGGTTCGAGCATGGAACACAGGATTGATGGACATATGAAGTGCACTTAAATTGTCACAGAACAGTTCTGGAGGCCTGTGTAGAGGAATGCCAATGTCCCGTAGGAGAAACGTTATCCAAGTTAGCTCCGCCGTTGTATTGGCCATGGCTCTATATTCAGCTTTAGTACTCGAACGAGAAACAGTTGGTTGCTTCTTTGAGGACCAAGAGATGATATTGGATCCAAGGAACACACAATATCCAGAAGTGCTTCTGCGTGTGAGTTCACAATCGCCCCAATCTGCATCACAGTAGGCAGACAAATTTAATGAACTATTTTTAAGGAAAGTAATTCCATGGTGCATTGTATGTTTAAGGTAACGAAGAATGCGTTTGACTTCCCTTAAGTGATGCATTCTGGGGTCTTGCATATGTTGACAGACCTTGTTGACTGAGTAGGCAATGTCTGGTCTTGTCATTGTGAGGTATTGAAGTGACCCAACGAGACTTCTATAGGTCGTTGGATCCACTGCTTCCTCATTGTTAGGAGTCTTTTGCTGACTTGTTGCCATGGGAGTGGCAATGGATGAAGCTTCAAGCATTTTTGCCTTCTTTAGGATGTCTTTGGTGTATTTGGTTTGGGCAATGTGGTATCCATGTGGGGCATTTTGTACTTCAATACCCAAAAAGTAATGTAGTGAACCTAGATCCTTCAAGGCAAATTCTGTACTTAGTTGTGCAACTAGTCTTTCAATGAAGCTATTATTGTTGCCAGTGAGTATAATGTCATCCACGTAAACAAGCAATAGAACTAGGAGTTGATTTTGTTTATATATAAAACGAGAGGGATCGACCTTACTACAAACAAATCCTATGTGTAAGAGGTATAGAGAGAGCCTGTCGAACCAAGCTCTTGGAGCTTGTTTGAGGCCATAGAGGGACTTTTTCAATTTGCATACATGGTTTGGATATGTGACGTGAGTAAAACCTGGAGGTTGTGACATGTAGACATCTTCCTTGAGTTGTCCATGAAGAAAAGCATTTTTGACATCCAGTTGTTTAAGGGCCCAATTGTATGAGACTGCTAAAGCAAGGACTAAGCGAATTGTTGTTGGTTTGATGACTGGGCTAAAGGTTTCGTCATAGTCGATCCCTTCTACTTGAGAGTAGCCTTGGGCAACTAACCTTGCTTTGTGTCTATCAATGGAACCATCCTCTTTGTATTTGGTCTTAAATATCCATTTGGACCCTACAATGTTTGTGTCAATAGGTTTAGGAACGAGTTCCCATGTGTTGTTGTCCCTCAAGGCTTGAAGTTCATCTTCCATTGCCCTTTTCCATATAGGATTTTTTATGGCACTTCTATAGGTTTTGGGTTCAGGTTCGTTTGTTGTATTGGTGACTAGGTAAGTGGATAATTGGTCCTGTTTTTCATTGGCGGCGGCAGCAGTTTGTTGCTTGGATTTTTGCCTGGTGATCATGGGATGTGATGGTAGGTTGGTTGATGTTGTCACAGACGACTCTACATGGACAGGAATTAATTGAGAGAGTTGAGTGTTTGTGCTAGATTTCAGGGTATTGTTCAGACAAGTGTTTGTGTTGTCTTGATTGTCATGAGTTGGTCTTGATTGTATAATATCCGTTCTTGAACTAAGGTTCCCTGCATCATTTTCAAAAGGTAAATCAATGAATAAGAAATCACTAATATCAGACATAGTTGAAAAATTATAAGGGACTTTGGATTGAGAGGACTCATTTGAAAAAGCTTGGTCTTGTGTAGTAGTATTGTCCACAGCAGATTGGGCTTGTCCTTCATCAACTTCGTTTATGGTTAGTCTTTGGGCTTGATCTTGACTTTGAGAATCAACATTTGAGGTTGTTGGAATGCAATCTCTTGTGATGTGTGTGTCCTTATGCACTTTAGAGGAGTCATCAGTCAAATTGGTTGCTTGACCGACAGCATTGTCCCAACAATTTTCATTATAACATTGTCCCTTCCGTTGAGCCTGAACATTGTGTATGTGTTCATTGGTTGAGTGTTGTGGAGATGCAGTTATAGTGTCATGTTGTTCTTGATTATGATTCCATAGGTCTAAAGCTTCCCAATTGTCTACATCTGCAAAGGTAGAAATATCCAAACATTTTTTGTATGGTGCAGTGGGTGTTGTTGTGTTGTTAGCAAAAGGTATAACATGCTCATCAAAGATTACATGCCTTGATATATATATGCGATTAGTGTCGGGATCTAAGCATCTATAACCCTTGTGTGAAGTGCTATAACCAACAAAAATACAGGGGTACGTTTTCTTAGCAAATTTATCTCTAGCTTGAGACTTTAGATAAGGATAACATCTACAACCGAAGATCTTAAGGCAAGAGTAATTGGGTTTCTTGAGAAAGAGACTTTCAAAAGGGGACTTCATATCTAAGGGCTTGGAAGGCATCCTATTTATTAAGAAGGTGGCTGTTAGAAAAGCATCTACCCAATATTTGAGAGGTATGTTAGATTCAAATAAGAGAGCTAAACCAGTCTCAACTATGTGTCTATGCTTTCTTTCGGCCACCCCATTTTGTTGTGGTGTGTGTGGACAAGACATTTGATGAACGATCCCATTTTGCTCCATAAAAGTTTGTAGTTTAAGTGAAGTAAACTCTCCACCCCCATCCGATTGAAAATTTTTTATTTTCTTCTCGAATTGAGTGTCTACAAGTTTATTAAATTTAACAAAGCAATCGTAAAAATCAGACTTTCTTTTTAAAGGAAACATCCAAGTGAATCTTGAGTGATCATCTATAAAGCTAGCATAGTATTTGAAACCTTGACATGACACAATAGGTGCCGGACCCCACAAGTCACAATGAATCTTATCAAAGGAGTTCATGCTCAATTCATAATTCAAAGAAAAAGGAAGCCTACAACTCTTGCTCATTTGGCATGCGGAACAAACAGACTCTATTTTCTTCCAATCAGTCACATTAATCAGAAATTTATCACTCAAATGTTTAATTGACCCAAAGTTTAGATGACCAAGATGCTTGTGCCAAGTAGAAGAAGGCACTTTAGTTTTGGAAACATTAGAAATAGCAGATAAAGCATTCAATGAAGTAGCAGATGAAGCAATATTTAAAGCAGCAGGTGTTCTCGGTATGGAGGCAGCAGCAGTCAAGGCAACTTGCGGTTCTAAGGTATATAATCCATTTCTTCTAGTTCCCATTGCTAGTACATGTCCCTGAGTGTTCTTTATAATGAAACCATTAGCATAAAAAATAATAGAGCAATTATTATCGCTTGTTAATTTACTTACTGATATGAGATTTTTCTTAATGTTTGGAACCACAAGTATATTATTTAATTTCAATGCTTCATTGTTTCGAGTGGTTAAACTACCTTGACCTATGTGAGATATACCTAGTCCTTCCCCATTTCCTACATAAAGTTTTTCCTTTCCTTTATATTTGTGTAGTGTTGGGATGTTGCCTGTATCACTCACAATGTGTGATGTTGCACCAGAATCTGCATATAGATTAGGATCCATCCCTTCATTTAGAGTCATCGCAGCCAAGGCTTTGGGGATCTCCTCCGTTTGGTATGAGTGATCAAATCTTTTCCAACATTCAAGTGCAACATGATTACCTTTCTTCAAGTTGTGTAAAGATTCACGGATGTGAATCTCATTTTCCTTGGTAATTGCTACAAGTGTTTCTTCTTTCCAGACTTGATGAGCTGTTTCTAGTCCCTCAATCATGGCTAATACTTCCTCAGTAATGATTCCTAGGAGCCACGAAGTCAACAAGCCATCATTAGTAAGCCAAGTATTGTACAATGGATTGAGAGTAACCTTCCCTTCTTTATCTGTTGTTGTCGAATCTGGTGCAGTGTCATTGTGAAGATGATGCTCAATTCCTAGACTTCGAACAAGAGGGAGAACTTGAGATTTCCATAGTATGTAGTTGGTTGAACTCAATTTTATGGAACTCAAGCTGGAAGACTGGTGAAACGATTGGATTGTAAGGACATTTTCAACTTTGATAAAGTGTGAAGCAGAGGATTCAGCAACCCTTTTGTCTCCCAATTTGCTTGTCTCTGATACCATGATGAAAATTGGGAGAGGTGCTGAGAGCAATCAAATAAAGCTAATCTTGATTATTTTCACACTCACTGTCATAAGCTAAATATACAGTGAACAATGCCAGTGAGTCAAAAACAATTACTGCTACAAAAGGAAAGTAAAATCAGTTGATTGAGGTGTATTAAATCAGCTGATTTCACGATAAAAAAAGGGGGAGATAATTACAAGAATTTGTCAAAAATAAAAGGCCAAATTGACAACTGTAAGGTACTGTCATATGTGAGCTGTTTGATTTTGATTTTCCTGAATCTTTGGTCTGATTGTAGTTGCTGTCATCAATTTGGTTTTTGCTTGATTTTCTCCCATGAATTGTGATGGTTCTCTATCTTTGTTTACACTTCATACTCTTATACGGTCCTTTTATGCAAATATTTTAAGAACGATACTTGTTGGTTGCATGTCAGTAACCATCTCTCTACCTACTCATTAAAATCTTGACAATGAGTAAGAAAGAGAAAGATAGAAAATGAGATTTTTTTTTCTCTCTAGATTGTTAACATAGGTGTGAAACCTGATTTGAACCAAGGACAAAACTAGAAATCGGAACTGAATTTTCATTTATTCTAACAGTTTGAATATAATCAAGAGAGAGGATGGGTTCCATTTTAACACAGTGATAGATTTTGGAGGATAATGGATCAAATTAAAAATTCTAAACGTAGTTTACGAGTAGTTAGTTTATGCCATTTTTTCTTTTTTTTTTTTGAAAATATGCCATTTTTTCTTTATTATTTTATAAAAATTATATTATCTATAATATATTATGTTATACATGATAAAATAAAGGGGAATTGCAATGGGTAGCAAAAAATATTAGGATATTTGAAAATTTAGCTATGATTTTTTAGATTTGCAAACATAGCAAAAATTTTAAAATCTGATTTCCGTTTTTTTTATTATTCCAATTTTACCCTTGTTGGTATATCGATAGGTATATTAGTAGTATATCTGATATATTTTATATTTACTGATATACGAAATATAAAGTATACCAAATTTGATATACTCGATGAATACAATGATATACCTAATATATACTTGATTTGATAAGCATAACATTTGATATACCAATGATATATTTGATATGTTACTTTCTTTACTTATATTTGTTATATTTTTTTTCTCTTTATTGAATTATGTGGTGTTACTTACATATTTTAAATGAAATGTTTGTCTTTTATAAAATAAATGTGTCTTCTATACAATGTTGATACACCATTGATATACCTCATTTTTTAATTTTTTTTTTTTAACTTACCTCATTTTTTATACTACTCATATAATTAATAACATTGATATACCTGATTATTGATTATGAGTAGCTAAATACATCAATGATAGATTTGTTATTAAAAAAAATCATTGATATATACACATTCAACCAAGAGGTTAGAGGTTTAAATCCTCTACCACACATATTGTCCCAAAATAAAGCTAATATATCTAATTCTTCATTGATAAAGTATATCAAAGATATCTAAAACTAATGAAAGCTCATGTGTATACTTCATAAATGAAGTATATTATATTCACGAAAATATACATCTGATATACTATATATTTAGTATATCAGTTGATTGATATACCAAATATCTAGTATATTTTTAAGGTTTAATATACTAGATATTTGGTATATCAGTGGACGGCGAACTGAGGTTATTTTAGTCTTTTTGCGTTATTGTTTGGGCCGGGCCAAACTTTTTTTTGCTATATCTGCAAACCCAATAAATCAAAGACACGACTGCAATTATGATTTCCTTTTTTGCTATTGATGCAAACACCCCTAAAATAAAACATTTATCAATTTTTCTCTCTTCCAACCCAATTTTGTAAACTCTTAAATTTAAAATTTGAATATATTAAAAATATAAAATGTTTGTTTCAAGAATTTTGTATCACATAATTCAATTTTTTTTAAAAAAACATCCACCAAAATATTCATTTATAAATCTATTCGATTCGGTGGATCTGAAAACGAGAAATATAATTTGAATTGTATATCTCAAAACAAACTTTTTTTTTTTTTTTTTTTTTTTTTTTTTTTTTTTTTTTTTTTTTTTTAGCTTTTTGGTATATGAAAACTAGGTTGTATATTAAATTTTCATCAACATGTTGACGCCTTTTTACTGTATAGTAAAAACTTGATCTAATATATATATATATATATATATATATAAATCAGCACAATATCACAAATATGAACCTAATTAGGGTGATCATGCATACATGTCAACTTAAATATTCTTTTACGAGTTTCTTGATTTTATGATTTTTTCAAAGATAAATATTTCAGGGACATTATCTTAAATATGAGATCTGAACATTTTCATTTAACATTGACATTTAAGGCTTTTTATTCTTTGCTCCCCTCTTGACTTATCAAGGGAGAGCTTTATACTAAAACCTTCCCATTTAGCAATACCTCACATCAAACGATGTCACATTAACCACAACAAATTTTTAAATGTAGATGTTAATGTGGTAAGCAATAACTGAAAGGAATATCGATACTTTCATAGTACTAGAAAATTCTCTATTCTCCATCGGTTCTACCGTCAACACACATGGCGCATCATTTAATCAAGGTTAGCTGTATTTTTTCTTGTTGGCAAGCGATAGTACACATGATATATTCTCTCACCAAATTGAGATTGTTGGGGATTTCGTTCCAACTTGGTCAAAGACCCATTTCCCATGGATCTTGTCTCCGTTCTGTGTGTTGTTCTGTACATAATGGATTTTAGCTTGTAATGGTAAGAAATTGAAATAATAATTTTCTGCTCAAGTCTCTGTACGTCATAAGTTTTCTTCTCCTTCTTAAGTTAACCAAAACTGTGTAAAATCGAAACCAGAAAATCCTAGGTTTCTTTCTTTGTAAAGATTTTAACCTTTAAATTTTGACTAGTTTTGTTTTGTTTAGACCAGCTGTTGGTTTCAAGCAAATTACACACTAGCTTCCAGAGGATAAACGAAAAACAGAGAAGAGAGGGAAATAGAGAAATTGACACAATATGTTTATAGTGGTTCGACAATAAGATCTACCTCCACTGTGTAATCAGAGAGTCTTTTTCAAAGCTTTATGAGAGTACAAGATATATTTACAAGCTGAGAGTAAAACATATTTATACACGATGGAACTAATACTAAAGTTGAAGCACGTGCCTTCCCCTTTTTCAACAATAAAGTGTAGGGAAAAATAAAAGAGGTAAAACTCTCCTGCCAGCTCATCATAGCCTTTGAATATAAGTATCAATTCTCAACAATCACCCTCTTGATACTTAAGATTCAGCTATAATTTTTCACCCTCTTATCTGGTATTGAATCTTAATGATCAGTAACATTTTAGCCATTTTCAAGCTTTACAAGCTCGCATAAGTACTCCAGTCAGTTTCCAAAAAGAGATTTGGTTAACATGTCTACGGGATTATGTTCAGTATCTATCTTTACCAGTTTAACTTTACCTCTTCTTGGATCACTTGTCTCATAAAGTGGAACCGGACATCTATGTGTTTGGTCCAATCATGAAAGGTAGGATTCTTTAACAGTGATAGGACGCTTTGGCTATCATAATGAATTTGAACATCAGACTCTTTAGAAAACATTTCTTCTATGTTGCTTTTGAGCCAAATGGCTTCCTTGACTAATCGATTCAACCAAAGCAATGTATTTGACTTAAGTAGATGATAGGGCAACAACCGATTGTAACGTTGATTTCCAACTAATAACATTGCCATAAAGGGTAAAAATGTAGCCTGTTAACGAGCGCCTCTTGTCCAGATCAGTTGCATAATCAAAGTCAACAAATCCTACAATACAGTTTTTAGTCTTATCATATTTCGAATCTAAAAGACCTTTATTTTGGGTACCCTCTAGGTATCTTAAAATCCACTTTAAAGCATCCCAATGTACCTTTCCTGGGTTGCTCATATACCCGCTGACGACACTTAAAGAATGGGCAAGATCGGGTCTGCTGCATACCATGGTGTACATCATACAGCCAACCAAGTTTGCATAAGGTATAACATTCATTTCATATTGATTTCTTCTTGGGCAACAGGAGATTGTGTCATTGAGAGTTTGAAGTGTTGTGCCAAAGGTGTTTCTACAAACTTAGAATTTTCCATGTGAAACTTCTTGACTATTTTATGGCAGTAATCGGATTGGAAAATTAAAAGTGTGTTCCTGCAACGATCTCTTTGAAGTTCCATTCCAAGTATCTTTTTTGTTGAACCTGAGTCCTTCATTTCAAACTCTTTACTTAGTGCAACCTTTAGTTTCTTAATTTGTGTGTTATCTATGGAAGCAATCAGAATGTGTCATCTACGTAGAGTAAAACTAGTACAAAAACCTCTTGAGAGACATCCTTTCAGTAGACACAACTATGAAATGAGTTTTTTACAAATCCTTCAGAGAGAATGAATGTGTCAAACCTTTTATTCCATTGTCCTTGGAGATTGCTTAAGGCCATAAATAGACCTTCGAAGGTGACACACCATATGTTCCTTTCCAATTTCTACAAAACCTGGGGGATGCTTCATGTAAATATTTTCATCAAGGCTTCCATAGAGAAAAGCAGTAGTGATGTCCATCTGTTCTAATTCCAAATTGTGTTGAACAACAATAGAAAGCAGTATTCTTATGGATGTATGTCTAACTACCGGTGAAAATACTTCAATGTAGTCTATCCCTTCGACTTGACTAAAGCCTTTTGCCACTAATCGCCCTTTGTATCTAGGTTGATCATTAACACTAAGTCCAGGTTTTAGCTTGAATACCCACTTACAATCTATTATTTTCTTGTTTTCTGGTTTTTCAACTAAATTCTAGGTATTGTTCAAGTATAAAGACTAAAGCTCTTGTTTCATTGCAGCCAGCCAAGACTCACTATCATTAGACTTTATAGCCTCATTATACGTGGATGGTTTAGAAATAAAGCTCTCGCTATAATAGTTGAAAGCATACCCCACGAAATTTGAGCTTTCATACCTTGCAAGTTGTTTGATTGTTCGTCTGGTTCTGTCCCTTGTAAGCTGATAGTCAGAGGACTCTTCTGTCGGTTCAGAGACATGTTCTACTACTGGAGTGTTTCCTTCAGTCTACACATCAAGATTTTCACTCTCCTCCAAAACAGAGATTAGTATTGTTTGGAGCATTATTAGTGTAGATAGGTTGCAACTCAATTTCAAAGGATTCAGTCTCTGTTTTATCATTTGAATCTATATTTTTCCAGGGCATTTCTTCTTCATTAAAGGTTACATCACGTCTAATTAGACACTTGTTTTCACCTAGTTTTAATGACCACAATCTATAGGCTTTAACTCCTTTAGGATATTCCAAGAAAATGCATTTTATAGCTCTAGGTTCAAGTTTATCTTGTCTAATATGTGCATAAGTTGCACAACCAAAGGTTTTTAAATGTCTTATGTTTGGAGGTTGGCCAGTCCATAATTCTTGTGGTGTTTTTGTAGGGTTAAGATCCCTAGTGTAGCGGAAAAGCATTAGACCTTCGCGAATTTAATAACATGTCAAGAATACCAATACGTGAGCAATAATAATGTATAGAAAAATTATAGAAATAAATTATTGTAAAAACAGGCCATATACATGCTTAAAACAAAATTAAAACTTTTTTTTTTAATTCAATCTATTTCCACAAAAAACTAAAGATTAAGAAGACTTTACCTACGTTGTCGACTTGATCGAAAAGCACCAACTCTTTGGATCTTCTTTGTGAAAAGACAGCAGCCCCTTCGCTGGAAATTCTCTCTCGAATTCTCCATGAACACTACCAAAAGATTGCATCAGTATTCTCCTAGGGATTTCGAGGGAGAAAAGACTAGTGAGAGTCTTTTGATTGATTTTGTGAGGGAAGAACTTTGGGAGAACTCTCTGTATTTTTTTCTTCTCTGAGAGATTTTCTTAGAAAATCACAGAATGAGAGAGATCCTTTTCCTGATGCACTACAAGTCTGAATAGAGGGAAAAACTCTAACTTCCCAGACGTTTTGCAGTCAGTTAAGGAAGTGAGAAGCCTTCAACATGGAACCAATCCACGTATCAGATAACCAACCTTTTTAATTTAATTTAAGATTAAATTAAATTAAAATTTTTAATTAATTAAAATAACAATTATTCAATTAATTAAAATAACAATTATTCAATTAATTAAAATAATAATCAATCAAATCTAATTTAATTGAATATTCCATTTAAATCACATTTAAATGTGCATATCCCACGTAACCTATAGTTTTAATTCAATTCATTTAATTAAAAGAAATTAAATTAAATAATTAACTAATCACCACATATTTAATTTAACCTATAACTGAATCATATTCAATTATATTTCTCTCACATAATCTATAGGTTTAATGTGCATCTAATGCACATTAATTTTAATCTATAGTATTAACTGAAGGTGTTAATATCTAACATGTGAAAGAAATTTTGGATCTTAGGCACATAATTAATAACATCAATTTGATCATACAAAGCATCTTGTCCAAAGCTACTAAAACAGAGTTTAGAACACCAACCTCTTTGTAGCTCAAAATTGGACTGATTGTTGTGTTGTTTTTCCTCACCAACTGATCACGAACCACCACAAGATCTTCCTTGCTATTCTCAGGTCTTTGGAACGAATTGTGGGATCCTCTAGTGATGGGAATTGAAAGGAAAAGTGCTTGAGTTTCAAGCTTTATGGAGTTACGAACTTATGAGTTTGGGAAGCAAAATTGGCGGCATAACACTACACAATTTCCATGTTTTTCTTCAACTATTCTTGCTCTATATATAGAGGAAATTATGCAACTCAAAACCCCCAAAATTGGACAGCAAATTAGACACCTAATTAGGGAGGGATTAAGGTGTCCAAGATGGGTTTAGTGCATGGAGGTGGTGTAATCCACCACCTCCTAAAATTAATTTAAAATTAATCTTAATTTTAATTCTTAAATATAATTCATAATTATATTTCAATTTTCTTTTTAAATATAATTTTCATAATTATATTTAGTTTAAATTTTAATTAATTAATTAAATATAAATATATTAATTTAATATCAAATATTAAATTAATATTTTGCTACTATTACCGACCATCCTCAAAATTAATTTTCTCGAACATTAATCCCTATGTACGAGCTCAATATTTAAATCATAGTTAAATAAGTCCAACTTTCAAGTTTTAGTTTAATTCGAAATTAAACCAACGTGTCCATAACATAACCGACATTTGTTCACTCTTCCAATTTTGAACATTTCTAATACTTCCCATGATATTATTCCAAAGTTTATTCCTTAGGCTAGCAAGAGGACCTAATGGACCTACAGATCATGGGCTCCAACGATTCAAGGTTTAACCGACCAAACTCTTTTAACCTAGTTAACCAACATTCGTTAACTACCGGGTCACTCCACTATAGCCTAGTAGTTGCACTCCCCTCATTGTAGATATATTTCTGTCCACTCGATATAACCATGATTAGTAAGTCAACCATTCACAGGTCGTTCGTAACTATAGTTAGGTCAAAAAGTCTGTTTTACCCCTATAACACTTCTTGATTCCTTAAGTCCACTGATCCTCTAATGAACAATTTGTTTATGGTCCAACCATTAAACAGAGTCCCTCTCGGGCCAATGAGAGGGTGGGGTCCCTTGTTCAAGACTCGGAGTCAGCACTTAAGAGAACAACCTTTCTACTATCCCTAATATGGGTAGGAGTGAATTCCTTCTTGCAAAACTACGTCCTCAGCTATCTATCCAGTCTTATCCCCAAAATGGTAGGCTTATTGAGTCGGAGATGTTGAGCCAGTCTCACCCATGCAAATCAAAGGATAATCCTGAACAAACAGGAGTTCATAGAAAGCTTAGGATTAAGATCTGTTTGGGTTGGTGCCCTAAAACTCGTAGATAGTGAATGAAACAAATAGTTATATACTTGTTTGATAAAGTCGTTATTGAGTTTCCATTCACTTAAAGTTATTAAATAAGTGAATTGCACGTTAAATAACCCAAATCCAATAAACTAACATCCATGACTATGTAATATGAATACTTGAACTATATGTAGTGACATAAAATAGAATCAAGTTCAAGTAATAGCCTAAACGGTCTATAGTATAGGGATAAGGCTGGGTACCTTAATCCTAGGAAAACTATGTGACACGACCCACTTTGTTTTAGTACAAACGATGTGATCCTGAATCGTTCATGTAGAGACATGCGAGTGGGGGTGTCCTATGTAAAAGAGTTTGCATAAGACCAGGACTGAGAAATAAGTCACTCTTGCTTTATAACGTCGTTTACTGACAAGACTGACTATTTCATGCGATGGCCTAGGTAACTCGATCTTAATCCTGAGCTAACTATGAACTCCTGTTTATTCGAGCTTATCCTTAGATCTGCATGGGTGAGAGTGGCTCAACATCGCCGACTCAATAAACCCTCCATTTCAGGGATAGGAACGGGTAGATAGCTGGGGACATAGTTCTGCAAGACGGAATTCACTCCTACCCAATTTAGGGATAGTAGAGAGGTTGTTCCCTTAAGTGCTGACTCCGAGACGTGAACAAAGGGAGCCCGCCCTCTCATTGGCCCGAGAGGTTTTGGGTTTAGTGGCCAGACCACAAACCAATTGTTCATTAGGGACTCAGTGGGGACTTAAGGAACAAGATGTAACTTCAGGGGTAAAACAGACATTAGACCCAACTCTAGTTACGAACAACCTGTGAAGGGTCGACTTACTAATAATGGTTATATTGGGTGGACAGAAATATATCTACAGTGAGGGGAGTTCAACTATCGGGCTATAGTGGAGTGTCCCGGTAGTTAACGAATGTTGGTTAACTGGGTTAAAAGGGTTTAGCCGGTTAATCTCGGATCGTTGGAGCCCATGATCTGTAGGTCGATTAGGTCCCCCTGCTAGCTCATACGGAATTAACCTTAGAACTGTGTGATGAAAGAATTTGAAACGTTCAAGTTCATTATAGGGAGTTGTCGTTAAATTATATTTGATATATTTAATGTAATAGTTTAATTATGGATTAAACTATATTTTTGAGAGAGTTTAAAATATTTAAATATGATTTAAATATTGTATAAGTGAATAGGGATTCATGAACGAATAGTTTAATGTGGATATGCATTGGGATTCATATTAAATCGCTTGATTTTGAGAAATGTTGATATTGGTGTAATTATTTAATTTAATATTAGATATTAGATTAAATAAATTATAATTGATTAAAATGTTTAATTAATTATATATAAATTAATTTTTGAATTAATTATAATGGATTTTGTTGAAATCCATTTTGAAAGAAAATGTCATTTTTTAATATCATTTAAATTCAAAAATCAATAGGCAAATTACCTTCTCATGACACCAATTACATGACTCACCCTCAACCTTTCCTTGATGTCTTGATTAGCTGAAGGGAATTGCATGAATTCATGCTTTAAAAGGAGAATCAAGCTGATGGTTCAAGGGGTTGAAAAACTTAGCACAAAAACTACCTCTCAAAACTCATCTCTTCTCCCTCATAAATTCATCTCGAATAAGGCTCCCACAAGCCGTTCTAAGGCCGGAGGATAGCGGGGAAGACTCTCGTGGTTGTCTACGACTCGTTCGTGATCCAAAACTACCGAAGGAACAGCTTGAATTCGTCCATAGAGGTTGATATTTTTCATGCTCTGTTTTGTTCGGTTTTGCCATGCTTTTCATTTAATTAAGAAATTAAAGAAATTAAAGTTCAATCAATCCAAATCGCTTCCGCTAGAGTGTTCTACACTCCTTCAAGATCGAGTTACCTAGGTCATCATATGAAATAGCCAGTCTTATCAGTAAATGGCGTTATAAAGTAAGAGTGACTTATTTCTTGGTCCGGACTTGTGAAAACTCATTTGCACAGGATGCCCCTACTCGCATGTCTCTACATGAACGATTCAGGATCACATCGTTTGCCTTGTTCGCAAAGCAGGCCGCATCCATAGTGTCTCCAGGATAAGGTACCCAGCCTTATCCCTATACTATAGACCATTTAGGTTATATACTAGAACTTGATCCCTGTCCATATTCGCACATATAGTTCGAGCATTTCATGTTATAACCAAGGATGTTTATCTATTGGATTTAGGTTATATATAAACAAGCAATTCACTGAATAATACAATAACATCTTTATTGCTAAAAGATTCCAAACTATGAGTTCTAGGACATAAAACCCAACATTAATATGAATCTAATTCATATTAATTTTAATATTTGAACTCCTTCAAATATTAAATTCTCATATAAATTAATTTTGAATTAATATTCAAAATAAATCTATATTATAAAGTTTAATAAAAATATAAACTTTATATTATAATGTATCTGCATACATTATATTATTTCCCTTAGAAATTTTACCTCAATACCCTTTATGAGCTACCGGTGGGACCTAATGATCGTACAAATCAGAAGCTCCAACGATATGAGATTAACTGGCTTAAGTCATTAACCAAGTTAATCAATGTTCGTTAACTGTGGGTTCACTCCACTATAGAACCACAACTCACTGCAACAAAAAGGCATTTTTATAGCTTTTTAATATAGCATTTCTCAAAAAAGGCTATGAAAGAAAAAGTTAAAAAAAAATTAAAATCAAAACTGGGAGCGTGCGCGTGAAAAAGATTTTGAGAGGGAAAACTATCATCACTTTAATTTATTTCCCTCTCTTTCCCCAACCATTATCTCTCCTTCTCCTTCTTTTCCCTCGGTGAGATCTCTTTCCTTTTCCTTGTCGTCTGCTTGTGTTGCCGCAAAAGAGTCGAACTGTTGTCGGAAAGTCGTCGTCACCGCTCTAGTAAGTCCCCACTCTCTTCTCCCTCGACACCCACATTTTTTTTCTCATTATCCTTCTTTATAGAGATTATAGGGAACCAGAAGATTTTATCGAAGGGAGCTAGACCTGCTGCTTCGTCTCTTTTGAATCCAGCCAGTGGAAACCAGACCCACTAACCAACGTTCAACCTCACATATCTTTCATTTGGTAAGAGATCACTCCCCTCGATTCTTTTATTTTTTCTTTCTACAACCTTTTTTGTTGAAGCTTAAGACTTCATTAAACGGTATAAAAAATTGGTACAACTACCTCCTAGAAAAAGATGGAGGAAGCACTGATAGCACCAAATTGGTGCTAATTATTTCCGTGAATTTTGCTTATCCTAATGCTATTATTTGTGATATTTGACTAATTTTGAGTCTTAATGATGCATAGGTCATTTTGGTGTTCTCGGGATCAAGAAGAGAATTTTGGTAATTAAAAAGTCAACCAAGGGCGTCGAGACTCCAAAACACGCTGCAAACACGTCATTTTCCCGAGAGGTAGCATCTCGACGCTACCTCACGGCGTCTCGACGCTACGAAAATTTGAGGCGGCCCAAATCAACGTTAGCGTTGAGACGATGGCCACGACGTCTCGACGCTGTCACGGTTTATAAATCCCATCTTTTTCGATTTTAGGTCATTCTCATGTTCGTCTCTAGCCGTTTTTCCCTTCTTTCTCTCCGAGTCCCTCTGTATTTTTCATATTTCTTAGGGTCTTAGAGTAGATTTCTTAGTTTTCATGGTGGATCGAGCCCGGGAGCGAGGTTCGACATTCCAAATGACGGGCTAAGCTCATTCTTCATGTAATTGGGAACTCGGTTAAAGTTTGGTTTGGATTTTATGAGATTTTGAGCTTTCTATTCTGAATTTATTGTTTATGTGTGTTTCAATTCTATTTTTATTCATGATTAGAATGATAGTTGGGATTGACAACCCCGTTTTCCGTCGTTTTAATCATACTTGCTATTGGTTGTAAATAGGTGAAGCATGTGGCTCTATTTTAGGCGTTTTATCCCTAATCTTGTAGCACTTTGCATATTAGCCTAGAATTGAACACTTAGTTAATCTTATAATTTAGGCCTTTCCTAGTTATAAAATTGGGCACCTAACTATCCTAATCGTAATGCAATTGTAGCTAGTTAATTCGGCCAGGTTAATTAGTAAACAATTAGATTAGCTTCGATGCATCGGTCGGGTTAATAAAATAGGAATATTATGGCTCTCTGGCTTTTCCAGGAGCCGTTAGGCTTAAAACGTAAATTTCATCATTAGATAATCTATGATTAAGATCCATCCAAACGAGCACCGAATGTACTGATTGCATGAATCTGAGGTTCGATCAACCACTCCCTTTAATTTTCTGCCATTTAATTTCTGCAATTTATTTTCTGTCATTTAAATTCCCTCGCATTTTGATCTCTCGCATCTCAAACCCCCCCATTAGTTGGTCGTCTCAATAAATCTAAGTTAAGCAAATTATAAACGCGTTCCCTGTGTTCGACCCCGACCACTACTGCTGCAAAGTAGTTTAGTGTTTGTGGATTATAAATTTTATTTGACAACTCGGAGCCTTGACAACTCCGGTCCGTCAAGCACAGGGCAAACGATTTCCCCCAAAAAAACCTGACCTTCTAACATGGAAGGTGGGAATCGCTTAAAATAAACCTTTACATCAAAATCCCTAGAATCTCTACTCTCGCCAGGATGTAATTGTTGGTTGTGTTTGTGGTTATCGTTGAAATAGTTGAAGGAAAAATTAAAGGGGAAAGCTTAAGGAAGGATAAAGGGGGAACTTTTATGGTAGTTTTTAAGAATTTGGTGTTTATAAAAAGTGTTAAGAAGTCACCATGTCATACCCTCTGTTTTGTATAAATTGTTATTTAGTTGTAATTCAATTTTGATTTAGTTCTAATTTAGTTGTGAGTTTGATTTTAACCACTTATTGTTGTAGTCTTTTATTATGAATACTACAAAGTGAATACCATACTTTCTAAATCCTTCTCTAAATGAAAGAAAAAAAATGGTTTTAACATAAAAGTGTGGTTTCAGTGGAGAAGATGAAAAAGAAGAATTAAAGGAGGAAGTGATGGTGGCGTGGAGATGAGAATGGAAAAGGATATTGGAAGAGGTGAGATGTTGGGTGGATGAGGAGAGAAATGATTTTTAAAAAATGGTGGCGTGGAGATGAGAATGGAAAACAATTCAATTATCCTTTTGGATTCAAATTTGGTCAAATTTTTTGGGTTCAAGTGATTGTCTCGTGTGTTGGTATTAATATCACACATGGGGAAGCAATTTAAGATCTTAGGCACACAATTTCATCAATTTGATCCTTGAAGTCATGTTGTTCATAAGAACAAAAACAGAGTAATAAGGTACCTACCTCTTGAAGCTCCCAATTCGTATAATCTGATGCTTTATAATTCACATGAACGACTTTTGGACAACTATTTGGATCTTCTCTACTATCCCCAGGCCTTGGAACGGATTGTGGGATCCTCAATTGATAGGAATTGGAAAGGAAAACTTATGGGTATAAGCAAGCTTGAGAGTATGAACATGGAAGTTCTTGGGAGAATTTTGGCAGCATTTTAGGTTGAAGAAATCCACTAATTTTCATCAGCTCATCCTCTATATATAGAGGAAAATCATGCACAAGAATTGCACAAAAAATTGACAACAAATAGGGATCATTTTGAGTCACAAGATTAGGTGGTGCAATAAGGCTAATTACAAGTGATTAGTCATTAAGTACCACTTCCAAAATTTTGCTAACTTTTGAATTTCTTTTAAATTCAAAATTTGCAAATAAAATTCTGAATAATCCCACTTTCTTTTATTTTTATTTTAATTTAAATATCATTTATTTAATTAAAATAAAATTATTTAATTTAATATCTCATATTAAATTAATACCATTTGTGCAATCTTGGTTTCTTTTTCCCAACGAATTTTCTCGAACATGAATCCCTATTCACGTGTTTAATATTTAAATCATATTTAAATATATAACTCTCATTTTAAGTTTAATTCATAATTAAACTAATATGTCGTTAAATATCGTATATAAGCGACTTTTGTATCCTTATCCGAATTTGAACGTTTCAAATTTTATCCTATCACATTGTTCCAAGTTTTATTCCTTTTGAGCTAGTAGAGGGACCTAATGGACCTACAGATTATGGGCTCCAACGAGATGATGATAACCGGTAATCTCATTAACCTAGTCATTCATCGTTCGTTAGCTTCCGAGACACTCCACTATAGCCCGTAGCTGCACTCCCCTCACTATAGATATATTTCTTGTCCACTTTAGATAACCATGATTAGTAAGTCGACCCTTCACCGGTTGTTCGTAACTAGAGCTAGGTCAAATGTCCGTTTTACCCCTATAGTTACATCTTGTTCCTTAACTTCCACTGATCCTCTAATGAACAACTAGTTCGTGATACAATCACTGAACCAAGTCCCTCTCAAGGTTATGAGAGGGCGGGGCCCCTTGTTCAAGACTCGGAGTCAGCACTTAAGAGAACAACCTTTACTAACCCTAAAACGGGTAGCAGTGAATTCCGTCTTGCAAAGCTATGTCCCCAGCTATCCATTTAGTCTTATCCCTAAAATGGTAGGCTTATTGAGTCGGCGATGTTTGGCCACTCTCACTCATGCAAATCAAAGGATAATCCTAAATAAACAGGAGTTTATAGTTAGCTCAGGATTAAGATCGAGTTACCTAGGTTATATGTATGAGATGTTCCGTTTCAATAGTAAACGGCGTTGTAAAGTGAAAATGACTTATCTCCTGGTCCGATCTCTATGCAAACTCTTTGCATAGGACGCCCTCACTCACATGTCTTATACATGAACGATTAGGATCACATCGTCTGTCTTTAAAGAACAAAGCGAGTAAAGTCAATAGTGTCCCCAGGATTAAGGTACCCAACCTTATCCATATACTATAGATCGTTTAGACTATTTACTTGAACTTGATCCATACTTATGTCACACATAAACTTCAAGTATACATAATATAGCCATGAGTTCTTAGTTTTTTGGATCTGTGGTTATATTTAGGCAAAACAAATATATAGAAATAATACTTCATTGAAGCAAGTCAAATGTTACATTTACTATATACCTACGAGTTTTAGGGCATAAAACCCAACATCGTGGGATTTGAGGTGGGCATAAGTTGGATTGATCATCTACAATTAGCAAAGTAGAATATGTAATGAGAATTTTAGTGGAAGGGTGAATATAAGATTGAGAATTGAGAATTTTTAAATATGGCAAATTGGCTGCTACTGCATTGTGTATGTATATAATATATGTCAACTCCTTCCTCTCTTTTCTCTCGACACCCATCTCAATATTACACGGGTTCACTCTTCTCCTTCTGCAACATTGAAGCTTAGTAATAATTAATAATGCACTTTTAGTTTTATTTTTCTAAGAGAAATGTTAGTTTAGGAATTTGACTTTCCTCTTTTGCTACTTTCTCTACTGCTATAATTGCCACTAAATGTAATGTGAAATTAGAGAGTAATGTGTACATATTTACAATTAACAGTGCCATCAGTTGTTTACTTTGAAATTAGAGAGTTAAATTACATATTTATAGTTGTTGGTTGTGTTTGTGGTTATGGTTGAAATAGTTGAAGGAAAAATTAAAGGGAAAAGCTTTAGGAAGGAGAAAGGGGAGCTTTATGGTTGTTTTTAAGGAATTGGTGTTTATAAAAAGTGTTAAGAAGCCACCATGTCATACTCTTTGTTTTGTATATAAATCTTTCTTGATGATGTGTTGGCCTTTTCTTGTATAAACTTTTTGTTCCTACTTTTTTTCTCCTTCTTAATCCCTCTGGTACCGATGAGTTTCCAACATTATTGGTGTTTTGTGGTGTTGGTTCTGTTTTCGAATGAGAAGGAAAATGATATCAATTACAATATCTCTATTTAGATATATTTGTGGCACTGAAGAAGGTGTTTCGTAGTGGGTCTCTGTTTGTCGAGATTGCTTCTTGAAATTTCTTAATAATGTTTTATTTTATAGTTTTAATGTGTTTAGATACCAATTCCAACATTGTGGGTCTCTGTTTGCCGAGATTGCTTCTTGCAATTTCTTAACAATGTCTTGTTTTATAGTTTGAAGTGTTTGGTTATTGAGGAAAAACACAAGAGGAAGAGGAAAATATCATGTGAAAGTGTTTTTTATAAAGAAATCAGGCAGTCAAATTGGAATGTGTTTTTGCAATTTTTGTTCTCTTGTTGTCCTCGTAGTGTTGCTTCACGCCAAGCACTTGGCTTCCTACGAAGAGCTATTTCGGCCAAAAATATGGTTAGAATTTACAATTCAATATTCTAAATTTGCATTGATTCTTGGCACTGTTAGGTAACATTTTGTTTGATGATCATGTGTTCCTTCACTATGATTGATCTTCGTTTAAGTTTTTGTAGCTTGAATTCACCGTGATTATATTCATGGTTTAAGTTTTTCAGGGTTGAATTCTTCAAGCAATCCGTTAAGATGTTACTGACTTGAATATTCATTGAGAATGCAAAATTGTTTGTGCATTTAAATTTATGTGAGGTCTCCTTATGGCTCTGTCATGGTTAGTTTGAAACTTTTGTTCATCCTCGAACATATTTGAAACTGTCGTACAAAGTGTGGCTTTTACTTGTTAAATTTTCATGTGTTTCAGAAAGCTCAAACTGCCATAGAAAGCGTGCTCCCTCCTGGTTAATTTTTCTTATTTTCAGTTGCTTCTTGGATTGGCTTCAAAGTACAAAATTTTTAATTTGTTCTCTTGTTTTACTAGGAAACAAACAAACACAACAAAACTAACGAGGAAATGATACTTGCAATTTGTAACTTGAATATTTTCTATACCAACCCATAGATCTTTGTTCACTTTGGAGACAATCTTTGTTTGTTAAAAATGCTACTCTCTACACTGCAAAAAAATTGTAAAATACAACACTTTATTCGTTAGCTACTTTAATTTCTAGGGGTTTTCTATTTAGGAAAGTTTTTAGTCTATTATGAGAGTCTGCTACAATTTTTCATGCTTTCTTTTATGAATATTTGCTCTAGGGTGATCTTTTACTAACATGACCTTGCTCTATCTTAAATTAGTAGTTGTAATTTGTTTTAAGTTGGATATTTGCATAATTTTGTTTCGTTTAGTAGTTGTAATTTGTTTTAAGTTGCTTAATGATGTTCACTTTTGTGTGTTTATTTTCTTTTATATTATGAGATTGAAGTGCTTGGGACCGATTTTTTGTAATGTCTAATTACCCCAACCCATATCTCATTACAAATGGCTACAACAATCCATTACCACTTTTCTATTGCAAAAATCAACTTGTCATATTTCTTTCGACCTTGGGTTGGATTCGAAAGTTGTTTTCTTTCTTTTTTTTCCTTTTGTTGTCTTGTTCTAGTTTTGCTTCTTTCATCCTTTTGTTGTCTTGCAGAAAATGTTCTCAATTCTATAATACTTGTTTACAACTTACGTGGTATAAAACGGTTGACTTATTGAAGGAGTTCGAGGTTGACTGTTCTAACTAGCTTTGTATCCTTATTTGGTTACAAAGGAGAAGTAGCTTTCACCAAGTGTTGGCTTGTTCAAAAACAACAATCTCACTTTTGATTTGTATTACATCCTTTGGTTTAATCTCCAACTTTGTGCATTTGTTCCCCTTTATTTGATATCTTTATACAATCTCCAATTTCTTAAAACTTGTTGGTTTGTGATAGATTGTTTGATTGCATATACTAGGTTTTTAAAAGAAGACTCCTAAGTTGCAATGGTAGATTAGTTTATGGGTGTCGCTAGTCATATAGTATTTGCAGTGGTTTGGTTTGTGTTTTCGAAAGTTTGTTAATGACCATTGAAAATAAAGATAGCATGTTTAATGACTTAATAACTATGGTAATGTTAAAAGTTCGTAGGCCTAAAGCACTCAACAAATACTAGAGGCTGACGAACGAGTTCAAGCACTTGAGAAAGCTCTCTGTTCTTTGAGATATCTACCATAAGGTCACGCTGGAATTGGTGTAGAGGGATTTCGATTTGGAGTTCCCTAATCCATTTTAGATAAACAATTCCATTAGCGTGTCCCTGTGTGTAAGGTCAGAATCTGAATTTGAATCGGTTGCTATGGTAATTTTGTTATTTTTTAATTTTATTTCTTGAAGAAATTTTTGTAGAACTTGGAATAGGCGATCATAGGTGGAGGACTTGGACAACAAATGAAGTTTTTTTTCCTACCCTTTTCATGGTTTATGCATTCTTTATATTCTCTGAGTACTACTCTGGTGCGTTTGTTAATATTTTCTCTAAGCCATGGAAGCCAGAGAAGATTAGAGAAATTACAAGTCTTCTTATAACAAATTATATTTTCATTAGTTCTTTTGCTCATCAAGTTAAGATAATTCCTCTAGGAGAACTGATAATAACAAGGAGCAAAAGGAAAAATTGGAACAATAGCAAGGAGCAAAGGTGATATCTCTCTTTGTTATATGAAGGCTCAATTAGTGAAGATCAAAATCAACTCTCTTTGGTTGATGTTATCTTGACGACTTTAAGGAGATTCTAAGTTCTGTTTTGTGTGCTAGGTGAGGAGTTTGCTCTGTTTTTGGTGGTTCGATTTTAATCTTGGCTTTTTTAGTTTAATGTTTAGTTGGGTGATTGTTTTTATTAGCTTAATTTTGAGATTCTTTTGTTGGATTTTTGGTGGAGTTTCCAAGTGGCTATTTTTGCCATTGGATGGAGATCATGGTGAGACTTGAATCTTGGCCTTTGGAGTTTAAATGCCATTGAATGGAGCTCATGGTGAGACTTGAATCTTGGCCTTTTATCCTCTATGAAATTTGGTAAATGTATGAGTTTTCTTTGGTTAGAAAGCAGGCTAATGGTTATGTTCTGAATCCATGTTAGAATGGTGATTTATTGGTTATTGTTTATTGACTTGAATTTTTATACCATGTTAATCAGAATGGTGTCTCTTACCATCCATTTGCAATTTGAATAATTTGCCTTAGGGATTATATAATTCCCTAATTTCCATGGTGCTTCGTTATGATTGTTTTTTCAAAACTTATTTCTTAATAGAAGTCTTAGTAGCTTGAGAATTTATAAATTGCACTAATGAATGCACGATCTAAAATGAATTTTGACTAATCATGCAAAAATCAATGAAGTCAATTCCATTGAAAACAAGGAAGCAATATCCACCTAGTGCATTGTGATTAAACTGAACAAATTTAAAAGGATGATGGGAGAATAAGGTGGGTTTGTGCATTTGAAGGGAGAAAATGCTAGAACAATTCCCACATAATAAGACTACTTTTTGAACTAGGAGAATATAGACAATATGTTAATCATAATTATAGTGGCTAATCTTTGATTGTTATTGTTTAGATTTAGGATGTCAAATGTTTGATTTTAATTTAAAAGCTAACCTTAAAATCTACCCCAATTTTTAACTTATTGTGCTATTTTGACCTAATCCACGTGCCTTCCCTTTCTCACTTCATAGGTGTCATCTTTCCACACCATTGATTCCACCACATTTTGAATTCTAACCAAGTCCTTACTTTTTTTTTTTTTGAAACTGAAAGATTGCATTATCTGAAAGAAGGGGAAAGTACACCTAACTCCTCCCTAATAATAGAGGAGAACCAGCGAGGGATAACATAATCCCTACCAAAATGGGTTTCATCCTCCACGGGCGGAGGGACACCCTAAAAAAACACAAAATTATCATGAATCGCAGCCGCACAAGCAATATTGTGCGCCAGACGATTAGCCTTACGATGACAGCAACCAAAAGAAATCACTTTCGCCGGCGGACTAAGAGCCACAATTTCGTCGATCGTTGAGGAGATTTCCGAAAGGTCCTCACAATCGCCGTTGATCACTTTAAGGACTTCATTGGCGCCTGATTTGACCACCAGCAGAAGACAAGGACCCGATCCACTCGAGACTCTTCTGGAGGTAAACTCTCTGAGCCCCTCTTCTATGGCTTTTGTTTCCAGCCATTTGATATTCCCAATTTTGGGAATTCTTTTGTAGCCTACCCCGACTAAAGAACCGAAGGATGTCGCTTAAAAGAATTGTCTCGCGCCATCTGGATCAGTCCCGTCTTTAATTCGAAATTATTTGCTTGGATCGGGGCGTAAACGATGCCTGAATTCTCGGTTGGGAGAACTGGCTGCAAAAAGTCTCTGATTGCGTTGGGAGCTTCTTCTTGTTGGTGGGCCATTGCTTCCGTAAATCTTTTCTCTCTACGAAGGGTTCTAAGTGTCCTATTGTTGGGTTTCCAGAGTGAGTAAAAATAAGATATAAAAATGCTCTAGAACTCTGTGCAAGTATACACAGTCCGCAGCAAGTAATAAGTATTTATCGAATCCAAGGTCTGAATTAGCTTTCACTTTATCTATTTTGTTTAGTTTTTCAATGGTTTCAAGAATGGTTAAAATTATTGGTTTTTATAGAATGCTGAAGCAAAAGAAATGACAGAACAGAAAATAAACAAATAGGCAGACAGATTAGAAACAGGCGCTGGTCAGGATTTAGTAATTGTTTTAAAAGATGCTCTAGCAATATTACTGATCATGCAAAACTCTCGCTAAATTATTAGCGGATTCCTCCCGGAACTCTGGATTTTTTAGAATATGTTTCAACTCCAATGAAGCTCTACCGATCAAGCACTAGGCAACTGGCTATCCCTAGCTCAGTCACTGGCGTTCACCAATACACAATGATCTAGTGTGATTAACCGCCACACACTCCCTAAATCATCCCTGAAACTAGAGAGAGGTATTCATACCGGCTGGCCAGGCGGGCATAAAATAGAAATGATCACAACAATTAATCAAGATGCATTAAATCAATATTTATTACTAGAGATTAAGCACGACAATTACATGTTCCCTAACCAACGCCTAAAGCTACTTAGTTCATAGAATGCATGGAAACACACGTTACAATCTGAGTAAGCATATCCATATTCACAAAATAATACAAGAAAATATTAATTCCCTTGATCAGCTTGCAAATGATGGTTTCCTTGGTGGTCTCCAATCTCTCTCCTCTATTCGGCTCCCAAAAGTGGGAATGAGAGTGATCTCTTCCCCAAAAGTGGAATGAATTTGACTTGGGCGGCTATCTCCTTTTATAGAGTGATAGGAGGCTTGAATTAGGTTGACCTAGACACGTGGATGGCTCTCCTTGCTCCTTTATCCCGAGAATAACTTAACAGAATTCGGTTTGTTAAATTGGCTAACGAGCTGTGACGTGGCAGTTTTGCTCCCAGCTTTGCTGCAGCACAGAATTTGCTCCCTCAAGTCGCCCAGCAACATATTCTGCACAAAATAATTTCCAAAGCTTCCATTCTTCCAAATGGGTTAAAACATATAATATTCATATAAAAACAACCCTATTAAGCACAAAAGACACACAAAACACTATAGAAATGAGGTCTAAATAACTCCCTTTTGGAGAGTTATCACCTGTCAATTTCAAGATCTAGAGGAAACAATTTAACCACCTTATCTCTTCGCATGCACTACTCCCAAAAAAATCAAGAGTAAAAACAAAAAAAATATATATATATATACAAAAAGAAAAATATTTACACCCTAAATTAATATTTATCCCTTTCTTTTTAATGTCAAGAAGAAATTATTTTGCTTAAAAATCAAACCTCCCCGGCAACGGCGCCAAAAACTTGTTGTTGCCAATACCACAAGCGCACGGCCCACAAGTAATATAAAACGAAAATATTCCGAGTATCGAATCCATAGGGAGGTGAAGCGATAATTAAGCAAAGCAATAAATTCTTGATCACTAAAAGTACTTGGGCGAAATAATATTTAGGGACCAAACCATGAAATTAAAATGAATTTAAAATTAAAGCAATTAAAGATTTGAAATTGATCAATCAAGAAAATAAAAATATGGAGAAAGAGTTTTGAGTGAGAAGCGGGGTCTTGAAAATCAATTAATAGCTAAATAATTATTACAATTATCCTATCTCATTGCCCAACTAATTATAATCCTAGAATCTCCGTTAGTCACATAGGTTCTCCTGTCGGTTTCCCCTAATTATAATTAATCCATTTTAACAACCTAAGTGTCCTTAGTGCCATTAAAATTAATTAATATTCACGCTCTGATTCATTATTGGAATCTAAGTTTAATCAACTAATCCCGTTGTCTCTGCGGGCAATTAAACTAGTTGCATGGATCACGATCTATCCTAATTTCTCTCCGTCGAGTTTCCATTAAGAATCAGATCAATGATAGCGAGCATAGCTAGCTATCTTTACTTATTTAAATTAGCTAGTCTTTGATGATTATTGGCCATTTTATTGCACTTTATTGTTTATTTTGTAGGAAAGCGATGATTAGAGCTAAAACGTGGAATTGGAGTTAATCGGGTGTTCGGGACGTGAAAATATGCCAAAGAACCGGAAAGTTCAAGCAAC
Source organism: Luffa aegyptiaca (assembly GCA_017139565.1). Classification (NCBI taxonomy): domain Eukaryota; kingdom Viridiplantae; phylum Streptophyta; class Magnoliopsida; order Cucurbitales; family Cucurbitaceae; genus Luffa; species Luffa aegyptiaca. The sequence continues at coordinate 30,696,354 of CM029404.1, forward strand.
AAGGAGCCAAGAGAGGGCATTCTGCCCATCAGCGTCGAGACGCCACTCTTGGAGGGTCTCGACGCTGGTTTTCCTTAATTAGAAGAGGCGGCAGCGTTACAGCGTCGAGACGCTGTGACAATAGCGTCTCGACGCTACCGTTATTTCCATTCCAGACGCGCGTGTTTTAGAGGCAGCGTCGAGACGCTGTCTGGATAGCGTCTCGACGCTACGACGAAAAATCAGTATTTATAGTTCTTTTCGGCTAGGTTTTTGGGGGATTCAATTTTGGGACCTTTGGGAGCCGTAAAACAGAAGAGAAAACAGAGGATTGAGGCTGGACAAGAGGGAGAAAAGCGGAAATCAACCCATCGTTCGTGGGGATCGTGACGGGGACGTTCGGTCTCGGCCTACATTGAGTTTTCTTTTCCCTTTCCTTTTCTCTAGTTAGATTTATGGCTTCATTATGTTTAGTTGAGCTTGTAATTACATTCATGAGTAGCTAAACTCACAGCTTAGGGATTGATGTAGTTGATTTTGTTTATGGATTGATTTATGGTTTAAGTTGTGCAATGTTGATTATGTTTGCAATCTTGATTTAATGCTTTCAATTAATTGGCCATTAGTTGAATGATTTAAGTTTTGAATCTAGCTCGGGAGAGGGGGTTTAATATAGACTTACTCAAGATTGCATGACTAAAGTTTACTTTCTAATTCGTGACGGTTTTAGATTAACTTTAGAATTGGTCAAAAGATCTCATTGCCTTGCATGTTAACCAACTTAGATAGGGATATCAAGTAGATTAATTTGCATGAGAATCAATTATACTCGGGAGAGGTAGTTGTGATAAAAGGGTCTTAGGCTCATAATTTCATTGTGCATAATAACTTAATCCTTAAAATCAATCCTAGACTAAATCGGCGAAATCAATTCCCTAAGTGTTTTTCCCAATTGAATTTCCACACTTTTTACTTGTTTTGATATAGTTTTCATATCATCCATTCATCACTTTTTGATCCCTAAATAAAATTGAGCAAGATAATTCACAATACTTGATTTGCTTAAAAATCCAATCCAGAGGACGACATTCGAATTACATTCACTATATTATTACTTGACCCATGCGCTTGCGGTAGGAAAAGTCCACAACAAGTTTTTGGCGCCGTTGCCGGGGATTGGCACATTTAGCTAGATTGATATTGTGAAAAAAATTGTTTGATCTTAATTTAGGGTGTATTTTTACTTTTCTAGGTTGTTTGCATTTTTTTTCCTTATTTGTTTTTCTTTCCATATTTGGTTTTTTTAGTTTAGGTTGTTTGATTTTTTTTCGATAGATAGATTCTTTTTCCTTTTTAGTGTTTTCTTTCCTTTTTAGATTAGTTTTTCCTTATTTGTTAGTTTCCTTATTTGTGGTTGCCATATTTATTTTCGCATTCCATATTAGGCTATTTTGTTTCCTTTTCTAGATTATATTTTCCATATTTAGATTAGTTGTTTTCTTTTCTTTATTTTCTTTCCTTATTTGTTTTCTTTCTTTTGTAGGGTAGTTTTGATTTTATATGCGAAGTAATAAAGATTTGATTTTGGAACCTTTGGATCCCGAGATCGAGAGAACAATTCATAGGATTCGAAGGGAAACTAGAGAAAATTTTCAAATGGCCGACCCAAATCCACCTGAGGAGCCTAGGCCTATTAGAGACTACTTTCAGCCCGTGTTTGAGGGGCAACAATCGGGGATTGTCTATGCCCCGATCAATGCCAACAACTTTGAGCTGAAGACCGGTCTCATTCAGATGGCTCGAGATTGTGCTTATAGAGGATCGCCCACCGAGGATCCAAATTGTCATCTTAAATCATTTTTGGATATTTGTGGGACGGTAAAAATTAATGGAGTGTCTGAGGATGCTATTCGCTTACGTTTATTTCCCTTTTCTTTGCAGGATAAAGCACGAGATTGGTTGCAGTCCATTCCCCCTGGGAGCATCATCACTTGGGATGCTTTGGTCCAGGCCTTCTTGAAGAAATTTTTCCCTCCTGCAAAGACGGTCAAGCTGAGGACCGAGATTGGGACATTCCAACAACAATATGATGAGCAGCTGTTTGAAGCTTGGGAGCGATTTAAAGAGCTACTGAGGAAGTGCCCTCAGCATGGCTACCCCGACTGGCTCCAGGTTCAATTGTTTTATAATGGTTTAACTCCTAGTACGAAAACGATTGTTGATGCAGCTGCAGGTGGGACTCTGTTGTCCAAGACCGTGGAAAATGCTCGCATACTTTTAGAGGATATGGCCACCAACAGTTATCAGTGGCCATCTGAGCGGTCTACACCCAAAAAGATTGCTGCTGGAGTGTTTGAGGTTGATAAAGTAAGTGCACTCCAGGCCCAGATGACCTCCCTTGCTAATGCTTTTATGAAATTTTCAGGTACAGGGAGTGCACAGTCAATTGAATCAGTTGCTGCTTTAGCATCTAGACCTCAGGAGGAGACCATTGAACAGGTTCAGTATGTATCAAATTCTAATTTTAGGGGATATAATAATAATTCTACACCTACACATTATCACCCTAACAATAGGAACCATGAAAATTTCTCTTATGCAAATACTAAGAATGTTCTTAACCCTCCTGGTTTTGCCCCTCAAACTCAAGAAAATAAAAAGTTAGAAGATCTTGTTGGAGCTTTCATTGCAGAGTCTAGTAACAGGACAACCAAATTAGAGGAGGCAGTCTTTGCCATCAACACCACGGTGAATGGCCACGGTGCTGCCATCAAGAATATTGAGACTCAGCTGGGACAGTTGGTAAGTGTTGTAAGTACCATGAATAAAGGTAAGGCCCCAGCTGAACAGGAGAAAACTCAGATGGAGTACTGTAAGGCAATCACTGTGCATCAGGAGGAAGCTGAAGAGGAGCCTGAGTCTGAGGATTATGAAACGCCCACAGGGGAAGCTGAGGAGGACACATCAACAGATGAGGCTGAAAAGCCTAACCTTGAGCCTCCTATTCCTTCTCCCACACTGATGGTTCCCAAGGAAAAGAAAAAGAAAAAGAAGAAAAAGAACAATCAGGTTCAGTTTGATAAATTTATGAATGCTTTTATGAATCTGAACATTAATATTCCTTTTGCAGAGGCATTAGAGATGCCACAATATAACAGGTTCATGAAGGAGTGGTTAGCAAAGAAGCGAAAGGAAAAGAAGGTTGACACCGTATATCTCGCTTCCACATGCAGCACCAGAGTACAACAGAAAGTACCTGAAAAAGTAGCAGATCCAGGGAGTTTTTCTGTTCCTTGTAGTTTTGGTACTTGTTCTTTCAGAGCATTATGTGATTTAGGTGCTAGCATCAATATCATTCCTCTATCTCTGTGCAAAAAGTTAGACATAGGTGAGATTAAATCTACTCCTGTAAAGCTCCAATTGGCTGATCAGTCTGTGGTTAGACCAGTTGGCATTGTAGAAAATGTCTTAATCAGAGTAGGTAGATTTTTCCTCCCTATTGATTTGTATGTTATGGACATGATAGAAAATCCTTCAATGCCTGTCATATTAGGAAGACCATTCCTCGCCACTGGGCGAGTGATTATTGATATTGAGCGCAGGGAGCTCACTGTAAGAGTCAGGAATGACAAAGAAATATTTAAAGCAGTTGAAGACTCTAAGGGACACTCGGACGTGCTTTTCATGGGCTACAAGAAAGGTGCAAGAAAGAGCACCACTGTTGGATTCACAGAAAAGAAGCCTCCTTGAAGCATGGCCAACACGTCGAGCTAATGACGTTAAACAAGCGCTTATGGGAGGCAACCCAAGTAAGTGTAGTTGTGCTTTTCTGTTTGCTTTTGATTCATTGTTTGTTTTTGTGTTGTAGGACTTGTTTTTTGTCTCTCCTTTGCTTTCAAGCTTTCAAGATTTCAAGCAAGAAGTCATCCTCAACTCAGGCCAGTATTATTCACTCCTCTCATTCTTTTATTGTTCTCATGCTTGTTTATGCCTTACTTTCTTTATACATTGAGGACAATGCCAGTTTTAAGTTTGGGGGTGGATTAGCATGTTTGTGGAGCCCTTGAGCATCTGAGTTCGGGCTATAGTTTTGAGCTTTCTTTGAATTAAGCATATGGTTGTTTTCTGGATGCTATTTTTGCATGATTATGATGTCCTAGGATAGGTTTTCTTGTCAATTTTCAAGCTTGCGATGAGTTGTAAGCATGAGTGCCCAAAAAGGGAGACTTTTTAAACTTTTTCTAGGAGATGGCTTGCATGAGTAGAGTATTTGTCTTGGCGAGATTTGGATTTGAATGCTTAGGAGCGAATTATTAGGTTCATATGCTTGTTGTCACCTCGATAGGTGTAGGGTAGAGCTAAAGAGCTAATTTTTTGCAAATTAGCATGTTTGATCTTGCTTAGGAGGAAAGAAAAGAATAATTGCTTATCATGCTCATAAAGAAAAAATCAATTTTATTGTTACAATTTGAAATCGAGAAAGTCATGACTTGTGCGCACAAAGCAATGAGTAATAGAGATTTAGGCAAAAAGAGCTACCCCTGTTGTGATCAGTTAGGCCAACCAGAGAAATCTCAGGTTAAGGGTCCCTGCAATGGGTGTGTGAAAGCTAATGCCACATATACTTGCTTAATTTAATTGTTAATATTAAGCACCTAAGTTGGGAGGAAAACAAACTAATTTGTTTCATTAACTCATTAGTGAAACCTTAGTGCCAGTGTAGAGGGAAGATGAGCTGAGAGTTTAATAATCCAATCCCGGGCTAGTAGAGTCTGATCTTGTTGAGTTAGATCTCGCTTGTGCAAGTTAATTTTGGAAAAATTTTAATTTGTCTCCCTCATTGGTCCTTATGTGCATGTCTCTTGCTTGCTTGACGTTTGACTTTTGAGCCTTGAGGATTGAGTTGTGATTATTGCATCCATTTTTCTACTGTATGTTTGATTTGTAGTTTGCTCGAGGACTAGCAAAAGCTTAAGTTTGGGGGTATTTGATAGCGAGCATAGCTAGCTATCTTTACTTATTTAAATTAGCTAGTCTTTGATGATTATTGGCCATTTTATTGCACTTTATTGTTTATTTTGTAGGAAAGCGATGATTAGAGCTAAAACGTGGAATTGGAGTTAATCGGGTGTTCGGGACTTGAAAATATGCCAAAGAACCGGAAAGTTCAAGCAACAAGGAGCCAAGAGAGGGCATTCTGCCCATCAGCGTCGAGACGCCACTCTTGGAGGGTCTCGACGCTGGTTTTCCTTAATTAGAAGAGGCGGCAGCGTTACAGCGTCGAGACGCTGTGACAATAGCGTCTCGACGCTACCGTTATTTCCATTCCAGACGCGCGTGTTTTAGAGGCAGCGTCGAGACTCTGTCTGGATAGCGTCTCGACGCTACGACGAAAAATCAGTATTTATAGTTCTTTTCGGCTAGGTTTTTGGGGGATTCAATTTTGGGACCTTTGGGAGCCGTAAAACAGAGGAGAAAACAGAGGATTGAGGCTGGACAAGAGGGAGAAAAGCGGAAATCAACCCATCGTTCGTGGGGATCGTGACGGGGACGTTCAGTCTCGGCCTACATTGAGTTTTCTTTTCCCTTTCCTTTTCTCTAGTTAGATTTATGGCTTCATTATGTTTAGTTGAGCTTGTAATTACATTCATGAGTAGCTAAACTCACAGCTTAGGGATTGATGTAGTTGATTTTGTTTATGGATTGATTTATGGTTTAAGTTGTGCAATGTTGATTATGTTTGCAATCTTGATTTAATGCTTTCAATTAATTGGCCATTAGTTGAATGATTTAAGTTTTGAATCTAGCTCGGGAGAGGGGGTTTAATATAGACTTACTCAAGATTGCATGACTAAAGTTTACTTTCTAATTCGTGACGGTTTTAGATTAACTTTAGAATTGGTCAAAAGATCTCATTGCCTTGCATGTTAACCAACTTAGATAGGGATATCAAGTAGATTAATTTGCATGAGAATCAATTATACTCGGGAGAGGTAGTTGTGATAAAAGGGTCCTAGGCTCATAATTTCATTGTGCATAATAACTTAATCCTTAAAATCAATCCTAGACTAAATCGGCGAAATCAATTCCCTAAGTGTTTTTCCCAATTGAATTTCCACACTTTTTACTTGTTTTGATTTAGTTTTCATATCATCCATTCATCACTTTTTGATCCCTAAATAAAATTGAGCAAGATAATTCACAATACTTGATTTGCTTAAAAATCCAATCCAGAGGACGACATTCGAATTACATTCACTATATTATTACTTGACCCGGGCGCTTGCGGTAGGAAAAGTCCACATCAATCAATACACAACTGGCCAGATTGCATACAACATTACGAACATCCATACAAATAATTAGTAAAAGAGGGCAAGAGATAGGCAATTATAATAACATTTAACTATGTATTTTCATTTCAAGACCCCAAATTGGGGTTTAGCTATACATGGCTATAATATCCGCAATGTATACAAAAGAAATCATAAATTGGAGCCAAATAAGAGAAAAGGAAATGACCGTCGAGAACCCCGTCGCTAGCACTTGGAGTCCCTCTGAGCACGTCCCGAGCCTCCTAGAGTGCTCCCCAAAAAGCTCCCCAAAATTTTCCCACTCTAAACTCTCAAAAGGCTAAAAAGCCTTGAGAGAATGCTCCAAAGAGCAAAGGAAGGAAAGGAAGGAAATGATGGTGAAATGATTGATGAGGAAATGAGGTACCAAGGGGTCCCTTTTATAGGCCCGAAATAGGGACAGCGTCGCGACGCTGTGACGTCATTCAACTTGTCCGCCAAGAAATTGACGCTGTCCCCACAGCATCTCGACGCTGTGCGGATTCCAGAACATGCAAGCGCGGTTTTGGGCTTGAAACTTGGGCCAACTTTACTTCTTTTTGGATCTTCTCTTCATGGTTGACTCTTGGGCTCCCCCTTTGACCCATGGATGGATATTAGGCTTGGATTGCTCATTTTTGGGTCTTTTTCCACCAAAAATCCATAAAATGCTCCTAAAGATAAAATAACAAATTATTTTAGATTTCTTCAATAAAAACACAATTAAAGTGCTCAAAAGCTTAATAATTTAGGACTGAAATAGCGACATTTCTGCTCGCTATCAGACCTGCACAAGAAACAAGAGGCATTAGAATCCACTCCTTTTTTCTTTATATTACTAAGGGACGGGATAATATCACAAACTATCTTCCAGACAGCAATTTTGACTCTAGGCCAGCACTTTAGCCCCCAAATTGAGTTCCAGTTTGCTTTCAAGCTAGAGTTGTCTGAGCTTGATGGTTCGTGACTCCTGTCCAAATTAGTAGCTAAATTATAGGCACTCTTAACCGTGAATAACCCTTTGGAATCCAGGCTCCAAATAATTTCATCATCTTTTCTAGATCTCCCTCAAGGAATGCTCAGAATATGATCCGCATCTTCGGGGAGAAAAAAAGCTTTAACCGTATCCTCCTTCCATGAGCCATCTTCGTTGAGAATTGCCTCAATTCTCTTTCCCTTCAGATTATCCTCCACCCAAAGGGGCACCCTAGAGCCTTTCTTAACAAGCCATGGATCTTGGTCAATATAAATTTGTTTTCCATTGTCCACTCGATACCCTTTGTCAAAAAGCTCTCTCCCCCAAAGAATGCTTCTCCACGTGATGGAATCGGTCTTTCTACTTTTAGCTCTCAAAAAAACCCCATCATGGAAGTATTTTCCTCTAAGAGTCCTTTCCATGAGGCTTTCCGGGAACTTGATAATTCTCATGCTTAATTTTGCAAGCATTGCTTTGTTGAAGAGGTCTAGATCACGGAAACCCATCCCTCCTTCACTTTTGCTAACACAAAGCTTCTTCCAACTGAGCCAGTGACATTTCTTTTTTCCCCCGAAGAACCCACCAGAACTGAGCACACATCTTGTTGATATCTGCGCAAATAGACTTTGGAAGTTTGAAGCAATTCATAGTGTATGTAGGGATAGCTTGGGCTATGACCTTAATGAGGACTTCTTTTCCCCCTAACGAGAATAATTTCCTTTTCCACCCTTGAAGGACCTTCCACACTCTATCTTTGAGCCTTTTAAACATCACTCTTTTGTTTCTGCAAGTTTGAGCTGATAGGCCCAGATAATACCCCAGAGAGTTAGATTGCTTGACTCCCAGCGTATTACTGATTTTCCCCACTTGCTCAACAGACACATTTTTGCTAAACATGCATTCGGACTTCTCCAGGTTGATTCTTTGACCCATCACTTGCTCGTACTCTTCAAGAATCCCTTTGATACTATTAGCCTCCTTATCTGTCGCTTTGAAGAAAATCAAGCTATCGTCTGCAAAAAAGAGATGGGTTATCACTGGACAACGCTTATTAATTTGAAAACCAGATAAGTTAGAGAGAGATTCTTCCCTATTCAGAAGAGCCGATAGACCTTTAACGCATATAAGAAACAGGTATGGTGATAACGGGTCGCCTTGCCTGATGCCTCTTCTCGGAGTGAATTCCTTGCTAGGGATCCCATTAATAAGGACCGAATATGTGACTGTCTCAACACACATCATAATCCTGTCAACCCATTTTGAAGAGAATCCCAAACCTTCCATTGCTTTCCTTAAAAAGAACTATTCCACTCTGTCGTATGCCTTGCTCATGTCGAGCTTAAGGGCTGTGATACCACTTTTACCTTTCCTTTTGCTATTAATGGCATGAATGCATTCGAACCCAACCACTACGTTGTCAGTAATCAACCTTCCTGGTACAAAAGCTGCTTGAGTTTGAGATATGATAGACCCCAAAACCTTTTTCAACCTGTTAGCTAATGTTTTGGCAATCAATTTGTAAATCACGCTGCATAGGCTAATTGGCCTATATTCCTCCATTTTCTTTGGCTGGTGCACTTTTGGGATTAAAGATATAAAGGTTTTGTTCAGAGGACTAATGTCCTTACCCTCATTTAGAACCTCCAAGCAAATCTTTGTCACCTTATTCCCAATTATGTCCCAGTATTTCTGAAAGAAACGTGCATGCAGCCCATCAGGACCTGGGGCTTTCGTTGGGTTCATGCTTTTTAGCACGAACTCTATCTCCGCTTTTGTAAAGGGCAACTCCAACCGCTGATTCTAAGCTTCTGAAATTCTCTTATCAAACTCATTAGTGACCTTCTCCACTGCTGCAAAATTTGGATCTGAGGAGTTAAAAAGATCAATGAAATAATTCGTGGCAATATCTCCCATTCTCTCCTCATCATCCACCCAATTACCATCATGGTCGAACACTCCTAGCATGGCATTCTTTTTCCTTCTGCCATTTGCTCTAGAATGGAACCATTTGGTGTTCCTATCTCCTCCTAACAACCAGTCTTCCCTAGATATAATCCTCCAGTATTGCTCCTCTTCTTCTAGCAGATTTTCCAAGTCTTTTTCAAGAACTCCCGACTGCAGCTCTCTCAAAGGATCATTTGAGCTTTGCACCAGCTTAATTTCCTCTTCTTTTCTGGAAATAGCACCTCTCAAAGACCCATTCAGCCTTCTTTTATCCCACTCTTTCATCCTCAAGAGACATTTTTTAATCTTTTGATGAACAAGCCAATTGCTGGAATTTTGAGGCTCTTTCCAGCATTCCTTTACAATGTCTCTGCATTCCTCTTTTTCGGCCCATCTTTCTTCATATTTATGTTGGGTTTAATGTCCTATAAACTCGTAGTTTGTAAATCATTAAACATATTCTATTTCCAATAAAGACGTTATTGAGGTTATTCAGTAAAAGATGTTATTGAATATGTAAATTGCGAATGATTAACCTAAATCCAATAAACTAAGATCATTGACTATAAAATGAATACTCGAACTATATGTAGGGACATATCGTAGGATCAAGTTCAAGTTTATAGTCAAAATAGTCTATAGTATAAGGATACGGTTGGGTGCCTTATCCTGGTGACACTATGGACGCGGCCCACTTTGTATTAAGTACAAACGATGAGATCCTAAATCGTTCATGTGGTGACATGCGAGTGGGGGCGTCCTATGCAATGAGTTTGCATAAGACTGGACCACGAAATAAGTCACTTTCTCTTTATAACGCCGTTTACTGAAGAAACTGACTATTTCTCATAGATGACCTAGGTAACTCGTTCTTAATCCTGAGCTATCTATGAACTCCTGTTTATGAGAGATTATCCTTTGATCTGCATGGGTGAGAGTGGCCAGCATCGCCGACTCGACAAGCCTACCATTTTGGGGATAAGATCGAATAGATAGCTGGGGACATAGTTTCGCAAGACGGAATTCACTCCTACCCATTTTAGGGATAGCAGAGAGGTTGTTCTCTTAAGTACTAACTCCAGGACTTGAACAAGGGGCCCCACCCTCTCGTTGGATCGAGAGGAACTTAGGTTTGATGGTTGGACCGCAAACCGATTGTTCATTAGAGGATTAGTGGAACTTAAGGAACAAGAAGTACTATAGGGGTGTAACGGTTATTTGACCTAGCTATAGATACGAACAACCTGTGAAGGAACGACTTACTGAACATGGTTAAATCAAGTGGACGGAAATATATCTATAGTGAGGGTAGTGCAACTATCGGGCTATAGTGGAGTGTCCCGATAGTTAACGAATGTTGGCTAGCTTAGATAATGAGATTAGTCGGTTAGCCTTGAATCGTTGGAGCCCATGATCTATAGGTCCATTAGGTCCCTCTACTAGCTCATATCGGATTAAAGCCTAGAACATATTGATAGGAATTTTTGAATCGTTCAAAAATGGGAAATATGGTTTTTATCGTAAGACGTGTTCGACACAATGATTTAATTATGAATTAAATTAGGAATTGAGAGATGAGGTATTTGAAAGTGTTTTAAATACCATATATATGTATTAGGAATCATATATAATTCATGACATTAGGTGATAAAGATTGATTGGATCAATCATATCAAAATTACTTGGAAATGTCCCAATAAATTGCCTAGAAATCAATTTCAATTTTGAATTGAAATTGAAATGAATTGCAAGCTGAAAATTTACAATTAGGATACAATTCATAATGGATTTAGTGGCATTTCCACTCTTGCATGATGATGCATAGTGGAAAACAACACAACCATGCACTAGATGCATGTGTTGTGAAGTAGACACCTAGAATCCACTTTGAGTTGCATCTTGGCCATGTGGCTAAGTGTCATGAAGCTTGTCTTTGCATGGGAGATGTCTATAAAAGGGGCTTGAATTAGATTCAAGAAGAGCAAGCTTTCATTTAGTGTTATGCTGCAAATTTTCTCCCTCAAATTCTCTCTCATTTCATCTCCTTCCAAAAGCTTGTACCATCAAGCATTCCCTTCTATCTTTCTTCTATAGACTCCCACAAGTCTTTCTAGGCCCAAGAGAATAGTAGGGAAGACTCTAGAGGTTGTCCAAGGAGCATAGGAGAGGCAAACACCACAAGGAGTTTCACATAAGTGAGCTACAAAGGTTGGTGTTCTCTCAACTCTATATTCTGTCTTTTATAGAACATGCATGCTTTAGGAGCAAAATTGAATGTCTTAAGTGCTTCTGATCTTCAATTGCTTCCGCATGTGTTATATGAACACCTTCAATTTAATGGGTCTTTTCTTTCTCTTGGCTGCTGGCCCATTGGTATTCAATCCCAAAGAAGCTGCTAAAGGCACATGATCAGAACTATGCCAAATTCTATGCTCAACTTCTATGGGACCGAACTTGTCAATGAAATCATGAGGGGCAAAAAATCTATCAATCCTTTCACGAGTACTATTTGGGTCATTTTTGGATTTTCTCCAAGTGAACTTGTGACCTTTAAACCCTAGGTCAATAAGATTGCACGAATAAATGGCAGCTCTAAAAATATCCATCTGCCTTTGAATTCTTTCCGATCCTCCTTGTTTTTCGTCTGCCGTGAGAATTTTGTTAAAATCGCCTCTAACGATCCACAGAAGCTTTGAAGCTTGACTAAGCCTCTCTAAAAGCTCCCACGAATCCTCCCTCCTGTGACTTTCTGGATTCCCGTAGAAACCAGTAAATCTCCACCACCCTTTATCGTCTTTTATCACCACATCAATATGCCCTTCTGATGAAGATAAGACTTGAGCCTGAATGCCCTCTTCCCACATCAGAATTAAACCACCTTTTTTACCTATACTAGGAACACAAAAAAACTCCCCAAAGTTTAACTCACCTTTCAACTTTTCTCCTCTATCTCTACTGCATTTCGATTCACAAAAGAACATGATTTGGGGTTTCACGCTTCTAACTTCGTGCCGAAGCGCTTGGAGCATTTTATGATTCCCCAAACCTCGAACATTCCAAACTAGAATTTTCATGGCGTCCGGCGGGGCTGTTCTTCAGCCTCCGTCGATATCCCTCTGCACACTATAGAGTAATTTTTGTTAATCAATCTCCTTTTGTTTTCCAGATCTTCCTGCCTCCTTTCTGATTTCCTTTTTCCTCCCTCCATCTCTTCTGTGTCCATATCCATTTTCCTAGAACCAGCTTCTATTCTAGCTCTTCTTTTCCACGTTTTGAAATTATTTTCACTCTATTTTTTCGGGCTTTTTTCCCTTTCCTTGTTGCCTATTTTATTGCTATTACCTTTTATCTTCTGTTGGTCGTTGATTTCCACTATCTCAGAGCTTTCTTTCTTATTTTCCCCTGGTTCAGATGCATTTTGGATTTGGACTTTACACAAATTCATCTTTTCATTGGGCTTATTTAAGACAAGCCCTATATCCTCTTTCTTTTGGCAACCTTTTTCCTCAGATTTTGTGGGCCCTGTCGTACAGATTTTATTACCGTTGGTTTGATCCCTTTTGTCCTTTTCTGAATTTGTCCTTTCCATCAGACGCCTGCTTTCTGCCACCTGCTTACCTTTGTCAGAGTCTCTCTCCATCGTGCATTGTTTTGTACCCCTCGTCTTCTCTGGTGAGTGACTTTTCGGTCGGTTTAGCTTTTCGGCGATTCCCCCTCTTCCTCTTGCTGCATTTTTCCCCGAGACTCTCTTTGGTTAGGTCTCTAGTTCCCGTCTCTTCTCTGTCATCCTCTGTCTCCTCTTCCCCTTCCTCTTCCCCAAAAATCTCTTCCCCTTGGTTTTGGAATGTATCCTCTGTAAACTCCTTTGCTACTTTGAGTTTCCCTTAACTCAAGACCATAATCTGTTTTCACCGCTGCTTCCACTCCCTCTTCATCACAATCTTGCATCACATGACCCAACTTGCCACAATAATAACAAAAATCTGGCAATTTCTCGAAGGTGATTGGAATCCAAACTGTATCCTCCTTTGACCCAATCTTCACGTGAGTGCCTCTTTTTATCGGTTCGTTGATATCTATTTTGACCTTCACCCTCAGAGTCTCCCCTTCGATCTTTCCCCACTCATCCGCGTCTGCTCTTTCAAAGATGCCAATAGCCTAGAACTTCTGCGTATTTCCTACAAAAACACACCCCAGGAAGGTTATGAAAATGTATCCAGAATGATACGTACCTGAACTCCAGGGCCTCTATGCTGCAGTTTCCTTTTGGCTCGTTAAAAAGAAGTAATGCATCATTGAAGCTTGTTGCAATTCTGAAGTGGTTAAAAAAATGAGATAAATTAACTCCAGATTACTGTGCAAGTATACACAATCTAGCAGCAAGTGATAAGTATTTATCGTATCCACAGGGTCTTGAAATGCCTACCTCTATTGATTTAATTTGCCTTTTTAGTGATTTCAAATGGTTGGTTAAATTGATTGGGTTTTTAAATTGCTGAAACAAAAGAAATACGAAAGCAGTAAATGATTACGACTAGAGAAAACAGAATGGAAACAGACACAGGTTAAGACTTCTGTAATTGTTATAAAAATGCTCCAGCAATTCTTTTGATCCGTCAATCTCATGCAGTATTATCAGCGGGATCTTCCCGGAACTCCGAATTTTTTGGAATATGTTTCAAAACCAATGAAGCTCTACCGATCAAGCACTAGGCAACTGGCTATCCCTAACTCAGTCACTGGCGTTCACCAATACATAATGATCTAGCGTGAATTATCGCCACACAACTCCTAAATCATCCCTGAAACTAGGAGAAGCTATACATACCGGCTAACTAGGCGGGCACATAATGAAATTAAAGATCAACAATAATTCAAGATGATCATGATCAAATAGAATTTCCAGATTTATAAATATAACAATCACATAATTCTTAACCTATGCCTACAAAGCAATTAGTTCATGATTGAAAACATAAAATACGTTACAATCTCGATAAGCACATCCATATTACGAAATACACAAGAAATACTAATCCTTTTCAGCAAATGGGGATGAAACGGCTGCTCCAAACCACCAAGAACATGGAAGAACTTCGTCTCCTTGAGTGGAATCGCAAATGGTCTTCTTAGATCTCCATTCCGCCGTCAATTCGGCCTCCGGCCGATTGATTCGGTCTCCAAATCGTCAATGCCTTTATCTTTGACGGCTCCTCCTTTTATAAGATGAGAATTAGGTTAAATTGGACACATGGCAGGCTCTCCTCGCTCCTTTATCCCGAAAATAACTCAACAGAAGTCGGTTTGTCAACTTGGCTAACGAGCTGTGACGTGGCAGTTTTTCTCCCAGTTTTGCTGCAGCACAGATTTTGCTCCCTCACGTCGCTCAGCAGTATTTTCTGCACAAAATAACTTTAAAAGCCTCCATTCTTCCAAATGGGTTAAAACATATAATATTCATCTAAAAGCAACCCTATTAAGCACAAAAGACACACAAATCCCTATAGAATTAAGGCCTAAATAACTACCTTTCGGACAGTTATCAAAGCTCCAAGGACCACCTTTGCTTATTCTATTCATGTCTCTATTATTTTTGAACTTGCATAGATAGATATTTCTCCCTACTTTTTTGATCGTCACCTTCCCTTCCACTCCCCATATGCGAGGTAACATATCCATAAAGACCTCCTTGTTTATCACTCTCTCGGATAGAATTTTACACGCTACCGAGTTGCATAAATCTTTGTCGGTCTCTTCGATATCATCTTCCTCAATCTTCACCACTCTCATTTTTTCTATTTCTTTGAGGCTTAAACTCTCCAGTTGTTCGTGGATATCTTCTGCTCCCCACTCTTCCTCCATGTTTCCTGAGGTAACCTCCTTGTTCTTTCCCCAATGATCACTGTTGGATCCCTTCTTGCAAACCTGAGGTTGCCCCTCTTCGTCCATAGACGCTCTCGACCCAGGGAGAGCTTCGTATAGGACCCTCAAATAACTCTTTAACCATAGTTGGCTTATACTCTAACCAAGTCCTTACTAGTTGTCGTTCATCCTCCCTATGAATTTTCAAGTATTCATTGGTTATATCAATAAGCTTCCCTCCCACACCAACTTGACATTTGAATTTCCATTCTAAGCCTGAAATGCTCTAAAACTACAATGCTCCATCCCACTAGTCTTAGAATCAAATCTCCCTTGTCCAAATCCTTGAGAATCTACATATTTCAAGTATCAAGGTCCCTAGGTTTAGTTAATTTTGATCATTTTTAACAATTTTCCATCGAGTAAATGTTCCATTTTTTAACATATGAATTTTTTATTCTCTTTTAAAATTTCCTTTGTTTTTTTTTTATGGTTTATTTATCCATGCATGCTTTTTGATTGCTCATTATGTAAATTCATTAAACAATTAACCTTTGCATGCTTGTAGCAATAGTTTTGAGAAGAATGTTTGATAAAGATTGGATTCATTTGAACAGGTAAGAGTTTGTCAAATTAATATTAAATTAATAATAGCTTGAGACAATCATATTAATTGGGATTTTGGTTTTCTAATAGAGCTACCAATGAGTATTTGAGGGGAGCATGGAACTTTGTCAAACAAGTTGAGAGCTCATTGGTTGGGGTAGACAAAATTTTATGTCCATGGAAGGCATGCAAGAACATGAATCATCAAACGTTTGATATTGTGTACGAACATTTATTATCAAAGGCATGGATCCAACTTATAAGATTTGGTACCATTATGGTGAAGAAGTACCGATAACAAGTAATGTTGGATGTCAGTATATGTTTGATGGTCAAACCTTCTGTAGCACTTCTGGCATGAGCAGCGAAAAAATTGATGAATCTTATGTGAAGAATGATGTCACTCGAAAGGTTGTGGATGCAAACACTTATTTATATCCACATTGTACAAAATATACAAAAATGTCTGCTGTGGTAACCTTATATAAAATTAAGGCTACCAATGCTTGGACCGATAAAAGTTTCGCGAGCCTTTTAGAGCTCTTACATGACATGCTTCCCCCTGACAATGTTATGCTAAGATCTACTTATGAATTAAAGAAATTCTTGAAAGTATTTGATTTAGGATATGAAAAGATTCACGCTTGTGTAAATGATTGTTGCTTATTTACGAAGGAGAACAAAGATTTAGAGAGTTGTCCAGTTTCTTCACATTCACGATGGAAAGTGGATAAACGTACTAAACGGATGAAACGTGGTGTTCCTGCAAAAGTTTTAAGATACTTTCCTCTTATTCCAAGATTGAAACGAATGTTCCAAATGTATGACGTAATTGAATTCCTAAGATGGCATATGAACCATAAAAGTAATGATGGAAAGATGCGTCATCTAGTTGATTGCGTGTCATGGGAGTCAATTGATGCGAAGTGGCCAGATTTTGCTAGTGATCTACGCAACCTAAGATTTGGTCTTGCTACAGATGGTTTCAACCCATTTTCCAACCTTAGTAGCATATATAGTTGTTGGCCAGTCATGATTGTGACATATAACTTACCTCTTTGGTTATGTATGGCGAAAGAAAATATAATGCTAACATTGTTGATTCCTGGTCCTAAACAACCTGGTAATGACATTGACGTTTATTTACAACCATTAATTGATGACTTGAAAGATTTATGGAATGAGGTGGAAGTTTATGATGTAGTAAGCAAATCAAACTTCAATTTGAGAACTGTGCTTATGTGGACTATCAGTGATTTTCCCGCCTATGGAAATCTTGATGGTTGCACAACAAAAGGCAAGACCGCATGCCCAATCTGTGGGGAGCACACACATTTTGAATGGTTGTATCATAGTAAGAAATTAGCGTACATGATTCATAGACGATTTTTACCTTTACCTCATGGATATAGAAGGAAGAAGTCATGGTTTGATGGTAAAGTTGAAGAACGACAAGCTCCTAGAGTTGAAAATGGGATTACAATCTATACCAAACTACAAAATTTTCAAAATCGTTGGGGAAAATATGAGAAGAAAAAAGGAAAGAAGCAGAAAGAGACAAACGAAATGTGGAAAAAACAATCCATCTTCTTTGACTTACCATATTGGAAGGTACATATGTCTTCGTCCTATTGTCGTCTAGTTAATTTGGCTTGAAGATATGTACATTATGTTATGCTTTGATAAGTTGTCCAATGTAGGAACTTGTACTACGTCACAACTTGGATGTCATGCATGTTGAGAAGAATGTATGTGAGAGCATAATAGGCACATTGTTAGATATTAATGGAAAGTCGAAAGATGGACACAATGCTTGAAAAGATTTACAAGCCATGAATATACGACATGACTTACACCCACAAGAGCGTGGGAGTCAAGTTTACCTTCCTCCAGCTTTGCACACTTTGTCAAGATCTGAGAAGAAATTATTCTGCAAGAGATTATATGAGTTGAAGTTACCTAACGGTTATAGTTCAAACATTTCAAATTGTGTTTCAGTGGAGGAATGCAAGGTAATGGGATTAAAGTCCCATGACTATCATGTATTAATGCAACAACTTCTACCTGTTGCTATCAGAGGAATCCTTCCAAAGGGTCCAAGACATTTGATAAGGGTCAAATTATTAATATACCTATTTTACCCTTATATTTAGCTCATAATCTTGTAAAATATTGCATGTTTAGATCAATTCTATTGTTCTCGAGCTCAAAATATGTTAAAGTTGATAAGTTAGAGTGTTGAGATTTACTTTTGTCAAACTATACTCATTTGTGCTTAAAAGGACTCAATTTTAAGGGAATTTGACTAAGTTTGTTTCTCTGCAGAAAAACAGAGGAAATGCTGGAATTTGCCCAGAAATGCAACCGCATTTCTGGGAAGGCAAAATGAAATGCGACCGCATTTCTTGAAAACAGAGGCAGTTCCGAGTCGTCCGTGGGTCGTTTTGAACGAGACTTCTTCGCACCTAACCGATTGTTTTGACCCCGAAACCGACTGGGCTACCTACCAGCACCTATTTCGCAGCTCCTCAACCAATCCCAACACTATATAAGCCCGTGATTCGAAGTCAAATTCAAGCAGAACTCATTTGGAAGAAGAGGGTGGTGACAGAACCCTAATTGACGCCTATGAGTAGGGATGCCCGAGGTCCTTCTTAGATGACTAAATTCTAACCTTAGTTAGACATCAAACCTTAGGGTTTGTAGGGATTTTCACCCATTCCCACTTGTAAAAGCGAGAGTGGAGTGTCTATGCGAACTCTAGAAGGATTGGATAAATAGAAAACCCATAATATTTGGCTACTTCCATTATTTCCAGCTTTTGATACTTTTCATTTATCTGTATTCTTTACATCTTAATTTCACTGGAAATGTATTCATTTGCACTTTATCTCACCATGAGTAGCTAAATTCCGTTGAGGGGTTCAATATGGTGAATTCCCTTACGGTTCAATAGCTTGAAAGTGTTTTATTTGCTTAAGTTGTGTTCAATGCATGTCATTCTTTATTGAATATCATTCTAATCTTGCTGAGTTTAACTTGATCACTTAGACTTTGCATGCTATGTGAGTTTGATCTCGAAAGGGACAAACGATATCGGTTCTCATAAAGGTGATATAGGAGAAAAAGCTCGAAAGAGATTGTTCGGCGGTATAGGGCAAGCTGCCTAAGGCACCCTATATCGACTATAGGGTTATAGGTTGCATTCGTGAATTATCTATGTCGGAGTCGAGTCACAGAAATGTGCATAACGGTACTCGCTTAGGAGCAAGGCCAAATAGAAGTTAAATCTGACCCAATGCATTGAATAGGCTTAAGTTAAATAATCCATGATTACGGTTATTGCCTTTGGGATGAATCCATGTTGAATACCTCGTTTTATTCATTATTTTTATTCTTTATTCATTTATTTGTGTTATTTATTTTTCTAAAAAAATCAATTATCAATCATATTTCTTTGGTTACCTATTTTTAAGCAATCAGTTGAGCAGTTTCTTATTCAAATATGAATTTCCAATTTAGTCCTCGTGGGATCGATACCCTTGGAATACTTCTAAGGTTTTTATTACTACGTGCGACAGTGTATACTTGCACTAGGGTTGGCTGAATTTATCCTTATTATTATCCATCATCTTATCTCACATCCATCATTCAGCCGACGACGCACCAACATTCAATAACACGTATATGTGCATTTTTTCAATAAAATTTGCCAACGTGTAATTGATCGAGAAGATATGTTGGATATTGAAAAAGAAGTTGTTGATACATTATTCCTTTTTGAGAGGTTTTTTCCTCCTTCTTTCTTTGACATCATGACTCATTTGGTCGTTCATTTGGGATGTGAAGTGCGCTTATGTGGACCAGTTCAATTTCGCTGGATGTATCCATTTGAAAGGTATCATATTTATCATATTACATGCTATAAGTGGCAATTAGTTGAAAATATTAAGAAACCTACAATTGTTATGATGTTTGTAGATACATGAAAACGCTAAAAGGGTATGTTAAAAATCAATCACGTCCAGAAGGGTGCATTGCAGAGCGTTATTTAGCTGATGAATGCATTCTTTTTTTTATAATAATTGTGTTCAAAATTCAATTGGACTTGATACAAAAGAGCGTCGAAAATAGGAGTTTCACAACAATGTCATCCTTGAAGGTCGTCCTATATCATCTAGATTATCAGTTACATTATCTGATGACGTTCTCGCACTAGCACACCAATATATGTTATTTAACACAGTTGAGGTGAAACCGTATATAGAGTGAGTACTGTAATCAATTCTATGTAGTTTCTTTCGAATACTGTATCAAAATCTGAAGTATTAACATTTCAGAATGCATAAAAATGAGTTGCTACTCTCAAATAGAAGACTTGCAAATAATGATAGTCTATTAATGAAGGTTCACTTGGAACGGTTTCCACTTTGGTTGAAAGACAAGGTAATATGTTACATGCTTTGAAAAATAATGTCGTTATAACTAATTAATCTAAGTATATGTTTTTTTTATTGGAACAGATTTCGTTAGATTCTTGTAACACAAAAGACTCAGATTTATTAAAATGACTTGCAAATGGATCTCGCAAGACTGCAATGTCATATTCAGGGTACACTATAAATGGTCAGCAATTCCATGTAAAAAATGTAGAAAGGTCGACTCAAAATAGTGGTGTCTCTATTGATGCAACTACGCTATGTAGATCAAGTGCTAAAGATGGAGCTCCAATTGTTGATGTGGTTACGTATTATGGAGTCTTGACCGAAATAATTTTATTAGATCACTATATCTACCGACTCCCACTCTTTAAGTGTGATTGGGCTAAAATTCACAATGGTGTGAAAGTAGAAGATGTATTTACACTTGTTAACTTGCATCAAAATCAAATTCAATTTGAAAGAGAACCATATATTTTTGCATCACAAGCCAAACAAGTTTTTTATGTTAGAGAACATGACACTTCTAATTGGTATGTGATGTTAAAAGCTCCCCCCAGAGGATTTCATGAGTTAGACAAAGATGATGAGAATGTTGACACAAACTTTGTGGGTGAAGGATCATTTATAAAACTTGATGAAATTGATGAAGAGTTTGAACGTCGTAATAATGCAAGAGATGATTGTGAAGGCATATTCTTATGATAACATAGAACTTGTGGCCATTTTTTGAATTTGCACTAACATAGAACTAGTAGCCATTTTGTAAATTTGACCTATATAGTGCATACTTGAAGACATTTTGTAGGTTTGCTCAAATATTGGACTCGTGGCCATTTTGTGAATTTGCACTAACATAGAACTAGTGGCCATTTTGTAAATTTGCACTATACAGTAAGAGACTTTATAGCGTTTTCAATAACGTCAAATAAACGCTATGAAAAGTAAGAGACTTTTAATAACATTGGCTACAACAATGTCTTCAAAACGCTATGGTATGTCTTTTATAGCATTTTTTCAAGGCTATAAAAAACACTATTAAAGAGAAATCATAGAGTTTTTTCAACGGTATGAAAGGTTTCCATAACATTAAAATAACGCAATAAAAATAGACTTTTTATAGCACTTTCAATAGCGTCGAAAAAACGCTATGAAAAGTCAGAGACTTTCAATAACATCGACTACAACAACGTGGTAAAAATGCTATGATAAGTTTTCGACAACATTTTTCTAACGCTATACAAAACGCTATCAAAGAGAAACCATAGCGTTTTTTATAACGATATGAAAGGTTTCCATAACATTGAAATAACACAATTAAAATAGACATTCTATAGAGGTTTTGATAGCGGTAAAAAAACGCTATTAAAAGTTTGGAACTTTCAATAACGTCGGCTATGACAGCGTTTCCAAAAACGCTATCCTAGGGATACGATAGCGTTTTTTCAATGCTATCATATGAGATTTTTCTTGTAGTGGCTGCACTCTTCTCACTGCAGATATATTTATGTGTCCACGGATATTGACCAATAACAGTAAGTTAGTCCTTCACAAGTGTTTGTAACGCCAACTGGGTCAAATTACTGTTTTACCCCTGTGTTACCTCTAGATACTTAAGTACTAGTGCTCCTCTAATGAACAACATATTTGATGTCCAACCGTCAAACAGAAATCCCTCTCGTGTCATTGAGAGGGCATGACCCTTTGTTCAAGACCCGGAGACACCACTTAAGGGAACACTCATCTACTTATCCTAAAGTCGGGAATGAGTGAATTCCATCTTATGTGATTATGTTCCTAGTTCCCCACTCGGTCTTGTCCCCAAAATGGTAGGCTTATTGAGTCGACATGCAGACCACTTTCACCCATACATATCAAAGGACAATCTCTCGTGAACATGAGTCCATATCCCACTCAGGATTAAGACTAAGTTGCCTAGGTCATCCTAGTGAAATAGAAATCTAACTAGTCAACGGTGTTACAGCTAACAGTTACTATTTCGCGGTCCGGTGTAATGCAAACTCATTGCATAGGATGCCCTCACTCGCATGTCCCCTACACGAACGCGTTGGATCATTGCGTTTGTATCAAATACAAAGCGGGTCATATCCATAGTGTCACCAGGATAAGGTACCTAGCCTTATCCCTATACTATAGACTCTTTAGGTTGTATCTTTAACAGTGATCCCCGTATGTCCCCACATACAGTTCAAAATTCATAATAACAACCTAGGATGTTAGTTTATTGGATTAGGGTTATTTAGGCAAGACAGACATAATACAAACAACAATAGTTTATTGAATAATACATCAATAACATTTTATTAACGTTCGATCAATTGTTACATTTACTATCTACAAGTTTTAGGGCATAAAACCCAACAAAATCCCACTTGAACTAAAACTCTAGTCGGTGGGATGTATATGTTGGGTTTTATGCCCTAAAAGTCGTTGATAGTAAATGTAACACTTGACTTGCTTTAAATTAAGCGTTATTGATTCCATATATTTGTTTTGCCTAAAAATAACCACAAATCCAATAAACTAAGAACCCCTGGCTATATTATGTATACTTGAATTTTGTGTGTGTTATAAATATGGATCAAGTTCAAGTAAATAGCCTAAATGGTCTATAGTATATGGATAAAGCTGGGTACCTTAATCTTGGGGACACTATTGGCGCAGCTCACTTTGTTTCTAAAGACAAACGATCTGATCCTAATCGTTCATGTACAGACATGTAAGTGAGAGTGTCCTATGCAATGAGTTTGCATAGAGATCGGACCAGAAGATAAGTCACTTTCGCTTTATAACACCATTACCTAGGTAACTCGATCTTAATCCTGAGCTAACTATGAACTCTTGTTTATTTAGGATTTTCCTTTGATTTGCATGGGTGAGAGTGGCCTATCATCGCCGATTCAACAAGCCTACCATTTTGGGGATGAAACTAAATAGATAGTTGGGGACATAGTCTCACAAGACGGAATTCACTACTACCCAATTTTAGGGTTAGTAAGAAGGTTGTTCCCTTAAGTACTAACTCCGAGCCTTGGACAAGGGGCCCCGCCCTCTCATTATCTTGAAAAGGACTTGGTTCAGTGATTGTATCACGAACCAATTGTTCATTAGAGGATCAGTGGAACTTAAGGAACAAGATGTAACTATATGGGTAAAACGGACATTTGAACCAGCTCTAGTTATGAACAACCGGTGAAAGTTTGACTTACTAATCATGGTTATATCGAGTGGACAAGAAATATATCTACAGTGAGGCGAGTGCAGCTACGGGCTATAGTGGAGTGTCCCGGTAGCTAACGAATGTTGAATAACTAGGTTAATGAGTTTAACTGGTTATTCTCGTATCGTTGAGCCCATGATCTGTAGGTCCATAAGATCCCTCTACTAGCTCAATAGGAATAAAACTTGGAACAATATGATAGGTTAATGTTTGAAACGTTCAAATTTGGAATAGGCCATAGATGTCAATTATATACGATATTAACAACATATTGGTTTAATTTCGAATTAAACTAAATTTGAGAGTTGGATATATTTAAATATGATTTAAATATTAAACACATGAATAGGGATTCATGTTCGAGGTGTCGGACTAAAAGAGGTCGGGATTGAGGTGTAAAATATTAATTTAATATTTGATATTAAATTAATATATTTAATTAAAATTGTTTAATTAATATTTGAATTTAATTTTATTTAATGTTTATTTTGGAATTAATATTATTTAAAAATCAGAAAATAAAAATCATTTTTTAAATTGAAAATTAAATTTAGAATTTAATTTTGATTTTAAAAATTCTTTGAATTTTAGGAGGTGGTGGAGTTCACCACCTTCATGCACTAAATCGATGTAAGCAACCTCCCTAATCCCAGCTTAATCACCTCCTTAAGGTGTCAATTTTTTTGTGCATTCTTGATGCATAAACTTCCTCTATATATTGTTGGCTTGACCGCAAGCGTACGGTTGCCCAAGTAATATAAAACTGTAAAGTAATAGCGAGTATAGATTTCCACAGGGAGGATAGTGATTAGGCAAGATAATGAACCGAACACTAAAATTACTGAGACAAAATATTATCTAGGGACCTAAACATGATGATAAAAAGGAATAAAAAAATTAAAGCAATCAAACAATCAAAGTCATCAATCAAATTTGAAAAGGTGGAGAAACAATCAATTGTGAGGCGAGGTCTTGAAAGTCGGATTATAGCTAATTAATTATTCTAATTGTCCTATCTCGTGCCCGACTAATTATGAACCTAGAATCCTCGTTTGTTATATAGGTTCTCCTTTCGGTTTCCCCTAATTATAATTAACTCATATTAATAACCTAAGTGTTCTTAGCTCTATTAAACAGGTTAATTAATTAGCCCTGATTCATTTTCGGCCTCTAAGCCTAACCAGCTACTCTCGCTGACACTTCGAGCAGTTAAGCCTAGTTGAGTGAGTTATGATCTATCTTAACTTCTCTCCGTTGAGTTTCCATTAAGAATCTAATCACTATACAATTGGCCAGATTCTATAGAGCATTACGACCATCCACACAAATAATCAGTATATGGACACAGAGATAGACAATTAAGATAACAAACAACCATAATCTTTCATTTCAAGACCCACAATTGGGATTTAGCTATACATGAGTGTCAAAACTTCCCAAGAATACATACTAATAAGCATAAAAGAGCAATTAAAGAGTTAAGAGATGAACCGTAGGAAGACCCCTTGCTTGCGCCTTGGATCCCCTCCGTTACAAGCTCTCGAGCACTCCAAAAAAAGCTCAATACAAGATTTCACACTTTCCTCACAGCTCGACCTCAAGGTAGGCTCCAAGAGCCTTAGAAGGACTATAGAAAAGGATTGGAGTGGTGATTGATGATGAAAATGGGAGATGAGGCGCGACTTTTATAGGCCTGAAAATGGGGCAGCGTCGCGACGCTGTGACGTCACCTTCGTGGGCGGCAAGTCAGGGCAGCCTCGAGACGCTAGGGGATAGCGTCGAGACGCTGTCCTATTTCCAGAAGCTTCCAGGCGCGGATTTGAGCTGAAATTTGGGCCTCCCTCCATTGTTTTGGCCCAAATGCTTTTCATGATCGGTCTTGGGTTATTTCATCTTGACCCAACTTGATCTTTAAAGCTTTAACTCCATGAAATTGGGCTTCTTTTCTCTTCTTTTTCTCTAATTACCCATAAAAATCTCCTAGGGACAAAATTACACAAATAAATAGATATATATGATAAAAACACAATAAAAGCACAACAAAAGCTAATAAATCTAAGGACAAAATAGCAACATTTATGCTTGCTATCATATATAGAGGATTCAGAGAAGGGAATTGCATGTTTTTACATACTGAAATGCTGGAGAATTTTTCCCTCAAAGACAACCTCTCATATACTCTCTAAACTTGAGTATTCAAGCTCTTTATTCCATAATTCCTATCAATTAAGGATCCCACAATCCACTCCAAGGCCTGAGGATAGTAGAGAAGATCCAAGTGGTTGTCCAAGATCCATTGGTGTGAAGATATAAGCCTCCGATTGCACGAATTGGGAGCTACAAGAGGTAGGTGCTTCTTTGCTCTGTTTTTCTTAAGATGACAACATGTCTTCTTGAATCAAATTGATGAAATTGTGTGCCTAAGATCCCATATTGCTTCCGCATGTTTAATATTAACACTTACAGTATATACAATAAATAATCCAAGCCTGGAAATGTTAAATGTATATTGTACATTACATAAAAGGTAAATATACAAATACAATAAACTAGGGCATCCTTATACCCATTACACATCTCCCACTTGCCCTAGATTATACAATATACATGTCTCAAAGACCTAGACTCTCTAGATGACGCTCGAACACTTTAGCAGAGAGAGCCTTCGTAAACGGATCACCGATGTTGTGCTCCGAAGCGATCTTGGTGACGATCACATCTCCTCGTTGCAATATCTCTCGTATCAGGTGATACTTCCTCTCTATGTGCTTTCCTCGTTTGTGGCTGTGAGGTTCTTTTGAGTTGGCTATAGCCCCACTGTTATCACAGTATAATGTAATGGGCAAGTCCATATTTGGAACCACTACCAAATCTGTCAAGAACTTCATGAGCCAAACTGCTTCCTTAGCTGCTTCATTAGCATCTACATACTCAGCCTCCATAGTGGAGTCTGCTATGCACCCTTTTTTGATGCTTCTTGTTGCGTGACCGCAAGCGTACGCTTGCCCAAGTAATATAAAATGGTAAAGTAATACCGAGTATCGATTTCCACAGGGAGGATAGTGATTAAGCAAGATAATGAACCGAACACTAAAAATACTAAGATAGAATATTATCTAGGGACCTAAACATGATGATAAAAAGCAATAAAAAATTAAAGCAATCAAAGAATCAAAGTGATCAATCAAAGTGGAAAAGGTGGAGAAAGAATCAATTGTGAGGCGGGGTCTTGAAAGCCGGATTATAGCTAATTAATTATTCTAATTGTCCTATCTCGTGCCCGACTAATTATAAACCTAGAATCTCCGTTTGTTACATAGGTTCTCCTTTCGGTTTCCCCTAATTATAATTAACTCATATTAATAACCTAAGAGCCCTTAGTGCTATTAACCGGATTAATTAATTAGTCCTGATTCATTTTCGGTCTCCAAGCCTAACCAACTACTCTCGCTGTCACTACGAGCAGTTAAGCCTAGTTGAGTGGATTATGATCTATCTTAACTTCTCTCCGTCGAATTTCCATTAAGAATCTAATCACTATAAAATTGGCCAGATTCTATAGAGCATTACAACCATCCACACAAATAATCTGTATATGGACAAAGAGATAGGCAATTAAGATAACAATCAACTATAATCTTTCATTACAAGACCCGCAATCGGGATTTAGCTATACATGAGTGTCAAAACTTCCCGAGAATACATACTATAAAGCATAAAAGAGCAATTAAAGAGTTAGGAGATGAACCCTAGGAAGACCCCTTGCTTGCGCCTTGGATCCCCTCCCTTACAAGCTCCCGAGCACTCCAAAAATGCCCAATACAATATTTCACACTTTCCTCACAACTCGACCCTCAAGGGAGGCTCCAAGAGCCTTAGAAGGACTATAGAAAAGGATTGGAGTGATGATTGATGATGAAAATGGGAGGTGAGGCGCGTTATTTATGGGGCTGGAAATGGGGCAGCGTCGCGACGCTGTGACGTAGTCTTCTTGGGCGGCAAGTCAGGGCAGCATCGAGACGCTAGGGGACATCGTCTCGACGCTGTTCTATTTCCAGAAGCTTCCAGGCGCGTTATTGAGCAGATTTTCGGGCCTCCCTCCATTCTTTTGGCCCAAATACTTTTCATGATGGGTCTTGGGCTATTTCATCTTGACCCAACTTGATCTTTAAAGATGAACTCCATGAAATCGTGCTCTTTCTCTTCTTTTTCTCCAATTATCCATAAAAATCTCCTCGGGACAAAATTACACAAATAAATAGATATGTATGATAAAAACACAATAAAAGCACCCAAAAGCTAATAAATTTAAGGACAAAATAGCAACATTTATGCTTGTTATCACTTCTCCAGACTACAGCTCCCCCGTTTAAGGTGAACATTGACCATGATGTGGATTTCCTAGAATCCTTGTCAGACTAGAAGTAAGAGTCGGTGTATCCTGTAAGGATCAGATCCTTAGCCCCATACACCAGCATGTAGTCCCTTGTTTTCCAAAGATATTTGAGGATGTTCTTAACGATCGTCTAGTGATCTAACCCTAGATTAGACTGATACCTATTGATTATCCCTACTGCATAACAAATGTCAGGCCTAGTGCAGAGCATAACATACATTAAGTTGTCCACAACTGAGGCGTAGGGAATGTGTCTCATATTCTCAATTTCTTGAGGTGTCTTAGGACATTGCTCCTTAGACAGGTGAACCCCATGCATGAAAGGCAATAAATCCTTCTTGGAGTTATACATCGAATATCGAGACAACATCTTGTCTGTTGGGATTGGTGCCCTAAAACTCGTAGATAGTGAATGTTAAACGAATTATATACTTATTCGATAAAGTCGTTATCGAGACTCATTCAGTAAAGTCGTTACTGAATAAGTAAATTGCACGTTAAATAACCCAAATCCAATAAACTAAGATCCCTGGCTATAGGATGAACACTTGAGCTTTATGTAGAGACATAAAAGTGGATCAGACTCGAGTAAAAGCCAAAACGGTCTATAGTATAGGGATAGGGTTGGGTCTGATAACTCTCCAAAAGGAAGTTATTTAGACCTTATTTCTATACGGATTTGTGTGTCATTTGTGCTAAATAGGGTTGCTTTTAGATAGATATTATATGTTTTAACCCATTTGGAAGAATGGATGCTTTGGAAGTTATTTTGTGCAGAATATATTGTTGAGCGACTTGAGGGAGCAAATTCTGTGCTACAGCAAAGCTGGGAGCAAAACTGCCACGTCACAGCTCGTTAGCCAATTTAATGAACTAAATTCAGTTAAGCTATTCTCGGATTTAAGGAGCAAGGAGAGTCATCCACGTGTCTAGGTCAACCTAATTCAAGCTTGTCTTCACTCTATAAAAGGAAAGGCCGCCCAAATCAAATTCATTCCACTCTTGGAAAGGGATCATTTCTCATTTCCATTTTGGGAGCCAAATAAAGGAGGAAGATTAGAGATCACAAGAAGACCATCAATTACGAAGTGGATCAAGGGAACTAGTATTTTCTTGTTTTATTTTGCAATTATGGATGCATTTACTCAGATTGTAACATGTGTTGCTATGCACTTTATGAACTAAGTAACTTTAGGTGTTGGTTACGAAATATGTAATTGCCGTGCTTAATCTCTATGCAATAAATGTTGATTGATGCATCTTGATTATTTGTTGTGCTCATTTCCATTTTATGCCCGCTTGGCCAACCGGTATGAATATCACTTTCTAGTTTCAGGGATGATTTAGGGAGTGTGTGGCATTTAATCACACTAGATCATTGTGTATTGGTGAACGCCAGTGACTGAGCTAGGGATAGCCAGTTGCCTAGTGCTTGATCGGTAGTACGTCATTGGAGTTGAAACACATTCTAAAAAATCCAGAGTTTCGGGAGGAATCCGCTAATAAGACTGCGAGAGTTTTGCATGATCAATAATATTGCTAGAGCATCTTTTAAACAATTACTAAATCCTGACCAGCGCCTGTTTCTAATCTGTCTGCTTATTTGTTTACGTTTTGTTCTGTCATTTCTTTTGCTTCAGCATTCTATAAAAACCAATCCTTTTTAACCACTTTTGTAACCATTGAAAGGCTAAACAAAATAGATAAAGTGAGAGCTAATTCAGACAATGGATTCGATAAATACTTATTACTTGCTGCGGATTGTGTATACTTGCACAGAGTCTAGAGTCAATTTACATCTTATTTTTACTCACTCTAGGAACCCAACAGGTATTGATGCGAGTCGTGACTAAAGGTGGATGTTGGAAAAGATGGAAAATAGTAATTAAAGATGAATTCAGTCAACTAAGTGCAAGTATACACTATCGAATGCAGTAATAAAATCTCTTGAAGTATTCCAAAAGTATCGATCCCACAGAGACTAAGTTTGAACACAGATTTGAAGAAGAAACTGCTCTTAAAATGCTTAAAAGGGTAACCAAGGAAAATAATTGATGTTGGGGTTTTGGAAAATAATAAAGCAAACAATAAAAAGGAATAACAAACAATAATAAAAGCGAGGTATTCAGTAAAGCTTCAACCCTAAGGCAAATAACTCTAGTAATGGCTTATTTAACCTAAGTCTAGATATGCATTGGGTCAGGTTTAACTCCTATTAGGCCTTGCTCCGAAGAACCGTTAGAAGACTAAGCGAGTACCGTTATGCACATTTCTGTGACTCGACTCCGACATAGATTATTCATGCATGCAACCTATAACCCTATAGTTGTTATAAGCGACCATCCTCTATAACAGCGAATACACTCTTTCGATCCTTTTCTCTTATATCACCTTTATGAGAACCAATATTGTTTCACCCTTTCAGTACCAAACTCACATAGCATGCTAAGTGTTGGGTTCCTAGAGTGAGTAAAAATAAGGTGAAAATTAGACTCTAGAACATTGTGCAAGTATACACAATCCACAGCAAGTAATAAGTATTTATCAAATCCAAGGTTTGAATTAGCTCTCACTTTATCTATTTTGTATAACTTTTTAATGGTTTCAAGAATGGTTAAAATGATTGGTTTTGATATAATGCTGAAACAAAAGAAATGACAGAACAGAAAGTAAACAAATAAAGCAGACAGATTAGAAACAGGCGTTGGTCAAGATTTAGTAATTGTTTAAAAAGATGTTCTAGCAATATTATTGATTAGGCAAAACTCTTGCAGTGTTATTAGCAGGATCCTCCCAGAACTCTGGATTTTTTGGAATTTGTTTCAACTCCAATGACGCTCTACCGATCAAGCACTGGGCAACTGGCTATCCCTAGCTCAGTCACTGGCGTTCACCAATACACAATGATCTAGTGTGATTAAATGCCACACACTTCTCAAATCATCCCTGAAACTAAGAAGTGGTATTCATACCGGTTGGCCAGGCGGGCACAAAATATAAATAAGCACAACAAATAATCAAGATGCTCAAAACAACATATATTGCATAGAGAATGAAGCACGACAATTACATGACTCCTAACCAACACCTAAGCAAATTTAGTTCATAAGGCTCATGATAACACACGCTACAATCTGAGTATGTGCATCCATAACTACAAGAAATTACAAGAAAAAGTAAATTTCGTTGAAGTAACCCGTAGTTGATGGTCTTCTTGAGTCTCCAATCTTTCCTCCTCTATTCAGCTCCCAAAGGTGGAAGTAAACTTTCCAAGAGTGGAATGTTCCTACCAAGGATGGAATGATTTTGACTTGAGACGACTCCTCCTTTTATAGAGTGGTAGCAAGCCCTAATTAGGTCAAATTGGACACGTGGCAGGCCTTCCAAGCATCTTAAATCCGAGAATAGCTCAACAAACTTCAGCTCATTAAAATGGATAACGAGCTGTGACGTGGCAGTTTCGCTCCCTGCTTTGCTGGATCATAGATTTTGCTCCCTTAAGTCGTTCAGCAATATATTCTGCACAAAATAACTTCCAAAGCATCCATTCTTCCAAATGGGTTAAAACATATAACATTCATCTAAAAGCAACCCTATTTAGCATAAATGACACACAAAACAATTCGAAACTAAGGCCTAATAACTCCCTTTTGGAGAGTTATCACACCCCCAAACTTGAACTATTGCGCGTCCCTAGCAATACTAACTAACATTCCCTTGAGAATTCAAAACTTTAGACATAGCATAACTTAACCAAAACAGATAATCCAACACTACCTTCAACCTTTACCTGAGCATTCTGCAAAACCAAGCACTGCTGCAGCAAAATAATTCTTCCGGCATGGACAAATAGTCACCACCTTTAACTTAATCCTAAGAACTTGCCACAACCTAGCTCTATTATCAGACATATTAAAACACATTTTTGAGGGATTTATATTTTTGTTCTTCATACTTAAAGCAGCCCTTCAGTCATAAGCTCTTAACCATGGGATGACCCACTTTATGGTGCAGTATACCCTTGCCTCAAACTCATCACCAATTAGGCTAAATACTCATTGTTTGCTAAAAAAATCCTTAGTTATTCTATCCCTTGCTTCTCAGAATGGCGACATTTTATGATGAAGCTCGCCTAAGCTCTGGGAGACAGAAAAACTGCTAGATTATCATTCATCCTTCAAAACTTTTGCTCTATGAATTTTCTCAGCAAAATTTTCAACAATTGATTTTTTTCAGCAAATAAATTTTTTCCTCATTTTTTCATATTTCCTAGGTCATCTTTTGACGCAAAAACAAACTGTGGGTATCACAAATGTCCCTGGTTACTCAACAACCTAGCAAATTATTTATCGAAGGAGAGGAATGCTCGAGCAAAACTAGTGGAGTAGCAAAAGTCTCCCAAACTTGATTTATTCATTGTCCCCAATGAATCATTAAAATTTTAAATGACACCCCCAAACTTAAACATTTCTATCTGAATTTTTAAACTAAGCGCGGGACTAGACCTAAGCTTAAAGTGGATCATATAAGTCAGCATTACCTCAGAATCTTCTCGCCGCAGCAACGACCAGGCCAGAAGAAATGCTCAAGCAAAAGGTTTCTGGAGAACAAAATACCTTGATCTAATTAAGCTTAACCAATCCAAGCTTCAAAAATTTAGAAGAAACTAGTTAAGTTAGAACTACTTAGTGCCATAGAACAGAAACAACTTGGAAATTTCATTTAAAAATAAAGAAAGAAATTACATCAGCAAATATATATATTTTTTTTTTCAAAAGCAGAAAATTAAGAAGAAGCAATAACAAGCAAAAGTAGAAAAAGATGCAGTCAGAAATGCGCGAGAAACAAAATTAATTCATCAAAAAGATTGCGCGCCCAAATTTTCCTTTTTCAATCCTCCTGACTAGGATCTTCTTCTTCATCCCCTTCTCTCTCAACAGGCGGCGGCGGGATCCAAGGGTACAACAGATCATCAGGGAATATCGGAAAGGCCGGATATGGTTTTGAAAAATTCGATTGTAAGGCCCCCCTCAGTGCAACATCCCTCCTCTTCACATAATTCCAGAAGGTTTGGAATTGCCTTTCAACAAACTCCATCCTACTAGAATGCAGCTGTAATTGCTCCTGCATTTGGTGGATGCCGCACACCAAACCTCCTTGGCGTGCTTCCTGCGTCCTTTGAAGCCTTGCCAAATTTGGTGTGTCGATTATTCCCTTGTCTATCAGAGTCACATCATCTTCATTCACTGGAACCCCTACCCTTTGGCATAACATCGTGATAGTGTTCGGGAAGAACAGTTTCCCAACCTTTTTCTGCCAGCAGTCATAAATCTCAGAAGAAATTATTTTGCCCACATCAATACTCATCGATCGAAGGATAGCAAAGGCAAGCAGTACCCAGTCTCGAGCCACCGTCGAATCGTGAGTTGTCGGCAGTAAGCGTAGCTTGATGAAGCCCATCCATGTATTGGCCTCACTCTTCAGATAAGCAGCTTGAAATGTACGCTTTTCTGTCTTCGACAGTCTCCACTGAGCCCCCTCGATGCCAACCTCTCGGACAGCCGCATTTAATTGATCGTTCGATGGTGCCACCACCATCTCATTGAAGCCTGCGTGGTGAAGGTCCTGGAGGTTGAACAAAGAATTGATAGCTCCTGGGCTCCAGTCAACGGGCACTCCTCGGACTATAGCCTGAAATCCCTCTTGATCGTCAATATTAGCATAAAACTCTCGGACAATATTAGAATTGACCGCGTCAGGCTTCGCACAGAACTGACCCCAGCCACGGTTCACTATTCCAGTCCTCAAAAACCTCGGCAGATCATCGCCAAATCCTCGTTCGAACAGAAAGTCTCGTTTCAGCATTTCTATGTATTTTGCCCAAGCAAGATTATTGATGAAGCGGTTGTACGGCAATCGTGGCTCCTCAGCATCAAGATTTTCAGCCTCAGTCGGTGCTTCAACAATACCTTTGCCCTTGTCTTCCTTTTGTTTGGGCAAAATCTCTTCCTCAGCCTTCTTCGCTGCTTCCTCTCTTGCTTTGTCCTCTGCTTCCTTTTTCTCCTGCTCCTCTCTCTCTGCATTCTCTTTCTCAAAATCAGTTGTCGGAGGTGAAGGGGTATCAGTCCGGACCACCTTTACTCGGCTAGCTTTTGCTTTCGACGGCGACGACGAGGTACCTCCGACATAATAACCTCTACTCGAGTCCCCTGCTCTTGCACCTCATGCTCATTGCCTTTTTCCTACACAACCACTGTCTGTCCTTCTTGCGCATTCTCGATCTGTTTTTCTTGAACTTCCTCCGTATCTGTAACTATCGGGTCAGTCTGCCCTGGGTTTTGCTCTTCAGGCTCCTTCGGATTGCCTTCTTCAACTTCCTCGGCAGCAATATCCTCCGCTGCCTTCTGTACGATTTCTTAATCCTCAGCCCTCTGTTGTCTCTTCCTCCTTTTAGCTTCATTCCCTTCTGGTGTTTTCTTTTTCTTTGCCTTAGTTTTCGGTGCTTCGGGGGTAACCGGCACCTCTTCTTCCTCATTGTCTCGCTTCTTTCTTCCTCTCGCTTTCGCCATTGGAGACCCGAAGGAATTTAAAGCAAACAGAAGCAAAAAGGAAAAACACAAACGGCAAGGGTTGAAAGCAAGAAGATGAAGTGAGTAAAAACTTACCGAAGGTCGTGAATAAATAGGGCTTCAGCAAAGGAAAATCCCAACCGAAAGATTTTGCTTCATTAATTAAAATTACCGTTTAAATCGCATGCAATCTGTAAAATTAAAACCATAAAACGGTAAAATTTGAAGTTCAAACGCCCATGGTAAATAATTATGTGCTGTCAAACGGCTAAACCCTTGGATTGCCCCTGCTCGACACGTGGCAGCATCAGAATTCTTCATGCAATTTACCTGCCCACGGAAAATTCAAAATCAAACGGTAAAAATAATTAATTCACAACTAAACCCTTCTTATTTGGACGAAATATTTGATTCGGCCATAAAATTACCGCAACAACCTTCCGAACAAAAGATTACCTTCTAGAAGAATCTTGGATACGGAAAAATTCAAATTCAAATTAGAAAAATCAAATCACGAAATTTAAATTAACCGCTTAAATCAAATCTCTTTTATCTTTATTTGAAGCCAAATAAATCAGGAAAAACTTTACCTAAAAATCTAAACCTAAACAGAAATTTAAATAACCTAAAATAAAAATTGAAATAAAATCTAATTAAACCTAATCGGAATAAATAAAAACTAACTTGGCAAAAATAATACTCAAAAAGAAAATCTACAGAATTAAAAATAACAACGAATTAAAATAATCATACAATATTTAAACAAACCAAATCTAAAATAATTCAAATTAAAATCAAACCAAATCAGCGAGAAATAAAATCAAAACAACCACTGGGAGCTCAAAATATTGCTCTGTGTAATGCTCCCGCAAATATCTCGCTCTCTCAATCATCAACCAACTTTAAGGAATGATATTTCGACTGGAACTCCTCTCCCAATAATGTTTCACACGTTGTCCATTAACTTTGAACACTCTCCCATCATCAACACATTGTCTAACCATAGATGCATCATTTGATATATAAAACCTCACCCCATGGGAAAACTCTTTCATCTGTTCTTTTGATAAACCAGGAGGCAAATTTCCAAAATCACGGTAATTGGAAAAGTCATCATACCAAGGTGTTTTCACTTCCTTAATAGGAGGAGCTTTCCTTTGATCCAAATCCAAAGACTCAAAAACATCCTCACACCTAGACACTTCTTTTTCACTTTTTCTTTCTAAAGAACAAACTTCTAAATCCTCTACACTAACCTCTCCATGATCTTCCAAATGCTTGTTTGCCGAATCCTGAATTGTTGTCTCAACAATTGTGTTCTCCAGAATCCTAATGAAAGAGCAATCTTCCATTTCGTTTGGATACTTCATGGCCTTAAAAACATTAAATTTCACTTCCTCATTGCAAACCTTCATTGTTAATTCCCCTTTTTGAACATCTATCAACGCCCTACCAGTAGCCAAAAATGGACGACCAAGAATAATTGGGACGTGTTTGTCTGCTTCATAATCTAAGATAATAAAATCAACAGGAAATATGAAGTTATCTACTTTCACTAAGACATCCTCAATTTTACCTTCTAGATATGTGATAGACCTATCAGCTAGTTGGAGTGTGACCGTGGTAGGCCTAGCTTCACCAATACCTAACTCTCGATAGACCGAAAGAGGCATAAGGTTAATGCTTGCGCCTAAATCACAAAGTGCTCTACCTAACTCTTTTCCACCTATTGACACAGGTATAGTAAATGATCTTGGATCCTTAGCCTTGGTTGGTAGCCCATTCTTAAGAATAGCACTACATTCCTCAGTAAGAGATACAGTTTCAAACTCACCTAACCTCTTCTTTTTAGTTAAAATATCCTTAAGAAATTTAGCATAATTAGGCATTTGCTCTATAGCTTCAACTAAAGGGATATTTATATGCAATTGCTTAAGAATCTCTAAAAACTTCTTAAATTGACCATCCTGATTCTTAGGCCTTTGCCTTTGTGGAAAAGGTAGAGGTGGTACATAAGGTGGGGGCGGCACATAAGGTGGTTCCACATCTGGGACAGAACCTGATGCTCCAGCATCATTATTGCTGCCTCCAGCACCCTGACCAGACTCCAACTCTTTCTCAACAACAACATTTTTATCACAATTATTTTCCACATTCTGGGGTTTACTAGGCTTTTTTTTCTCTTCTAGTGGCTTACCACTCCTTAGAGTCACTGCCTTTACCTGCTCCTTACCTTCCCTTTTAGGGTGTTCAGTATCTAAAGGAAGTTTCCCTTGAGGCCTTGCCTTCAGCTCATTAGCTAGTTGGCCCACTTGCAATTCCAGGGCTCTCATTGAAGCTTGATTACTATGAATTGCGGCATCTGTACGAGCCATATATTCTTTCATCATTGCCTCAAGAGAACTCTCCGAATTTTGCTGGGGCAAAGCCTGCTTATTTTGCTGGGCAATACATTTGCTTTAGCAAATCCTGACTGGTTCACCTTTTGCTGTGTTTGCACATTACTTCCTTGTCCTCCCCATGTGAAGTTGGGGTGGTTGCGCCAACCTGGATTATAAAAGTTAGAATAAGGGTTATTCCTCTGATTACCTACAAAAAACACAGAAGCTGGATTGCTAGGGCAAAACTCGTAGTTGTGCTCTTCACCACAATAGACACATGCTTCTTCTGCAACTTGGTTCACCACTGCAGCAGGCTCCACAGCTGGCGGCTGCTGATGACTAACCACTGTCACATTTTTAAGAGCGTTAGCTAACATTGCAATATCAGCCCTAATGGTGGACACACCATCAACCTCTAACACACTCTTCACTTTTTTATTTGAGCCTCTAACATCTGACCACTGACAACTATTAGTTGATATCCTTTCTAAAATTTCATGGGCTTCATTAAAAGTTTTTGCCAAAAGGGTCCCTCCAGCCGAAGCATCAACCATACCTTGGGTTACTCCATTTAACCCATTGTAAAATGTTTCCATTTGAATACAATGAGGTAAACCATGGTGGGGACACTTTCGCAAAAGCTCCTTAAACCTCTCCCAAGCCTCACTAAAAGTTTCATCTTCAAGTTGCCTAAACCCTACTATTTCACTCCTCAATTTGACATTCCTATTTGGTGGGAAATACTTACTAAGCAATTTTTCTGCTAACTCATTCCATGTTCTAATTGATCCTGGAGCAAAAGAATTTAACCATGTCTTTGCTCCATCTCTAAGAGAATACGGGAACAAAGTTAATCTAAGGGCATCTCTAGGCACTCCTTGAATTATAAAAGAATCACTAACTCCTAGAAAAGACTTAAGATGTAAATGAGGGTCTTCAGATGACAAACCATGGAATTGACCCACGGTTTGCAACATCTGAAACATTACTAGTTTCATTTCAAAATTTTCTGCCTCAATTTGAGGACGTGCAATCCCTGGATTTAACTCATCAAACATCGGAAAAGCATACGCTCGAATGACTATGGCCCTATCATTCGCTACCAAGATAGGATTCTCAACCTGATTATTTTGCTGTTCATTTTGCTCCAACAGCTAGTTTTGCTACAGCAAACGATTCTGCTGGGGGATCACTGGATCTTTTGGACCCTGCGGGAGGCGCGGCACATCAGCCATTGAATTTTGGTTTCTACGCTGCTCTCTCCTTCTTCTCCTGAATGTCCTTTCAATTTTTGGATCAAGCTCGAACCTTACCCCAGGCGGATCGCTCATGCACCAAACTCACACCTGCAAAAACAAAAGAAACAATCAAAAAGTTCTAGCACCAAACAACTAAAACACATACACAAAACAGATCAGATAAAAACTTATTCAAGTCCCCGGCAATGGTACCAAAAACTTGTTGGGTTCCTAGAGTGAGTAAAAATAAGGTGAAAATTAGACTCTAGAACACTGTGCAAGTATACACAATCCGCAGCAAGTAATAAGTATTTATCGAATCCAAGGTCTGAATTAGCTCTCACTTTATCTATTTTGTATAACTTTTTAATGGTTTCAAGAATGGTTAAAATGATTGGTTTTGATATAATGCTGAAACAAAAGAAATGACATAACAGAAAGTAAACAAATAAAGCAGACAGATTAGAAACAGGCATTGGTCAGGATTTAGTAATTGTTTAAAAAGATGCTCTAGCAATATTATTGATTAGGCAAAACTCTTGCAGTCTTATTAGCAGGATCCTCCCGGAACTCTGGATTTTTTGGAATGTGTTTCAACTCCAATGACGCTCTACCGATCAAGCACTAGGCAACTGGCTATCCCTAGCTCAGTCACTGGCGTTCACCAATACTCAATGATCTAGTGTGATTAAATGCCACACACTTCTCAAATCATCCCTAAAACTAAGAAGTCGTATTCATACCGGCTAGCCAGGCGTGCACAAAATATAAATAAGCACAACAAATAATCAAGATGCTTAAAACAACATATATTGCATAGAGAATGAAGCACGACAATTACATGACTCCTAACCAACACCTAAGCAAATTTAGTTCATAAGGCTCATTATAACACACGCTACAATCTGAGTATGTGCATCCATAACTACAAGAAATTACCAGAAAAAGTAAATTCCTTTGAAGTAACTCGTAGTTGATGGTTTTCTTGAGTCTCCAATCTTTCCTCCTCTATTCGGCTCCCAAAGGTGGAAGTAAACTTTCCAAGAGTGGAATGTTCCTCCCAAGGATGGAATGATTTTGACTTGAGACGGCTCCTCCTTTTATAGAGTGGTAGCAAGCCCTAATTAGGCCAAATTGGACACGTGGCAGGCCTTCCAAGCATCTTAAATCCGAGAATAGCTCAACAAACTTCGGCTCATTAAAATGGATAACGAGCTGTGACGTGGCAGTTTCGCTCCCTACTTTGCTAGATCATAGATTTTGCTCCCTCAAGTCGTTCAGCAATATATTCTGCACAAAATAACTTCCAAAGCATCCATTCTTCCAAATGGGTTAAAAAATATACCATTCATCTAAAAGCAACCCTATTTAGCACAAATGACACACAAAACAATACGAAACTAAGGCCTAAATAACTCCCTTTTGGAGAGTTATCACTAAGTCTATGTGATTGATAGGAAATATAATTGCTTCTAATTACCTTGAATTAACTAAAGAATATATCGTTGTTGTGCATTAATCCAAGTATAAATTATGCACTACCAAGTAATACCTGGAGTATTCCAGGGTCGAATCCACAGGGAAGGGGCGAGTAGAGAAAATATCTCAAATTAAATCCTATTCTAATGATGTTGTGCTGGGGTACTAAAATATGGATGCGACAGGTTGAACATGCGATCAAGAAAAACAATAATAATGCGATAAAAAGATACGATGGATGATGAGCTATCAAGACTTTCGCCGCAGCAACCACATGCGACAGATAAGATATTAATGTAGCGCATAACAATGAATCGACAGAATATTGATGCCTAAGCGAGAAATAAACATGTGATTCCCTTCCGGTATTACACATGCGATGAACTAAGAATATTCTTATTGCTTAATTCATACGTTTAATCAGTTCTCTATATGCTTGCAAACAGTTGAATTATCCCTATAGCAACCCAAACACATTCATGAAATATCCTAAGCGGCTGAGCTATTCCTAACACAACCAGACTACATGTAATGCATTATCTTGCTCTACTTAGATATTTCCACATGCATTACCCTTCCGGGATTTATCATGCTACTACCTCTATCGGTTGATCAGACGGATATTAGTAATGAAAGAATTATCACATCTAAGTAGAAAGCATCAATATCATTGATTCACTGCATTGCATACAAAAAATAATCTTAATGCCTCATGGGCTCCTAGGCTAAGCCTTGATAAAAAGAAATTAGATCATGCTACAACATACAATAAAACATAAAACTCTAAATTCGTTCATGCTACAGCATATAATAAAACAAAAGACTCTAAGAAAGACTTGGATCCTTGGATCCCTGGATGCTTTTGATTCTTCATCTCCCCCCTATTTATACACCTTTCTTGCTTGGAGCCAAAGCATGTGTTCCTTGGAGCCAAAGCATGTGTTGCTTTGAGCCAAAGCATGTATTTCTTGGATAGAAACTTGTTGTAGCATCAACAAGCATCCTTTGCGCCAGCTGCTACAGCATCAAGTTTTCCTTGCAACAGCAACAAGCTTTCCATGCGCCAGCTGCTACAGCAACAAGCTTTCCATGTGCCAACTGCTACAGCAACAAGCTTTCAAGCTTGTCATGCTCTAGCGCATAATTGGCCAAGCTTTTCCTTATGCAACAATAAATTAGAATTAGTGCAGTTTTATATGAATTTCAAAGATAATAATCAATATGAGCACATTAATACAAATAAATCAATATTACTGCATCTAACATATAAATTAGTTAAAACTTGGGTATTTTTACTCTCTTGAGGCTCACAATAAGCTTAAATTAGATGCCTAATAACTTGATATTTTCAAGTTATCAAACCCCCAAACTTAAATTATTGCTTGTCCTCAAGCAATACTGCAACAACACTTTTTGCTTCTCAGATTGCCACAATGCCTCATGCCTCACTACAATTACTTAGCGTACTCTACAAAAGTTCACCTCAACAGCGCGAAATACCAACATCCAACTTTTTAAACCTAAGGTCAACTTTGCTTTTACTACCTCAAAATGTCTTTTTCTCACTTATATGGATTTCTCTCATTTCTCCTTCCTACACTTCTTCCTCTTTACTAGCATACTTTTAAATCAAAACTTGGATGTACTAATGCTTTTTAAGAATGTTTACTCATAGCGCTCACGTTGCCAGCAAATTATTTTTATTTTTTATTTTTTTTTTATTATTATTATTATTATTTCATATGAGAATCCTTTTAGATGTAGCGCCTTCGTTCTGGCTTGCCAACATTGGTGATGAAAGCATCCAACTACGAGCACCTCATCTTTCAGGTTGTCGAGGCATGCTCATTTCTTTTCAGCGCTTTCATGCAAAGGCAAACGATGGGTGTCATGAATGCCCCTGGTTACTAACGCCTTCAAGAAAGTGGAGCATTCTTTTTTTTTTCTAAGCTGAACAACTATGGAATACAGAAACATGCGCTATGCACCCCCCCAAACTTAAAATGGACAATGTCCTCCTTGGACCCCCAAACTTGTTTTGCACTATGCGGTAGGGGAAGAGTTTCTAAGAATGCGTTAGTCACATTGCACAAGCAAATTTGGCGCATTGGCTAGTAGAGAAGAAGTAATGTAGCTTAAGATACTCTGAGACAAATCTAAATAAGGAGAAAATGACATTTATCAATAGCTAAGGCAAGGAAGAACTTAAGCAAAGAAAAATTGGTTGTTAGTTCTAGCGCATATTATCATCATAGGTTTATGTAAAGCAACGTAGGGGAAACGCAGGCGAGGCAGGGCAATAACAATTTGATGCGATAGCACTATTGCAGCAGAAAAAACCCAAAAATTTAATGCATTAAAATATTAAACGCATGCAAATCAACTCATGGGAGATTTAAGCACTAAAGAGACATGCTGAACTAAAAAATAGCGCATTGAGAAACCATATCAAACATGAAAAATGTAACAGTAACGCATGCTTTCTACTCATGACTCAAAGCTAGCACATAGACCAAAACCTAAGGCTTTCTTCTACTTCTGGAAAATAAATAATTGCAAGAAAACTTCCTAACAAACATAAAGTAAAGAGATAGAATACGTCCCTGATTTAATTGCCTCAAAATGATGCGACTTCAATGCTCCGAGGCGTCAACATGCTCTTCCTTCATGTGTTGTCCAAAAAGATGATGGGCGCATTGTCCCACTGCATCTCTTTCCCTTCATGAGATTTTATTCTTGATTTGCGCTGTCGGACTTTCTGCCACAACTTGCAATGTTGGGCTTTCCCTCGAAGTGTGCATTCTATCCAAGACAAAGGTTGACAACTTT
This sequence comes from Luffa aegyptiaca, assembly GCA_017139565.1. NCBI lineage: Eukaryota > Viridiplantae > Streptophyta > Magnoliopsida > Cucurbitales > Cucurbitaceae > Luffa > Luffa aegyptiaca. The sequence goes on from CM029404.1 coordinate 30,738,625, forward strand.
TTTGTTTTTCCTTTACTGTAGTAGCCTCATTCGTAGTTGTGTTTTGAGGCGATGAGATTTTTTTCTTTGATGCGCTACTCCCCAACTCAACTCCTTTTCCTTTTTTCGCCTTCCGTTTGGGCGCAACTTCTTCTTTTGGATGCCTAACTTTTTCTTCCAACGCATTGCACTCTTCTACTTTATCATGGAATTTTAATGAGCTGAAAGCATTAAAAGTTACTTGTTCATCATTGAACCGCATGGTTAGCTCGCCTTTCTGCACATCAATCGAAGTTTGTCCGGTAGCCAAGAAAGGTCTTCCCAAAATGATTGGGACTTCTCTATCTGCTTCATAATCAAGAATGATAAAGTCAGTTGGAAAAATAAATTTATCTACTTTTACCAGTACATCTTCAATTTTTCCTTCTGGATGCACCACCGACCTATCTGCGAGCTGGAGAGTGACTGTTGTTGGACGCGCTTCTCCAATACCAAGGCGCTTGAATACTGATAAAGGCATTAAGTTAATGCTTGCGCCAAGGTCGCATAGGGCTCTCCCCACATCAATTCCTCCAATGGAACATGGAATAGTGAAGCTTCCTGGGTCCTTCAATTTTGGGGGAATTTTGCTACTGAGGATCGCACTACACTCATTTGTTAGCGCAACGATCTCGAATTCTCTCCACTGGCGCTTGTTCGAAAGGATGTCCTTTAAGAACTTTGCGTAGATTGGCATTTTTTCAAGCGCCTGGACTAGGGGAATGTTGATATGCAACTGCTTCAGCACGTTTAGAAATTTCTTGAAATTTGTGTCATCATTCTTTTTTTTAGACGCTGCGGAAAGGGAATATGTGGCTTGTATGCGTCAGGCTCTTTTGTATTTTCTTCTTCTTTTTTCTTCATGACGCCTTCCTTGCTTGATTTAGATGCATTGGGTTCTTCAAGACACTTCTTTGGATCTTCTGAATATACTACTGCATCTTCTGGCACATGAGTAGTTGTATTGCTTGGAACTTGTTTACCATCGCACAAGGTTAACACATGGCAACGCTCTTTTCCTCTTGACGCTTCAGTGCTGTTTGGAAGAGTTCCTACTGGTCTGTTCTTCAGTTCTGATGCTAATTGCCCTAGTTGAACTTCAAGATTTCTGAGTGATGCGGCCTGGCTTCGCACTAACGCATCATTCTTTGCCATATACTCCTGTTGACTGGTCATAAAATCCTTCAGCATGGTCTCCAATGAGTTTGAGGACGATGCGTTAGATTCACCACCACCTGCATTGTTGATGCGATGAGAATTTTCATGCTGGAAGTTTTCTTGAAATGGTCCCTGTAAAACTTGATCATTGTTTGCGTCAAAGAGTTGAGGGCCAGAATTGTTACTCCCTTGTTGCTGCGATTGCTTAGATGTGTCGACATTACCACTCCATGAGAAACTTGGATGATTTCCCCAACCGAAATTGTAGGTGTTTGGAAAGAGATTATTTCGTGCGTTACCTTGGGGTCCCACATAGAAAAATGATTATGGATTTGATGGGCATTGATCATATGTGTGGCTACCGCCGCAGATGGCACATCCTAACGCAGCTAGATGCGCTACAATGGGAGCTTGATTTGCAGCTAATTCGTCTATTCGTGTGGTTAGCGCATCGATTTTTGCATTAACTACTGTCATGGGGCCCACTTCAAAACTTCCATAACTTGTCTTCATTGGGTGCTTCCTTTTGTCTTCAGCTGATCCCCATTCTTAATTGTTCCTCGCAATGCGATCAAGGATTTCATGCGCTTCAACATATGTTTTCCTTAGTAATGCGCCATTGGCTGAAGATTCAACCAACACTTGAGAGTTCTTGTTCAGCCCCACATAAAATGTCTCCAATTGAATACAGTGAGGCAATCCATGATGGGGGGCATCTTTGCAATAAATTTTTGAATCGTTCCCACGCATCGCTCAGTGACTCATCCTCTTGTTGTGAGAAAGTTATAATCTCCTTGCGCAATCTGGAATTTGTTGTATGTGGAAAATATTTCTCCAAAAATTTTTCTGCCAGGTCGTTCCATGTAGCAATGGAATTTGGAGGTTGCTAATTTAACCATACCTTAGCAGCATCTCGTAGCGAGTAAGGAAATAATATGACTTGAAGTTGTTCTGGGGTAACTCCTGGAATGATGAACTTGTTGCAAATGTCGAGGAATGATTTGAGGTGAGAGTGAGGATCTTCTGATGCACTTCCTCCAAACTGTCTTACTGCATTAAGCATTTGAAACATAACAGGCTTAAGTTCAAACCTTTCAGTGTCAAGCTTGGGACGTACAATTCCAGGGTTGAAATTGCACATCCTTGGGGCTGCATAGTCTCTAATGCCTTGTTCTCTATCATCAGCCAATTGTATTGGACTTACGGGAGGATTTTGTGGGTTCAGCGCAGCCATTTCTTGGGTGCACACCTAACACACCTGAAAAAGATCCACTCAAGTCAGATGGTTGTAATAGCACAATACACAAAATAAGAAATAATAAAAGACGTTCTAAACTACTATTGCCTTCCTCGGCAACGGTGCCAAAAACTTGATAGGAAATATAATTGCTTCTAATTACCTTGAATTAACTAAAGAATATATCGCTGTTGTGCATTAATCCAAGTATAAATTATGCACTACCAAGTAATACCTGGAGTATTCCAGGGTCGAATCCACAGGGAAGGGGCGAGTAGAGAAAATATCTCAAATTAAATCCTATTCTAATGATGTTGTGCTGGGGTAATAAAATATGGATGCGACAGGTTGAACATGCGATAAAAAAAAACAATAATAATGCGATAGAGAGATACGATGGATGATGAGCTATCAAGACTTTCGCTGCAGCAACCACATGCGACAGATAAGATATTGATGTAGCGCATAACAATGAATCGACAGAATATTGATGCCTAAGCGAGAAATAAACATGTGATTCCCTTCCGGTATTACACATGCGATGAACTAAGAATATTCCTATTGCTTAATTCATGCGATTAATCAGTTCTCTATATGGTTGCAAGCAGTTGAATTATCCTTAATGCAACCCAAACACATTCATGAAATATCCTAAGCGGCTGAGCTATTCCTAACACAACCAGACTACATGTAATGCATTATCTTGCTCTACTTAGATATTTCCACATGCATTACCCTTCCGGGATTTATCATGCTACTACCTCTATCGGTTGATCAGACGGATATTAGTAATGAAAGAATTATCACATCTAAGTAGAAAGAATCAATATCATTGATTCACTGCATTGCAAACAAAAAATAATCTTAATGCCTCATGGGCGCCTAGGCTAAGCCTTGATAAAAAGAAATTAGATCATTCTACAACATACAATAAAACATTAAACTCTAAATTAGTTCATGCTACAGCATATAATAAAACAAAAGACTCTAAGAAAGACTTGGATCCTTGGATCCCTGGATGCTTTTGATTCTTCATCTCCCCCCTATTTATAAACCTTTCTTACTTGGAGCCAAAGCATGTGTTCCTTGGAGCCAAAGCATGTGTTGCTTTGAGCCAAAGCATGTATTGCTTGGATAGAAACTTGTTGTAGCATCAACAAGCATCCCTTGCTACAGCAACAAGCTTTCCATTGCTACAGCAACAAGCATCCCTTGCGCCAGCTGCTACAGCATCAAGTTTTCCTTGCTACATGCGCCAGCTGCTACAGCAACAAGCTTTCCATGCGCCAGCTGCTACAGCAACAAGCTTTCAAGTTTGTCATGCTCTAGAGCATAATTGGCCAAGCTTTTCCTGATGCAACAATAAATTAGAATTAGTGCAGTTTTATATGAATTTCAAAGATAATAATCAATATGAGCACATTAATACAAATAAATCAATATTACTGCATCTAGCATATAAATTAGTTAAAACTTGGGTATTTTTACTCTCTTGAGGCTCACAATAAGCTTAAATTAGACGCCTAATAACTTGATATTTTCAAGTTATCAGTGATCAAGTTAAACTCAACAAGATTGGAATGATAATCAATAAAGGATGACATGCATAAAATAGAACTTAGGTAAATAAACAACTTTCAATCCATTTAATCCATAAGGGAATTCACTATACCGAACCCCTCAATGGAATTTAGCTACGCATGGTGGATAATAATGCAAACAAATAACTTTCCATTGAATACATGAATGATGAGTACAAGAAATAACAGAAAGAAATAGGTGTTGGAAAATATGGTGTAGTAGCTAAAACTAGGGTTTTTCAATTTATCCAATCCCTCTAGAGTTCTCACAACACTCTACTCTCCCTTACAAGGTAAGAATAGGGTGAAATCTCTACAAACACAAAGGTTTGATGTCTAACTAAGGTTAGAATTTCATCTTCTAGCAAGGACCTCAGACATCCCTACTCATGGGCGTCTACTAGGGTTCTGTCACTATCCTCTTCTTCCCAGTGAGTTCTGCTTGCATTTGCCTTTGAATCATGGCCTTTTATAGCGTGAAGAGTAATTGAGGAGTCACGAAAATGGTGCTTGCAAGTAGCCCAGTCAGTTTCGGAGTCAAATCAGCAGGTTAGGTGCGTGGAAGGCTCGTTCAAACTGACTCGCGACGGAATCAGACTTGTCCATTTCTGCCAAGAAATGCAGTCGCATTTCATTTGGCCTTGGTAGAAATGCAGTCGCATTTCTTGTGAATTGCCTTGTTTCCTCTGTTTTTCTACAACACATAAAATTGAGTCAAATTCTTATCAAAATAAGTCCAATTTAGCACAAATGCATACTATATGACACACATGAATCTCAAAGACCTAACTCATCAACTTTAACACTTTTTAAGCTTAGGAATAGTGATTTTGATCTAAAACATACAAGTTTCACAAGAAATAAGCTAAGAATAAGGGGCAAAATGAGTATATTTTTGGCACTTATCATACCCCCAAACTTAACTCATTACTTGTCCTCAAGTAATTGCAAATCAAAATGTTAGAGATCAGATGTAATTGCCAATCAGAATGTTATAGCTCAACCGTAATTGCAAATCAAAATGTCAAAGATAAACCATATGGAATCAAGTAAACATGTTTCTCAAGCTCGTTTTCTAAGAAGTTGCCTTTCAGGAGAGGTTTCTACTCTAGTGTCAGTCACAACTTCTAAGTTTTCTAGGCATGAAGATTTCTAATTTTCTTTTTCAAAACAAAACTCTCCCTAGTCCATCCTAACCAATATGCTTTAACTATCTAACTCCTATTCATAGAGCCTAGTGTAGTCCTTTTAGTTAAGAAAAACTAATCTTGAGGTAATGAGCATACATGAGTTTTCCTTTTTCTTTTCTATCTCTCCCAAATTTGTTTGACTGCTAGTGCAAAATAATCAGGGAAAGTATCGTTGCTATGCATTAATTCAAGTATAAATCATGCATAACAAAGTAATACCTGGAGCATTCTAGGGTAAGAACACAGGGAAGGGGAAAAGATAACCTTAACAACACTACTTAACATATACTCAGACGCATGGGACTAGAAATGAAATGAAAAGTGATTGCATTAATAATACTGCAGTGGAGAAAGATTAAACAGGACTTGCAATAAGGATAAAGACAGATGAGAGAGACTATCAAGGCTTTCACCGCAGCAACCACATGCATTGACTAACTATTATGCAGTGCATAGTATGAATGAGATGCTATTAATGCTTAAGTGAGAAATAAACATGCGATTCCCTTCCGGTATTACACATGCGTTTGGTGTAGTACTAAGAACATTTTTGTTCACTTACTCCATGCGTTAGCGCAGTTCTCTTACTTACTTGCTAGTGACTGAGTTATTCCTAAAACAATCTAAACACATTCATGAATTATCTCTTGCATCAGTGCTGATTCTAACACAACCTAGACTACATGTAATGCGTTAACTTGCTCTACTTAGATATTTCCACATGTGTTACCCTTCTGGGACTTATCATGCTGCTACCGCAACCGGCTGGCCAGGCGGGAATTAGTAATGAAAATATTAAAGCATCTAAGTAGAAAGCATCAACTTCATTCATTCAAAACATAATGCATATAGAAAAGTTTATCGTCGCATGGGCGCCTAAGTTAAGCCTTGATAAAGAAAATTAGCTCATGCTACAAAATGAATACATAGCGCAATACATTTACAACAGGAAATAGCTGCGCTGAGGATTCTTCCTTCCTTCACTGGTCTCTTCTCTCCTCTTTTTCTCCCTTTTTATCCTCTTTTCGCGATCAACTAGGTGAAGGATAAATAGGCCTGAGGAAGCTGACTTCTCCAAGAAATGAGCTTCCGTGTTCCAATCAATCTTTGCCAGCTTGCAGTTTTGCCACATGTCAGTTCCAGCCCCGAACAGAGTGTCAATGTACCTTCTCACGTGCTGGGTTCAGCACTTGCGCTATACGATAACTTGGGCAAGGGAAGATACTACACTAAACATGTGTTAGATGATAAAATATGTGTTTTCCCACCGCATCAAGGAAATATACCTCGAATATTCGATTACCGCAATTCTAAGCTTTTCTGCGTCCGTTTGGCGCATCACAACTCTTTTCTAGCCTTATTTAATTTAATTTTAGAAGAGTGTTGAAGGAGAAATTTTGGCCAATCACAAATTGCCACGTCATTATTTAAAATTAATGACAAAATTACAAATAATTGAATTTGGGGCCAATTATAAATGGACATGTGTCCCAAATTTAATTTGAAGACAAAGTTGGCCAATTATAAATTTTTAGAGCCAAATGTCCATTTGATCAATTAATTAAAAATAAACTATTTTGATCAAATTAATTAATTTGACCAGTTAATTAAAAATAATAATTAATTGGATCAAAATTGGTCTTTTAAATATTTGGGTCATGCGGTTTTTTGGTCAAATATAAATCAAACCCAAAACCAAATAGTTGGGTCCAAGCCCAATTTGAGCCCAAGCCCACAAAGGCCTTTGGAAAACTCTATAAATAGGAGGCCTTGGCTCATTTGAGTGGGGCAGCAGAAAGAAAGGGGTGGAGAAGTTGGAAGCTCTCAGCCAGAGTCAGAGAATTCAGAGAAACTCCACCAAGACTTCTTGAAGATTGAAGACCCTTCAAGACTAGAAGACTTCAACAATCCTTGAACAAAGACTTTTCAAGACTTCAAGACCTCAAGACTTCTTGAAGACTGAAGACCCTTCAAGACTAGAAGACTTCAACAATCCTTGAAGACCAAAGACTCTTCAAGATGTCAAGACTTCAAGACCCCAAGACTTCATGAAGACTGAAGACCCTTCAAGACTAGAAGACTTCAACAATCCTTGAAGACCAAAGACTCTTGAAGACTACAAGACCCCAAGACTTCTTGAACACTGAAGACCCTTCAAGACTAGAAGACTTCAACAATCCTTGAAGACCAAAGACTCTTCAAGACTTCAAGACCCCAAGACTTCTTGAAGACAAAAGACCCTTCAAGATTAAAAGACTTCAACAATCCTTGAAGACCAAAGACTCTTCAAGACTTCAAGACCCCAAGACTTCTTGAAGACTGAAGACCCTTCAAGGCTAGAAGATTTCAACAATCCTTGAAGACCAAAGACTCTTCAAGACTCCAAGACTTTAAAAGCTCCAAGAATCAATTGAAGCTTCAGACTCGAGAACAAGCGCTACAGCCCTCGAGTGAAACACATTCACACACAAGAGAGAGAATCAGAGGATTAAAGTTAGAGATTGTACACCCACACGCATATTACATCAATACAAATACATATTTTTATTTCACGTGTCTCCATCTTCGAAGTTACGTGTGAACAGTGAGAAATAACTTTCTTATTGCAAGTTATCGAACCCCCAAACTTAAATTATTGCTTCTCCTCAAGCAATGCCTTCTAGCCACTCTACGAAAATAACTAAGCTCTAAAGATTTACACTCTTCATCCCGATTTCCCTAGCTCTCTTTCCTAAGCCAAACTAAAGAATTTAGCCTTCACTTAGCTTTCCCCCTTGACCAAGGATTCTTCCTACGCTAGACTCTCCTACGTAATACAACACAGCTAAGCTTACTAACATTAAGGATTCAGGCGCAAGGTTTTTTTTTTTAAGTAGAAAGCATCAATCGACATCAAAACGCATGCTTCCGTTTTGGTTTACCCACATTTGTGATGAAGGACATCCAACTACAAGCATTACATTTTTTTACTGCCCCTAAACGCTCATGGAATACTTGTGCGCTTTCGCACAGTGGCAAACGATGTGTGTCATGAATGCCCTTGGCTACTAACGCAAGGAATCCAGCGGAACGCATTTGCTACAATTGCGCTAACATCTATTGCACCCCCCAACTTAAACTGGGCAATGTCCTCATTGTCCCCCCAAACTTGAACATGGGAATGCTTATGCGATGCGCTAAGCACCTCACTACGCTGCGACAGCACTAGAGCATCAAGCACTAGAAAATTCCTAAGGCAAAAGGGAAAGCTAAAGAAGAGAAATCCTCTCACTGGGCTGCGGTAGAAAAGACTTGCAAAATTTAGATTCTAAGCATCTATCATAAGAGCTAACGCAAAGAAAGATTTGTGACTAAGGCACGAGTTAAAGGCTTTACTTAAAACTGCGATAGAGTCTAAAAAATTTCTTTTCATTGATGTGGGGGAGAAAACAACAGTAATAACAACGACAACAAAAATTACATAGCAGATAAGTCAATGAAATTTAAGAAAATAAAATATCACTCCCTTGGCGGAGGTTGAGGTCTTGGCGAACGAGGCGGCGAGGGCGGCATACTTGGGCGCAATTGAGAGGGACCCACACCGTCTGGTCTTTGCTACGGACAAGGACGAATTATCAGGTTCGCTGGCGCAAGAGGCAGTCTACCAAAAGCGTCCGTCCAGCGCACCAGATACAGCATTAGTGCGTCCAGGCGCGTCTTCAACTCCTCCTGCTCTTTTCTCAGCGGCTCGATGATTTCCTCTAAATGCTGTTGGGGTTTATGTCCTAGAACTCAAGTTTTGTTATCCTTTATATAAATAAAGATGTTATTCAGTGAAATTGTTTATTTATAACTTATAATCCAATAGGAACATCCATGGTTATAACATGAGATACTCGAACTATATAGTGAATATGGACAGAGATCAAGTTCAAGTATATAACCTAAATGGTCTATAGTAAATGAATAAGGTTGGGTACCTTGTTCTGGTAACACTATGGATGCGGCCTACTTTGCGAATAAGGCAAACGACGTGATCCTGGATCGTTCATGTAAAGACATGCGAGTAGGGGCATCCTATGTAAAAGATGTTTACACAAGACAGGACCGAGAAATAAGTCACTCTTACTTTATAACGTCGTTTACTGTTAAGACTGATTATTTCATGCGATGACCTAGGTAACTCAATCTTAATCCTGAGCTTCCTATGAACTCCTGTTCGTTTAGGGTTATCCTTTGATCTGCATGGGTGAGAGTGGTCATAAAATTCAGTTCAATAATCCTACCATTTTGGGGATAACACTAGATGGATGGCTGGGAACATAGTAATGCAATATGGTAGGGGTGAGCAAAAAAAGCCGAAAAATCGAGCCGAACGACCGAAACCGACCGAACCGACGATTATTTTTTTTTTATTTTTTTTCAATTTATTTGTGTATCATGGGAAGACCAACGATTATTTTCAATTTTTCCCAAACTTTCCTTCAGACTCCCTTAGTCCCTTTTCCTTTTCACTCTTTTTTCTTTCTTTTTTTTTTTTTTGAAGAGCACTCTTTTTTCTTTCAATTTTCCCTAGCACAAACACTCTTCTCTCATCTTCTTTCTTCTTCAGTTCAGACTCCCTTTTCACTCTCTTTTCTTCCACATCCACAATCTCTCTTCCTCATCTTCACCTCGCCTACTCGTCGGATGGAACAACCGAACAACAATGTCCTCTCTTCCCTGGAGTTTAGCGTCTCGCCGTCATGTATTTTTTCTTCTTCGTTTGTTTTTTATCTCTCTTTCTCTGTGTCTTCATTTGCTTGTAAATAGCCCTAACGCCACACCATCTTCTCCATCCTTTCTTTCTCCTTCACCTCGCCGGAACAACATTCTTTCTTCGTCGGAACTTCCAAAACCGACCGAAACCGACCGATATTTTCTTGTGGTCGGTCGGTCGGTTTCATAAAACTCTCAAAACCGACATGCACCGACCGATCTAAACCGATGTATCGGTGGTCGGCGTCGGTTTGAGCCCAAAACCGATGCCAACCGACCGATGTTCACCCCTACAATATGGAATTCACTCCTACCCTATTCAGGGATAGTAGAGAGGTTGTTCCCTTAAGTGTTGAATCCAAGGCTTGAACAAGGGGCCCCACCCTCTCATTGACTCGAGAGGGATCTTGTTTAATGGTTGGACCATGAACAAAATTGTTCATTAGAGGACCAGTGGACTTACGGAACTAAGATGTGCAATAGGAGTAAAACAGACTTTTGACCTATCTATAGTAACGAACGACCTGTGAAGGATTGACTTACTAATCATGGTTATATCGAGTGGACAAAAATACATCTACAGTGAGGGGAGTTCAACTACTAGGCTATAGTGGAGTGTCCCGGTAGTTAACGGATGTTGGTTAACTAGGTTAAAAGAGTTTGACTAGTTTAACCTCGTATCGTTGGAGCCCATGATCTGTAGGTCCATTAGGTCCCCTTGCTAGCTCGAGACTAACCTTTGGAAGAATATGATGGATAAAATATGAATTACTTTAAGTTCATGTTGAGAAAAATGAGTAGAGGTGGTAGGCGTTGTCGATACGTCGGGTTTTTTGTGGAAACCATTAGGTGAGTATTTAATATTTAAATATGATTTAAATATCGATAACATGAATAGGGATTCATAATTGAAAATAACATTTAGGAAATGTTCGGGATTGGTGGAAAAATATTAATTTAATATTTAATATTAAATTAATAAATAATTAATTATTTAATAATTATTTTAATTTAATTTTGAATTAATTTAAAATTGAAAAATTGAAATTGAATTTTTTAATTTTTCAGACTATTAAAATTCAAATAATTATCCAACTAATTAAGGATAATTATGGATTTAATTAAATTCAAAAAAGGTTGAATTTTTGGAGGTGGAGTGCATGGTGACTAAACCCATGCACTCACCTCAAGTTGGACACCAAAATTCCCACTAATCTTTGGTTAATTGAGTGTCAATTGTTGGAGCTTTCCTTCATCTCTAATCCCTCTATAAAAGGGAAGGAGATGGTTGTAGAAATTAAGCTTGAAACATAGGGAATTGCTGCCAAATTGTAAACTCACCAAACCCACCTCCATTTGCTTGTTCTTCAAGCTTTCTCTCTCAAACTCCATCACTTGAGGATCCCACAATCCGTTCTAAAGGCTTGAGGATAGCAAGAAAGATCCTTTGGTGGTTCGTGACTCGTTGGTGAAGAAAAACAAGAAAGATGTCCAACCAATTTCTCCATTGATTCAAGGTTGGTAAACATACTCTGTTTTTCTTAACTTGGACAACATGCAATGTTTGATTAAATTGAACAAATTAAGTGCCTACGATCCAAAATTGCTTTCGCTTTTTAGATATTAACACTTTCAAATGTCGCTGCATCTCCGCATATACATGATTGACATCCACATCTATTACTTGTGGAGGAGGCGCAGATGAGCTTACGGAGGTGCCGACATGCGGAGGCTACTCAGGGAGTTGCTCTTGCTGGCGCTGGGCTTCATCTTGGTCAGTCTGCTGATAAGTGCCAAAAATATACCTATTTTGCCCCTTATTCTTAGCTTATTTCTTGTGAAACTTGTATGTTTTTGGTCAAAATTACTATTCCCGAGCCTAAAAAGTGCAAAAGTTGGTAAGTTAGGTCTTTGAGAGTCATGTGTGTCAAATTATACATATTTGTGCTTAAAAGAACTCATTTTGGTGTGAATTTGACTTAGTTTTGGTGTTTTGCAGAAAATAGAGGAAGACAGAGAAATGCTGTTGAAATGCTATTGAAATGCGACCGCATTTCTGGGCAGAAACAGAAAAGTTCGAGTTCGTCGCAGGTCATTTTAAACGAGCTTTTCACGCAACTAACCGACTGTTTTGACTCCGAAACTGACTGGGCTACCTACCAACACCATTTTCGTGACTCCTCAACCACTTTTCCCACACTATAAAAGGCCTCGATTCAAAGGGAAATTGAAGCAAAACTCATTTGGAAGAAGATGGTGGTGACAGAACCCTAGTTGATGCCTATGAGTAGGGATGCCCGAGGTCCTTCTTAGATGACTAAATTCTAACCTTAGTAAGACATCAAACCTTAGGGTTTGTAGGGATTTTCACCCATTCCCACTTGTAAAAGTGAGAGGGTGGAGTGTCGAGCGAACTCTAGAAGGATTGGATAAAAGAGAAAAAAAACCCTAGTATTTAGCTACTGTCATTATTTCCAGCTTGTGTTACTTTTCATTTATCTGTATTCTTTATTCTTTGTTTCAATGAAAAGTTATTCATTTGCACTTTATCCCACCATGAGTAGCTAAATTCCGTTGAGGGGTTCAATATGGTGAATTTCCTTATGGTTCAATAGCTTGAAAGTGTTTATTCGCTTAAGTTTCTATTTAATGCATGTCATTCTTTATTGATTATCATTCTGATATTGCTGAGTTTAAATTGGTCACTTATACTTTGCATGCTATGTGAGTTTGATCTCGAAAGTGACAGACGATATCAATTCTCATAAAGGTGATATAGGAAAAAAGCTCGAAAGAGATTGTTCAGTGGTATAGGGCAAGCTGCCTAAGGCACCCTATATCAACTATAGGGTTATAGATTGCATTCGTGAATTATCTATGTCGGAGTCGAGTCACAGAAATGTGCATAACGGTACTCGCTTAGCCTTCTAACGGTTCTTGGGAGCAAGGCCAAATAGAAGTTAAATCTGACTCAATGCATTGAATAGGCTTAAGTTGAATAATCTATGATTAAAGTTATTTGCCTTTGGGATGAAACTATATTGAATACCTTGTTTTATTTATCATTATATTTCTTTATTTATTTGTTTTATTTATCTTCCAAAAATCAATCATTAACTATTTCTTTGGTTACCTATTTTAAGCAATCATTTGAGCAGTTTCTTATTCAAATCTGAATTTCCAAGTTAGTCCTCGTGGGATCGATACCCTTGGAATACTTCTAAGGTTTTTTATTACTATGTGCGACAGTGTATACTTGCACTAAGGTTGGCTGAATTATTCTTCTTAATCTTTATCTATCATCTTATCTCACATCCATCATTCAGCCTCTACCGCACCATCTGCTGAGCGCAAACTTGAAAAACAAGTGCCAAGGGCTCTTCTTCTAGGTCTTGGCGCAGCAGAGAGTCATTTCGCGGTGGAGAAGGCTGCCGGTTCTCGGAGCAAACAGCGTTTCCTACTCTGGAGTGGTGCTGGAGTTGGACACTGGCGCAGCTGGCCTTGTCGCAGGCCTTGGATTTCTTCCCGCGGTCTGCTTCTTTCTCTTCTTTGGGCGCACTTGCGCTGGCTGCTTCTCTTCTACCGCAAGGGCGCCTTCTTGTTTGTCTGTTGGCGCTGGGAGGATTCTATTATTGTGGGCAGTGGTGATCCGCGCCAGCCATCTATCGTCAAAGGATTGACGAATTTTCCTCCTTTCTTCACTTGGTGCAGGCACCACGCCCGATTGGAGACATAACTTGGTCACCATTCCAGGGCAGAACATCACCCCCTTCAACTTTGTCACAGTCTGGTGGAAGTCTTCGGCGATGATTGGCTCTAGGTCTACCGCAAGGCCCTTCATGATGCAATAGCACAGGATCACGCGCTAGAGGGATAGCGTGGCATCATGCGTTGTTGGCATGATGCGGTTCTTGATTGATAGGACCTAAATAGTCCTATTTTATCACCTCTAATCTAAGCTTGTTAGAGGAATTTTATGTTTTACTTGTCTTATTTGTAGGATCTTTGAGCTTAGGCAATGTCGGGAGTCAATCATGCTTAATTGGTGTTAATTCGAGCCAATTATGGAGTTTTGGAGCCATCTCGGGGTCTTGGACGGCGAGGAGGTGAAGGGACCCACGTGTATTGAAGCGGGCCTGAAGAACGACACTAAGAGCCAAAGATTGAAGCCCCGAACCGAGATGTAACGAGACAAGACCAAGAAATAAAACAGCATGCTCGAATTAGGGATGGCGTCGAGATGCTGCCCCTAGCGTCTCGACGCCGACGCAAATTTGAAGCGAAGTATAAAGTTCGTGGCGTCGAGACGCTACGACGTTTTCTATAAATATTAGGTCTCGGTTTAGTTCGCCGTTAGGTTAGAATTTTGGCCCTTTTTCGATTCCTTTCGTCTCTTTTACTTTCCAGCTTCTATAAAGACCTTTTTAGGTCATACTTTATGCATTCTTTTGTATTAGTTTATGGTTTTTCTTCGTTTATGAGTAGCTAAACACTTTTATATCGTTGGATTGGGGTTATGTTCTGAATGTTATTAATCTTGGCTGAGTTTTCTGGTATGTATGTTCTGTTCTTGCTATATTTTTATTGAGTTTTGCATGTAATCTCGTTTAAACCAATACATGAGATTAGTTTCTTAGGCTTGACGACCCTAGGAGATTTCTACTTGTGTATTCTATTAGTTATTTTTAGATAGCCACTAGGCTGAGGCAAGACAATCTCTACGGAGTGATGACCCTTGATAGGCCTAGGATGCATGTTAAAGGTTGTGTTAATTAGATTTAAATTGAATTATGTTTAGTTAATACAATTCCAGGCCCATGTACCTAAAGCGGCTAGTTTAAGTAGGTAATTGCGAGGTTTCAGATTATTTATTTTAGATTAGTTAGACATAACTTAATAGTCATTGCGAGGTTTCGGATGGTTGCTACTTTATGCATGAGGGGCGGCGGTCGATAATGAAAACTTGATTAATCATGTTAATTGTAGGGTTCTAGGTTAACGGGTTAATTAAACACAGATTAGTGTAGGGGGGTCCTCCGAGTAACCAAGAAGCCAACCGGACTAATAAAAATCAGCATAAAATGATTTTTAGAGAAAACTAGGAAGCCAAGTGAAATAGCATTCAGACATAAGAAATCTCAATCTAGCGGTCTCCTTATGATATTGATTTTCGCCTTATTTATCTGCTTTGCATGCTTATTTCTGTTTTATTTCAATTCACTATTTTATCTTATTCAGTCATTTTTCCAAAACCCCCCTGTTACATAAACACGAAATTCTGCATCTGCTAGATCCCCTTCCCTGTGTTCGACCCCAGCCACTATTTCTACAAAATAGTTATAGTGTCGTGGATTATAAATTTATTTGACACGAGTCCTGATAGCTCATCCCGTCATTGATCTAGTGCATCCACGTAGTGGCTTCAAGAGTGAGCCATTGCGACCTCAGAATCCTGGCGGTTCCACGGCTTTCCCACCTTGCGCCAGGCCTAGCGACTGTTGTTAAGACTTCACTCAAGAAGTCTTTGTCTTGGGAGTTGAGCAGCTCGTTCCCTTCGGCCTCTGGCGCATCAAGTAGCTCTAGCAATATATTGATCATGCTCGGCGAAAAGGCAACGACGTTTCCTTGGACCATTACCTCGCCTATCTCGTCCCTCCATTGCGCTCGATAAAATTTGTGGACTAGCGCAGGGACATAGTCTGGAATCGCCTCGTAGGCCAACTCCCACTTGCGCTGGGAGATCTGATCTTGCATCGCCTGCAGGAGCGCACAGCTGAAACGGCACTCCTCGGTGAAGTTCAGGCGCTCTTCACCAACCTTCTTATTGCCCTTTGTAGCTGCACTAGGGGCTCTTTTTCTTTTCTTCTGGCCACTTTGTCATGCCTCTTCGCACTGAGGAAGCTCCCTGATCACTAGCGTAGGTGCCTGAAATGCACGGTGCTGCCTGAGAGGCACATCGTCTTTGGAGTCCATGGGTTCGAACTCTCCTCCTTCTGGTGGGGTGTTAGGGTCAGCTGGTACTGCGTTGGCCTCAACTATTGCTGCCAAGCCTGCGACGGTTATTTCTTCTGCCACTTTTTCCTGTGCTTCCTTCATGGTGCGCACTCTGTCTTCTCTTTCTGCCACAGCTTCCAACTATGCGGCTGCTTTTCTCATAGCTTCGTCTGCCGCGACCTTCTGGGATTTTTCGGGCTGGAGCAAGGCTTCACCCTCTGCACCCATTTCCCCCATCATTGTGTTCCACACAGCCTCCTCCTGCACCGATAAGCAAAGAACATGGAGGTCTATGGAGGGTAGGTCGTCAGTCGCGTGGGTGGGGGGAGGTGATGGGTCGAATGGGATTTGGGAGGTGGACTGTTGGTTGGAATGTGAAGAGTTAGAAGGTGGAGGAGAAGGCAAGGATGGCGAGACGGGTAGGCGAGGGAAGCGAGTGGGAACAGAGGGAATGAGAGCGACTGGCTCTACTTAAAAGTTTCAGGTGCGGAGGGGTGGGAGGTCAAGAATTTCTTCAGAGATGTCGGTGTCTGTGTCAGCAGCGGGACAATGGTCATATCCGACGCAGGTGGGGGTGGTTGCTCGCCATCGACCACTTTTGGCTCCTCTTCGGGGCTCTGGACGTTCTCGTTTTCTTACGCCGGCTGCTCTTCGTCGGAGGAGAGCTCCACTCCGCAATATGGCCCTTGAACATTGAGCGAGGATGGGACTTTGTCGTCATCGTCATATACTTCGACGGATATGTTCTGGGAGTCGTCGAGAGACATGGCTGGGAGGCAAGAGGTTTTCAGAGGGACTAGGGTTTGAGGGAACGAAAATTGAAACGGCTGGCTGAGGAAGAAGATGAAATGAGGGCTCACGATCTGCGTTCAGGAGTATTTATACTGGCGCAAGTTGCATTAAATTGGAATCGAAACGGTTTTCCATGCAATCATGCCTTTTCAAATCCTACACATAAAGATAGTAATTGATGATCATAGGGGAACGTGGCCCCATCTTGAGTGTCGTGCACGTGATGTGATATACTTGAGTGCATCGTAAACTGATGCAACGGCACGAAGACTGTGAATCACACTGGTTGACGCATAGTACTCTTTCCTCAATTGTGCAAAGCTTGCGGTGAAACTACTATCAAGGCACTAGTCTAAACCTACTAAAATATGCTAACGCAGGGTACGAATTAAAATAAATGCGATATGGAAAAAATAATCATACTAACTTGCGACTGCTCCCACAGATGCGCTAGGTCCTGCCGCAACATGAGAGCTCCTCTTCTCTGGACCTAAATTTCTTAAGTGCTCAGGGTGGATTTGTCAGGGTGATGAGTTCAACCACCTCAGCTAAAGTCCCTTCAACATATGGTTTGATTCTCTGCCCGTTGACTTTGAAAATTCTTTTTCCATCAGTTGAATGTAAGTCTACTGCCCCATGGGGATATATCTTGTGTATAATGTAAAGGTCTGACCACCTAGATTTCAGTTTTCCTGGAAAAAGACGTAGACGAGAGTTAAATAATATAACTTTCATTCCCTCTTTTAGTACCTTTTTCTTGATCCACTTGTCATGCCACTGCTTTTGTTTTTCTTTATTGATTTTGGAATTTTCATATGCGCTAAGCCTGAATTCCTCCAACTCTTAGATCTGACGCATTCTAGCTTCTCCTGCCGCAACCAAGTCGAGGTTTAGGCGCTTTAGCGCCCATTGAGACTTATACTTTAATTCAAGTGGAAGATGACATGCTTTTCTGAAAACCAGCACATAAGGCGACATTCTAATGGGTGTTTTGAATACAGTGCAATATGCCCATAACACATCATCCAAATGTTGCGCCCAGTCCTTTCTTCCTGCACTGACTACTTTCTCTAAAATTCCTTTGATTTCTCTGTTGGACACTTCAGCTTGTCCATTACTCTAGGGGTGGTATGCGGTAGCTATATTGTGCTTCACATTGTATTTTATCAGGAGCTTACTCATGATTCGATTCACAAAATGCGTCCCTTCATCGCTGATGAGTCTCCTTGGCACTCCATATCGCGAGAATATGTTCTTCTTGATGAACTTTGCTACAGTGGCCGCATCATTTAACGAAGCTACATCACTGAATGGGGTGAATGGTCTTTTCCTTCCTCTGCGCTAGCACTGCGCCAATAGCTACATCACTTGCGTCACACATGAGAATGAATGGCTCATCCCAGTCAGGCGTTGTGAGGATTGGTGCTGAGACCAGTGAATGCATCAAATCACAGAACGTTTTCGTGCATTCTTTTGAAAATTCAAATTTCTTGTTTGCCTCCAATTATGCACATAATGGCTTCGTTATGTGTGAGAAATCTTTAATGAAACGGTGGTAGAATCCCGCATGCCCTACGAAACTTCGAATTCCTTTAACAGATGTAGGCAACGGCAGCTTGTCAATCACATCAATTTTTGCCTTATCAACTTCTATTCCCTCTTTTGAGATGCGATGGCCCATTACAATTCCTTCTTCCACCATGAAATGACATTTTTCCTAATTAAGCACTAGGTTGGTTTTTTCACATCGCACCAAGACATGTTCTAGATGCATGAGACAATCTACAAATGAATTCCCATAGACAGAGAAATCATCCATGAAAACTTCAACTGATTTCTCTAACAAGTCAGAGAAAATAGCTATCATGCATCGTTGAAAAGTTCCTGACGCATTGCATAACCCAAAAGGCATCCTCCTAAACGCAAAAGTGTCATATGGGCATGTGAAGGTTGTCTTCTCTTGGTCTTCTAGCGCAATGGAAATCTGATTGTATCCTGAATACCCATCTAAAAAACAATAATAAGTGCGGCCAGCCAGATGATCAAGCATTTGATCGATGAATGGTAGAGGAAAATGGTCTTTCTTTGTTATTGCGTTGAGCTTGCGATAGTCCATACATACTCGCCATCCCGTGACGGTACGCGATGGAATGAGCTCATTCTTTGCGTTGGTGACCACTGTCATTTCTCTTTTCTTTGGAACGCATTGGACTGGGCTAACCCATCTACTGTCCGTGATGGGGTAGATGACTCCTACGTCGATCCATTTAATGATTTCCTTTCGCACAACTTCCATCATCGCATGGTTTAACCGCCTCTGACGTTCTAAAAACTCATCAGCTTCATCTACCAATCTGATTTTATGCATGCAATATGATGGGCTTATTCCTTTGATGTCAGCAAGACTCCATCCTATAGCGCATTTATGCCTTTTGAGAACCTGCAACAACAATTTTTCTTGCGTTAGATCTAATTTAGATGAAATAATAACAGACAAGGACTCTCCATCGCCTAAGAATTTATACTTAAGATGCACTGGGAGAGGTTTCAATTCTAACGCAGGCGGAGATATAATGGAGGGTAAAGTGAACTCCCTGTTTAAAAGATCTAACGCATGAATTTTTGTGGTGGTCTTAGCAAGTATGTGACATTCCTCTACTTTACATGCGACTTGATCTTCTTCTTCAGCCTTATGTGCTGCTTCTAGCGCATCCATCCGAAATATTTCCATTGGTGAGCAAATCTCTATTCACACTACAGTTTCATTGTCCTTAGATTCGGCAGGGTATTTCAATGCATTAAACACATTGAACACTACTTTTTTATCATTAACTCGCATGGTGAGTTCTCCTTTTTGCATGTCTATCAGCGTTTTTCCAGTTGCCAAAAATGGTCATCCCAAGATGATTGGAACATCCCTATCTACTTCATAATTAAGAATAATAAAGTCAGCCGAAAAAATAAATTTGTCTACTTTTACCAGTACATCTTCTATTTTTCCTTCTAGGTGCGCCACCGACCTATCTATGAGCTGGAAAGTGACAGTCGTTGGACGCGCTTCTCCAATGCCCAGACGCTTGAATACTGACAATGGCATCAAATTGATGCTTGCGCCAAGGTCGCATAAGGCTCTTCCCACAACAATGCCTCCAATGGAACATGGGATGGTGAAGCTTCCTGGGTCCTTCAATTTTGGTGGAATCTTGCTATTCAAGATTACACTACACTCGTTTATCAACGCAACTGTCTCAAACTCCTTCCACAGTCTCTTATTTGACAGGATATCTTTTAAGAATTTCGTGTAGCTGGGCATCTTTTCTAGCGCCTCCACCAAAGGAATATTAATGTGAAACTCGCGCAACACACTCAGGAACTTCTTAAATTACGCCTCATCATTTTTCTTGCGCAGCCTCTGTGGAAAGGGTATTGGTGGCTTATATGCGTCAGATTCCTTTGCCTTTTCTTTTTCTTTCTCCAGTCCTTCTAGAACCGCTTCACCTGCGCTAGGTTCTTTTTCAGGTTCTAGTTGAGGGATGACTGAGTCTTCTTGCGCTGGCGCAGTATCTTTATTCTAAAGTTGCTTTCCATTGCGCAGCGTCAACGCATGGCATTGCTCTTTTCCCCTGAGGGCCTCCGTATTACGGGGCAAAGTCCCCGCAAGTCTGTTTTTCAGTTCTGACGCAAGCTGTCCTACTTGAACTTCCAGGTTTCTCAGGGATGCGGCCTGACTCTGGACAACTGCATCATTCTTTATCATATACTCCTTCTGGCTTGCCATAAAATCCTTCATCATGTTTTCCAAAGAGTTAGATGATGATGCGCCCGAATTGCCACTGCTTGCGTTGTTATTGCATTGGAAATTTCCCTACGCCACATGCTCATTGTTAGCGTTAAGTAGTCTAGGACCAGAATTTGTATTACCTTGTTGTGTCTGTTTTGATGTGCCAGTGTTTCCACTCCACGAGAAATTAGGGTGGTTCCTCCAACCAGGGTTGTAGGTGTTTGAAAATGGATTATTGTGTGCATTCTCTTGTGGTCCCACATAGAATACTGACTCTGGATTGGAAGGGCACTGGTCATGCGTGTGTCCTTCTCCACAAATACCTCATCCCACTGCAGCGAGCTGCACTATGAGAGGAGCTGTATTGGCTGTTAATGCGTCCATCCTTGTGGTCAACGCATCAATTTTAGCGTTTACCGTGGTCATGGGATCCACTTCAAAGCTTCCTAAATTGGTCTTCACTCAGCGCTTCCGTTTATCTTCTGTGGTACTCCCTTCATAGTTATTCCTTACTATGAGATCAAGGATCTCATGCGCTTCATCATACGTTTTCCTCAGCAACGCACCATTTGCAGATGAGTCAACTAGGATTTGGGAGTTTTTGTTCAGCCCAACATAGAATGTCTCCAACTGAATACAGTGGGGCAATCCATGATGAGGGCATCTTTAATTTGCAACAAACTTTTAAAACGTTCCCATGCAAATGTCATAATCTCCTTTCGTAGCCTGGAGTTTGCTGTAGGTGGAAAATATTTTCTCGAAGAATTTTTCAGCCAAATCATTCCATGTGGCTATAGAGTTTGCTGACTGCTGATTCAACAAAATTTTAGCAACATCTCTCAGAGAATAAAGGAATAAGATCACTTGCAACTGTTTTGGGTTCACTCTAGGGATAATGAACTTGTTGCATATATCAAGAAATGATTTGAAGTGTGAGTGTGGACCTTCTGCTACATGATAGCGAGCATAGCTAGCTATTTTCCAAACATGCGGTATCGCGACAGCGTCGCGACGCTGTCCATAGCGTCTCGACGCTGTCGCCAGATTTTCTATAAATTCATCTTTTCATGCTACGGCCAAGGGGGGTCCAATTGGTTAGATTTTAGCCCTAATTTCGACTATAGACCTTTGGTGGGAGCTAAAGCAAGGCCAAGGAGCGGGAATCAAGCGAGAAGACGTGGAGATCGTGACGGGGACGTGTCGGTTTCGACGGATTCGAGTTTTCCTTTCTCTTTCCCTTACCTCTTGTAGTTTTTATGGCTTTTCTTTCAATTAGTGTTTATGGTTTAAAGACTATGAATTGCTAGTTGTTTGTCTTAGGGATTGATGTAATTGTTTTAGTTTTTGGATTGATTTTAGGTATGAATGTGTTTTTATTTTATGCATGCAATTTTGTTTAATGCTTTCAATTACTTGATCACTAATTGAATGATTTAAGTGTTGAATCTAACTCGGGAGGGAGGATTTGGCCTAAGACTTACTTTGTTTAATTGCATGACTAGAGTAGAAATTCTAAGTTTGTGACGGGATTTGGAATCTCTTTAGAAGCGTAACAAGGACCGAACCGAATAATGCCTTGCATGTTAATGAACTTAGATAGGGATATCAAGTTAGTTTATATGCATGAGAATCAATTATACTCGGGAGAGGTAATCGTGATAAAAGTTTCCTTGGCTTGTAGAATAATTGCACAGTCAATTCATTCCTATTAATCAATCCTCAATCTTAATCAATGAAATCAATTCCCTAAGAGTCTTTCCATTTGAGTCTCCACTTTTATTTTTATGCTTTTAGTCTTTACTTTTATCTTTATCATTGAGTTTTGCTCCCTAAATAAAATTGGACAAAATTATTCATGATACGTAATTTGCTAGAAAACCAATCCAGAGGACGACACTCGTTTTACACGAAAACACTATATTATTACTTGACCTGTACACTTGCGGTTAGCAATTTGCACATCACTACACTTCCTCCGAATTGTCCTGCAGTAGTTAACATTTGAAACATGACGAGTTTTAGCTCAAACCTTTCAGTTTCCAGTGTTGGGCGTACTATTCCTAGATTAAAGTTGCACATTACAGAGGCTGCATAATCTCTAATTCCTCGTTCTCCATCGTCAGCCATCTGTAATGGATTCACGGGAGGGTTTTGTGGATTTGGCACAACCAGTTCTTTGGGTTGGTCTATGGCTTGTCTTCTGGCACGCTTATTTCTTCTCCTTCTATGATATATTCTGTCAATTTTGGGGTCTATTGCAATGTCAATGCGGCGAGCGGCACGCATACAATCATGCACACCTGAAATAAATCCACTTACAACACGCAGCAAAAATAGCACCAAACGGAATATGAGTTAAGAAAGAATGTTGAGACTTCAATTGCCTTCCCCGGCAACGACGCCAAAACTTGGCTCATACTATAATGACTGAATATTATCCAAAATAATCAGGGAAAGTATCGCTGCTATGCATTAATCCAAGTATAAATCATGCATAACCAAGTAATACCTGGAGCATTCCAGGGTCAGAACACAGGGGAGGGGAAAAGATAACCTTAACAGCACTACTTACCATATACTCAGACGCATGGGACTAGAAATAAAATGAAAGGTGATTGCGTTAATAATACTGTGGCGGAGAAAGATTAAATAGGACTTGCGATCAGGGTAAAGACAGATGAGAGAGACTATCAAGGTTTTCACCGCAGCAACCACATGCATTGACTAACTATTCTGCAGTGCATAGTATGAATGAGATGTTATTGATGCTTAAGTGAGAAATAAACATGTGATTCCCTTCTGGTATTACACATGCCTTTGGCGTAGTACTAAGAACGTTTTTGTTCACTTAGTTCATGCGTTAGTGCAGTTCTCTTACTTACTTGCAAGTGACTGAGTTATTCCTAAAATAATCTAAACACATTCATGAATTATCTATTGCGGCAGTGCTAATTCTAACACAACCTAGACTACATGTAATGCGTTAACTTGCTCTACTTAGATATTTCCGCATGTGTTACCCTTCCAGGATTTATCATGTTGCTACCGCAACCGGCTGGCCAGGCGGGAATTAGTAATAAAAATATTAAAGCATCTAAGTAGAAAGCATCAACTTCATTCATTCAAAACATAACGCATATAGAAAAGTTTATCGCCGCATGGGCGCCTAAGTTAAGCCTTGATAAAGAAAATTAGCTCATGCTACAAAATAAATACATAGCGAAATACATTTACAACAAGAAATAGTTGCGCTAAGGCTTCTTCCTTCCTTCACTGGTCTCTTCTCTCCTCTTTTTCTCCCCCTTTCTCCTCTTTTCGCGATCAATTGGGTGAAGGATAAATAGGCTTGAGGAAGCTGACTTCTCCAAGAAATGAGCTTGCGTGTTCCAATCAGTCTTTGCCAGCTTGCAGTTCTGCCACATGTCAGTTCCAGCGCCAAACAGAGTGTCAATGTACCTTCTCACATGCTGGGTTCAGCGCCTGCGCTATACGATAACTTGGGCAAGGGAAGATATTACAGTAAACATGCGTTAGATGATAAAATATGTGTGCTTTCCCGCCGCATCAAGGAAATATACCTTGAAGATTCGATTACCGTAATTCTAAGCTTTCATGCGTCCGTTTGGCGCATCACAACTCTTTTCTAGCCTTATTTAATTTAATTTTAGGTGAGAAATAACTTGCTTTTTGCAAGTCATCAAAAGATAAAGAGCATGAGAATGCGACCGCAAAAGCGACCACAAAACCAAAAAAAAATCATCATTGATCCAGATTATAGGCCACCACCACCTTACCTTCAAAGATTCAAATATGCATCACGAGATATGCAGTTCAAGAAGTTCTTAGACATTTTAAAGCAACTTCACATCAACATCCCGTTGGTGGTAGCGCTTGAACAAATGCCAAATTAACAGAGGCAGTTGCGTTAACAGAGTGCTCTAGTGCACTAGTTAAGAGCAAGGTTCCCCCTAAATTAAAAGATTCATGAAGTTTCACTATTCCCTGCTCCATAGGAGGACGGAATGTCGGCAGAGCACTATGTGATCTTGGAGCTAGTATCAACTTGATGTCGTATTTACTCTTTAAACAGTTAGGAATTGGAGAAGCCAGACCAACTACTATCACTTTGCAGCTTGCAGACTGATCATTGACACATTCTATCGGCAAGATATAAGATGTGCTAGTCAAAGTGGATAAGTTTGTCTTTCCAGCAAACTTTATTATACTAGATTGTGAAGCAAACAAGGAAGTGTCAATCATCCTAGGTCGACCTTTTCTAGCGACGGGTAGGACCTTGATTGATGTACAGAATGGAGAATTGACTATGAGGGTCAACGATCAGCAAGTCACATTCAACGTTATGAATGCGCTCAAATATCCAGGTGATTTTGAGGAGTGTTCAATAGTTGATGAGTTTGTTGAACTTTCCTTATCTACTTTGTAGGAATTACTAAAAGGTGAAACGCTGGAAGAATTACTTGGAGATGAGGAACATGAGGAGGTAGGTGAGAAAAAGATTGAAGACATAGGGACAACTAAGGAGGAACCGACCAAGATTGGCTGCAGTAGCACTAGTAGAAGCATTGAGAAATCCCTTGGAGTTGAGCCCAGAAGAATTCAAGCCACTACAGCCATCTATGATAGAACCTCCAGAATTAGAACTTAAACCATTACCAGAGTATTTAAAATGCAGTTACATTGGAGAGAATAAAACCCTACAAGTTATTATTTCAGCCCACCTTACTGACAAGGATGAGTTATATTTACTACAGGTTTTATCAAGCCACAAGAAGGCGATAGGATGGACAATTGCAGACATACAGGGAATCAGTCCTTCATTCTGTATACACATAATTAATTTAGAAGAAGGTGCCAAAAATTCTATCGAAAGTTAGAGAAGGTTGAATCCTATAATGAAGGAAGTCGTCAGGAAGGAAATTCTCAAATGGTTGGACGCAGGAGTCATATATCCTATATTAGACAGCAGATGGGTCAGCCCGGTGCAATGCATCCCTAAGAAGGGTGGAATGACTGTAGTCGAAAATGAAAAGAATGAGCTGATTCCAACAAGAACAGTTACAGGGTGGCGAGTCTGTATCAACTACGGCCGACTTAACAAAGTAACAAGGAAAGATCATTTCCCATTGCCGTTCATCGACCAGATGCTGGACAGATTGGCGGGAAAAGACTATTACTGCTTTCTTGATGGATATTCAGGATACAACCAAATTTCTATAGATCCAGAAGACCAAGAGAAGACTTCATTCACATGTCCATATGGAACATTCGCTTTTCGAAGGATGCCATTCGGACTCTGTAACGCTCTAGCCACCTTCCAAAGGTGCATGATGGTGATCTTTTCAGACATGGTGGAACGAACGTTGGAAGTTTTTATGGATGACTTCTCCTTCTTTAGAGAAAATTTTGCAAATTGCTTAAAGAATCTTGACCAAGTATTAGAGAGATGTTAAGAGATGAACCTAGTATTGAATAGGGAAAAGTGTCATTTTATGGTACACGAGGGAATCGTCCTTGGACATAAGATCTCCAGAAATGGGATTGAAGTAAACAAGGCAAAAATAGAGCTTATATCCAAGCTTCCTCGTCCCAAGACAGTGCGAGTGTTGGGTTTTATGCCCTAAAACTCGTAGATAGTGAATGTAAACAAATTGTATACTTGTTTCAATAAAGTGTTATTGAGTGTCTACAATAAAGAGTTATTGTTAAATATTGCACAATTTGACTCAAATCCAATAAACTAAGATCCAAGGTTGTTTGTATGTAACTTGAACTAGTATGTGGGGACATACAGGGCTCGATGTTCAAGCAATAACCTAAAAGGTCTATAGTACAAGAATAAGGCCGGATACCTTATCCTGGCGACACTATGGATACGACCCACTTTGTATTTGATACAAACGCAATGATCCAACGCGTTCGTGTAGGGGACATGCGAGTGGGAGTATCCTATGCAATGAGTTTGCATAAGACCGGACCGTAAAATAGTAACCGCTAGCTGTAACACCGCTAACTAGTTAGGTTTCTATTTCACTAGGATGGCCTAGGCAACTCAGCCTGAATCTTGTGTGGATTATGGACACCTGTTCACGAGGGATTGTCCTTTGATTTGTATGGGTGAGAGTGGCCAATTTGCCGACTCAATAAGCTTATCATTTTGGGGACAAGACCGAGTCGGGAGCTGGGAACATAACCACACAAGATGGAATTCACTCCTTCCCGACTTTAGGGAAGTAAATGAGTGTTCCCTTAAGTGGTGACTCCGGGTCTTGAACAAATGGCCCTACCCTCTCACTGGCCCGAGAGGGGTTTCTGTTTGGTGGTTGGACCACAAACAGGTTGTTCATTAGAGGAGCACTGGTACTTAAGGAGGTAGAGGTAACTCAGGGGTAAAACGGTAATTTGACCAAGGTGGAGTTACGAACACTTGTGAAGGACTAACTTGCTGTGATTGGTCTATATCCGTGGACACAGAATTATGTCTCCAGTGAGAAGAGTGCAAATGTGGGTCTTTAGTGGAGTGAACCCACAGTTAACGAAAATTGATTAATTGGTTAATGAGTTTAGCCTATTAAATCTCATATCGTTGGAGCTTCTGATCTGCAGGTCCATTAGGTCCCACTGGTAGCTCGTAAAGAGACTTGAATCAATTAAGTATAAATTGTAAATTGAAAGTGTTCAATTTATTTAGGGGAATCATATAATGTATGATGATGCATTATAGCATAAAGTTTATGAAACTTTATAATATAATTTTGGCTAAATTATAAAAAATACCCCTGAACTATGGGGTTTGTTTCAAAAATGCCCCTGAACTTTAAAAAGTATCAAAAATACCCGTGAACATTAAAAAAATGTTTCAAAAATACCCTTGCCGTTAATTTTTTGGTGGAAATTGTTAAAGTTTCACTTTCATTAATACCCTTTTAACTTTCAAAAAGTTTTAAAAAATAACCTTATTGGAAAATGCTTCTTTCCTTTTTCCTTCTCTCACCATAAATTCTTTCTCCATGAAAATTAATGAGAAACTTTACCTATTTGTCATGTATTCATACACTAGGAGTTTTTCTTCTCTTTTAACACATCATCCCAAGAGCTTGACTAGACTTTTGCCAAGGGTATTTTTTAAACATTTTTAACGTTTTAATGGTTTCCATCAAAAAAATTAACAGCAAGGGTATTTCTGAAACATTTTTTAAAGTTCAGAGGTATTTTTGAAACTTTTTAAAGTTCAGGGGCATTTTTGAAACAAACCCCATAATTCAGAGATATTTTTTATAATTTAGCCTAGAATTTTTTAATTAATTTCAAAAATTAATTTTGAGAGAAAATATTTGAAAGAGTTCAAATAATTAATATGAATTGGATTCATATTAATAATATAAATTTTTAGTAAAATCCCTAAAATTAAATATATGATATTTAATTGGGTAATTAATTAATTATGGAATTAATTAATTATTTATTAAAATTAGATATGAATAAGATAATAGATCTTATTCATGACCTTTTCATATAAGGAAAAGATCTTGGCATTTTCCTATAAATAGGACCCTTGGGGTGCGGTGAAAGGCATCCCCATTCACTCTCCTACTCTCAGAGAATTCAAGGCTCCCACCAGTCTCCTGCCTCTAGTAGTCTCAGAGTCATATTGATGTAGTCATAGTGGTAGTGTTCGCAATAGTTCATGATTATTTCACAAGCAGTTGGTGAATTTAATCTGAGTCGTCAACGAGAGTAAGTAACTTGTTACTATATAAATTAGATTTAGAACTAATATTTTTGTATGCTTATCATTAATATAAATTGAGAATAGTTCTAAGTTTATTGCCAATGTATTGGTATTTTAGATTAAACAAAATTAACTACGAATCGGTCCCAATTACGCTTCCGCTTTACAGAATTACGGAATTTCAATCCTTCAGCGAGATGTCAGAAGTTTTTTAGGTCATGCAGGTTTTTATCGAAGATTTATCAAAGACTTTCCTAAAATCTCTAAACCTTTGTGCAAGTTGCTTGAAGTTGACAGACCTTTCAAGTTTGATGACGAGTGTGAACAAGCTTTTGAAATTTTGAAGTATGCACTTAGTTTAACACCAGTTATGATTGAGCCAAACTGGACTCAGTCGTTTGAACTAATGTGTGATACCAGTGATTTCGCAGTAGGAGCTATGTTAGGACAAAAGAAGGGCAAGATTGTGCAGCCAATCTACTATGCAAGCAAGACATTAAATGAAACACAATTGAACTACACCGTAACTGAAAAGGAACTACTAGCAGTAGTTTATGCTTTTGACAAGTATAGATCTTACTTAGTAGGAACTAAAGTTGTGGTTCACACTGATCATTCAGTCCGTAAACACTTATTAGCAAAGAAAGATGCCAAACCCCATCTCATCCGCTGGATTTTACTTTTGCAGGAATTTGACATTGAGATCCAAGATAGGAAAGGGACAGAGAACCAAGTTTCAGATCACTTGTCAAGGCTTGGGGAAGAGACACATGTGGAAAAAAGGCTGGAAATTCAAGAGTCGTTTCAAATGAACAGTTATTAGCGGTAAGGGCAATCGAGATTCCATGTTTTGTGGCTTATGTGAATTACCTAGTCAGTGGGCTTAAACATCCTGAAGTCACAGCTCAACAACTGAAGAAGTTTTTGAAAGATGTGAAAGAATACTATTGGGATGAGGCTTATTTATACAAGTTTGGACCAGATCAGATACTCAGAAGGTGTGTAACAGAGGAAGAAGTATCATTTATTTTGGAAGCATGTCATTCAGCTCCATATGGAGGGCACTTCACAGGATTAAAAACTGCAGCCAAAGTCCTCCAAAGTGGGTACTTTTGGCCTAGCCTTTTCAAAGATGCACACTTATTTGCAAAGAACTGCGACCAATGCCAAAGAACAGGGAACTTGACAGCCAGGAGCGAAATGCCACTTAACATTATACTTGAAGTAGAAATCTTTGACGTATGGGGCATAAACTTCATGGGCTTGTTTCCTCCGTCCTTTGGAAATATCTACATTTTACTTGCAGTTGACTACGTATCTAAATGGATCGAGGCTGTAGCTGTTGGGTTTTATGCCCTAAAACTTGTAGATAGTGAATGTAAACAAATTGTATACTTGTTTCAATAAAGTGTTATTGAGTTTCTACAATAAAATTTTATTGTTAAATATTGCACAATTTGACCCAAATCCAATAAACTAAGATCCAAGGTTGTTTGTATGTAACTTGAACTAGTATCTGGGGACATACGGGGATTGATGTTTAAGTAACAACCTAAAAGTTCTATAGTACAAGGATAAGGCTGGGTACCTTATCCTGGTGACACTATGGATACGACCCTGTTGGTCACTACCGCAAGCGCACGGTATCGCAAGTAATATAAAACGGAAGAATTCCGAGTATCGAATCCACAGGGAGGCGAAGCGAAATTTAAGCAAGCAAAGATTCCTTGAGCACTAAAAATACTTGGGCGAAATAATATTTAGGGACCAGATCATGCAATCAAAGAAAATCAAAAATCAAAACAATTAAAGAGAAAATTTGATCAATCGATAAAAATAAAATACGGAGAAAGAGTTTTCTAATGGGAAGAGGGGTCTTGAAAATCAATTATTAGCTAAACAATTGCTACAATTGTCCTATCTCATCGCCCATCTAATTATACTCCTAGAATCTCCATTAATAACATAGGTTCTCCTGTCGGTCTCCCCTAATTGTAATTAATGCATTTTAACAACCTAACTGTCCTTAGCGCCATTAAAAATCATTAATTATTACGCTCTGATTCATTTTAGGAATCTAAGTTTAATCAACTAATCCTGTTGTCACGACGGGCAATTAAACTAGTTGCATGGATTATGATCTATCCTAACTTCTCTCCGTCGAGTTTCCATTAAGAACCGAATCATTACACAATTGGCCAGATTGCATAAAGCATTAAGCACATCCATACAAATAATTAGGACAAAGTGCTAGAGATAGGCAATTATAACAACATTTAAACTATAATTCCATTTCAAGACCCCAAATTGGGGTTTAGCTATACATAGCTAAAATATTCACAATAATTACAATGGAAAGCATAATTAAGAGCATAACAAAAGGGAAGGAATTGACCGTTGAAGACCCCCTCGCTGACGCTTGGAGTCCCTCCGAACACTCCTTGAGCCTCCAAGAATGCTCCCCAAAATTCCCCAAAAGTTTCCCACCAAAGAAACTCTCAAAAAGGCTTGAAAGCCTTGAGAGAGGCTCCCAAAGGAGCCTTAGAAAGAAAGGAAAGAAGGAATGGAATGGTGATTGATGGTAAAATGAGGCACCAAGGGGCGCCTTTTATAGGCTCGGAAAGGGGTAGCGTCGCGACGCTACACGGCACAACGTCGCGACGCTGTGACGTCATCGACTTGCCGGCCAAGAAATGGACAGCGTTGCGACGCTGTCCTTACAGCGTCTCGACGCTAGGCATTTTCCAGAACTTCCAGCTGCGGATTGGGCTTCTTTTCTTGGGCCAACTTCAATTCTTTTTGGGCTTTTTCTTCATAGTTGTCCTCTTTTGACTCCCCTTGACCCAAGCATGGAAATTGGGCTTGAATGGCTTCATTTTGGGCACTTTTCCTCCAAAATCCATAATTTGCTCCTAAAGACCAAATAACACAATATATGAAATATTTTCAATAAAAACACAATTAAAGCACAAAAAAGCCTAATAAATTGGGACTAAAATTTCTGTTTGTGCTTTAATTTTGAGACTTGAGGCAATTAAGTATAAATTGTAAATTGAAAGTGTTCAATTTATTTAGGGGAATCATATAATATATGATGATGCATTATAGTATAAAGTTTATGAAACTTTATAATATAATTTTTTGAATTAATTTCAAAATTAATTTTGAGAGGAAATATTTGAAAGAGTTCAAATAATTAATATGAATTGGATTCATATTAATAAAATAAATTTTTTTAATAAAATCACTAAAATTAAATATATGATATTTAATTGGGTAATTAATTATTTATTTATTTATTAAGATTAGATATGAATAAGATAATAGATCTTATTCATGACCTTTTCCTTAGGAAAAGGTCTTGGCCTTTTCCTATAAATAGGACCCCTGGGGTGGGGTGAAAGGCATCCCCATTCATTCTCATACTCTTAGAGAATTCTCCTGAAGGCTCCCACCAGTCTCCTGCCTCTAGTAGTCTCAGTGTCATACCGGTGTAGCCATAGTGGTAGCGTTCGCAATAGTTCGTGATTATTTCACAAGCAGTTGGTGAATTTAATATGAGCCTTCAACAAGAGTAAGTAACTCGTGTCTTCTTCAAATCTGTGTTCAAACTTAGTCTCTGTGGGATCAATACTTTTGGAATAATTTAAGAGATTTTATTACTGCATGCGATAGTGTATACTTGCACTTAGTTGACTGAATTCATCTTTAATTACTATTTTCCATCTTTTCCAACATCCACCTTCAGTCATGACTCGCATCAGTACCCAGCCTTATCCCTATACTATAGACCGTTTTGGCTTTTACTCGAGCCTGGTCCACTTTTATGTCTCTTCATAAGCTCAAGTGTTCATCCTATAGCCAGGATCTTAGTTTATTGGATTTGGATTATTTAACATGCAATTTACTTATTCAATGACGACTTTACTGAATGAGTCTCGATAACGACTTTATCGAATAAGTATATAATTTGTTTAACATTCACTATCTACGAGTTTTAGGGCACCAATCCCAACAGAAAAGATGTTGTCTCGATATTCGATGCATAACTCCAAGAAGGATATATTGCCTTTCATGCATGGGTTTCACTTGTCTTAGGAGCAATTTCCTAAGACACCTTAAGAAATTGAGAATATGAGACGCATTCCCTGCCCCTCAGTTGTGGGCAACTTAATGTATGCTATGCTCTGCACTAGGCCTGACATTTGTTATGTAGTAGGGATAATAAGTAGGTATTAGTCTAATCCAGGGTTAGACCACTAAACGACCGTTAAGAACTTCCTCAAATATCTTTGGAAAATAAGGGACTACATGCTGGTGTATGGGGCTAAGGATTTGATCCTTACAGGAAACACCAACTCCTACTTCTAGTTTGACAAGGATTCTAGGAAATCCACGTCATGGTCAGTGTTCACCTTAAACAGCCACAAACGAGGAAATCACATAGAGAGGAACTATCACCTGATACGAGAGATAGTGCAACGAGGAGATGTGATCGTCACCAAGATCGCTTCGGAGCACAACATCTATGATCCGTTTACGAAGGCTCTCTCGGCTAAAGTGTTCGAGGGCCATCTAGAGAGTCTAGGTCTGCGAGACATGTATATTGTATAATCTAGGGCAAGTGAGAGATGTGTAATGGGTATAAGGATGCCCTAGTTTATTGTATTTGTATATTTACCTTTTATGTAATGTACAATATACATTTAACATTTCCAGGTTTGGATTATTTATTGTA
The DNA here is from genome assembly GCA_017139565.1 of Luffa aegyptiaca. NCBI lineage: Eukaryota > Viridiplantae > Streptophyta > Magnoliopsida > Cucurbitales > Cucurbitaceae > Luffa > Luffa aegyptiaca. The sequence goes on from CM029404.1 coordinate 30,771,600, forward strand.
TATACTGTAAGTGTTAATATTAAACATGCGGAAGCAATTTGGGATCTTAGGCACATAATTTCATCAATTTGATTCAAGAAGACATGTTGTTCATGTTAAGAAAAACAGAGCAAAGAAACACCTACCTATTGTAGCTCCCAATTCGTGCAATCCGAGGCTTATATCTTCACACCAATGGATCTTGGACAACCACTTGGATCTTCTCTATTATCCTCAGGACTTGGAACGGATTGTGGGATCCTTAATTGATAGAAATTATGGAAGAAAGAGCTTGAATACTCAAGTTTAGAGAGTATATGAGAGGTTGTCTTTGAGGGAAAAATTCTCCAACATTTCAGTATGTAAAAGCATGCAATTCCCTTCTCTGAATCCTCTATATATAGAGGAAGTTTATGCATCAAGAATGCACAAAACATTGACACCTTAAGGAGGTGATTAAGCTTGGATTAGGGAGGTGGCTAACATCGGTTTAGTGCATGGAGGTGGTGATATAGGAGTAAAGTATTTAAATATGATTTAAATACGATTCACATGAATAGGTATTCATGTTCGGTGCAAAGTATTAATTTAATATTTGATATTACATTAATATTACATAATTGATTAAATTGTTTAATTAATTATGGTTTTAATTTAAAAATGATTATGAATTGTTTTTAAATTGAGATAAAGAATTCAATCTTGGATTTTATGAAATTCAAGATTAGTGGATTAAATTAGGTAAAATGAATTAATTTGATTAATGTCATATAATTAATTGAAAATGTTCAATTATTTGATAGTTTAAAAAGCAATTGAGAATTGCCATTTAAATTAAATCCAAGAATCAAAATTGATTCTTACATGGATGGATATAGTGCAATTACACATCAAGATCCACTCTTGCATGGACAAAGATAGTGGAATAACACATAACTCATGTAAAGATGCATGTAATCTCCATTGCACACCTAGAATCCACTAATGCCATTCTCATCTCCATGTGTCTTACATTGGTGAATCTAAGATGCATGAATAATCCTCTATAAGTAGGGGATTAGAAAATGGAGAAGGTATGAGATTTTGGAGGTAATGTTATGCTGCTGAAATTAGTTCTCAAGCTCACTCTCTCAAATACTCTCTATAGCTTGAACCTTCAAGCATATCCCTTCCAATCTCTATCACCATAGACTCCCACAAGTTGTTCTAAGGCCGGAGGATAGCGGGAAAGACACTAGAGATCGTCCACACATCATTCGTGTTCAAAGAAACCTCACGGAGTTGCTGAATCGGTCTCCAAAAGGTTGGTAGAAATTCTGCTCTTTGTTTACGGTTTTTTGGACAACATGCTTTTTCTTTTCAAAAAATTGATGTAGTTATGTGCCTCCGATCCTAAATTGCTTCCGCATGTGTTATATGAACACCTTCATTGTCGATATACGTTGCTTGAGACAACGCTAGCATTTTGTTCTTACGAACCGTAATGATTTGGATCCCAAGAACATACTGAGTCTCTCCCAAATCTTTCATTTGGACTTGGGCCGCTAGCCAGTTCTTGATGTCAGTTAGGTACCTTACATCATTCCCAATGAGTAGGATGTCGTCCACAAATAATCCTAGGAAAGCTACTTTGTTCCTGTTGATTTTCTTGTATACACAAGGCTCATCAACATTTTGGTCAAAACCAAAAGATTTGATTTGCAGTATCAAATATAATGTTCCAAGATCTGGACGTCTGTTTCAACCCATAAATGGATCGATTAAGCTTGCAAACTTTTTGCTCCTAACCTAATGAACCCTTCGGGCTGAGACATAAAGATATTCTCTTCAAGATTACCATTCAAAAAGGCAGTCTTGACGTCCATTTTCCATATTCCATAGTCATAATATGTGGCTATGGACAAGAGAATTTTGATAGACTTTAGCATATCAACAGGAGAAAAAGTTTCCTCATAGTCAACCTCTTCTCTCTGGTGTTGGGTTAAATGTCCTAAAACTCGTAGTTTTGTAAAACATTAAACATATTCTATTTTCAATAAAGATGTTATTGAGGTTATTCAGTAAAGATGTTATTGAATATGTAAGTTGCAAAATATTTAACCAAAATCCAATAAACTAAGATCCTTGGCTATAATATGAATACTCGAACTATATGTAGAGACATAAAATTGGATCAAGTTCAAGTATATAGCCAAAACGATCTATAGTATAAGGATAGGGTTGGGTACCTTATCCTGGGGACACTATGGACGCGACACACTTTGTATTAAGTAAAAACGATGAGATCCTGAATCGTTCATGTGGAGACATGTGAGTGGGGGCGTCCTATGCAATGAGTTTGCATAAGACTGGGCCGCGAAATAAGTCACTTTCACTTTATAACGTTGTTTACTGTAGAAACTAACTATTTCATAGGATGACCTAGTTAACTCGATCTTAATCCTGAGCTAACTATGAACTCCTGTTTATTCGGGATTGTCCTTTAATCTGCATGAGAGAGAGTGGCCAGACATCACCGACTCAATAAGCCTACCATTTTGGGGATATGACCGGATAGATAGCTGGGGACATAGTCTCGCAAGACGGAATTCACTCCTATCCATTTCAGGGATAGTAGAGAGGTTGTTCCCCTAAGTACTGACTCCGGGACTTGAACAAGGGGCCCCACCCTCTCATTGGCCCGAGAGGGACTCGGTTTGATGGTTGGACCACAAACCAATTGTTCATTAGAGGATTAGTGGAACTTAAAGAACCAGAAGTACTATAGGGGTAAAACGGACATTTGACCCGACTATAGCTACGAACAACCTGTGAAGGATCGACTTACTGAACATGGTAATATCAAGTGGACGGAAGCATATCTACGGTGAGAAGAGTGCAGCTACTGGGCTATAGTGGAGTGTCCTGGTAGTTAATGAATGTTGGTTATCTTGGTTAATGAGATTAGTCGGTTATCCTCGAATCGTTAGAGCCCATGATCTGTAGGTCCATTAGGCCCCCCTGCTAGCTCACATCGGAATAAAGCTTAGAACAATAAGATAGGAAAGTTTGAATCGTTCAAAATCGGGAAAGGGAATTAGTGTCAATTATATTTGATATTATTGACACAATAATTTAATTATGAATTAAATTATTAATTGAGAGATAAAAGTATTTAAATATGAATTAAATACAATATACATGAATAAGGATTCATGATTAGTGGATTGCATTAGGTAAATTGGATTAATTTGATTAATCACATGAAATTGATGAAAAATTGTTTCAAATCAATTGCTAAATTAAAATGCAATTTGGAATTGCAATTTTAATTAAAATACAAGATGGGATTTTACTCTTGTATCAAATGGAGATAGTGGAAAATCCTAGAATCCCACTCTTGCATGAAATTGAATAAGTGGAATTACACCACATTCATGCAACTATGCATGTAGTCTCATAAGGACACCTAGAATCCACTAATTCTTTGTTCTTCACCATGTGTCATTCAAATTGAGAGTCTTTGATGCATGGATATCCTCTGTAAGTAGATAATAATCAAATTGAGGAGCCAAGAGAACATTTTCCATACTGTTATGCTGTTGGATTTGTCTCTCATATTCACTCACTCAAAAGAAACTCTCTAGAGCTTGATACTTCAAGCATTCCCTTTCCAATCCCTATCTCTATAGACTCTCACAAGTCGTTCTTGGCCCGGAGAATAGCGAGGAAGACACTAGCGGTTGTCCTGAGTTGATTGGAGAAGAAAAAGAATCCACGGAGGTCCATACATTGAGCTACAAAAGGTTGGTGTTTCTCTTCTCTCTGTTTCTGGATGTTTAGAACAAGCATGCTTTAGGTCTAAAATTTATGTAGTTAAGTGCCCTCAATCTCTAATTGCTTCCGCATGTGTAATATGAACACCTTCATCTGGGTATAACCCTTTGCTACTAGTCTAGCTTTGGAAGTTTGTACGTTCCCAGCTGCATCTCTCTTTCTCTTATAGATCCATTTACACCCTATGTTTACCCCTTCAGGTAGATCTACGAGTTCCCATACTGAATTGAAGTACATAGACTCCATTTCAAGGTCCATGGCTTTGACCCATTTGTCTTTATCTACGTCATTCATTGTCTGACGATAAGTGATAACTTGTAAAAAGCAACTTATTTATCCTTTAAACTTAAGCTAAAACAAGGCCAAAAGATACATTGATGCGTTACCTCAACGCAATAAGGAACGAAAATGCGATGATTTCATGCGGTAGGCTATATTTATGTATGTTGTGCAAAATTATAAAAATAGGGTGCTAACGCAACTAATTCAGTTGTTTGTTGCCCAAGTTTTTTCTAAGCGCAGGCACACATCCCAAGACGATCATAAGACAGACAAGATGGATGAAAGGACCGTGCTGACACACTGACGCACAAGTGGGCTGAAGATGACTGAAGCAAGTCTCTGATTACTTGGAGAAGTAGTTTCCTTCGCCTATAAATAGAAGCCACTTGCTCAAGGAAACGATATACAATAGAGAATAGAGAGGAAAGAAGAGAGGGAAGATACGAAGATCAAGGAGAGAGAAAAATCACAGAAAGCTGTGATTAAGAGGAGACTTGCGTTTGCTATGTATTGCGAAATATATTGTTTTGCTCGCATGAGCTAATTTTCTTCTTCAAGGCTTAGCGCAAGCACCCATGCGGCGATAAGTCTATTTTTGTAAGCGCATACTTTGATTTAATGAAACATTATTGCCTTCTACTTAGTTGCGATACTATTTTCATTACTAACTCCCACCTGGCCAGCCGGATGCGGTAGCAGTATGCTAAATCCCTGACAGGTAATGCATGCAGACATCTCTAAGTAGAACAAGTTAGCGCATTGCATGTAGTCTTGGTAGCATCTAATCAATACTATCGCTATAAGATAGTGCATGAATGAGCTTTGACTGCGTTAAAACTAACGCAATCCCTTGTAAGTTTTTAGAGAACTAAGCCTCACGCATTAACTAGCCAAATAACCACTTAATAGTTTTATGTCAAACGTAGAAGGAGTACCGGAAGGGAAACTTGTGATTATTTCTCACTTAGGCATTAATGGATCAATTAGTCATAGCAACAAGGTTCTTATAAACGCATGAGGTTGCGACCGCAACAGCCTTAATGACATTCCCCTTAATATTTCTCTTTTCATTCTCATCGCATGATTTACTTTTTGCAACATTTACTTTTCAAGTTCACCAAGTCTTTTATTTAGTCTTTTACATAATATCACACATTTTTTAGTTCAGATCAATAAAAATTATTAAAACTTTGCAAATAACCTTTCCCAGTGGATTCGACCCTAGACTCACTAGGTACTACTTGATTTTGTCAATTTATACTTGGATTGATAAATATCTGCGATAATTTTTGCATTGATTTTCTAAGAATACTGACAACCGATCAAGTTTTTGGCGCCGTTGCCGGGGAAGGCAACCAAAATTTTTAATAAGTCTTTTTGATCTGACACTCCGTTTGATATTATTTACCGAGTTCTCTGTTGAGTAATTTTTCTCCAAGCAACTGGAGATTGCATGCGTTCTGCTCGCCAGATCGATTTCGAAGTCGATCCTGAAATTGACCGAACTTATCATAGAAGGAGAAGAAATCGAAGAGCTCAAAGACAATCAGGAGAGATGGCAGCACCCAACCAACCAAATAGACCAGTAAATATCATCCAAATGGCTGATGATAGGGCCGGAGGGATCAGAGATTATGCAGCCCCTGCAAACTGCAACTTCAACCCAAGGATAGTACAACCTACTTTGGAAACAGAAAGGTTTGAACTAAAACCTGTTATGTTTCAAATGTTGACTGCTGCAGGACAGTTTGGAGGAAGTCCAGCTGAAGATCCACACTCTCATCTAAAATCATTTCTGGACATTTGTAATAAATTCATCATCCCAGGAGTAACGCATGAGCAGCTGCAAGTCATCCTATTTCCCTACTCACTGAGAGATGCGGCGAAAGTATGGCTAAACCAGCAACCAGCAAATTCCATTGCAACATGGAATGATTTAGCCGAGAAGTTCTTAGAAAAATACTTTCCACCCACCGCAAACTCAAGACTAAGGAAAGAAATCATGACTTTTGCGCAGATGGAAGATGAAACACTGAGTGAGGCGTGGGAACGCTTTAAAAGCCTACTGCAAAGGTGCCCACATCATGGACTACCACTCTGCATTCAGCTAGAAACTTTCTACGTGGGGCTTAACAAAAACTCGCAAGTATAAGTGGACTCATCTGCTAATGGTGCACTCCTCAGAAAAACTTATGATGAAGCTCACACAATCCTCGATCGGATTGCACGCAACAATTATGAGTGGGGCACTACGGAAGACAGAAGAAGACGACCCATAAAGACCAGTTCTGGAAGTTTTGAGGTTGACCCATTGACCTCTGTTAATGCAAAGATTGATGCGTTGACGACCAAAATGGATGTGCTGACAGCTAGCACAGCACCATTCATCGCGCAACTCAATACAGTTGGATGCAGGATCTGCGGAGAGGGACACACGCATGACAAGTGTCCTTCGAACCCAGAATTAGTTTTCTACATGGGACCGCAAGGAGCTGTGCGCAACAACCCATTTTCGAACACATACAACCCAGGATGGAGGAATCACCCGAATTTCTCATGGAATGGTGGCGCAAACAAACAGCCACAACAAGGTAATGCAAACCCTGCGCCAAGACTATTTAACTCTAATAATGAGCAATCATCGCAAGGCCAATTTCAGCACAATATCAACGTAGATGGTGGAAATCAAAGAGCATCAACTTCAAATGCGCTGGAAACAATGATGAAAGAATTTATGGCAAGCCAGAAGGAATACATGGCAAAGAACAATGCGGTAGTTCAAAGCCAAGCCGCATCCTTGCGAAGTCTGGAAATGCAGGTAGGACAGCTTGCGTCATAGCTTAAAAATAGACCTGCAGGAGCATTACCTAGCAATACAGAAGATCCAAAAGGAAAGGAGCACTGCCATGCTCTGACTCTCCGTAGTGGAAGACAGCTACAGTCAAATGACCCTGCGTCAACACAGGAAAATTTGACTAAAACGGCAACCGCAACAGACAGCAACCAAGCGCAAGAAGAGAAAACAGCTGAAGAATAATCCAAAAAGAAAGAGACGCACGCAGAAAAAGAACCTGACGCATACAAGCCCGCAATTCCTTTTCCGCAGAGATTAAGAAAGAAGAATGACGAAGCTCAGTTCAAGAAATTCCTAAATGTCTTGCGAGAACTTCACATCAATATTCTACTTGTGGAAACATTGGAAAAAATGCCTAGCTAAGCAAAGTTTTTGAAGGACATCTTGACAAATAAAAGACCTTTTAAAGAGTTTGAGACAGTTGCGTTGACTAGTGAATGTAGCGCAATACTTGCCAACAAACTCCCACCTAAATTAAAAGATCCTGGAAGCTTCACTATTCCTTATTCAATAGGAGGGACTGATGTTGGCAGAGCTTTATGCGACCTCGGTGCAAGCATCAATTTAATGCCTTTGTCAGTTTACAAACGCCTAGGGATTGGGGAAGCAAGACCAACCACTGTCACGCTTCAATTGGCAGATAGATCAGTGGTCCATCCTGAAGGAAAAATTGAAGATGTTCTGGTAAAAGTTGACAAATTTATTTTTTCTGCAGATTTCATTATACTTGATTACGAAGCTGACAGATAAGTTCCCATTATTTTGGAAAGATCGTTCCTTGCGACTGGCCAAACATTAATTGACGTGCAAAAAGGAGAGCTTACCATGCGCATGAATGATCAAAAAGTAGTTTTTAATGTGCTCACCTCATTTAAATACCCAGATGACAACAAGGAATGCGACATCATAGCACGCATAGATGTATGTTCCCCACTGAAATACTGCAATCAAATGCGCTCAGCACCGTGCGAGAGGAAACAAAGGAAGAACAAGTCGAGGATAACTGCATCCTGGCGCAACCCACTGAAGCAATTCATGCGCTAGATCTCAAAGAAAGAATTCCCACCTTACCTTCCCTAGCGCAACCACCTGCGCTGGAGCTCAAACCACTTCCAACGCATCTGAAGTATAAGTTTTTGGGAGAAAAAGAATCCCTGCCGGTTATCATTTCATCAAAGCTTGATCAGCCGCAAGAACACCTTCTAATGCAGGTTCTCGCAAAGCACAAGAAGGCCATTGGATGGAGTCTCGTAGATATCAAAGGAATCAGCCCCTTATATTGCATGTACAAAATTCGTTTGCTAGACGAATCAAATGAATTTATTGAGCGATAGAGGAGATTAAACCCAGCAATGATGGAGGTAGTGCGAAAAGATCATCAAATGGCTCGACGCAGGTGTAATTTACCCTATCGCAGACAGTAGATGGGTAAGTCCGGTACAATGCGTACCAAAGAAAGGAGGAATGACGGTGGTAACCAACGCAAACAATGAATTGATTCCATCACGCACCACTACTGGGTGGCGTATATGCATGGACTACCGCAAGCTCAACGCAATCACAAAGAAGGATCATTTCCCTCTTCCATTCATTGATCAAATGCTGGATAGACTTGCGGGACAGGCATACTACTGTTTTCTTGACGGATACTCAGGATATAACCAAATATCCATTGCGCCAGAAGATCAAGAAAAGACAACTTTCACTTGCCCATACGGAACCTTTGCGTTTAGAAGGATGTCTTTTGGGCTATGCAATGCGCCAGGAACATTCCAGAGATGCATAATGGCCATTTTTTCAGATTTGCTAGAAAAATCAGTAGAGGTTTTCATGGATGACTTTTCAGTTTATGGAAAGTCCTTCGCAGATTGCCTAACGCAGCTGGAACTTGTTTTGGAGCGATGCGAAGAGACTAACCTAGTATTGAATTGGGAAAAATGTCATTGTATGGTAAAAGAAGGCATAGTCCTAGGCCATCGCATATCAAGCGTAGGTATTGAAGTAGACAAGGCAAAAATAGATGTGATAGAGAAGTTGCCACCACCCACCTCTGTGAAAGGAATTCGAAGTTTCTTGGGACACGCAGGATTCTACCGCAGATTCATAAAGAACTTCTCGCATATCACCAAGCCACTATGCGCATTGTTGGAAACAAATAGAATATTTGAATTTTCAGAGGAATGCGCCAAGGCATTTAATAATCTAAAGCATGCGCTAGTCACTGCACCCATTCTCGCAACTCCTGATTGGAAAGAACCATTTGTCCTAATGTGTAACGCGAGTGACGTGGCAGTAGGAGCGGTTCTGGCACAGAAAAAGGAAAAGTCACTGCACCCTATTTATTATGCCAGCAAGACATTGAATGAAGCACAAAATAATTACACAACAACCGAAGGAATTATTGGCGGTTGTTTATGCTTTTGATAAATTTCGTGCTTATTTGATTGGCTCTAAAGTCACTATCTACACAGATCATGCGGCAATCAAATACCTAATCACTAAAAAAGATGCAAAACCAAGGCTGATTAGGTGGATTCTCTTGCTGCAAGAATTCGACTTGGAAATTAAGGACAAAAAGGGGAGTGAGAACTTGGTCGCAGATCATTTATCGCGATTGGAAAATCCTGAGAAAGTGGATGCGTTAGATATCCCCATCGCAGAGGAATTCCCTGATGAGAAGCTACTCATGATTGAAGAAGAAGAACCATGGTTTGCGGACATAGCAAACTATCTCGCCACAGGGGTCTTACCTGAAGAATACTCAGCGCAACATCGTAAGAAATTCTTTCATGAACTTAAATTTTATTTATGGGATGACCCTTACCTTTATCCAGAGGACCATACCAAATAATTAGGAGATGCGTTGGACGTGTAGTTGCGTCGAGAATTTTAGAAGCATGCCATGAAGCTCCATATGGAGGACACTTTGGAGGCCAACGCACTGCGGCGAAGGTGTTACAAAGTGACTATTGGTGGCCAACTTTGTTCCAGGACGCAAAGAAACAAGTAGATAGATGCGACAAATGCCAACGCACAGGTAACATCAGCGCAAGAAACGAGATGCCGCAAAATTATATAGTGGAAATTGAACCATTTGATGTTTGGGGAATCGATTTTATGGGACCTTTTCCATCACCGCAAGGATACCAGTACATCCTCCTCGCAGTTGACTATGTCACTAAGTGGGTGGAGTCAATCGCTTGCGTGAAGAGTGATGCGGCAACCATGGCCAAGTTCCTGAAGAAAAATATTTTCACAAGATTTGGAGTGCCACGAAGACTTATCAGCGATGAAGGAACCCATTTCATAAACAAGGTCATGACTAAGTTGTTGCAAAAATACAATGTCAAGCACCATATCGCAACAACTTATCACCCGCAAAGCAATGGTCAAGCAGAAGTATCAAACAGGGAAATAAAATGAATTCTCGAGAAAATGGTCAGCACAAATAGGAAGGACTGGGCGCAACATCTGGATGATGCGTTATGGGCGTATCGCACGGCTTTCAAAACACCCATAGGGATGTCTCCTTATGCATTAGTGTTTGGGAAAGCCTGTCATTTTCCTTTAGAGTTGGAATACAGAGCGCATTAGGCATTAAAACGACTAAATTTTGATCCAGCTGCGGCAGGACAGGAAAGATTGCGCCAACTCTCAGAGTTAGAAGAATTTAGAAGATGCGTTTATGAGAATGCGAAAATCAACAGAGAAAAAAAAACAGTGGCATGACAGGAGAATATGCAAAAAGGATCTTAAGGAATGTATGAAAGTATTATTATTCAACTCTCGTTTACGTCTTTTTCCAGGTAAGCTGAAATCAAGATGGTCGGGCCCATACATTATCCACAAAATATATCCATATGGGGCTGTGGACCTACATTCTGCTGACGGAAAGAGAATTTTTAAGGTCAACGGACAAAGAATAAAACCATACATTGATGGGACCTATGACGAGATAGTTGAGATTATCCTTCTAGAAGATCCACCATGAAGCAATAAGACAAAGATAGGTCCAGAAAAAAGAGTGCTCTCAGCTGCGTCAGGACCTAACGCAAAGCAAGAGAACAAAAGGTCAGAAGTTGTAATTATTTTCTTTCTTTCCACATGTTTTATTTTGTTGCGTTAATATTTTGGTAGGTTAGAGCCTTAGGAAGAAAAACCTAGCGCATGTCCTACTCGCACTAGATTTGTTGTGTTAGTATTTTGTTGCGTTAGAAGCCTTAGGAAGAAAACCCTAGCGCATGTCCTGATTCATCTGTACATTACTCGCATTGGAGGCGCAGCCACAATCATTTCACATTTAATGAGCCGCACTACCCTCTGCTGTTACACACTACCCGAGGCAACCGCCCACATTCCCCCATGATAACCATGACTACCTACCCACGTGGGATGCGAAAGGGCATCATTACCAAAGCAGGCTAAACCTGCGTTAGCTATAAGAAGGGATGCACCTTCTCTTTCAAATCTTCATCTCCTTCATCTTCTTCGTGCAAAAACCCTAAACCCTTGCTTTCTCTCTCTTGCGAAGCTTCACCTTCACTGAACCTCACCATGTCTGACTCTCAAAACCTCTCCATCGCCGGTTACGCAGACGATGTGCCTCCCTCATCACCGGAGGTGGAAGGCCCTCACAATGACGTCATTTCCTCCTCTGGCGAGGAAAGTGAGAACCAAAACCAAAGAGACCTCATGGAAATAGAAGAGGCCGAGGTCATCGAAGTTGAGCAAACCACTGAACCGTCCACCTCCACAGCCAACCCCACAGAGGTGCTCGACATTGTGTCGTTAGACACCTCCACCTTCACCATCCAACTCGTAAACCTCCAACCTGCCCAAAACACTTTAGCTCCTCGAAACCTAACTCCATTTCCATCCCCTTTCCCTTCTGTCCTACTTCCACCTCCAAACTCTTCAGCTTCCCTCGCATCAAACACCAACCCTTCATCTTCTTCCACTCCTGCAAATAGTTCCCTCCGACCATCAACCTCAACGCAACCCACCTCGCCATAGTTTTCTGAGCGGGAAGTGGTCGCATGGGACTCCTTGCTGGGGGAGTTGGGCGCAGAAGGCGACGCAATTCGCCAAAGAGAAGAGCAAGAAAGAGATGCGGCAGAAGAAACTGCCCGCAAGGCCGCCGCAGAGGAAGAAGCGGCCAGAGAAAGAGAATGCGCCAGTGAATTGGCACAAGATCAAATTGTCGCAGAAGTCACCGCAGCAAATTTAGCGATCATTGCGGCGACTCTAGACTCAGAGTCCACAGATTCTGAGGATGAGCTTCCCCTAACCCATAGCCGCAACATTCAACAAACAAGGGTGACCATCCAAGAGCAATCAGAGAGGCCTGCGACAGACCAAAGCAAGAAAAGAAAAGGGGCCCCAACCACATCTAAAGGAAAAGGCAAAGAGAAAGTGGTCTAGCCACCGCAAGCAGCACTGCGTTTAAGAAGTCGTCGTCCAGGCAGTTGAGTAGCGCATTCCCCTCTGCGTCAGGTATGTCTGGAAGCTCGTAGACTGAGTTGATGCACGCAGAGGAGAAGGCGACTGTGTGGCCCCGCATTAAGACTTCATTTATTTCCTCCTGCCACTGCGCTCGGTAGAAGTCATGAACTAACACAGGGGCGAAGTCGGGGAAGTCCTCGCAGACTGTCTCCCATCTGCGTTGGGAAATCTGATCTGTTATAACTCAGCCTTGATCTCCTTAAGTCTATGCGCTCCAGTGTAAGTTTGGGGGACAATGAGGACATTGTCCATTTTAAGTTTGTGGGAGTGCGTTTGTCAGCGCATAAATAAATCACGCATGCGTTCCTCTGGAATGCGACGTGTTTGTAGCCAGGGGCATTTATGACACCCATAGTTTGCCACTGCGCGAAGATGCAACCGCATTCCATGAGCGTATAAGACAGTAAAAAAATGTAATGCCCGTAGTTGGATACCTTTCATCACAAATGTGGATAAGCCAAAACGAAAGCATTCATTTTGATGTCTATTGCCTACTTTAAAAAAAATCATCATCATCATAATAAGAATAAAATTTTATGTGCCCAGGACATGAGGAGAAGATTGGCTGAGTTAGCACAAGGAAGAATCTAAGCGCAAGGAACTTTCCTTAAGCAATGAAGGAAATTTGGCAGAAGTTTAACCCTGTTTTGTAATGCGTAAAAGAAAAAGAGAAAAGAGGATGCTAGGACCTTAGGCGTTGAAGAGCTAAGTAACTCTCGCAGAGTTGATAATAGGCATTGCTTGGGGACAAGCAATAGTTTAAGTTTGGGGGTTTGATAACTTGCAAAAAGCAAGTTATTTATCCTTTAAACTTAAGCTAAAACAAGGCCAAAAGATACATTGATGCGTTACCTCAACGCCATAAGGAAGGAAAATGCAATGATTTCATGCGGTAGGCTATATTTATGTATGCGGTGCAAAATTATAAAAATAGGGTGCTAACGCAACTAATTCAGTTGTTTGTTGCCCAAGTTTTTTCTCAGCGCAAGCACACATCCCAAGACGATCATGAGACAGACAAGATGGATGAAAGGACCGTGCTGACACACTGACGCACAAGTGGGCTGAAAATGTGCAAGTGGGCTGAAGATGACTGAAGCAAGTCTCTGATTACTTGGAGAAGTAGTTTCCTTCGCCTATAAATAGAAGCCACTTGCTCAAGGAAACGATATACAATAGAGAATAGAGACGAGAGACGAGAGGGAAGAGACGAAGATCAAGGAGAAAGAAAAATCACAGAAAGTTGTGATCAAGAGGAGACTTGCGTTTGCTAGGTATTGCAAAATGTATTGTTTTGCTCGCATGAGCTAATTTTCTTCTTCAAGGCTTAGCGCAAGCACCCATGCGGAGATAAGTCTATTTTGTAAGCACATACTTTGATTTAATGAAACATTATTGCCTCTACTTAGTTGCGATACTATTTTCATTACTAACTCCCGCCTGGCCAGCCGGATGCGGTAGCAGAATGCTAAATCCCTGACAGGTAATGCATGCAGACATCTCTAAGTAGAACAAGTTAGCGCATTGCATGTATTCTTGGTAGCATCTAATCAATACTACCGTTATAAGATAGTGCATGAATGAGCTTTGACTGTGTTAAGACTAACGCAATCCCTTGTAAGTTTTTAGAAAACTAAGCCTCACGCATGAACTAGCCAAATAACCACTTGATAGTTTTATGCCAAACGCAGAAGGAGTACCGGAAGGAAAACTTGTGATTCTTTCTCACTTAGGCATTAATGGATGGATCAATTAGTCATAGTATGCGCTACAAGGTTCTTATAAACGCATGAGGTTGCGACCGCAACAGCCTTGATGGCATTCCCCTTAATATTTCTCTTTTCATTCTCATCGCATGATTTACTTTCTGCAACATTTACTTTTCAAGTTCACCTGGTCTCTTATTTAGTCTTTTACATAATATCACACGTTTTTTAGTTCAGATCAGTATAAATTATTAAAACTTTGCAAATAACCTTTCCCTGTGGATTCGACCCTAGACTCACTAGGTACTACTTGATTTTGTCAATTTATACTTGGATTGATAAATATATGCAATAATTTTGCATTAATTTTCTAAGCATACTGACAATCGATCAATAAGACAATGGATCCTCAACGCCATCATCAGGTAGGACGACCTGAGTATAAGTTAAACCCAAGTAGCGGTCAGGTTGTAATACAACCCTCCCACTACGTCGAGGCTCTCTCAACGATTAAGAAGGACAAGATAAACCTGAAGAACTAGCTCCTTCATCAACTCTTGTGGAAGGACCAGCTTCATCAACAACTCTTGTTGACTCTTCAGTAGCTTTCCCTAATACTAATTTACTACATGGTTTATGATCCCTCATATGGTGTTCCTCCAAGAAAGTGGCGTTTGTTGACATAAACACTTGTTTTCTTATGGGTCGTAGAAAATACCACCTCTCGTTTCCTTAGAGTATCCAACAAATTGACCCAACCTTGAATGAGGTTCTAGTTTCTTAGGACAACCCCAGGTCCCCAGATACAGAAGTAACGCAAACTAGGTTTATGCCCCCTCCATAGCTCGAAAGGTGTTTCAGAAACACTTTTCGAGGGAACATTGTTCAGGATGTGTACTACAGTCTCTACTGCTGTAGAGGTGAAATCCCTAAGGCAGCGAAAGAAGATTAGAGGACATTGACTGTATTTTAATCTAGATATAAAATACCAATACGACGACAAAAAATACAACATTTATGAATAATAAACTGTTGTAAATCAAAGGTAAAGCATGCTGGACAGTTAAGATAAAATCATTATTTTACCATGCAAACTGTAAAGAATGAGCTATAAAGACTTACTCACGTTGAAGTCTTGACAGTTTCACCAAACCTTTGAATCTTCTCTTGAAAATACAGCAGCCACGAACCTTAATCTTCACTGGAAATTCTTCTCCAAGTCTTGCGAACACCACCACTTTGGCTACACCGGTATATCTCTGAGACTTCTGGAGGCAAGAGACTGGTGGGAGTCTAGGAAGCCTTCAGGGGAATTCTCTAAGAGCAGGAGAATGAATGGGATGCTTTCACCCCTAGCCCAGGGGTCTTATTTATAGAAAAAAAAACCCATGAATAAATTCTAATCAAATCTAATATTTTATTCATATTTAATTTAATAAATAATTAGTTAATTCTATAACTGATTAATTACCCAATTAAATATCATATATTTAATTTTACGTACTTTATTAAATTATTTTATTAATATGAATCCAATTCATATTTGTTGGGTTTAATGTCCTATAAACTCGCAGTTTGTAAATCATTAAACATATTCTATTTCCAATAAAGACGTTATTGAGGTTATTCAGTAAAAGATGTTATTGAATATGTAAATTGCGAATGATTAACCTAAATCCAATAAACTAAGATCCTTGGCTATAAAATGAATACTTGAACTATATGTAGGGACATATCATAGGATCAAGTTCAAGTTTATAGTCAAAATAGTCTATAGTATAAGGATAAGGTTGGGTACCTTATCCTGGAGACACTATGGACGCGGCCCACTTTGTATTAAGTACAAACGATGAGATCCTAAATCGTTCATGTGGTGACATGCAAGTGGGGGCGTCCTATGCAATGAGTTTGCATAAGACTGGACCACGAAATAAGTCACTTTCTCTTTATAACGCCGTTTACTAAAGAAACTGACTATTTCTCATAGATGACCTAGGTAACTCGTTCTTAATCCTGAGCTATCTATGAACTCCTGTTTATGCGAGATTATCCTTTGATCTGCATGGGTGAGAGTGGCCAGCATCGCCGACTCGACAAGCCTACCATTTTGGGGATAAGATCGAATAGATAGCTGGGGACATAGTTTCGCAAGACGGAATTCACTCCTACCCTTTTCAGGGTTAGTAGATAGGTTGTTCCCTTAAGTACTAACTCCAAGACTTGAACAAGGGGCCCCACCCTCTTGTTAGATCGAGAGGGACTTAGGTTTGATGGTTGGACCGCAAACCGATTGTTCATTAGAGGATTAGTGGAACTTAAGGAACAAGAAGTACTATAGGGGTGAAACGGTTATTTGACCTAGCTATAGCTACGAACAACCTGTGAAGGAACGACTTACTAAACATGGTTAAATCAAGTGGACGGAAATATATCTATAGTGAGGGGAGTGCAACTATCGGGCTATAGTGGAGTGTCCCGGTAGTTAACGAATGTTGGCTAGCTTTGATAATGAGATTAGTCAGTTAGCCTCGAATCGTTGGAGCCCATGATCTATAGGTCCATTAGGTCCCCCTACTAGCTCATATCGGAATAAAGCCTAGAATATTTTGATAGGAAACTTTGAATCGTTCAAAAACGGGAAATAGGGTTTTATCGTAAAACATGTTCGACACAATGATTTAATTATGAATTAAATTAGGAATTGAGAGATGATGTATTTAAAAGTGTTTTAAATACCATATATATATGTATTAGGAATCATATATAATTCATGGCATTAGGTGATAAAGATTGATTGGATCAATCATATCAAAATTACTTGGAAATGTCCCAATTAATTGCCTAGAAATCAATTTCAATTTTGAATTGAATTTGAAATGAATTGAAAGCTGAAAATTCACAATTAGGATTCAATTCATAGTGGATTTAGTGGTTTTTCAATTCTTGCATAATGATACATAGTGGAAAACAACACAAACATGCATTAGATGCATGTGTTGTGAAGTAGACACCTAGAATCCACTTTGAGTTGCATTTTGACCATGTGGCTAAGTGTCATGAAGCTTGTCTTTGCATGAGAGAGGTCTATAAAAGGGTCTTGAATTAGATTCAAGAGGAGCAAGCTTTCATTTAGTGTTATGCTGCAAATTTTCTCCCTCAAATTCTCTCTCATTTCATCTCCTTCCAAAAGCTTGTACCATCAAGCATTCCCTTCCTATTTCTTTCTTCTATAGACTCCCACAAGTCTTTCTAGGCTCAAGAGAATAGTAGGGAAGACACTAAAGGTTGTCCAAGAGAAGTTGGAGAAAGATAATATCACAAGGAGTTCCTTACAAGTGAGCATCAAAGAGGTTGGTACTCATTTACTCTCTTTTCTACCCTTTCTAGAACATGCATGCTTTAGGAGTAAAATTGAATGTCTTAAGTGCTTTCGATCTTCAATTGCTTCCGCATGTGTTATATGAACACCTTCAATATTAATATTTGAACTCTTTCAAATATTTATTTCTCTCAAAAATAATTTTGAAATTAATTCAAAATTATATTATAAAGTTTCATAAACTTTATATTATAATGTATCATCATACATTATATGATTCCCCTAAATAAATTGAACACTTTCAATTTACAATTAATACTTAATTGCCTCAAGTCTCTTTACGAGCTACCAGTGGGACCTAATGGACCTACAGATCAAAAGCTTCAACGATATGAGATTAATTGACTAAACTCATTAACCAATTAATCAATTTTCGTTAACTGTTGGTTCACTCCACTAAAGACCCACAGTTGCACTCTTCTCACTGCAGACATAATTCTGTGTCCACGAATATAGACCAATAACAGCAAGTTAGTCCTTCACGAGTGTTCGTAACTCCACCTGGGTCAAATTACCATTTTACCCCTGGGTTACCTCTACCTCCTTAAGTACCAGTGCTCCTCTAATGACCAACCTGTTTGTGGTCCAACCACCAAACAGAAATCCCTCTCGGGTCAGTGAAAGGGTAGGGCCCTTTGTTCAAGACCCGGAGACACCACTTAAGGGAACACTCATCTACTTCCCTAAAGTCAAGAAGGAGTGAATTCCTTCTTGTGTGATTATGTTCCCAGCTCCCCACTCGGTCTTCTCCCCAAAATGATATGCTTATTGAGTCGGGTACTGGTTACTCTCACCCATACAAATCAAAGGACAATCCCTTGTGAACAGAAGTCCATAACCTACTCAAGATTGGGACTAAGTTGCCTAGGTCATCCTAGGGAAATAGAAACCTAACTAGTTAACAACATTACAGCTAGTGGTTACTATTTCGCGGTCCGATCTTATGCAAACCCATTGCATAGGATACCCCCACTCGCATGTCCCCTACACGAACGTGTTGGATCATTGTGTTTGTATCAAATACAAAGTGGGTCGTATCCATAGTGTCACCAAGATAGTACCCAGCCTTATCCCTATACTATAGACCCTTTAGGCTGTATCTTGAACAGTGATCTCCGTATGTCTCCACATACAGTTCAAGGCTCATCCCATAGCCTAGGATTTTCAGTTTATTGGATTAGGGTTATTTAGGCAAGATATACATAATATAGACAATAGCTCTTTATTGAAAAAACATCAAATAATATTTTATTTATGTTCGATCAATTGTTACATTTACTATCTACGAGTTTTAGGGCATAAAACCCAACAAACTCCCACTTGAATTAAAACTCTAGTCAGTGGGAAGTAAATGCGATAATCTAAAGCTGGAAATGTAATGTACACTATATATTACATGAAAGGTAAATATACAAGTAATACAATAAACTAGGGCATCCTTATACCTAATAAGGGTAAAAAAAATACCTATTTTACCCTTATATTTAGCTCATTTCCTTGTCAAAGTTGCATGTTTTGATCAAATTTACTATTCCCGAGCTCTAAAAATGTTAAAGTTGATGAAATAGGGAGTTGAGAGTCATATATGTCAATTTATGCTTAATTGTGCTTAAAAAGACCTATTTTGATATGAATTTGACTTTAATTTGGTGTTATGCAGAAAAACAGAGAAAAGCTAGAATTTCCCAGAAATGCGACCTCATTTCTAGGAAGGCTAAATCCAAATGCGACCGCATTTCTGGGCAGACAGAGGCAGTTCCGAGTCCATCGTGGGTCGTTTTGAACGAGTATTTTGTGCACCTAACCGACTGTTTTGACTCCAAAACTGACTGAGCTACCTACCAGCACCTATTTCGTGGCTCCTCAACTACTCCCCACACTATATAAGACCTTGATTCAAAGAGAAATCCAAGCAGAACTCACTGGGAAGAAGGGGGTGGTGACAGAACCCTAGTAGACGCCCATGAGTAGGGATGCTCGTGGTCCTTCTTAGATGACTGAATTCTAACCTTTAGTTAGACATCAAACCTGAGTGTTTGTAGAGATTTTCACCCTATTCCCACTTGTAAAGGAGAGTAGAGTGTCGAGCGAACTCTAGAAGGATTGGATAAAAGAAAAAACTCTAGTTTTAGCTACTGCACCTTATTTCCAACAATTATTCTTTTCATTATTTCTATATTCTTACATTCATTATGTCAATGAAAAGTTATTCTTTTGCATCTTATTCCATCATGCGTAGCTAAATCCCATTGAGGGGTTCAATATAGTGAAATCCCTTATGGTTAACTTAGCTTGAAAGTGTTTATTTGCTTAAGTTCTATTCATTGCATGTCACTCTTTATTGAATATCATTCTGAATCTCGCTGAGTTTGAATTGATCACTGAGACTTTGCATGCTATGTGAGTTTGATCTCGAAAGGGACGAACAATATCGGTTTTCATAAAGGTGATATAGGAGAAATGGCTCGAAAGAGTGTATTCGGTGTTATAGGACGAGGCTGCCTAAGGCACCCTATAACAACTATAGGGTTATAGATTGCATGCTTGAATTATCTATGTCGGAGTCGAGTCACAGACATGTGCATAACGGTACTCGCTTAGCCTTCTAACGGTTCTTGGGAGCAAGGCCAAATAGAAGTTAAATCCAGGCATACTCATCATGTTCAACAAGGCACGTTTCTAAAACAAGTAAATCAAATTTACCTTCCTTGTCATTCTTATTTTCAGCAGCTGCGGGAGCATTCCCCTTGTTTTCATGAATCTCATTGCACAGATAGAGCTGTAGCTCATTTAAGAGATTCGTCAGGGTGTACATCATCATGTTCACCATCATATGTTTGCGAAATTTTAGGAAACTCTTCGGAAGAGATTCCAAGATGAATGCAACCTGAGTTCGCTCATCTATGACCGCCCCGTATGTTTCTGCCATGCTGAATTGGACCATCATTTCCAGGACATGTTCCCAGACAGACGTGCCCTCTTTCATGCGGCAGTTATAAACTCGTTTGAGAGCATTATAGTGGAGTTTTCTGGACAATTGTCCAAACATCTCCTGAAAAGAGTTCATAGTCTCTCTTGCTGTAATAATGCTTTCATGCCTCTTAGCCAAAACTTCAGATAAGCTGGCTAAGATACAGACTCGGGCCTCATCATTGGCCTTTGTCCAGCGGTCATAAGCATCCTTTCTCGCTTGGGATGCATAGCAAGGGGGAACTGGAGGACAGTCATCCGTTAAGACGAACCGAAGATCTTTAACAACCAGAATCGTATTAAGGTTGGATTTCCACGTAGGAAAGTTCTTGCCGGTTAATTTTTCATTTTTCAATAAAGCGATGATAGAGGAATACATTGCTGGAAAAATAAACTTTTACCGTATTAGTTATCTTTGTCTTAACCCATCAAACAGACAAACAAACAATTGCATAAATCCAATCAATTTTGCAAACAATCAATCAAAGAACCCTAACAAACTATCGATTGTGTTTAGCAACGATGCTTTAGAGTTTTAGAGAAACAGCCACCGATGGGTGATCAGCTACTCCTCCTCTAAAGTGAGACATTTCTCAGTCAATTCTATCACCAGAATAACTCATATTCCTATAGACATTGACCACCGTCGTTCGGTCAAGGATTCGTTAACAAATTAACTTATCCTCGTAAGTGTAACCCTCCCACTTTCAGATCCCAGAGGCACGCACCAACAAGCTACCGAAGGAAAAGACAATTGTTGGTAATTAGCCTAAATGACCCTATCCTTTCCAGGAGTTCACGGTGTTACGAATCCTATGATCAGGCCCTCCGAAGGGATGGTTGCTCCAGGACAACACGCAGGCGGATCATAAGACTCTCACGGTGTGACCTATGGGTGGAGACCGAGGGATACGTTGACATGTGTCCCGCTCCCACTTACTATGGGCACTTTCCCCATTCACCTTGTTATTGACTCATGCAAACACTTTCCGAAGGGAGGTCGCGCTAAAACGACACGAAGCCGAGCATGGATCTCACGTTGCGAATATAGGGACGTAGGAGTAAAAACTCGATTTAAATCAAGTTTTGATTTTACCTCCCACTAAAGTGACCTACCGTATATTTTAGGGTTTATTAACCTAGATAAATCCGGCTAATTCAATTTATCTAAGTCTAATCCTATTATAACTATTATAATGAGAATTGTAATGTTATAGGTGAATTAAACTCTTTTAACAAACCTAGCAACATCGTATGCTAACATGACTATGGTCATTTCAACTCAGGTTGCGGGTTTGTTCCCAGGTAGCAGGTGTTCCGTAAACCGTCAGCTTAAATACCTCCAGCCTTAGACAGAACGTAACTGGGAGTGTTCCCTTTTAACCATAGTAATGTAAAGTTTTTACTCTAAAGATCTAGGTATATTAAACTCTTTTAATAAACCTAGTGACATTGCATGCTAACATTTAACCATGATTAATTCAACTCCGGTATTCCGGGTCAGTTCCCAGGTAGGAGGTGTTCCGTAAACCGTCAACTTAAGTACCCCCAACCTTAGACAGAACTTTACCGGTAGAGTTCCCTTATAATCACAGTAATGTTTGTCCTACTTAGTAGGTTAAAACTATTTTTAAAAAACTAAGCAAGACTCAATTCTAATCCTATTAGAATTAACGAGATCTTAGGTCTAATTAATTTTAAACATTTTAAAATTAATACATTTACCTATGATCCTATGTTTGCATGCAATCTTTATTATAAGTTGACGGTTTCTAATCATCAATTTTAAACTATTCAAAATTTTAATGATTAGCCCTATAATCATGCATACTATAGTTTTAAAATAATTAACAATCATATTCAAGTTAATATAATAAAACTATATATATTGCCTTGCATTGCATGAAATTAATATAACAATTATATTAAGCTATGGATGTTTCATGCCCAATGCAACTTTGATTTCCATTATTAATAAATTAACAATTAAAATATATCCAAAAATGGTAAATCAAAGTAGCATGCTGCAAACAATTTTATTAAATATAACTATATATATTTAACTAGGTAATTGTATGCATCATGCTTATCCTTTTTCATGATTTTAATATAACTCAACTATATATTAAAAACTCATGAAAATAAACCATGCATTTCAATCCATACATTATAACTAATTATAATATATATAAAATGCATGAGTGATAACTGCCCAAAAGGTAGTTATTTAGGCCTCATTTCTATCATGATTTGTGTGTCTTTTGTGCTTAATAGGGTTGCTTTTAGAGAGATATTATATGTTTTAACCCATTTGGAAGAATGGAAGCTTTGGAAATTATTTTGTGCAGAATATGTTGCTGGGCGATTTGAGGGAGCAAATTTTGCGCTGCAGCAAAGCTGGGAGTAAAACTGCCACGTCACAGCTCGTTAGCCAATTTAATGAACCGAATTCTGTTGAGTTTTTCTCGTGATAAAGGAGCAAGGAGAGCCCTACACGTGTTCAGGTTGACCTAAGCCAAGCCTCCTATCCTTCTATAAAAGGAAGTAGCCGCCCAAGTCAAGATCATTCCACTTTTGGGAGAAAACATTCCAGTCTTGGGAAGTTCCTTCCACCTTTGGGAGCCGAATAGAGGAGAGAGATTGGAGACCACCTAGAAGACCATTAGTGCAAGCTGATCAAGGAGATTAGCATTTCCTTTTATTATCTTGTAATTATGGACATGCTTACTCAGATTGTAGCGTGTGTTTCCATGTATATTATGAACTAAGTAGCTTAGGCGTTGGTTAGGAATTATGTGATTGTCGTGCTTAATTCTAGTAATATATATTGATTATTGCATCTTGATTAGTTGTTGTGTTCATTTCTATTTTATGCCCGCTTGGCCAGCCGGTATGAATATCTCTCTCTAGTTTCAGGGATGATTTAGAGAGTGTGTGGCGATTAATCACACTACGATCATTGTGTATTGGTGAACGCCAGTGACTGAGCTAGGGATAGCCAGTTGCCTAGTGCTTGATCGGTCGCACTTCATTGGGGTTGAAACACATTCCAAAAGATCCGGAGTTCCGGGAGGAATCCGCTAATAATACTGCGAGAGTTTGCATGATCAATAATATTGCTAGAGCATCTTTTAAAACAATTACTAAATCCTGACCAGCGCCTGTTTCTAATCTGTCTGCCTATTTGTTTATTCTTTGTTCTGTCATTTATTTTGATTCAGCATTATTCCTATAAAAACCAATCATTTTTACCATCTTTGAAACCATTAAAAGATTATACAAAATAGATAAAGTGGAAGCTAATTCAGGCCTTGGATTGATAATACTTATTACTTGATGCGGACTGTGTATACTTGCACAGAGTTCTAGAGTCTTTTATACCATATTTTTACTCACTCTAGGAACCCAACAAGTTTTTGGCGCCGTTGCCGGGGAGTTGAATAAGTTTTTATCTGATCTGTTTTGTGTATGTGTTTTGGTGGTTTGGTGCTAGAACTTTTTGATTGTTTCTTTTGTTTTTGCAGGTGTGAGTTTGGTGCATGAGTGATCCGCCTGGGGTGAGATTCAATCTTGATCCAGAAATCGAGAGAACATTCAGGATAAGAAGGAGAGAGCAGCGTAGACAGCAAAATCAAATGGCTGACGTGCCGCATCTACCGCAGGGTCCTGAAGGTCCAGCGAACCCCCATCACAATCGTGTGCTGCAGCAAAACCCGCCGCTGGAGCAAAATGAGCAGCAAAATAATCAGGCTGAGAATCCTATCTTGGTAGCGAACGATAGGACCAGAGCCATTCGAGCATATGCTTTTCCAATGTTTGATGAGTTGAATCCAAGGATTGCATGTCCTCAAATTCAAGCGGCAAATTTTGAAATGAAACCGATAATGTTTCAGATGTTGCAAACCGTGGGGCAATTCCATGGTTTGTCATCTGAAGACCCTCATTTACATCTTAAGTCTTTTCTAGGAGTTAGTGATTCTTTTGTAATTCAAGGAGTGCCTAGAGATGCTCTTAGATTAACTTTGTTCCTGTATTCCCTTAGGGATGGAGCGAAGGCGTGGTTAAATTCTTTTGCTCCAGGATCAATTAGGACATGGGATGAGTTAGCTGAAAAATTTTTGAGTAAATATTTCCCACCTAATAGAAATGCTAAATTAAGGAGTGAAATAGTAGGGTTTAGGCAACTTGAAGATGAGACTTTTAGTGAGGCTTGGGAGAGGTTTAAGGAGCTTTTGCGAAAGTGTCCCCACCATGGCCTACCACATTGTATTCAAATGGAAACATTTTACAATGGATTAAA
The DNA here is from genome assembly GCA_017139565.1 of Luffa aegyptiaca. Lineage (NCBI taxonomy): Eukaryota > Viridiplantae > Streptophyta > Magnoliopsida > Cucurbitales > Cucurbitaceae > Luffa > Luffa aegyptiaca. Next base: position 30,796,388 of record CM029404.1, read on the forward strand.
CGCGGTAACTCAAGGTATGGTTGATGCTTCGGCTGGAGGGGCCCTTTTGGCAAAAACTTTTAACGAAGCCTATGAAATTTTAGAAAGAATATCTACTAATAGTTGTCAGTGGTCGGATGTTAGAGGCACAAATAAAAAGGTTAAGAGTGTATTAGAGGTTGATGGTGTGTCCACCATTAGGGCTGATCTTGCAATGATTGCTAACGCTCTTAAGAATGTGACAGTGATTAGTCATCAGCAGCCGCCAGCTGTGGAGCCTGCGGCAGTGGTGAACCAAGTCACAGAGGAAGCATGTGTCTATTGTGGTGAAAATCACAACTACGAGTTTTGCCCCAGCAATCCAGCTTCTGTGTTTTTTGTAGGTAATCAGAGGAATAACCCTTATTCTAACTTTTATAATCCAGGTTGGCGCAACCACCCCAACTTCGCGTGGGGAGGACAAGGGAGTAAGGTGCAAACACAGCAAAAGGTGAACCAGCCGGGATTTGCTAAAGCGCAGGTATTGCCCCAGCAAAATAAGCAAGCTTTGCCCCAGCAAAATTCGGGGAATTCTCTCGAGGCAATGATGAAAGAATTTATGGCTCGTACAGACGCCGCTATTCAAAGTAATCAAGCTTCAATGAGAGCCCTGGAATTGCAAGTGGGTCAGCTAGCTAATGAGCTGAAGGCCAGGCCTCAAGGGAAACTTCCTTCAGATACTGAACACCCTAGAAGGGAAGGTAAGGAGCAGGTACAAGCAGTGACTCTTAGGAGTGGTAAGCCACTAGAAGAAAGAAAAGAGCCTAGTAAAAGCCAGGATATAGATAATAATATTGATAGAAATGTTGTTGTTGTTGAGAAAGAGTTGGAGTCTGGTCAGGGTGCTGGAGGCAGCAATAAAGATGCTGGAGCATCTGGTTTTGTTCCAGATATGGAACCACCTTATGTGCCGCCCCCACCTTATGTACCACCTCTAACTTCTCCACAAAGGCAAAAGCCTAAGAATCAGGATGGTCAATTTAAAAAGTTTTTAGAGATTCTTAAGCAATTGCATATAAATATCCCTTTAGTATAAGCTATAGAGCAAATGCCTAATTATGCTAAATTTCTTAAGGATATTTTAACTAAAAGGAAGAGGTTAGGTGAGTTTGAAACTGTATCTCTTACTGAGGAATGTAGTGCTATTCTTAAGAATGGGCTACCAACCAAGGCTAAGGATCCAGGATCATTCACTATACCTGTGTCTATAGGTGGAAAAGAGTTAGGTAGAGCACTCTGTGATTTAGGTGCAAGCATTAACCTTATGCCTCTTTCGGTCTATCGAAAGCTAGGTATTGGTGAAGCTAGGCCTACCACAGTTACACTCCAATTAGTTGATAGGTCTATCACATATCCTGAGGGGAAAATTGAGGATGTTTTAGTAAAGGTAGATAAATTCATATTTCCTGTTGATTTCATTATTTTAGACTATGAGGCTGATAAAGATGTCCCAATTATTCTAGGACGTCCATTTTTGGCTACTGGTAGGGCGTTAATAGATGTTCAAAAAGGGGAATTAACAATGAGAGTCTGTAATGAGGAAGTAAAATTTAATGTGTTTAAGGCCATGAAGTATCCAGACGAGATGGAAGATTGCTCTTTCATTAGGATTCTGGAGAGCACAGTTGTTGAGAGAGCAATACAGGATTCGGCTAGCAAGCATTTGGAGGATCATGGAGAGGTTAGTGTAGAGGACTTAGAAGTTTGTTCTTTAGAAAGAAAAAATGAAAAATAATTGTTTAGGTGTGAGGATGTTTTTGAGTCTTTAGATTTAGATCAAAGAAAGGCTCCCCCAATTAAGCCATCCCTGGTTGAGGCACCCACTTTAGATTTGAAGCCCTTGCCGGATCATCTAAAGTATGTGTACCTTGGGGAGGGTGAGACGTTGCCCATTATTGTTGCATCAGATTTAATGTCGGATCATGAGGAGGCCTTAATAAAATTGCTACAGCAATACCGCAAGGCTATTGGTTGGACATTGGCTGACATTCAGGGGATTAGCCCATCTTTTTGTATGCACAAAATCACTCTAGAGGAGGGATCCTTTAGGAGTATTGAGCAACAAAGAAGGCTTAACCCTGCAATGAAAGAAGTGGTTAAAAAGGAGGTGATTAAATGGTTGGATGTTGGCATCATTTATCCAATTGCAGACAGCAATTGGGTAAGCCCTGTCCAATGTGTTCCTAAGAAAGGAGGTGTCACTATGGTGAGTAATAAAGACAATGAGTTGATCCCAACTAGGATAGTAACTGGTTGGAGGGTTTGCATGGATTACAGGAGGCTTAATAAAGCCACCCGTAAGGACCACTTCCCTCTGCCATTTATTGACCAGATGTTGGACAGATTGGCTGGTCAGGCCTACTACTGTTTCTTGGATGGTTATTCTGGGTATAACCAGATTACTATTGCTCCTGAGGATCAGGAAAAAACCACTTTCACCTGCCCTTATGGGACGTTTGCTTTTAGGCGAATGCCTTTTGGCCTTTGCAATGCTCCAGCAACATTTCAGCGGTGTATGTTGGCGATTTTTTCTGATATGATTGAGTCCACTATTGAGGTATTCATGGACGATTTTTCAGTTTTTGGAGGGTCTTTTCAGAGTTGTTTAGATAATTTAGGTCAGGTATTAAAAAGATGTGAGGATACCCATCTAGTTCTTAATTGGGAGAAATGTCACTTCATGGTGAAGGAGGGCATAGTGTTGGGTCATAGGATTTCTAAGAATGGTCTAGAAGTTGATAGAGCAAAAGTTGAGGTTATTGAAAGATTAGAACCACCGAATTCAGTGAAGGGGATTCGGAGTTTTTTAGGTCATGCTGCATTTTATAGAAGGTTCATAAAGGATTTTTCCAAAATCAGTAAACCTCTTTGTAACTTATTGTGCACTGATCATGTTTTTTACTTTGATGCAGATTGTAGGAAGGCTTTTGAGACGTTAAAGGCTGCTTTAATCTCAGCACCCATTCTTTGTGCGCCTAATTGGAATTTACCATTTGAGGTAATGTGCGATGCGAGTGATGCTGCAGTAGGTGCAATGCTGGGGCAAAAGCAGGGCAAATTTATCCATCCTATATATTATGCAAGCAGGATTTTAAATGAGGCACAAGTCAACTATACAACTACTGAAAAGGAGTTGTTAGCTGTTGTGTTTGCCTTTGAGAAATTCCGGCCATATTTGGTTGGATCCAAAGTCACGGTGTTCACGGATCATGCAGCAATAAGGTATTTAATGTCTAAGAAACCTTAGAACAAAGAATAAACAAATAGGCAGACAGATTAGAAACAGGCGCTGGTCAGGATTTAGTAATTGTTTTAAAAGATGCTCTAGCAATATTATTGATCATGCAAACTCTCGCAGTATTATTAGCGGATTCCTCCCGGAACTCCGGATCTTTTGGAATGTGTTTCAACCCCAATGAAGTGCGACCGATCAAGCACTAGGCAACTGGCTATCCCTAGCTCAGTCACTGGCGTTCACCAATACACAATGATCGTAGTGTGATTAATCGCCACACACTCTCTAAATCATCCCTGAAACTAGAGAGAGATATTCATACCGGCTGGCCAAGCGGGCATAAAATAGAAATGAACACAACAACTAATCAAGATGCAATAATCAATATATATTACTAGAATTAAGCACGACAATCACATAATTCCTAACCAATGCCTAAGCTACTTAGTTCATAATATGCATGGAAACGCACGCTACAATCTGAGTAAGCATGTCCATAATTACAAGATAATAAAAGGAAATGCTAATCTCCTTGATCAGCTTGCACTAATGGTCTTCTAGGTGGTCTCCAATCTCTCTCCTCTATTCGGCTCCTAAAGGTGGAAGGAACTTCCCAAGACTGGAATGTTTTCTCCAAAAAGTGGAATGATCTTGACTTGGGCGGCTACTTCCTTTTATAGAAGAATAGGAGGCTTGACTTAGGTCAACCTGGACACGTGTAGGGCTCTCCTTGCTCCTTTATCACGAGAAAAACTCAACAGAATTTGGTTCATTAAATTGGCTAACGAGCTGTGACGTGGCAGTTTTACTCCCAGCTTTGCTGCAGCACAAAATTTGCTCCCTCAAATCGCCCAGCAACATATTCTGCACAAAATAATTTTCAAAGCTTCCATTCTTCCAAATGGGTTAAAACATATAATATCTCTCTAAAAGCAACCCTATTAAGCACAAAAGACACACAAATCATGATAGAAAATGAGGCCTAAATAACTACCTTTTGGGCAGTTATCACACCCCCAAACTTGAACTATTGCGCGTCCCGAGCAATACTAACCAACCTTCCCTTCAAGAATTCAAAACATTAGACAAAGCATAGCTTAATCAAAACAGATAATCCAACACTACCTTCAACCTTTACCTGAGCACTCTGCAAAACCAAGCTCTGCTGTAGCAAAATAATTCTTCCGGCATGGACAAATAATCACCACTTTCAACTCAATTCTAAGAACTTGCCACAGCTTAGCTCTATTATCAGACATATTAAAACACATATTCCAGGGGTTTATATTTTTGTTTTTCAGACTTAAAACAGCCCTACAGTCATAAGCTCTTCAAGCACGGGATGACCCACTTTATGGTGCAGTATACCCATGCCTCAAACTCATCACCAATTAGGCTAAATACTCTTTGTAAAGCTCAAAGAGTCCTTAGTTATTCTATCTCTTGCCCCTCAGAATGGCAACATTTTATGATGAAGCTCACCTAAGTTCTGGGAGACAGAAAACTGCTGGATTATCATTCATCCCTCAAAATTTTTGCTCCATGAATTTTCTCAGCAAAATTTTCAACAATCACTTTTTTCAGCAAATAATTTTCATCATTTTTCACATTTCCTAGGTCACCTTTTGACGCGAAGACAAACTGTGGGTATCACAAATGTCCCCGGTTACTCAATAACCTAACAAAATTTTAAATGAAGGAGAGGAATGCTCGAGCAAAACAATTGGAGTAGCAAAAAGTCCCCCAAACTTGAATTATTCATTGTCCCCAATGAATCATTAAAATTTTAAATGACAACCCCTAAACTTAAATTTTTCTATCTGAATTTTACAACTAAGCGTGGGACTAGGCCTAAGCTTTAAAGTGGATCATATACGTCAACACTACCTCCAGAATTTTCTTTGCCGCAGCAACGACCAGGCCAGAGAAAATGCTCAAGCAAAAGATTTCTGGAGATCAGAATACCTTGATCTAATTATGCTTAGCCAGTCCAAGCTTCAAAAATTCAGAAAGAGAATTAGTTAAGTCAGAGTTACTCAGTGCTCATAGAACAGAAACATCTTGAAATTTCATTAAAAACATGAAAAAGAAATTACAAAGCAGATATATTTGTAGAAGCAGAAATTAAAAAGAAACAGACATAACATCAATAGAAGAAGTCAGAAAATGCTCGAGCAAACAAAAAGTCAGAACAAAAATTATGCTTGTACAAGGCCACGTCATCCATCAGTCCTCTTGGCCCTGTTCATTTTCATCCTCCTCTTCTCCTCTTTCCATCGGTGGGGGTGGAATCCAGGGGTTCAACAGATCCTCAGGGAATGCAGGAAGGGCTGGATATGGCTTGGAAAAATTCTCTTGCAGCGCCTTCTTCAGATTGGCATCAAGATTTCTAACATAGTTCCAGAAGGTTAAAGCTTGCCTCTCGGCAAACTCTTGCCTGCTGGCCGAAAGTGCCAGTTGTTCTAAAACCGTGTTGATGCCGTAGATAAGCCCACCCTGACGTGCCTCCTGCGTACTCTGAAGCCGCGCCAAGTTAGGCGTATCTATAATTCCCTTGTCAAACAGGATAACATCTCCCTCATCCACTGGAACTCCTGCTCTTCTGCAAAGCATCGTGATTGTGTTCGGAAAGAACAGTTTCCCCACTTTCTTTTTCCAACAACCAGAAATCTCATTAACAATCATCTTCCCTACATCAATGCTAAGAGACCGCAAAATCGCGAAAGCCAGAAGAACCCGTTCCCTCGAGACCGTCGAGTCATGAGTCGTTGGAAGCATCCTTTGTCTGATAAATCCCATCCACGTGTTCGCTTCCCTCTTTAGATAAGCTGACTGAAATGTCCTTTTCCCTGTCTTGGACAGCTGCCACTATGCCCCTTCAATACCCACCTCCCGCACAACATCACTTAATTGCTCATTAGATGGTGCTACAGCCATCTCATTATAAGCTGCATGGGGGAAATTATGAAGGTTATACAGTGCATTGATAGCACTAGGACTCCAGTCTACCTCGACTCCTCGAACAATCACCTGGAAACCATCTTCTTTATCAATATTAGCATAAAATTCACGCACCACCTGTGCGTTTACAGACTCAGGCTTCGCACAAAACAACTCCCAGCCATGGTCTGCAATGCCAGTCCTCAGAAAATGTGGAAGATTACCGCTAAACCCTCTTTCAAACAGGAAGTCTCTTTTCAGCAGCTCAACGTATTTTGCTCTGGCAAAATTGTTGACGAAGCGACCATGTTCTTCTATTTCATCAGGTTCCTCCGATGCTTCAGCAACACTTTTGCCCTTTTCCGCCCTTCGCTTGAGCAACCGCTCTTCCTCAGCCTTTTTCTCTGCCTCTTCTCTTGCTCTTTCTTCGGCTTCCTTCTTCTCACGCTCTTCTCTCTCTGCATTCTCTCTTTCAGAATCCGTGGTTGGAGGCGAAGGAGTATCAGTTCGGACAACCCTAACACGACCTGCTTTCCTCTTAATGCGGCGACGTTTCGGTGCTTCTGGCATGATCACCTCCACTCGAGCCTCCTGCACCGGCTCATTATCCATTACCTGAACATCTTCTGCCTGTTGTATTTGTACATCCTCGACCTGCTTTTCTTGCACTTCTTCTGAAATTTCTTCTTGAACTTCCTCGGTATTTTTCTCTCGAACTTCCTCTGTTTGCTCTTCTTGAACTTTTTCTGTATCCGCGACTCTCTACTCAGCCTCCTCTGGGTTCTGTACATCAGGTTCTTGCGGGTTAATACTGCGAGAGTTTGCATGATCAATAATATTGCTAGAGCATCTTTTAAAACAATTACTAAATCCTGACCAGCGCCTGTTTCTAATCTGTCTGCCTATTTGTTTATTCTTTGTTCTGTCATTTATTTTGATTCAGCATTATTCCTATGAAAACCAATCATTTTTACCATCTTTGAAATCATTAAAAGATTATACAAAATAGATAAAGTGGAAGCTAATTCAGACCTTGGATTGATAATACTTATTACTTGCTGCGGACTGTGTATACTTGCACAGAGTTCTAGAGTCTTTTATACCATATTTTTACTCACTCTAGGAACCCAACAATGAGCATGCTTTATAACCTAAGGTGGGATTTTAAATCTAAATGACATCCATAAAGCATTTAAATAGCGCATAAACCGATTAATTAGCCCCTAGGATAAAATAAAGCACATAAATTACAATAATTTAAGCTATTTTATCCTATGACAGCCTTCTGCAGCTCCGAACCGGACCAAAACCGCTCCAAACGTGCCAAAATCTTCCAAACCGGGTCAAAACCGCTTGAACCAGCTGGAAAACCACTGAACCAGTCAAAAACCGTTGTCTAGTCAACGAACCGGTCAATTCTCGCTTGAACCGCGATGAACCGGTCAAAGACCGGTCAAATACCAAAAACCGCACGGACCAGACCGCTCCAGCGAACTCACGCGTGAAGAAAAAAAATAACGCTAATATCTGCAGAGGTCCAGACTCGAAAACGTGCCCTCAAGGATAATAACCAAACAACTATACCACCAAGACACATCCATGTAATGTTTCTTCAATTATGTGGTTTTTATTTACCTTATTTGTTTATTTAATAATTCGAATTTCTGCACTGTTCCAGCCACTGTTCTTCGTCGTTTTTCCGCCGTTTTTGGCCAAATTTGGTCCCGATCTTCATCGTTCTTCAATCTAAACTAGACCCGGACTTACATAGACTCAATTTACAATTTAAATTGCCCAAAAACGCAGGGGCCTTTACATTTGATCGCATCAAAAATTGTAAATCTATGGCCAAATTAATCGAAACCATTTATACGCAAACCATAACATTCATAATGCATAAATCCCACCAAGAACAAATTGCAAATTTCAATTTAAAATCAAGAACAACTGAGTTGGCTCTGATACCAATTGAAAGGATAAAAGCCCCACGCAGCGGAAAGTATTATTGAACCTACTCAGAGTCTTAGATTCTAATTGAAATACCAATACAATTTGCAAAATATTACAGCAATAAATCTATATTTAATGGGTTGTACATAGGCTATAAACATGCTAAAAGATCAACTAGATTGATCCTAGTGATCAAGGATTTCATAGAAAACTTACTTTTGTAGAAAGCCTTGATCAATTCCCCTTTTCTTGCCAATAAGATTGAAAACGCAGCAACTCTCTTGTTCGAACACCACCAATCGGCTACACCGGTATATCTCTAAGACTTCTTGAAGCAGGAGACCTGTGGGAGTCTTTTGGGAGAGATCTCTAAGAGAAGGAGAGACAATGGGATGCCTTTCACCCCACCCCAGGGGTCCTATATATAGGTAAAGGCCAAGACCTTTTCCTAATAGGAAAAGGTCTAGGAATAAGTTCAAATCTATTATCTGAACAATATCTAATTTTAATAAATAATTAATTAATTACCCAATTAAATATCATATATTTAATCTTAGGGATTTTATTAAAATTAATAAGAATCCAATTCATATTAAATTTATTTGAACTCTTTCAAATATTTTCTCTCAAGAATTAATTAATTAAAAAATTATATTATAAAGTTTCATAAACTTTATATTATAATGCATCAATATACATTATACGATTCCCCAAATAAATTGAACATTTTCAATTTACAATTTATATTTGTTTGCTTCAAGTCTTTTTACGAGCTACCAGTGGGACCTAATGGACCTACAGATCAGAAGCTCCAACGATACGAGACTAATCGGCTTAAACTCATTAACCAAGTTAGTCTCCATTCGTTAACTGTGGGTGTTGGGTTCCTAGAGTGAGTAAAATTATGATCTGAAAAGACTCTAGAATTCCTGTGCAAGTATACACAGTCCGCAGCAAGTAATAAGTATTTGTCAATCCAAGGCCTGAACTAGCTTCCACTCTATCTATTTTGTATGAATCTTTTAATGGTTTCAAGGTAATAAAAATGATTGGGTTTTATAAGAATTATGCTGAAGCAAAGTAAATGAGAGAACAACGAGTACACAAATAGGCAGACAGATTAGAGGCAGGCGCTGGTTAGGTTTAGTAATTGTTTTCAAAGATGCTCTAGCAATATTATTGATCATGCAAACTCTCGCAGTATTATTAGCGGATTCCTCCCGGAACTCCGGATCTTTTGGAATGTGTTTCAACCCCAATGAAGTGCGACTGATCAAGCACTAGGCAACTGGCTATCCCTAGCTCAGTCACTGGCGTTCACCAATACACAATGATCGTAGTGTGGTTAATTGCCACACACTCTCTAAATCATCCCTGAAACTAGAGAGAGGTATTCATACCGGCTGGCCAAGCGGGCATAAAATAGAAACAAGCACAACAAGTAACCAAGATGCAATAATCAATAAATATTATTAGAGTTGAAGCACGGCAACTACATATTCCTTAACCAACGCCTAAAGCTACTTAGTTCATAATAAGCATGGAAACACGAATTACAATCTGAGTAGGCATGTCCATAATCACAAGATAATAAAGAAAATAATAATCTCCTTAATCAGCTTGCGGATGATGGTCTTCTAGTGGTCTCCAATCTCTCTATACTATTCGGCTTCCAAGGAAAAATGGAATGACTTTGACTTGGGCGGCTACTTCCTTTTATAGAAGGATAGGAGGCTTGACTTAGGTCAACCTGGACACGTGTAGGGCTCTCCTTGCTCCTTTATCCATAAAATAATTCAACAGAAGTCGGTTCATGAAGTTGGCTAACGAGCTGTGACGTGGCAGTTCTGCTCCCAGTTTTGCTGCAGCACAGAATTCGCTTCCTCAAGTCGCCCAGCAACAGATTCTGCACAAAATGATTTCCAAAGCTTCCATTCTGCCAAATGGGTTAAAACATGTAATATATAACTAAACCAACCCTATTAAGCACAATAGACACACAAATCAATATAGAAATGAGGCCTAAATAACTACCTTTTGGGCAGTTATCAGTGGGTCATTCCACTAAAGACCCTCAGCTGCACTCTTCTCACTGCAGAATATTTCTGTGTCCACGGATATCGACCAATACTACAAGTCAGTCCTTCACGTGTGTTCGTATCCCAGCTGGGTCAAATTATCGTTTTACCCCTGGTTTACATCTTTGTCCTTAAGTCCCCAGTGCTCCTCTAATGAACAACTTGTTTGAGGTCCAACCAACAAACAGAAGTCCCTCTCGTGCCATAGAGAGGGTTGGGCCCATTATTCAAGTCCCGGAGACACCACTTAAGGGAACACACCTCTACTTACCCTAGAGTCGGGAAGGAGTGAATTTCATCTTGTGTGATTATGTTCCCAACTCCCCACTCGGTATTGTCCCCAAAATGGTAGGCTTATTGAGTCGGCGTGCTGGCCACTCTCACCCATACAAATCAAAGGACAACTCCTCGTGAATAGGAGTCCATAATCCACTCAGGATTGAGACTGAGTTATCTAGGTCATTGATAGCGAGCATAGCTAGCTAGTTTTCCCTAATTAATTTAGCTAGTATTTTATAATTTATTGACCAAAATGATGCGTTTTTGTGTTGTATTAGTAGGAAATAAATATTTGAGCTAATTGCGTGTTCGGGACATGAAAAAGGGCTAAAAGATCAAAAAAGGATCAAGTTGGAAGAAGTCAAATTCAGCCCAGCTGATTTAAAAAAAAATAAAAAAATAAAAAAATAAAAAATAGCGTCGCGACGCTCTCGGCGAATTTTCCAAATCCGCAGTATCGCGACAGCGTCGCGACGCTGTCTATAGCGTCTCGATGCTGTCGGCAGATTTTCTATAAATTCATCATTTTGTGCTACGGATTGGGGGAGTTTAATTGGTTAGATTTTAGCCCTAATTTCGACTAGAGACCTTTGGTGGAAGTTGAAGCAAGGCCAAGGAGTGGGAATCAAGCGAGAAGACGTGGAGATCGTGACGGGGACGTGCCGGTTTCGACGGATTCGAGTTTTCCTTTCTCTTTCCCTTAACTCTTGTAGTTTTTATGGCTTTTCTTACAATTAGTGTTTGTGGTTTAAAGACTATGAATTTCTAGTTGTTTGTCTTAGGGATTGATGTAGTTGTTTTAGTTGTTGGATTGATTTTTGGTATGAATGTGCTTTTATTTTATGCATGCAATTTTGTGTAATGCTTTCAATTACTTGATCACTAATTGAATGATTTAAGTGTTGAATCTAACTCGAGAGAGAGGATTTGGCCTAAGACTTGCCTTGTTTAATTGCATGACTAGAGTAGAAATTCTAAGTTTGTGACGGGATTTGGAATATCTCTAGAAGTATAACAAGGATTAAACCGAATAATGCCTTGCATGTTAATGAACTTAGATAGGGATATCAAGTTAGTTATATGCATGAGAATCAATTATACTCGGGAGAGGTAATCGTGATAAAAGTTTCCTTGGCTTGTAGAATAATTGCACGATCAATTCATTCCTATTAATCAATCCTCAATCTTAAATAAGGAAATCAATTCCCTAAGAGTCTTTCCCTTTGAGTCTCCACCTTTATTTTATGCTTTTTGTCTTTAGATTTATCTTTATCTTTAAGTTTTGCTCCCTAAATAAAATTGGACAAGATTATTCACGGTACTTAATTTGCTAGAAAACCAATCCAGAGGACGACACTCGTTTAATCACGAAAACACTATATTATTACTTGACCCGTACACTTGCGGTAAGCAAATTGCGCATCAGTCATCCTAGTGAAATAGAAACCAAGCCAACTAACGGTGTTACAGTTAGTGGTTAACTATTTCGCTGTCCGGTCTTATGCAAACTCATTGCATAGGATACCCCCACTCGCATGTCAACTACATGGATGCGTTGGATCATAGCGTTTGTATCATAATACAAAGTGGGTCGTATCCATAGTGTCACCAGGATAAGGTACCCAGCCTTATCCCTATACTATAGACCCTTTAGGCTGAATCTTGAACATTGATCCTCGTATGTCCCTACATATTAGTTCAAGCCTCATACTATCAGCCTAGGATGTTTAGTTTATTGGATTAGGGTTAATAAGACAAGATCTACTAAATACAAACAAAATAAACTATTTTATTAATGTTCGGTAAAATGTTACATTTACTATCTACGAGTTTTAGGGCATAAAACCCAACAGATTGAGCTTGCAATCCTTTTGCTCCTAACCTTGGGCTATGAACCCTTCGGGTTGAGACATGAAGATATTCTCTTCAAGATTACCATTCAAAAAGGCAATCTTGACGTTCATTTGTCATATCTCATAATCATAATGAGTGGCTATGGACAAGATAATTCTAATAGACTTTAACATAGCAACAGGAGAAAAGGTTTCCTCATAGTCAACCCCTTCTCTCAAGGGAATCGATCCCACGAGGACTAAATTGGAAACACAAATTTGAAGAGAGAGAGAGATAGATTTTATCCCTTTGCTACGAGTCTAACTTTAAAGGTCTATACCTTTCCAGCTGCATCTCTCTCTCTTATAGATTTTATCAATGTACAAACAACCTATCAGTGATAGAATCTATCAGAGATAAAAACTCATCACTAATAGATTTCTATCACTGATAGAAACCTATCATTGATAGATTTCTATCAATTATACAAATAAGTAATTGATAGAATAATAATTTGATAGATTTTGATAGAATGATGCAATAAATCACAGATAGAAAAATGATAGACATGTAGTGATAACTAAGCAACGATAGAATTTGAGATGTTAGAAATCTATCAGTGATAGGTCGCTATTAGAAATCTATTAGTGATAGGTCGCTATCAGTGATATAAATCTATATAGGTCGCTATCAGTGATATAAATTTATCACTGATAGGTCTATATCAGTGATAGAATCTATTAGAAACCTATCACTGATGGAAACCTATCATTGATAGATTTCTATCAATAATACAAATAAATCATTGATAGAATAGTAATTTGATAGATTTTGATAGAATGATATTTCTCACTTCAATATGTAACTGAATTTTAAACAAACGACAATTAGAATATAGGATAAACTATTACTGATAGAATTCTATCAGTGATAGAACTCCATTGCTCTATCGTTGATAGAGCTCTATTAAACATTCTCTATTAAACATTCGCTAATAGAGAATGTTTAATTGTCAAATTCTTGTGGTAGTCATATAATGTAGTGATAAAATCTAAACTTTCAAATTTGTTTCTTTTTGTTTTGTTGAGGTTTCTCCTCTTTTAAACTTCAACTTTCGTTTGTGTTTTTCTTTTTTTCTGGTTCAATTTTTATGTCATTTTACTTTGGCATTTATAAAAACAAAATCAGTGACAAAATAAGTGATATAGATTTTAAAAACAAAAACGATGATTTCTATCGGTGATAGAAATCTATCTTTCTATCACTGATAGAAAATCTATCAGTAGTAGAAATCTTCTATCACGGATAGATTAGAGGTAGAAACCTTTTATCACTGATAGAAATCTATCTTCTATTAGTCAATGATAATATATTAGTGATATAAGGTTTTTATAAAACATATAGTGTTTTCTCAAAAAAAAAAAATAATAATAACATATAGTGTATTTTGCTTTGTGTTTTTCTTTTCTTCTGGTTCAATTTCTATGTCATTTTGCTTTGGCATCTATAAAAACAAAATAAGTGACATAGATTTTAGAAAAAAAAATGATATTTCTATCACTAATAAAAACTTTATATCACAGATAGATAGAAACCTTTTATCATTGATAGATTATCAGTGATAGAAAGTTATCTTTCTATCACTGATAGAAAGATAGTTTTCTATCATTGATAATTCCAAACAAAACATATATGAAGGGTATTTTGGTAATTTAGACAGTCTGAAGAAAATATTTTGTCATTTTTGCAATTCTTTTTGCAAGATGCTATTTTTGCCAATATTTTGATCCATTTTATTATACTAGTTTATCACCACGTGCCATTGCACGTAATATTCTTTTATTTATTTTTATATTTTATAATAATGCCAATGAAAGAATAAATAAAATATCCAATAATTATTAAGATAACAATAGTACTAAAAGAAGTAAACTACGAGGTATTTATACAATTATTATTGCACAAACACCACTATACATCTTAATTGATAATTTCTACATAACTTCATCAATTTGAATGAGCATCAGTCACTACGTATTTAGTTGGAAGATTGGCCAATAGAGATATGTTGTTCCAGCTGAAATTTCTTTTTCCTCTTTTGTTGCTATGTAGAAATGTTATTGCAATCTTTGCTTTGCTATCAAAAGAAAAGAAAAAATTGCCCTTCGTCGCAATGTTGATCTCCCATATACTTTATTGAAAGATAGAAATGTTTGGGAAAAATTTCTGCATATGCTTTGTTGCCAAACAGACATCAATGTCCACTTTAATCAACGACCTTCTCATTTTGGTGTGAAGGAAGAAATGAACATAAAAACAACCATATCCACAATGTGTAATGAAGGAGCTTAAATTAAATTCCAATATGGTGGGTTCAGAATTTAGATCATAATGCAAAAAAATTGGAAAGGAAGACAGTAAAATTGGAGGACAAAAAGCAGGAAAATGGAAAAAGTGTAAAACTCCCATCAGTTTCAGTAAACATTATTCCATAAATGCAAATAAACTATTGCTTCATGCACAAATAGAGAAAATTATTGATTGTTAATCTTACCCTCTATTTCCCATCCTTACCTAATCTATCTTCTTCCATTTCCATAAACATGAGAATGTTGAGACCGACGGGAAGAGTTACACCCATCGTTACCCAATCTATCTTCTTCCATTTCCATAAACTTGAGAATGTTGAGACCGACGAAAAGAGTTACGGGAGATGCATGGGAGGGATGAATTTATACATTATAAAATGGAATTGAATGGACAACAATTTTTTTTTTTGGGCCGGTTGCAAATATAGCAAACCGGCCCAAAATATTTACAGATTTAGCAGCCCGCATAAAATTTTGCAAAAATGGCAAAATTTTAAGTTCTGGAATGTGTATTTACTAAAATGCCCTTTCTATCTGATAGAAAATTTTTCTATCACTGATAGATTCTATCAGTAATAGAAAGACTTTCTATCTGATAGAAAGTCTTTCTATCATGATAGAAGTTTTCTATCACTAATAGAGATAGATTCTATCATATAGAAAGACTTTCTATAGGTGTGTTCTTTTTTATAAAGTGTTTGGTAGGTGTTTTGTTGGTGTTGTTTCGTTTCTCATATTTTCTATCATTGATAGAATCTATCAGTGATAGAAAGAGATTCTATCTGATAGAAAGACTTTCTATCTGATAGAAATAGAAGCTTTCTATCACTAATAGAGATAGATTATATCCTTCTATCCTATTTCTATCAGTGTTTTGTCGTTATAACCTATTTCTATCACAGATAGAAAAACTTTCTATCACAAATAGAGAGCCTGGAAGAATAACATCTTTTCAAAGTTTCCTTTCTTTTTTCTTTTTTCAATTTTTTTTAAACTCTTTTATCAGAGAAACGTGAACCCCCTTAATTCTATCAGTGATAAAATCGATAGAATTAACTTTCTATCAGTGATAGAAGTTTTCTATCACTATCACTGATAGAATCTATCAGTGATAGAAAGTTTTTCTATCACTGATAAATCTATCAGTGATAGAAAAATTTTCTATCAGATAGAAAGTTGATAAATTTTCTATCAGATAGAAAGTTTTCCTATCACTGATAGAATCTATCAGTGATAGAAAAATTTTCTATCAGATAGAAACCTACCAAAACAAAAAGAGAGGCGAGAGAAATCCATTGTGCGTGCAGTTTTCTATCTACTGATAGAAGACTTCTATCAGTGATAGAAAGTTTTTCTATCACTGATAGAATTTATCAATGATAGAAAAACTTTCTATCAGTGATAGAAGACTTCTATTAGTGATAGAAAATTAATTCTATCAGTGATAGAATTCTATCACTGATAGAAAGTTTTCTATCAGTGATAGAAAATCGATAGAATTAACTTTCTATCAGTGATAGAAGTCAGTGATAACTGATAGAAAGTTTTTCTATCACTGATAGAATCTATCAGTGATAGAAAAATTTTCTATCAGATAGAAAGTTTTCCTATCACTGATAGAATCTATCAGTGATAGAAAAATTTTCTATCAGATAGAAACCTACCAAAACAAAAAGAGAGGAGAGAAATCCACTGTGCGCGCAATTCAAGGACAAAATAGGGATATAAAAAATTAATTCAAAAATTTTGCCATATTTGCAAATATTTTAAAAAATTGCTAAATTTGCCATTATTTACCCTAATTTTGCCACCCATTACAATTATCCTTTTTTTTTTTATAATGTCAGTTTTTTATGGATCGATAGTCGGTTTTTTATGAAATTAATTTATGTGTGAAATGCACGAGAGATTTAAGGATTGAATTAAATTGTTGGTTTTTTTTAAGGCTTATGTTTGGTTGTCTTAGTTTTTAATTTATTTATATTAAATTTAAAAGGAAAGAAAAAAGTTCGGAATTAAGTAAAATGGAGGCTACA
Source organism: Luffa aegyptiaca (assembly GCA_017139565.1). Classification (NCBI taxonomy): domain Eukaryota; kingdom Viridiplantae; phylum Streptophyta; class Magnoliopsida; order Cucurbitales; family Cucurbitaceae; genus Luffa; species Luffa aegyptiaca. Next base: position 30,813,126 of record CM029404.1, read on the forward strand.
ATTGTCAAAAAAAAGGCTTATTTTTTATTTTTTATTTTTTTGAGGAAAACAAAAAGGCTTATTAATTAAATTTAATTTAAATACGTAATTAATTTGATAATTAATTGTAAGTGTAATAAATAATAAATAAAATAAATAGACAAAATTTTTAGAATTCCAACACTTTGAAATTATATTTTTGTAAAATCATAAATTTAAAGTTATTAAAATTCATAATGACAAGATTTGTAAATCTAAAATAAATTAAGGGGTACTATTGACAAAAAAAAATGTTTTTTCAATATAGTATAGATATAGATACAGAGATATAGATAGATATGCAACCAACCCTTATAAATTATTGTAAAATAAATAAATAAAAAATATATAAATAAATAAAAACTTGTAAATTTCATTTTCCATCTTTGAAACTAGGCCCGATTGAGATTGAGATGCATATTCAGATTCGGAGATTCAGAATTTATAGTTTCAGTTTAACCATAGTTGACCTCTTTTCATCTTCTCCTGCAGCCCTAGCCCGTCTCGCCACCGTCCACTCCCTCGCTCTCTCTCAATTGCATTCTCACTCTTTCGATTCGAACGCTTCCTCCATTTCTCACTGACGGCAACGATGGTAATCTCTCTCCTCCATGGAGGCCACTTGCCTTTGCTCTTATAGTGACTGCTTGCCCCAAGCAGTGAGCAGTGAGCGTCCTTCATTTCCGTCAAGCTCTTCATTCTCTATCCCTTCTTCTTCCTCTTAATCTGTAAGGTTCTTTCTCTTTTTGTCTCATATTTGATCGTTGCTTAGTATGATTTTGTTGGATGATGATCGGATCTTTATTCTGATTAAGTGGCTACTAGTATGGGTGAACTTAAATTTGGGTGTGTGCATCGGTTCCTTGGGTCTAGCATCTGTGCATGGGAAGTATTTTCGTGTCTACGTGTTTATATGCTTACGGAATAGGTTGAGGGAATTTAATAAACTTGGACATTTTTCTCCTAGATCAAGTTCCAATTGAGGATTTGATACTTTCTCTTCCAAGTTTTGGGGAAATTAAAGAAGTAATTTTAAGGTTCTGTTGTTTACCCTAATTTTTTGATGCGAAGTGCTCGGTCTACTATCACAAATACGCAGTGAGGAGTAGTGACTCGAGATGTAAAGTTTCTGTCTCGATGTTATGTTTCACTTAATGAGAGAACTGGAACCTGTCTTTCTTCTCTCCTTTAAAATTATGGGCACTTTCCGGTTCTTGAATGTATGCTGTATAGTGTTGCTTATTTTCTTGCATCATGGTCTTTAAGAACTTGGCTAAGAAATTGGATGTCGGCCATATAAGGTTTTCAAACATTGAATTTATCGATGGGCTTGTTAAGAGTGTGGAATGAGCATTGTTGGTGGTTTGATATTGATATGCAATATTCTTTTAACAACTGCCATGTTCTATGTTCACTGGCATTCAATTATCCATGGAATAAATGTATAGGTGAACCGTTTGAAGAAGCCCAAATGAAAAATGACCTATCTTTTTAATTTAAGGTTATATGCCCTTTTTCTTACGTCATCATCCTAGCAAAATCACCATTTTACTCTTCCTATGAAAACGTGCATTTTTTCTCTAATCCCGTTTCTTGCTCAATTTTTTTCTTCAACCTTTTCTCTCTCTTTATTTTCTTTCTCTCGAAAGCACACAACGAGAGCGAGAACTGGAGTAGAGAGAGATTGAAGAGAGAAATGAGAGATAGAGCAAAATTGGAGCGCGAGAGATTGGAGAGAGAAAATAGAGAGAGAGAGTAAGAGATTGGAAAAGAGAGTGAGATATTGAAGAGAGAGCGAGAGATTGGAGAGAGAAATTGGAGAGAGAGCGAGCGAGGTTAGAGTAGAGAGATTGGAGAGAGAAATTGGAGAGAGAGTGAAAGATTGGAGAGAGAAATTGGAGAGAGAGCGAGCGAGGTTAGAGTAGAGAATAAAATGATAATTTTACTAGGATGCTGAAGCAAGCAAAATTGCATATAACCTTAAATTGAAAAGGTAGGGCATTTATCATTTCTGCCTATTTAAATGGGTCATTCGTCCAAAAAAACCCATTATCCATATCATATGGTTTGAGAATGATCTAGTTATTAACTTCAAAGATGAGAAGAGATATGCTATCGCTACACATTTATTTATTATCAGATAATGTTTTTACAAACGCTCAGCAGGTGGTCTCCAAGTAGACAAGTTTATGAGCTGGTTGGATCAGTACAGCGAAGTTCCAAGGGGAATTCTTGAATAGGTTTTTCATACCCGATTTCACAAACTGAGGAAACAAAGTGTTCCTATAAAAAAATGCAGAATCAGGAAAATCTTGATACAGATGGGAAAGTGGAGTCTGTGATATCTATTCAAACACCAGAGTACGATAGTTGGGACAATTTTGTTGATGATGATATCATGCAGCAGAAATCTGCAATTTTTGTTCAGGAAGCTGAGAAAGTTCCATTTGTTGGTGACAAGGCAAGTTCACCTATCTAAGTTTGATCTCCTACATTCTTCTGTCTTGATGTTGCCACAATTTTGCCTCCTTTTCTTCCGTCTGTTTATGTTTTTGGTTCCTTGTTGTTTTTGTTTGGTATTAATTCCATCTTATACTGTTGCATTTGGTGTTCAGTTGTATTCCTGGATTTTTTTTCCATTTTTTCATCCTTATTTACATTAAAAGGATCAGTATTTTCACTAAAGCACAACAGGCCGAGGTCTTAAGCACGAGGTGCAAAAAAAAAAAGCCTGGCTTTTTTTATGAGCTGCACAATAGAAAAAATGTAAATAATTTTTTTATATATGAAGAAAAATAGTCATACATAATAAGATGAGGAAGAGTTTAAGAAAATAGACTTTTATTCCAGATTGTAGGGCAAAATTGATTTTTTTAAGAACATTTTTGACTTTCTGTTAGGCCACCAATCATAATCCAATATGTGAGAAAGGGTAAAAAGGGCAATTCAGCCTGGCAAGTTAGTTATGTAGGGGGGACCATATGTGGGTACTGGTAGTATATACTGGTCATGTCTGTTAGAATGTTCTTTTATGCTTTTTGTTAATATCACTCTAGTAGCTCAGCGAGGTAGGAGAGTTTACCGGCCCTCACTAATTGGCTGGGATTTTTTTATTCCTTAAAGGAACTTTCTCTTTGATTATCAATAATATATTTTTTTATAAGAAAACTGGGCGAATATATTATGTACAAGGCCAAAAAATACAGCCTAGGGGCAGGGGAAGAGAGAACCCCCTCTTGGGACAAAAAAGCTAAAGTAAGAGCATTCCAATTTGATTGTGGATCATGGACAAACTGTAATTATAAACGAATTTCTTGTACTTTGTATACCACCAAGGGACTACGAATTATGTGTTTGAACATAAAGAGTTAAAAGGAATATTCTTATCTTAAAAAATACAAGGATTCCTCTCAAGCCAAAGATTCCATAACAATGCTCTAACAGCCCTGCCCCACAAAATCTTGCCTTTACTCTTTAGCTTCCAACCCATAAGAGCCTCTGGGAACCAATCCTCAATTCTTTCCTGTAGGCAAGTGGAAATGTTGAATTCCTCCAGCAGCCAGCTCCAACCTGAGGCAGCAAAGGAGCAATAAGGGAAGAGATGATCGATAGACTCTTCATCCTTACAACACAGCGAGCACACCAAAGGAGATAGGGCCCTGTTTCTATACTTCTTTTCTTTGATTATCAATTATAGTAAGGATATCTTACAGTTTCTTCCCTACAAAGTTACAAGTCAGAAAAATTAAAAAGAATGGCAGGAAGTAAGGCGCTAGGGTGCACACCCCAAGTGTTGAGGTGCATGCCTAAAGCGCCATTCATCAAGGGAACTTCACTTTTTTTAGGCAAGGTGCATGGGCTTTGCCTTGGGCCTAGGTGTGCCATAGTCTATGTTTGTTTCATTGGTTTTGAGATGAGTTTTGGTAGGTGTGCCATAGTCTATGTTTGTTTCATTGGTTTTGAGATGAGTTTTGGTAATGATATAAAAAACGTATGTTTTGTTTCATTGATGTTTACTCTTTAAAACCAAGGTAATTATTATCCATGGATAAAAATATCCCATGAAGCATGGGATTTTATAATTCTTCTTGGAGATGGGATTTTTTTTACTAGGGACTTTTTTCCTTGGGAAATGGAGATGAGAGAAGAGAGAAAATTATTCATTACTAGGGACTTATTTATTAGGTTTAAATCTCATTTTAGTCCTTGAACTTTTAAGTGTGTTCTATTTTAGTCCTCAAACTTTCAAAGCATTCATTTTGGTCCTTAAACTTTCAAATTTGTTCTATTCTAGGCCCAGAATTTTCAGAATGTCTATTTTAGTCCCTAAACTTTTAAAAAGTAATCATTTTGGTCCTTGTTATGTTATTTTTATACTTCAAATCCACTTTTTCTAATGTTCGGCTCTAACTTATTTGACTTGAAATCATGCTCATATTGACAATGTAATACACATACTCAAAGCTATGTCATTAATTTGTTAAAATTGAAATAAAAGAACCAAAATTGTTATTTTTTGAAAGTTCAAGGACTAAAATACATTTTAAAAGTTTAGGAACCAAAATAGAACAAACTTGAAAGTTCAAGGACTATGAATATTTTGAAAGTTCAGGGACCAAAATAGGCTTTAAACCTATTTATTAATTAGTTATTTTAATTAAATCTAATACTTGAAATTATTTTTCCATAAACAAAACCAATAAACAAACACATATATTTAAACTCCCAATTATTAATTATCCTACATATCCAAATATTGATATTTATTATCCTAGACTTTAAATCCAAGGTTTTTAACTCCCAAATATTTAATATTGGTCATCCAAACGGGCTGTTAGTGGGTTTTTTTAAAACACTTAAAAAGGACCATGCTTAATCCATCGTATGGAAGTAGGCAACTTACCCTTTATTCTTCCCTTTCTTTTCCCATAAATTATGCTATGAAGTAGATACACTTATTTTATTGATCATGCCATGTTTGGAAAATTCACAAAACATTGTTTATCAACACAGTTGCTAATGTCAGCATAGATTTGGAAAGTATTTGGAATTTAGAAATGTTGGAGGGAAAAGACACGCTTTCTGTATGTTTAATGGCATTTTTTGGTGTCTAACCTTTGGCTTATGTATCTAACCCTTTTTGTAACGTTATTTATTTTTTTATTCTTAACAGTTGGAGCTCCTTCTTATTAGTTCTTTTTTTCCCTACTTTATTTTGGCTTGGCTGTATTTTTGCATTTTCAAAAGTGAATCTCTCATTGAAAAAACTGCATTATTTGTCTTTTGCCTTTTTATGTTTTGGATCCCTATAATCGTGGCCTCAGCTCTAAGATGTTCTTATCAATTTATTTTTCTTTTACTCCCTAATGAACTTTAATGGCAATGGAGTTGCAGGAACCACTTTCTTCTTTAGAAGCTGAATATAAATCTGGAAGTCCTATTTTGCTGGAGAAAATTAAGGTTCTATTTATTGCCTGTGTTCTATTGTTATTGTTCGAGAGTTGTTTTTTTTTTTTTTTTTGGAAAAATAATTTATGTTTCATGTTATGCAGGTGCTCAGTGACCAATATGCTGCCATTCGTCGAACACGCGGCGACGGGAATTGCTTTTTCCGCAGCTTCATGTTTTCATATCTTGTAAGTTCAATTCTCTGAATGTATCTCAGCAGATTGATTTTCGTACTTTCTGTACATCATCGAGCTTCAGCTGCCACTAACTTGGCCTCTCTAATCAGGAACATATTTTAGAGTCGCAAGACAGAGCTGAAGTTGATCGCATCAAAATAAATGTGGAAAATTGTCGGAAAACACTTCGAAGTCTGGGATATACAGAATTTACTTTTGAAGATTTTTTTGCGGTAAATTGTTTCCTTGCCCTTTCTTAAAATTAATTTATTATACAAATTTCTACCCCTGCTTTAAGCAATATGGCTTATTTGTCCCATTTAACTTGAGTCAGTGGATGTTGAGAAGTGACTATTCTTAATAATCTCAAAACGTGCTATTGAACATACCAGAAAGAAATAGCACTACATCAATTTTATTGTTGCCCAGATGTTTTCTTTGCAAATTGTGATGCTATAGTATGTTTATTTTTTAGTCTGTTTATGCCTTTATGGCTTGAATATGAGCGATTTGTCAAGGTGAAGGAGTTATACTGATGATATGCATAATTTTGCCAATAAGGAGTCCTTTAAACCTGTTGACTGTAAGGTATCTCCTTACTAGTATTTGTATTTAGTAATAATTTATTAGCCCAAAGGCTTTACAAACCCAGCAAGTTCTAGAGTGCTGGAATCTCTCCCTCTCTTACAGAGAATCACACACTAAAACAAAGCATACCTCACGTCCCTCCGAATAACTAACCCGAAGAGGAAATCCCCTTCTTGCCCCTACGGTTATAAACCTTTAAGACTGGAGGTCTAACATTACCCCCCGGTTCATGAAAAACCTTTTCCTCAAGGTTGAACTCTGGGAACTGCAGTTGCAAGTCATCAACCCGTTCCCACGTTGCTTCGTGTTCGGGCAAGCCTTCCCATTCCACCAAAACCTCAGAATGAGTGTTATTCAAACCGTACGATACACGATTTGTATCGTACGATACAACTCGAAATGGGAGGAAAACGATTCGAAACGTGGTTTTGAATCGGAAATTCCATGTCTCGTACGATTCACGTTTCTGAATCGTGAGAATCGTGCTTGAATCGAAACGTTTCGATTCAAAAATCAATAAACCTAAAAACAAAATTGCAAAATACCTACGATTTTGGGTTTCAGATTACTTGCCAGAGCCGGATAAGTTCGCCAGCATGTGTGGAGAGGTGGAGAAGAAACCCTCGTCGTGAAGAAGTTCGTACTTGAAGAAGATGAAAAAAGGTTGTGGGTTGTGTTGGGTTTTGTTTGATTGAAGAAGATGAATTAGAGGGAGAGTGAAAGGCTGGAGACGAGACGGTATGTGAATATTGAAGAAGACTAAGAGACAAGACTCCAGTATGTGAATATTGAAGAAGACCAAGAGACAAGAGAGAGATTGAGAGAGTTAAAAGAAATTAGGAAAATCGTGGAAGGAAATTTATTGGGAAGAAAGAGAAATTAAATAAAAAAATACATCGCCCTCCCATTTTCTTTCTTCTTTTCCGATGCCTATTATTAATTCTCCTTCCAAGATATTAAATAGACTCAGCAAGGTGCATGCAAACTGCCATCTGTACTCAATACTAATATTCACTTCCATATTTGTGCCCTTTCATTTTCTTTCATTTTTTTTTTCAAATGGCCAGGCTATTCTCCTTCTCCCTGCATAAGGGAAGCCCCTATTTTTAATTTATATTTAAATATTATTTTTCAAATTAAAACTTACGATACACGATACGTTACGATACACGATACACTAAAATTTGGTTTCGATACGTATTCCGTTTCACGAGTTAACAACCTTGCTCAGAATAATCGGGACTGGCTGCAAATACATCCACTGGTTTCGCCACCCATTCATAAGTATCTGAAAACATCGGAGGCCCAACGTGCACTGTTTGATGATCACCCAACACTCTTTTCAGCTGAGAAACATGGAAGATAGGATGAATTTTTGTACCAGGTGGCAACTCCAATCTATAAGCAACGGTTCCTATCTTCTCAGAAATTCTGTATGGCCCAAAGAACTTTGGAGACAGCTTCTCATTCCGCCGTTTTGCTAATGATGTCTAACGGTACAGACGAAGCTTCAAGAACACCCACTCACCTTCCTCAAAGGCAATCTCTGTTCTCTTCCGGTCCGCAAACTTCTTCATTCGCTCTTGGGCTACGCACAAATGTTCCTTTAACATTTTCAGAATAAGGTCCCTTTCCGTGAGCTACTGATCCAAACTAGCATTAGAAGTCTTCATATCCCCATAAGACAACAAGGGAGGTGGCAGTCGCCCATACACAGCTTGAAATGGGGTCATCCCAATGGCACTATGATAGGTAGTATTATACCAATATTCGGCCCAACTCAACCATTGTTTCCACTTGGATGCTTGCTCACTGCAAAAGCAACGAAGATATAACTCGACCCCCTTGTTCACTATTTCAGACTGCCCGTCAGATTGAGGATGGAAGGCAGTGCTGCGGCAAAGTTTAGTACCCTGTAATCTAAACAATTCCGACCAAAAATTGCTAAGAAAAACTTTGTCCCTGTCCGAGACAATGGATTTCGGAAATCCATGAAGGCGCACCACTTCTTGGATGAAAATTTCAGCCACATCTTTAGCAGTAAAGGGATGCCTCAAACCGATAAAATGTGCCGCCTTGCTAAGTCGATCCACCACAACCAGGATTGTATCCACCCCCTTCGATTTGGGCAACCCCTCGATGAAATCCATCGTTAGTTCCTCCCAGATTCTCTCAGGTATTTTTAAGGGCTGAAGCAATCCTGCTAGAGATGCAGCCAAAGTTTTATTTCTTTGGCAAACCAAGCACTCAGAGACATACTTTTTGACATCCTTTTTCATACCTTCCCAGTAAAGTTCCCCTGTTAGCCGCTTATATGTCCTCAAAAAACCAGAATGTCCTCCCATTACTGAGTCATGAAAAGTATGGAGAATAGAAGGTATCAAAGATGAGTCTTTGGACAGAACTAACCTTTTCTTATAAAGCAATTGATCTCGGACCCACTCGAATTTAGGCACACTATCAGCATCCATTTGTAATTGATGAATTATCCCCTTCAGTTTTGGATCTTGAGCCACCTCTCTACTTACTATTCCCACATCCAAAATGGCTGGTGCCACCAACGCTGCTAAATGCACCGCAGGCATCACCCTGGACAGGCCATCCGCCACTCTATTTTCCAATCCCGGTCGATAATGAACCTCAAAGTCATAGCCCAACAACTTAGATAACCATTTCTGGTATTGGGGCTGAATCACTCGCTGATCCAAGAGATGTCGCAGAGCCTTCTGATCGGTCTGCACTATGAACTTCTGCCCAAGCAAATATGGCCTCCACCGCTGCACTGCTAGTACTATAGCCATTAATTCCCGTTCATAAACCGACTTCAATTGAGCACGAGCCGAAAGAGTATGGCTGAAGAAGGCAATGGGTCACTTATTCTGTGATAAAACAGCGCCCAACCCTGTACCAGAGGCATCGGTTTCCACCACAAAAGGCAAAGAGAAGTCGGGAAGAGCTAGCACGGGCAGAGTAACCATAGCGTGCTTGAGCTGCTCAAAAGCCTTGGTTGCAGGCTCGCCCCACTTGAAAGCTCCAGTCTTCAGCAACTGTGTCAAAGGGGCAGCAATCTTCCCATAGTTTTGGACAAAACACCGATAATAACCCATCAAGCCAAGGAACCCTCGTAGCTCCCGTACATTTTGCGGCTGAGGCCATTCCATCATAGCACAAATCTTCTCAGGGTCTGCTGCCACCCCCTGCGCTGAGATCATATGTCCCAGGTATTCTATTCGAGGTTGAGCAAATTGACACTTGCCTAAGTTTGCTTTCAATTGATTCTCCCGTAAAATCTCAAAAACAATCGTAAGGTGGTGTAAGTGGTCCTCAAGAGTAAGGCTGTAGATCAAAATGTCATTGAAGAAAACAAGAATGAACTTACGGAGAAATGGCTTGAAAAGGTGGTTCATCAATGCCTGAAACGTGGAGGGAGCATTGGTGAGGCCGAAAGGCATAACCAAAAACTCATAATGGCCTTCGTGAGTTCTGAAAGCAGTTTTTTGTGTGTCACTCGAATGCACCCTGATTTGGTGATAACCTGATCGCAAATCAATCTTTGAGTAAAGCTGCGACCCATGTAATTCATCTAAGAGTTCCTCCACGACTGGAATAGGGAATTTATCCGGGACAATGACATTGTTCAGCGCACGATAATCCTCGCAAAACCGCCAACTCCCATCTTTCTTCTTGACCAACAAGACCGGGCTTGAAAATGGACTAACACTAGGCTTGATAACCCCTGCGATGAGCATCTCAGAGACCAACCTCTCAATTTCATTCTTTTGAACCTACGGATACCGGTAGGGCCGCACATTGACCGGCGGAACTCCTTTTAGGTGAATGCGATGGTCGAATACCCGTTTTGGGGGCAATTGGTCTGGCATACGGAAAATATCCTCATACTGACTTAACAACTGCTTCATAGAATCTGGTACAGGCTCTGAAGGAGACAGGGCAGAAAATTCGGCACAATCCACCAGGGCTTCCAAGGCTTTAAATTCCACCAAGTACCCCTGGTCATTCTCCCCCCAAGTTCTCATCATCCTCTTAAGCGAGACCTTAGTCTTGGTGAGGCTGGGATCACCCTTCAGAACCACATTACCGTCTTCTCTCTCAATTGTAATGGTGAGGGTCGTCCAATTTACCCTTGTTTCGCCCAGGGTGTGCAACCATAACATACTACCTAGAACCACATCAACACCTACAAGGTCCAACGACAGAAAATTCTCAACCACGGTTAATTCTCCAAGGGATAAGACAACACTCACACACGCCCCTGCCTTTATCCGGTGGTCCAGAACCCATTAGAATCCCATAATTCGCGGTCTCAGTGAGAGGAAGCTTCAGGCCATCAACTAATCGCTGGGTAATGAAGTTGTGCGTTGCTCCGCTATCAATCAGCACCACAACATCTTCCATGTCAATCTTTCCCCGCATTTTAATTGTTTCAGGACCAGTGAAACCCACCACAGAATTCAAAGACAATTCAACAGCATCATCTTTCTCGTCGACAATCGCAGGATCAGGATCAGTGTCTTGGATTACAGTCTCCGCCTCAAACACTTCCATCTCCTTGCCGTTGGGCTGAACCACTAACGTACGGAGTTCCTTAGCCTTGCATTGGTGACCGATCGTATATTTTTCTTCACACTTGAAGCACAAGCCCTTTGCCCTTCGCGCTTGATACTCTGCTTCAGTCATGCGCTTGATTCCCCCTTCACGTCGAGGGTTGGAATTAGTAGTGCCCGCTAAAGTTACAGTACGCGTCGGATAGGCCTCAGTGGGCCTCGCGTTATCCTTTCGCAGCCCATAGCCCACCTTGGCCTCATAGACTGTCTTGGGCCGACCCACTATAGCTTTCCCTTCCTCTTCCTTAGCAAGTTCACGGTCTTCAACTAACTGTGCCTTCTCCATCATATCATCTAACCCGTCCAGATGAAAACAGCGAACCTCCGCCTGCATCATCGGCGTTAAACCATTCATGAAGGTTTGTTCGAGAACCTCGTCTGTTAAATGAGGCAACGGTGCTACCAACCTTTCAAAAGTTTCGCAATACTTTTGCACAGTGGTCTCTTGCTTAACAGCCAAAAAACGACCGCAGACATCGCCGCGTTCCTTTTTCTTTCGAATACGTTTCAGCAGTCTAAGTTTCAAATCATGCCAATCCTTAAACGGATCCCGCTCCTCCTTCGATCGATACCAATTTAGTGCCACCCCTTCAAAACTTATAACAGCCACAGTCAACTTCTCTAGATCAGAAAGCTTATGGATTTGGAAATACCTGTCCGCGCGAAACAACCAGTCATCTGGCTCATCACCCCCGAAAACCGGCATCTCAACTTTCTTAAACTTGTGTCTGTCACTGACGTTGTCCTCTCCGTGCTCGGCTTGAATCCTGTCATCCTCTGCAGCGCGTGTACCAGACGTCTCACCCGAGTCCACCAGTTCCTTCCGTTTGTGAACAAAACCGTCCGTGACCCCAGAAGGTTCAGGTCGTCAGAGTTGTGCAATCTCCGCAGCCATAGCCATAATCGCCTTGCACACGTCCTTCATGCCTTCTTCGATACCCGCTTTCAACTCAGTCATTTCTTTCTCGTTTGCCTCCAAATGCTCCTCCATCTTCTTTTACGTCATTCACGTCCACCTCCCCAGGATTGGGAATTGCTCTGATACCAATTTGTAAGGTATCTCCTTACTAGTATTTGTATTTAGTAATAATTTATCAGCCCAAAGGCTTTACAAACCCAGCAAGTTCAAGAGTGCTGGAATCTCTCCCTCTCTTACAGAGAATCACACACTAAAACAAAGCATAAAACTTCCTAGAAAACATAACTGAACTTATACACTAACCCTTCTCCCATAACTGACTCTTCCTCACGTCCCTCCGAATAACTAACCCGAAGAGGAAATCCCCTTCTTGCCCCTACGGTTATAAACCTTTAAGACTGGAGGTCTAACATTGACCTTGAGTTTCCTATAAAATAATAGTATTGTTTATTATGTTTCTAGTTGTACATGTAATGTTCAAGATTAATGTCTCAAAATTCTCTGGAGCTGTGACTATCCGTGTTTTGTGTGGGGCCTCTTCTTCGATGCGTATAGGATGTGGGTGCTAAGTTACTTGGATTGTAGGGAGTTGATCGAGGAGTTCCTCCATTCATCGTTCTGTGAGAAGGGGAGATTTTTGTGCCAAGCTGGGATATTTGCTTTGTTATGAAGTTTGTGTGGGTGGTGGGAGTGGGGAAGAAATAACAAAGTGTATAGGGGTTGGAGAGGTCCGAGTAATGTGTGATCCTTTGTTAGGTTCCATGTATCCCTGTGGGCTTCAGTTACGAAATTATTTTGTAATTATCTGTTAGGTCTCATTTTGCTTGATTGGGTCATTTCCTTTAATTGGACCCCTTTTTTTGTGGGCTTGTTTTTTTTTTTTAATGCCCTTGTATTCTTTCATTTTTTTCTCAATCAAAGTTGGTTCTTTAAAAATTAATATCCATTAGAGCATCTAACTTTTGTGGTGATAGTCCTATCTAAAATATTTAGTGGTGACAGAATTTAACTTTTATGTCTTTACAATGAGATTTTGTAGTTTTTGTACTTGAATTTTGTTTGTTTTTAATAATTAATCCTTTATGCTCTCTATCTCATAGTTCATGCTAATTTTTAATATGAACGTTTTATATACTATGCACTTCACCTTATTGAAGTCCTCACTCCTTTTTGTACCTCGCACGTAAACTCTAAAGAGCTATTCTGCTTCAGTGTGCTTCCCACCTGTAAAAATGTTGTACCGGGTTTGTTTCCACCTTAAAGATTTGAGATGTCTAGACTCATCCTTATTTATTATTGCTTTCTTTATTTCGTTTCAGTATAAACTAACTAGATATCCTTGGTTAATGATGGTGATGGTAGCCTTAAATGTAATTTTTGATTAATAGATATGTTTAAAATATCTTTTCAGCTATTCCTTGAGCAGCTGGAAAGTGCTCTTCAAGGAAATGAAACTTCTATAAGGTGTCAATGACCTGCCCTTCTACCTTGGAATTTCGATTCCCAAATTTTATTTTATAGTGGAATATTCTGTCGTCATCAATTACAAAATTTGGTCATTCATGATTGCATTTGACTCATATTTTTCTTGGATGCAGTCATGATGAACTTGTAATTAGGAGTCGAGACCAGTCTATCTCTGATTATGGTCAGTGATGTTTGTATATTCAATATTCAATTGCTTCTCTTTCCGTTTCTACTGACAAATTTGTTTTGCTAGTTGTTATGTTTTTCAGGTTTGTTACATCAGGTGAAATACAAAAGCGTTCAGAATTTTTTGAGCCCTTTATTATGGGATTGACAAATGGAACGGTTGATCAGGTTTGTGAAATTTGTAAAACTTCCCTACAAATTTCACATTATTTGTTGGCTTTTATTACCTTTAGATTTATGTTGCAAATTTAACCATACAAGTTATGTTCTTACCCAAAAAAAACCATACAAGTTCTGTTGAAACTTAAGTTGATTTGGTTAGGGTAACCAGATGTAAGTGTAGTTTCTCGCAGAAACAGTTAATATTTAGTATGCAATAATGATGATTTTAGGCCATTTATATACCTTGGACAGGAATAATAATGGATCTTTGCCATTTTCATTCTTGTTGTTTACTTCATCTGGGGAATAGGATAAGTGCAACCCACTTAAAAATGGAGAATCATGCTCTTATTTTGAGCAGCATCATTACTTCATACAAGATGATCAATCTATGGGTTCATTTTAAAATAAAATAAATAATGATAATGAATCTCTACCATTTTGTGGGTACTACATCTTTTGAACTTTGGACTCTCATTCTGAGAATCTAAAGATTAAGAAACAATATCAACCACAATTTTCTTCTTCCTGATCCAGATTTCATAATAATTGTAAACAAAATTTTAGAAATTTTATTTCAATTCCATAATTTTTCTGTCCAATCAGTCATGATTTCAGTTCTCGCACTGTTTGCTTGCATTAAATAAACAGATTTTAGGTCCATTGTTTTATCATCTTATGTCATCGTAAATGTGTTTTTCATTTCTTTGGCCTTGTTATTCCTTTTTTTTTTTCCATCAGAATCCAAAAATGAACAGTAAGCCTTGTTTGTAAGAAGTCAATGAACTTTTAGTTTCTTATTTAAGAAGATAGAAGAACCTTTGCATCATGATTTTCAATCTCATTTTCTTTTATCAATTATCATTTCTGGCACAGTTCTGCAAATCAGCAGTTGAACCAATGGGTGAAGAGAGTGATCATGTACACATAATTGCCTTATCTGATGCATTGGGTGTGCCAATCCGTGTTCTGTACCTTGACCGGAGCTCTTGTGATTCTGGTGGCATCAGTGTAAATCACCATGATTTTGTTCCTGCCGCTGGTGTTGTCTCGAGTGATAGTGCTGGCTCTGAGATTAAGATCCCTTTCATTACTTTGCTCTATCGTCCTGGTCATTATGATATCCTCTATCCAAAGTGATGCACTTTGTTGGTAAGTTGCTTTCATTAAGTTATTGAAAAAATTGCCACAGAAATGTTTCTTCCTCCCCATCTTTTATTTGCAACATATTAACTGTATAGTCTGTATAATGATGATGATGCTTAAGAGTGTATTGTGGCTGCACCCTCATTCCTCGTGCAAAATGATATTTCCATCTGTAGTCTACCAATATTTGCAAATCTATTTTAAGTCTTTTGATTATTTTCGGGTGGATCGGCTTGATTTTATGTCATGTATTTCAGGCCATTGGCGAACCCTGGTCGGGCTCCCAAAGTTGAACTGCATTGACACGACAGATATGGATCCAAATTTCGATGAGATAAAGGTTGGATCTTCATAATTAATGCTTGCAAGATGTTCGTACTGATTTTAAATATACTGTTGAGCTGTTTGAGTAAAAATTACATTCGCCAGGTTAACTGAAATTTGGAATATATGTGATCAGTCATTGATATTTTCAGCAATCATACAAATAGATTTCCTTGTGCAATCTTTCATCATCGAACTTTTAAAATGTTTTTTATCCAAAAAAAAAAAACTTTTAGAATGTTTCAGATAGTATTTTCAATTTCAATATTGGTATTGGTACATTTTTTGTCCTCATGGTTGTTCCTAAATTTTTAAAACTTACAATTCAATCCTTAGGATTTAGGAAAGGTTTAATTTGTCTGACAGTTTCTCATAATCTATTTTAACAAGAAAAGATGGTGTGGCATGTATTAAATTATTTTAATTTTGATGGAAAAAGTAATGATTCGTAGGGAAAGTATCTAAATTTACCTTGAATTTGAACTTAGGTGTATCAATTTTTACCCTAAATTCTCAATTTCATCAAATTACATCTTAAATTTAGATAAGCGTCGCGATGAATATTTTGTCTGAAGAGTTCTTAAAAAAATTATTTTTATGTGCGCTGAATGAATGGTAAAATATAATTTCCAATAGAAAATAGTTGGGACTCCAAAGAAATCTGACTTTAGAGTTTTTTTTTTTTTTTTTAATTTAATTCGTGATTGGTATTTAGAGTTATTTAATGGTTGAGCTTTGTGTATTGTGCAATGATGTGCAAAACTTGATTTTTATTAAGAGTAATAAGTTTTTGGAAGATTTTAACTTTGGGTGAATAGGTAGAAATTGAACATGCGGTAATTCCAATATTTGTATAATCGTAAGATTCAATTTTTGATGAAATGGAAAGTTGTTTGTGAAAATTGAAACGGTCTTGTTAGGATTAAAAATTATTTCCCCTCATTTTTATAATATATTGTTTAGGGTGATTTTTAAAAATAAAAATTAAGGTCAAAATACAGTTTTGGCTCCCAAAGTTTGGGATTGAAGTCTGCTTGGTTTTCGAGACTTCTAAAACAACACTTTAGTTTTAAGATTTGAAAAATAGTTCTAAATGGTGATTGATGGCAAATTTTTTATTTGGACCACTAACATGGTCATCTCCTTGTATCTCCTTTCCCTTCTTTGTTTTCCCTTTTCTTCTTCTCTCCTCCCTTATTTGGCACCAAGTGATGGATAACGACAATAAGTGGTGATAATGGTAGCGAAGTTCATCTAACCAGTAAAATTGTCATATCATCAAAGTTTAATTGGCATGTTAATCACCAAGTCATTATATGAGGTTCGAGGATGAAAAGTGTATTTTGTCATTAAAAATATTAATAATAATAGTAATCTGGTTGGATGACCAAATCTCTCTGTTTTGACTCTCTCCTTTTACCTTGCTGCCAACTCACCCTCGCTGGTGAGAATTCAAATACGAAAATAATAATAATAATAATAATAAATAATAGATGGAATTGAGCCCTTCCTCTCCTCGATGGCTTTACCTTGAGAGATAAATTAAGGGAAGAAAACTGAAAGAATAGTTATGAAGATTACGAGATTAAGCGGTAAAACTTTACTTTGAGATTTACCAAAGTAAAGAAATAACATCCCTCAACTATGGGTTGGTTTCAATTATATCCTTAAACTTTTAAAAATTTCATTTTAACCCTTGAATTTTTAAGTTTGTTTCAAAATGACCTTGCATTATCCATTAAATTTATGGACAAAAAATGATGTGTTTGCATGTGTTTTTATTGTTTTTTTTTCCACATGTGTTCAAATCTTCACATAAGCAATAACACGTGCAAAAACGTCACTTTCCAAGTTGTTTTGAAACAAACTTCAAAGGCTAAAATGAAACTTTTGAAAGTTCAAGGATATAATTGAAACCAATCCCATATTTTAGGGGTATTTTTAATAATTTAACCAACTTAAATCAACAGGGAACCATATTCCATCAGGACAAGCTGAATTTTCGACTTAATTATGAATTTTAAAGCATATATTAAATTAATATTGTTATAATTTTCATATGGTCGACTTAATTATCTAATTATCCCTAATCTAGTCTTCCACCCACACACGGATTTTGGTTTTTGAGTAGGAAATGGATTCCTTTTTTTTTTTTTTTTTTGTTGAAAAATAGTAGGAAATGGATTCCTAATAATGTAGGGAAATATTTTGGCTTATATATTCTCCCATTCCCCACTTCTCTTTTCACATTCACCAATCTCTTCTCTTCATCAATCATATTTCCCACGCTTCTTTCTCTTCGATTTTTCCCCTTTCAGCGAGCAAGATGGCCGGTGGTGGTTTCGAGCTTGACCATAATCAAGGCAGTTCCACCAAGAACTATCCCGGAGAATTCACTTGTTATGTTATGATAACCTGTATTGTTGCTGCCATGGGTGGACTCATCTTCGGTTACGACATCGGTATCTCTGGTAAATATTTAATTACTTATCTTCAAATTCTTTTTCTTGGTTTTCCTTTTCATTTTACCGTTTTTACTCACACTTCATTTTTATTTATTTATTTATTTTTTTGTGTTTATCAGGTGGCGTTACTTCCATGGCTCCCTTCCTGCAAAGATTTTTCCCATCTGTTTATCAGAAAGAAGCTCTCAACACTTCTACCAATCAGTACTGCAAGTTTGATAGTCTTACTCTCACCATGTTCACTTCTTCTCTTTATTTGGCTGCTCTTTTGGCCTCCTTTGTAGCATCTTGGGTCACCAAAACCTTTGGCCGTAAGAAGTCCATGCTTCTTGGTGGCTTTGTGTTTTTTGTTGGTTCTGCCGTTAATGCTGCAGCTCAAAACATTACCATGCTGATTATTGGTCGTATTTGTTTGGGTATTGGTATTGGATTTTCACTCCAATCTATTCCACTTTATGTTTCAGAAATGGCTCCATCTAAATATCGTGGCTCTCTCAATGTTGTTTTTCAACTTTCAATTACAATTGGTATTTTAGTGGCTAATCTTGTCAACTATGGTACTGCTAATATTCATGGTGGATGGGGATGGCGTGTAAGTTTGGGTGGTGCAGCAATACCTGCATTGTTCATCACAATCTCAGCTTTATTCCTTCCTGACACTCCAACCTCTATGTTGGAGAGAGGCGAAGTCGAGAAGGCAAGAGTCATGCTTCAACGAATTCGTGGTGTGTCTGAGAGGGATGTAGATGCGGAATTTCAAGACATTGTGGCATCAAGTATAGCAGCTAAAGTAGTGAAGCATCCCTGGAAGAATTTGAGAGAGAGACAAAATAGACCACCATTGGTAATGTCGATTTTAATCCCATTTTTTCAACAATTGACTGGTATTAATGTGGTCATGTTCTATGCTCCCGTGTTATTCAAGACTATTGGATTTGGAGACAATGCTTCCCTTCTTTCATCTGTCATTACTGGTGGTATTAACACTCTGGCAACTTTTGTATCTGTTTATGGCATTGATAAGTGGGGAAGGAGGGTCCTTTTCTTGCTTGGTGGAACCATCATGTTCATTTTTCAGGTAATTAGTTTTTTTTAAATAGTTTTATTACTTTTTTTTTATTGATTAGAATAATGTAGGCTATATCAAGCTACTTTATTTGGTTTTATAGAACAAAAAATTGCAAAAACATGCTTCAATTATGGTTGTTCAAAAGCTTTATTCTAATAAAAATGACATTCGTAGGTTTTGGTTGCTGTGTTTATCGCTTGGAAATTTGGAGTTTCTGGTGAAGTTGCTTATTTACCCAAGTGGTATGCTGGCGTTGTGGTGTTGTTCATCTGCATTTATGTTCAAGCTTTTGCATGGTCTTGGGGACCTTTGGGCTGGTTGGTTCCAAGTGAAATTTTCCCACTTGAGATTCGATCAGCTGCTCAAAGTATAACGGTTTCAGTGAACATGTTCTTTACCTTTTTGATTGCTCAAATCTTTCTCACCATGCTTTGCCATATGAAATTTGGATTGTTCTTCGTCTTCGCTTTCTTTGTGGCTTTGATGACCCTATTCATCTATTTCTTCTTGCCGGAGACAAAGGGCATCCCTATTGAAGACATGTCATGTGTCTGGAGACAACATTGGTTCTGGAGTAGATACATGCCTCAACAACTTACTAAAGTTCGCCCTCAAGTTTAGGATTTGAAGCCTCAACTTTATTGCTACCATCATTTTATTTTTTCTTCTGCACTTATACTTTTTGTTTACTAGGTTAGATCTTTCATATATATATATATATGTTATTTCTACTTTCCCTATTTTTTTTTTTTTTTACAACATATGGGATAAGGGAGATTTAGACCTTTGACCTTCTAAGATCAAGCTTACAAGTTTTATGTAAGTTGAACTATATTTTTATTGGGCTATTTTTTTTTTTTTTTTTTTGTTAATGGCACTATAAAAGTAATATATATATATATATATATATATATATATATATATATATATTCTCTTTATCATTTAATTATATTTCAAGAATTTCAAAGTCTTGGTTTAAAGTTTTGTTACTCTATTTTCTTTTTCCTGCACTGTATAAGAAGCTATTTTTAACTATTTTTCTACAAAAACTTGAGTCCTCTCATACTATTTAAAGAATTAACAATACACCATTGTTTTTAGATTAAGAATTAATAACACACTCACTAGGTATTAAATATATCTTTAAAAAAATATTTCAATTAGTTATTCTTTAATTAAATGTATTCACTAGGGTTATTCTTTAATTTAATTCTTAAAAGAAATTATTAATTGATATCCACCTCTTCAAACCATAATAATAAGGAATAATATCAAATTCTTTATTATTTTGTTGTTTTTTAATTAAAAATGAAAGTAATATGTTTTAAATGCCAAGTTCTGTATTATAATACAACAAACTACAATAATAAGATATTATTAAAAATTTCATGTGCATAGAAGATGTTGATTACTTTCATTTTTAATTAAATATGTTCAAAGTATTTCAAAAAAAAAATTAAATATGTTCAAAGATGTGTAAATAAATTATTATTATTATATATATATACATTGTCAACTTAAGCATAACATAAATGGTTAAGATATTACAACCTCGACTTACAAATGGTTAAGATATTACAACCTTGACTAACAGGTAAGATGTTTTAGTTCTTCAACTTTTTAAAAAATAATCATTTTGGTCATTGCAATATTATTTTTTCCATCTAATATTGACTTGCCTAATACTCTTCTATCTATATATATATACACATACATACATACTTGAAGTTTTTTTTTTTTTTTTTTTTTTTTGACAACACATACATACTTGAAGTTACGTCATTAATTTGTTAAAAACAAGTAAAGATCAAAATGATTATTTTTCTAAAATTCTAAGTCTGAAATAGATAATTTAAAAATTCAAGAATCAAAATAGAATAAAAGAAGAACAACACAAATGCTCGGGATCCATATTTCACTTTTATCCAAAAAAAAAAAAAAAAAAACCACAAATTTTAACTTTTGTCTCTTAAGTATTCAAAGAATAGAGTCCAATTACCATCCTAACTTTACTTACACATCACATGTTATTCTAAAAAAGTCAAAGAAAAAAATATTTCCCCTTTTATTTATAATAATAATAATAAAAAAAATAAAAATCTCATAACCTCCACTTTTAGTCTCTCTCCCCCAAATTTTCTCTAATTTCTTCTTCCAAAAAAAAAAAAAACAATCCCACAAACAACCAAATCATATGTTGGACCCATTACGCTCAACCCACCTAGTTTCCCTAGGTTTGGCTCGAGTGTTAGTCTTTGGTTTGGTTCGTTTGGATTGGTCTAACGTCGTTTGTATCATTCGAGTATCATTTTATCCCTAATGATACAAACGTCGTTGGATCTACATATTGGACAACATGAAATTAGGATTTTGTTAGAATAAATAAAATATTTTTTTAAAAAAATAAAATAAAAGAAACTAACAAGTAAAATAACAGTTAAAAGTATTATTGCCTTTTTTAGGAAAGTTAAAGTATCATTGTTGTTATTGTTTTATTATTATTATTATCATCATCATCGGAAAGGATATTGTTATTATTAGGAAAAAATATCTTTTTGGTCCCTGAGATTCTGGTTAGGTTGTATTTTTAGTCCTTCAGTTTCCAAACTCAACATTTTAACCCCTGAGGTTTAAGTTTAGTGCATAAAAATAAGACACTCCTGAAGTGTAAACGATATCATTTCTATGGACTCTATTCAAGCTTCCTACTGATGTTTGACTTAATCTCCCAACCTACAAGCCCCATGAAGCCAATTAAGGTTAAATTGAAGGATTAAAGTGCAATTTGTATGTATTTGGAGTGTAGCAGCTACCAAAGAAGGGAAGAAAATCTAGTAGCTTGGAAACATTTGTAGTTTTGTATTTGTATGGTGCCAATTTGAGATGCTCAAATTGGTTGAATCATTAGTTACATCTCTTGAAAATAATATTTGAATTCTGGCCATTAAAAAACAAAGTAGTTGCTGAGTGAAAAATACTATTTCAAATCGGGTTATGTCGAGTTAAATTACAAATTTAGTCTATTAGGTTTCATTTAACTATTTGATTTTTGAAAATTGAGCTTATAAACACTACTTTCACATATACATTTCTTTTGTTTTTTATCTATCTTCTTTCGAACGTTTTCAAAAACTAAAAAAAAATAGTTTTCAAAAACTTGTTTTTGTTTTTGGAATTTGGCTAGGAATTCAAATGTGTCCTTAATAAAGATGAATACCATGATAAGAAAATTGAAAGAAAACAAACTTAATTTCAAAAACCAAAAACCAAATGGTTATCAAAGAGTGGCTCAACTTTGAGGTTTGTATCTATATTGTCTCTTTAACTTCAAAAAGTGCCTAATAAATCTCTCAACTTTTAGATTTCTATCTATTTGATCTTTGAACTTTAAATTAAATCTTTAAATTTTCAATTTTGTGTCTAACAGGTCTTTGATCTATTTGACATTTTTTTAATTTTATGGACCTACTTAGATACAAAATCGAATTTTAGACATAAAATTAAATTTTATATCTAATAGATTAGTTAATTTTTTTAAAAAAAAAAATGAATAGGTCAATATTAGATATAAAATTGAAAATTTAGGGACTTATTAGATATTTTTAAAATTCATGGACTTTATTAGACATAAAATTGAAAGTTTAAAGATCTGTTAAACATTTTTTAGAGCTCATGGACCAAATAGATACAAACATTAATCTTATTATTCTTTATCCTCATTGACTACTTGGAATTAATAAAGAACATGAAGGAATAATTTTGCATATAAATAGGTTTGTCCACTCTTCTTGCTATTGCTTGTGCTTATTTATCAACTACACAAAATTCAATCAGTCAATGTTAAGCTTAAAATTGTGATCTTTCAATTCCAACACTGATTGGAATATTTCTCTTTATTTATAATATTCATTATTATCTTTTCTAGATTTAATCAATAGACGACTTTACTCGCATATTGCTAACTTCAATGTGTGAACTTCATTTTTACTTTTTTTTTTTTTAGCATTCTCTTACTAATGTTCGTCTGCTTTGATTATTATTTTTGCCTTTTACAATCAACTCATCAAGTTTTGGTTGTCACTTATTAAAGATTTGCACGTGTTCTTTGTTGCAATTGAATTCAAATATTTGGCATTTGTTGCTTTTATTTTAATCATTAATGATTTGGTTGATTAAAAAAAAAGATTTTGGGATTGCACTTTTTTAAAAGATACCAAGTTTAGAAAATGAAAATGTCAAATATGCTTGATTTTAATTCCATAAGATAAAGTTTCATTATATTATACATCTATAGTGTAGTTAAATCTTCTAAATTATACCGATCGTTACTGGAAGAAGATGTGATTTGAATGAGTGATGAATTAGTGTAAGAAATAGAGAAAATGTGAATCTGTGCTCAAAGAGGAAATGAGTTGTGCTCAAATAGAGTTCGGTCTTGTTACACATCTACAAAAACTCAATTCCCTCTTATTTACTAGTTTATGCACTACTTGTTTCTTTTTACTTAAAACAAACAAAATTTTCATTTTCTTTTTTATTTTTTTCAAATTCTAAGACATTCAGCTAATTTAAGCTTCACATATAGCTTATACCAAATGTGATATGTCCAAAAAAGACATGTCACGTAAGAAATCTATTAATATTTAGTAATGTGTTGGACAACCTTAGCTTCCAAAATTCCAATCCCTAAAGTCTACCCTATATTTACACACTCGTTTGCTCTCACTTGAAAACAAACAAATTATTTTTTTCCTTTATTTTATCCGGTTGAAACTCTAATGCTCTAGTTTTACCTTAATGTAGTAACTTTTCTTATGTTAATAAAAAGAAAATACTGAATATAAGGAAAACTAATAAAAATGACCATTTAAAAGGAGTGTGAAAAGAAATGAAAGGTTTTTGGCAGAGAGTAGAAATAAGGGTGGTAATGGTATGGCTAAAAAAAGCAAAAGTTTTGATCCAATTTACATAGAAAGAGATGCAATTTTGGTCAAAAAAGTGGAAGGCCATAGGCCATAGTCTTCATCATAAAGTTCCACTCCCCATTCTTCTTTTTTCCACTTTCCATCTAATCCCCACTCTTTTTCTTCTTTCTATTTTCTTTTCTCTTTTCAACAATTTTTTAATCCTACGTGGAATTCATCTCTAATACACACATTATTTGGATCATTTCTTTTAAATCAACAGCCTTATGCCTAGATGGGTAGGAAAGTTGTCCCTAAACAAAAAATATACATATTCAAAACTATAAATTCATATCATCTATATTACTCTTCTTTCACAGCTTCTCACTCCGACTCTTGAATAAAACTTCAGTGAGTTCTCTAATACCAATCTTAACAAAATCAACGAGAGTCCCATATGGATCATTATCAACTGGTCACTCAACATATACTTGTTTCATTTTTATTTATTTATTTTTGTGTGTGTGTGTGTTAAGGAATATTATTTAGGGATTTGAAAATTATTCGTAAAAAATATTTATATTTTAATGTTGAAAGCTAATTTGGTAAGATGGTTGTTTAGAAATAATTTGCATAAGAAAAAGCAATATTTTGTTGTTTTCATATGGTTTCTTTCATGTTTTTGTTAAATTCACTGTTTGTATGTGACCCTTTTGTTTTGTTTGTACCATTGAATCAAACAAGTTATGATTTCAAATTAATTGATAATATAAAAATATATATATATATATATATATTTGAACAAATTTAAATATGGATAGTTGATCATAATTTTGTTGTACTCTCTTTTCATGCATGGAAAATTTTTAAAAAATAAAAAATAAAAAATTGAAAAAAGAAAGAAGAAGGAAATGTTGGCTATGCTTTATGGTAGCATAAAGCCATGATTGAAAGAGAAATATTCTTCAATCATGTTGGAGAGTTGATGAAGAAGCTAAGGACTTACCCCCACAATAATGATCTTTGTCCATCCCCCAACAACTTCATTCATTTTATGTTTTCTAATATCACTATGTTTTAGGGTCAGGCAGTTGTCCCGTGAGATTAGTCGAGGTGTGCGTAAGCTGGCCCGGACACTCACGGATATCAAAAAAAAAAAAAAAAAAAAAAAAAAAAAAAAAAAAATCACTATGTTTTACTCCTTTTTTCTTAACAATTTCATTCTTCAATGATATATTCATGAAATGAAATGACAGTTAGTAATTTTATTTTATTTTATTTTATTTTATTCTATTTTCTAAAATCCAATTATCAAATTTACATTTAATTACATGGCAATAATATGAAAAGTTCTACCTACTATTTTCGTTTATTTGCAGGTAATGTCAATTTTTTTTTAGTTCAACAACATTTCGGGTGGGGGATTCGAACCTCTGACCTCTTGGTTGAGGGGACATGTCAATAATTACCGTTGAGTTATGCTCATTTTGACACAGGTCATGTCAATTTAACTTAAAAATAATGTGGAGTTTATTAGATAAAATAATATATCAGTTAGTTTTGTAATTATTAATAGGAGTAGGCACCGCGAGAGCCCTAAAAAAAATTCAATGCTTCTACAAAGATCTTTGAATGTTATTATATTCTTCTATTTTCTTGTGATATGAAAACCCTAGCAATTTGAAATAGAATCCTTTGGGTATATGTGAACCACTAATTTTCAAACGCTAAAACCTTCAAATCTATTCGATTTCAACCTTGAGGATTAAATTAGATAGGATTGCCTTAAGATCAAAGTGCTCTTGAGACAAAAAAAACAAGTTATTGGCCCAAGAGTCGAACATTTCACAAGATAGGATGATTGATCCTTCTTGAATAATGTTCTTTGCATGCAATCCAAAGACATGAATTGCAAAATTCAAGAACCTCTCAACTGGCTAAACTTATAGAAAAAGTTCAAAGACCAAAAATCAATCCATCCTAATCAGTCTATACAACCTAATAGTCAAGCTTTCAATAGCCTCCTAAAATCCTAACTGCATGTCACATCATTGATCATAACAAAATGACAAAAAGTACTACTACGCTTAATACGTCATAATAAGGACAAAATTGAAAAACAATAAAATTACACACAAAAAATATTAAATTAAATATAAATAATAATTTAATGTCCTTTGGTGATTCATATCATCATGAGTAAAGTGGGAAAATACTTGATTCATTTTTTCATCGCTTGGTTTTGAAAAATTATCTTTTAAAAGATAAACTTCCTCCTAGTTTAACTAGTTAAGATATTCGAACCTAACTTTTATGTGTCAAAAATGCCAATTCCCACGGTGTTATACTTGTAACTATATACCTATTTAAAGAAAAACAAACATTAATGTGGACAATAATGATTATAATCGATCTAATATATATAGAGAGTTCAATTCAGTTGGTCTCGGTTGACAATCAATCTAAAATGTAGTTTTTTAATTCAACATGTGAGAGTATAGAGATTCAAACTTTTGATCTCATAGTCAAGGATATAATATCTTAACCAATTGAGGTATATAATCTAAAATAGGTAATAAATTGTATTATTAACATGGAATTTATTGGTTCGGTAATGGTTATTTTAGATTAAAAATTGCATAAATAATCAAATCGATGTAATGTATTAATAATTTGACATAATAAATATTTTTTTTACCATATGTAAATTGAGAGATTTGGACTTTTGACCTTTTAATCGAGAGTAAATACTTTTATGTCAATTGAGATTTATAATGGCAATATAATAAATACTTGTCATCTACATACATGTTATCTTTATTATTATTTTAAATAAAAAAAAAAAAAAAAAAAAAAAAAAAAAAAAAAAAAAAACTATATCTATACTATATATAAATGGGGCTTAAGGGAGAAACTTTTGATTTCCTTTTTAATACCTTTTTAATCTTCAAATTCCTCATTTGTCCTTACTATTTAATTATTTAATATTTAATTAGTTAAAGATCCAACACACGTATTTATTAAAAAATCCTTTTTTTAACTTTGAAAAATTGAAGATAAGCTAAAGTATATTTTCTCAAAATTTATATTTATTTCTTTAGAGATCTTTGATTTTTAAGATCCTTCTGACATTATTCTTAATTTTTAGGTTTTGAAATTTATTTAATTATTTGTTCTCATTGGTTTTCGGTGGTTATTGATAAATCGAATTTTTAAAATTACATTTTGTGAAATCTAAATTTAGATCATTTTTAAATCAAATCAAGTTTTGAAATTAAATTTTAAAAACTAAAACTCAAAATAATTGTTTTAAATTTTCAAAATTTCTAATTTGAAAAGATTATCATAACTACCGAAATTCACTTGAATCCTATAAATAGTGGTTTAAACCACCAAGGACAGATCGAAAATCATAGATAAAAAGAGGTGAAATTTTGAGTTTAGAGAATATAAATTTTTTTTTTTCTAATTCTTGGTCAAATCTTTTTTTATGGCCATAGTTTGCCAAGACGACACAAAGATAACAAATTGAAAAAATTCCAATAAACATCAACCAGGTGGGGGGAGGGAGGGGTTCATACTCCATCTTCAGCGATGTGAGTAAATATAGAAATATCCTCTAAATATTTCTTTTTAAAGTTTTTTTCCTATTTCTTTTTTAGGTAGGCTACGATATCTTTTGGAGATTTTGTTAGTTTTCTTTAGTATCGAGATTTATTACTTTATATTATATTTTCTCCACCCTACTTATAGAGTTTCATATGAATAAGAAATATTTTAAAATTAAATTATGTGAAATCTAAATTTGAATTGTTTTGATTTTTCAAATATAGTAAGATAATTGAGTTTAATTTTCGGTTAAGGCCCCGTTTGGGGTTGATTTTGAAGACGTAAAAAGTGATTGTAGATCAATTTTAACTGTTTTTTGTGTTTGGTTAAACTGATTCTTATTTTAAAAGCTACCACAACCCCAAACTAAGCCTAAATCAAATTAAGTTTTGAAATTAATTTAGAAAAACTAAAATTCAAATTAATTGTTTTAAATTTCCAAAACCATAACCACATCAAAATTCAGAGACTTATAAATTAAACCACTAGGGAAAGACAGGTCGAAAATCATAGATTAAAAGAGGTGAAATTTTGAGTTTAGAGGTTATAAGGTTTTTTTTTTTTATGGCCTTGAAAAAATTGCAACAAATATCAACCAAGTGGGAGGGGGAGGAGGCAAGGATTCCTACTCCATCTTGAGCTGTGAGTAAATATAGAAATAGAGTGTAAATATATATAGTTTTTTCTTATTTCTTTTTTAAGTAGGCTACTGTATCTTTAGAAGATTTTGTTAGTTTTCTTTAGTATCGAGATTTTATGAGCTTATATATCCGTTTGTTTCTCTAATATAGAAGCGAGTACACGCTGTTGTGTGAGTTCATTAGTATTGTTTTTTTTTTTTTTTTCCTTTCTCAAATGGGAGAGGAAATCAATCACTGTTACCTTCTTTTTTAAAAAAATTGATCTCTCTTCCTTATGCTTTTCTCCGACCCTCAAAATTTTTGATATATTTTTGGAATTTTTTTAGAGAAGATGATAGGAAGAAAATGATCTTTTTAATTTAATTAGTGCTAATTTAACCGTTGAATCAAGCATAGCTTTAATTAAGTTATTAATTATTAATTGATTACAAAGTTAAAATTTTGAAAAATATGCTTACCTAGGTAATTTGAAAGACTTTATACATCCAAATAATATTCAAAATTTAAATGTGCAATAAAGAAAAACTTTTAACATTTTGATATTGTATCAGGTATGATTTATATTCATGATATTGGTTATAAACCACTTTTATTAAAATGTGGGTTTCCTATACTTTTGATTTTTGTTCAATTTGGCCCCACTAAATATGATCAATTTTTGCAATAATTATAAATTCATGTGTAGTATTTATTCATTTTATATTTTTTGGTAAATTATAAAGGCATGTTTCAAATTTTTTAATTAACTTATACTTTTAAAGGTATTATAACACGTGCAATGCACGTAGTTCAAACTAGTTAATAATATATTTTGGTTTAATGGTTGAATTGATCTATTAGAATTGTTGTAATCATATTGTGTTATTGTGGAGGGTTCCAAAATTATTATAAGGCTGTTTAGTGATTATTGTGAAAATTGTTGCTATTTATAAATTTTGTTCTTTCTTTTCTTTTCTTTTCTTTTTTTACCTTAATTCGCCTTTTAATTTTTTAATAATACTTTTCTTCAAAGGGAAATTTAATGATACTTCTTTTTAAATGAAAATAATCATAATTGCAATTTTTAGTAATATTATTTATTCTTTATCATTTGGTACGTGAATTTTAATTTTTCTATGATTGTATCAAGGAATCAAATAATAAATTTGATGACAGTTATGTAAAACTAGTACATTACACTTTTGGTCTCTAACTTTTCATACAACCTAAATATAACTCAATTGATTAAAACATATTATATGTTCTAATATTCAGCCAATAAGTAAGAGGTTCAAACCATCCCTACCCCTATTGTTGCTTGTGCTTATAATAAATAAATAAAAAATCTATGATTTTTCATCCTATTATTTATTTGGTTGAAAAGGGTTGTATCAGATACTTGGGATGGAAGATTCGAAATTTTGCCTCTAGTCGAGGTACATGTCAATACTACTGAACTACATACTCTCACTTTGGTGTAAAATGTTATATACTTGGTTTTGAAATAAAATATGAAGTTTGTGTTTTGTTTTATATGATTGACTATATGAAGCTTATATAATTATGATACATGAATTAATGAACTAATTAAAATTAGATCCAAGTAATTAATATAAATTAATTGATTCTAAGTAATTAATCAATAATATTAATTGAATAGTTAATTAAAAATGAATATTGATACTAAATTTATTTTACTAATTAATACTAACTAACTAAAAAAAATTATTAACTAATTGATTTTTTTAATCAGTGCTTAATTCGTTAATTTAATGCTTTTTATTAATAAATTAGAGTAAATATATATTTTAATCAATCAATAACTGTTATTAATTTATTACACTTAAATAATAATTATGTAATTTATAGAACATTATTATCCATTATTTCAAATGCAGTCTTATTGATAATAAATTTGGTTTGAGCATATTAATCCATTTACATTAATTAGTTTAAATTAAATGATATAAATAAATATATCTAAAGGAAAATAAGACAAAATAAGAAAAAGAAAAAGAAGATAGGTATAAAGAAAACTTTAAAAAAAGAAAAATCACAATTCAATAAACTAATGGAGATTTTACATGTACTACATGAAAGAGGAGGGTTGTTAATATCATAAACTGGTTAATTAAGGGCCCGTTTGATAACGTTCTCGTTTCTTGTTTCTTGTTTTCAATTTTATTAAGAAATCTAAGCATTTAATAACTATGTATGTTTCTTGTTTCTCATTTTTTAGAAACACTCCCAAAATTTGTATAAAACTTTTGGGAACAACTAAAACTAGTTTCTCCTTTTTTGTTCTTGTTTCCAATTTTTTTCCAAACATAAATAAGAATATAGGTTTATTATTATTGAATGTATAGGTGTTAGGGTCATGAAATTCTATTTTTCTTTATTAAAAATGAAGAAACAGAAACAAGAAACGAGAACGTTACCAAACGGACCCTTCTTGTTTCCAATTTTATTAAGAAATCTAAGCATTTAATAACTATGTATGTTTCTTGTTTCTCATTTTTTAGAAACACTCCCAAAATTTGTATAAAACTTTTGGGAACAACTAAAACTAGTTTCTCCTTTTTTGTTCTTGTTTCCAATTTTTTTCCAAACATAAATAAGAATATAGGTTTATTATTATTGAATGTATAGGTGTTAGGGTCATGAAATTCTATTTTTCTTTATTAAAAATGAAGAAACGGAAACAAGAAACGAGAACGTTACCAAACGGGCCCTAAATATTCAAATGAGGTATAAACATAAATAGCATAAAATAAATATATATTTTGAACCCGACAAAGTTTAAAATTTTACAAAAATAACTTAATCTAAATCAAACTCAAACTCAAATATAATGTAAAATGTATGGGGAAAAATCACATTTATGCTATATTTAAAAAAAAAATGAAAAGCTTTTATATTTTAAGAGTATATATTCAATTTATGCTATGGAGTGAAATTTCTATATAGAATCCTCACTTCTAATTCTTGTAGGGTATAAATATATAGGATGTTAAATAATAGATTGTTTTGGTGTGCCACCTTATAAAACTTGTTCCAAAAAATGGAATATCTCATTCCCACCCTTTTACTCCCTAGTGCCAAATGACTTGTTAATTTTCAAATCTTATAACTTGGTCCCGTTTGATAACCATTTGGTTTTTTATTTTTGAAAATTATGCTTGTTTCTTCCCAATTTCCGTTTTCATCTTTCTCAAGGTCACATTTGAATTCCTAGCCAAATTCTAAAAACAAAAACAAGTTTTTGAAAACTACTTTTTTTAGTTTTCAAAATTTGACTTGGTTTTTGAAAATAAGGGAAAGATGTAGATAATAAAACAAAGAAACTTGTGAGTAAAAGTGGTGTTTGTAGGCTTAATTTTCAAAAACCAAAAACCAAAAACGAAATGGTTATCAAACGAGGCCTTAAAAGTCTTTTTTATGTAATACAGTAATGAATTGCTGGTAGATATTTTTAATTAATGAAGTTCAGTAAGTTACTTGTTTAGTTTCAATTTCAATTTGATTTTGATATGGTCTCTCCTAAATGTTTTGTTGATGTCAAAATCTGGACAGGGAAAACTCACTGGACCTTCACGTGACATCAACGGTAAATTTGTTTGAAAAGGGGAAGATGTGGCTTGCAAAACAAGGTAAACCTGCACACTGGTGTGGTGCTTGCCACACTGTCTTCTATGCTTAAGTCAGCAAGGAGAACGAAGATGAGCAAAACCAAGAGGAAGAAGAGAGAGTTCAGAAGTACAGTTTCAGACCTCTTCTTCAAGGTTGAAGAAAGATTTATATACATTCTCTTGTTTTTAGACAGATTCGGACTAAATTAAACCTGGTTGAACTAGGCTAGCCAAGGACACCATGAACCAAGCGGAGGGGAAGAGGCTTGACCCACTAGGCCAAAGGGTTGGGTTTGGCCCAATCCTTTCGACCTTCGCGGGTCTCTCCCCTGGTTGTATCATTGGGTCTGTGTTGCGCTGTCCTCATCAGTTCCGTGCATTTCGAGGTGGTTCAGAATTACATATAACAAGTTTCATTTTAATTTTATTGATTTGGATTTGGTTTCAATTTAAGACAAAATACACTTTTGGTTTTAGTTGATGCCTATTTGGTCTTGAAGTTTCAAAAATTACATTTTTTTTTATCTATGAGGTTTGAAAAATTGTTCAAAATAGTTATTGAGTTAATTTGACCATTAGTTAATTAATAGAAAAAAAAAATGATGTAACATTTTGAGGTGACATATTTTAACAAAGAAAAATTTAATAATTTTATATTAATTTTTTGGATTACATGTTTTTTTTACTTCATTTTTTACTCTATCTTCCCTCCCTCGTTTAAAATCCACATCATCTAAAAAATAATATACAATTATTAAAAACTCTCCACAGTCATTTAAAATTAGTCATCTTAATATGTCACGTCATTTTTTGTTAGTCAACCAATTGTAAAATTAACTAAAAATATCATTTAGAACTGTCTTTCAAATCTCAAAGACAGATAGATACCAATAGCAAACCAAATAGATCAAAAGTGTATTTTACCCTTTGAATGATCAATTCTAGATCGTTTTTATCCATCATAGAAAACACAATTTCATTATCATGTAAATAGAAAACGTGTCATATATTCAATACGATGGTGACACGAAGAATCCGATGGAGACCAAAATCTCAAATTTCTCCCTCTTTCATGATTGTGTGATTTTCTCCCTCTAGGGTTGTGAGTTAAAGTACGAAGTCCCTCTCCCATTCTTCATTCATTCCATTGAGCCATTATTGACTGAAATCTTACAACAAAGAAAAAACGAATATACTTTTGTGTGTGTTTCTTTTGCACCATCTTCTTCTTTTGCAAGGTGTACGTACGTTTCCAAACCTCTGATCGACGGTGGAGATCGTTTTCAACAGAAGTGGGCCCCTTCATATTTTTGGTTTTTTCTTTTTTATTGGATCATTCGTTCCTCCAAAAAGAAAAAAAGAAAAGGAAATGGAGGGAAATTTATTTTATTTTTTTTGAAGTGGGCCCCACATCGGGGAGTGCACAGTGTGTGTGCCACATCGGAATCTCTGAGATATTAAAGGCGCTTTCGTGTGCCACCACCACGCGCTTCTTCTGTGCGTGTCCATCAATCTCCTTCTTTAATAATTGTTAACCGTACTGCTTCTTACTATATATAGACTTTCCTAGATCTTCTCGTTACAAATATATTTATGCCGGAGGTCGAACACGCATAAAATTTGTATTCTCGATTAATAAATTAGAGGTTCAAATTTTCAAACCCTACGTGTTGTCAACAAAAAAGAATCATTGGCAATACTCGATAAATTTTTCTTTTTCTTTCGAAAAATATATTTTTTTTACAACACAAGAGGATGAGAGATTTGAACCACATACTTTTTGATCATTAGTACAAGTACAAGCGTCGAGATACTCATGCTGGCAAAATAATAATAATAATAATTTCACTCAGCTCGAATACTTAATAAATTAATTTTAATTTTAGACCCTTAATTTCACTAAATTTAACCTTAAACTTCAATTAGAGCGGCTATGCAATTATCCATATTTTAAAAAAAAAAAATAGAAATTTGTCATTTACAAAAAAAAAAAAAAAAAAAAAAAAAGATAGAGATTCAAGGCCATGCTAAAAATTTTTTGGGAAATCCTCAGATATGGCCAGAAATTACAGTGTAGTTTCGAAAAATGGCCAAACCGTATTTTTTAATGAAAAATGGCCAAACCAGTTTTCCTAGCCTATTTTCGTGCTATATAAACTTACTTTTTTGCCCTTCAGCCACCCCCCACGTCTATCCTATATTTGTGCCGCCGTATCTTTTATTTTTTTTTTTCAAAAATAATCTATAACATCTCATTCCATGAATCAAGGGATTTTTAGTTACACGATCATCTCTCTCCATCTTCATTTTATTATTCAACGGTGGGTCCTAGTTGTAAGTAAAAAATGTTCCATATCTATATAAACAGAAAAAATTAGCAGAAATTGAAGCATCCTGGATGTCGAAAAAACTCACTCGAGCTTCTCTGAATGTCATGAAGGCATCTGTGAAGAAGTATGGAATAATCGATGAATGTAGAAGAAGACTGATGGTAGAACGATGGAAGGGTTTGTCTCAGAGGTTCGAATGATGGAGGAAGGGGAAGGGGTTCTCTCGCTAATGGTAAGTTAGAAGGGTTTGAAATGAGGAAGGGGAAAGGGTTTTTTTTGGAATGTGTTCCCAAGAGAGTAATTATGCCTTAGGGTTTTTTCCAAGAAGCTATCAATCCAGAGGTTTGTTTGAAATTGTGTATCAATTTTTTCATTTTTTTTTTCTGATTATACTTTAATTCTGATATTTTAGGTGTTCATCCCATATTTTAGGTGAATCTAGATTTTTTTCTGATTATACTTTAATTCTTCTTTGAATCTGGAATTTTTTTTAATTGAGGTTGTTCTTCATTGTTATTGAATTTGGTAAGCTCTTACATTTTTTTCTCTTGATATACACTGTTTAAATTTAAGTCCTCCTATTTTTTCTCTCTTTTTTTGAATTCAAATCTCTTGTTTTAAATCTAGGTTGTCAGATTTATATTCCATTTCATTTGAATTTCGGTTAGTTTTGATTTGCTAGATGAATCAATGGGTAAGGAAGCTAGATTTGATTGTTTGAAATTGTGTATCAATTTTTTCATTTTTTTTTTCTGATTATACTTTAATTCTGATATTTTAGGTGTTCATCCCATATTTTAGGTGAATCTAGATTTTTTTTTTCCGATTATACTTTAATTCTTCTTTGAATCTGAAATTTTTTTTTAATTGAAGTTGTTCTTTCATTTTTTTCTTTTGATATACACTGTTTAAATTTAAGTCCACCTATTTTTTCTCTCTTTTTTTGAATTCAAATCTCTTGTTTTAAATTTAGGTTGCCAGATTTATATTCCATTTCATTTGAATTTCTATTAGTTTTGATTTGCTAGATGAATCAATGGTAAGGAAGCTAGATTTTCTCCCTTATTTATAGTGTATTTGTTTTATTTTATTTTCAGATTTAAGATTTGTTAAAGGGTATTTTCGTCCAATTTCATGCCAAAATAGTTTACTAAAAATAGGATTTGGCCAT
The DNA here is from genome assembly GCA_017139565.1 of Luffa aegyptiaca. Lineage (NCBI taxonomy): Eukaryota > Viridiplantae > Streptophyta > Magnoliopsida > Cucurbitales > Cucurbitaceae > Luffa > Luffa aegyptiaca. Next base: position 30,847,982 of record CM029404.1, read on the forward strand.
TTATCAAATTGGAAATACGATTGGCCATTTTTCAAATCAGCTATTTTTTTTGGCCATTTATCTGGTTGCCCCAAATTTTTTTACGATAATATATGTTTTAACTAGTTAAGCTGTGCTCAGATTAACAGAAAATCGTCTGTTAACTAACCAATAAATCACACGAAATTCAACTTGCATATCACCAAAAATCAAGTTAAAAAATGTTGAAACTCAACGAAATACTCTAACATAGCCACAAAAAGACCCAAATCCAACTAATTAAAGAGCATTGAGCACAAATTCAAGAATGAATACACCTTGAAAAGTAATCTATCATAGCCGGTCACAAATATGGAAGAATAAATAAAAATCAAAATTTAACAAAGTGAGGATATTAATTGCACCACTAAATAAATAAAAATCAAATTTTAACGAAGTGAGGATATTAATTGCACCACTAAAACAAATATATGACTTTAATTGTACTACTTTTTTTTTTTTTTTTTTGAGAAGACTTTAATTGTACTACTTATTCATGTATATACTTAAATAGATGAAATTTAAAATTCAAAGTTAAAATTGATTCACCAAAATACTTGACTATCAATGTAAAAGTGGAACTTTTTTAGACAAATTTAATTTTTACAATTAATTTTATGATTTTTCTCCAAATACTAGTATTTTCATCAGCATATTCATAATTTTCAAGATTTCATTCACATGAACATATTTTTAATTCAATCAATGTGGGTAGATATCAACTCTCCCATCTTGAAGAATGTAATAGGTGTTTTATTCACTAAGCTATATTTTAATTGATTTTGACATGAACTTTTTCATTTTGATAAAGTAACTCAAGTGGTTTTACTTGAATTAAAAGTGTCTTGGTTGCTATGACGTCGATAGACTTGCATTCAATCTATAATTCAATAGTTGAAAAAACAAGGTTAAGTTACAAATTTAATCTCTACAGTACTTTAGGTATTAATTGTATCTATTTAGTTGTGAGTTTCGAAAAAAATTTAATTACCTTTTCTAAAATTTGGATAATTTTTTATTTAAGTCCAGGTCATTAACATCAACAATATAACACATACATGACATGCTTCCATAGATAAATTTTGGTTGATTTTTTTTTTTTAGTTTAACAATAAATAGGATGAGGATTCAAACATACTTCTTGATCGAAGACTAGCCAGTTGAGCAATGTTTAATTTGACAATTTTGAGTGAGTTAATGAGATGTGACAAACTATTAGATAAGCTAATAAACATGTGACATATTATTCTTTTAATAGTTTAAAGACATGAACTAAATAGAAATCCAATGGTTCAATTACTATTTGGAAAAAAAAAAATCAAATTTAGAATTTAGAATTTTAATTATATAATTTATTTAAAATCACAAACTTTAAAAAACTTTAGTTATGTCCATAAACTATAAATTATGATTATATATAATCTTTACCATTAATACTTTTTTGGGAAAAATATACTTTTGGTCCATGAGGTTTGGGTTAAGTTACACTTTGGTCCCTGAGTTTTCAAACTCAACAAAAATACCCCTGAGGTTTGAGATAAGGAGCACTTTGGTCCCTGCCGCCTATTTTTCTGTTAAATACTAACGGTTGCTGACGTGGCATATATTTTTTATTTAAAAAAATATTTTTTAATTTTTGAAAATAAAAATATATTAAAATAATAAAATATTATTATTTTAAAATTTTTTAATTTCTTTCTCTCCCATCCTCATTCTTTAACTTCATCACCCACCTACCAGAACCCACCCATGTTCCCTACCGGCGGCAGCACCGGCCATCAACCACCGCCGGTAAGCACTTTCCGACCGTCGGTCGCCAGATTTTTTTTTCTTTTTTTTCCTGTTTCTTTCTTCTTCTTTCTTTCTCTCTCCCTCATCATCTCACCCCGCCGCCGTCGTCGACCACCCACGCCGCCGCAAGCCTTCCGGTGAGTCCCTTCCCTCATCCCTCTCGTTTTCTTTCTCTTTTCCTCGTCTCCTTCTCTCATCCTCTCTCACTCACTCGTTCGCTCTCCCTCTCGTCTCTATAACGTTTGCGTCGTACCACCGCTCACCCAGAACCGACCGCTGTGAGACCCACGCCGCTGCGAGCTTTCCAGTAAGCTCTATCTCTTCTGTAGATCCACCACCGCGAACACCGCCGCCAGAAATCTCCCAGATTATAAACAAAAAAGTACATGAAGGGAGAGAGGGAACGCACGAACGAACCGACGGCAGCGCGAGCTTGGTTCCAGATCTGACGAAACCACCCCACGACCCTCAGGCGAACGTGACCGACGACGACGCGAGCTTCTTTCCAGATCTGACGAAACCCCCCCACCCCAACGAACCTCATGCGAACGGTGACCGACGACGACACGAGCTTCTTTCCAGATCTGATGAAGCCCCCCCCCACGAACTTTTTGCGCCGGCGACGGGAGGAGGGAGCCCTCGTCCCTCTCCCTTTTCTTTATTTATAAAAAGAAAGTGAAGAAAGGGAAGTCGGCGCCGGTTCGTTCGAGGGTGCTGGTCGGTTTGTCAGTGAATGACGCGGTTCACGGGTTCGTTTGTCAGCGACGCGGTTCACTGGGTTTCATTTCAGTGCTGTTTTCATGGGTATACTGGGGTAGAACGAACGACGTGATGAAGAACGGTTTCGTTTTCGGCCTAGATCTGAAACGAGGAGGTCATTTCCAAATCTGAAAAAAAAGAGCTAGGAGAAGATGAAAAGATGAGAAAAAGAGGGGAAAAAAAGTTACCGGAAGCGGTCGGCCGCCGGTGAGCGGTGGTCGCCGGCCGTCGGTCGCCTTCAGCCAGTGTGAAGAAGAAAGAAGAAGATGGAGGGGGGAGAAGAAGAAGAAGGGGAGAGAGAAAAGTAAAATTAATATATATATATATATATATTTATTATTTTAATATTTTTTATTTAAAAAAATTAAAAAAATAATTTTTTTATTAAAATAATATTGCCTCGTCAGCCACCGTTAACATTTAACAGAAAAATTGACGACAGGGACCAAAGTGCTCCTTATCTCAAACCTTAGGGGTATTTTTGTTGAGTTTGAAAACTCAGGGACCAAAGTGTCACTTAACCCAAACCTCAGGGACCAAAAGTGTATTTTTCCCTACTTTTTTTTAGTTCAACAATATATAGAGTGAGAGAATCAAACTTCTAATCTCCGTTCAGAGTGATTAGAAAAAAATCTTTTCGTTCAATGTAAATGTCTTAACTAATTGAGTAGTGTTCATATTGACTTCTACTAGTATCGTTAACTAAATAAAGATGTACAATATTTATGGAGAAAAATGAGTTATTTTGTTATAGGCTAAATTATAAAACAAATACCCGTGAACCATGAGGTTTGTTTCAAAAATGTCCCTGAACTTTAAAAAGTTTCAAAAATATCCTTGAACTTTAAAAAATGTTTTTAAAATATCATTGCCGTTAATTTTTGGATGGAAACCGTTGAAGTTTCAGTTTCATGAATACCCTTGAACTTTAAAAAAAAAAAAATTAAATACCCTTATTGGAAAATGCTTTTTTTTTTTTTCTATTCTCTCACCGTAAATTCTTCCTCCATGAAAATTAATGAGAAACTTTACTCATTTGTCATGTATTCATAAACTAGGAGCTTTTCTTCTCCTTCAACCCATCATCCCAAGAGTTTGACTAGATTTTCGTGTTGAAACTTCAAGATGACTTTTGTTTTGTTCTTAAAATTCTACATGTGCTTGACTTCATTTTGTTGGTAATATTTTCAATATTATTTCCTCACCAACCACTACCCATTAGCTTTCTCTATATTCATTTTATGAAAAATAAATGAAACTATTTTGTATATTGGTTCAAACAATCCTTAAATATTAATAAAAATAAAATTATATATAATTTTTTTATTAATTAATCTTGTAAACTACACCAAACCCATGGTCTTATAAACATCATTCTTTTTATCACTAACATATACAATCAGAGAGAGTAAAAAGAAAAGAATATATATATATATATATTCAATTATCTTCTTTACACTTTCTAAAAGAGAAAACTTGATTTCAAAGTCTGTTTTCATTTGTTATTGTGTTGAACACAACCGTTGAGGATCCCACATTGAAAAGAAAAGTGGAGACCTCACAATTTATATGTTAGAAGGGTCACCTCATTCATTGCCAATTGGTTTTGAGGAGGAAGCCCATGTTATTTAATAACAACCTTTATAAGAAAATTTTACATTAATTTTCATGGAGGAAGAATTTACGCTGAGAGGAGGAAAAAAGAAAAAGCATTTTCCAATAAAGATATTTATTTTATTTTATTTTTTAAGTTCAAGAGTATTAATGAAACTGAAATTTTAACGATTTCCATAAAAAAAAAAAATAACGACAAGAGTATTTTTTAAACATTTTTTAAAGTTCATGGATATTTTTGAAACCTTTTAAAGTTCGAGACATGTTTGAAACAATTTAGAGGTATTTTTTATAATTTAGCCTTTGTTATAATATGACCAACCAATAAAGTGAGACAATTTATGAAATGGATTGAGGGCGGGCCCAATATGTACTCGTCATCTCCCAATCTTGAGAAATTGATGTCAGAGATTAGGGAGTTGGAATTCCACTTGAGAATTGGATTCCTCAAAAACAATTTTACGTCATGTTTAATAACTATTTGTTTTTTTTTTTAAATTATGTTCCTTTTCTTCCAATTTTTTTCGATGATTTTCATCTTTGTTAAAGACATTTGAATTTTTAGTCCAACTTCAAAAATAAAAATAAATTTTTGAAAACTACTTTATTAAGGACACATTTAAAAATGTTTTTTTAACTTTAGATACCAATGGTACATAATCATGAAGATTTAAGAACTAAATTGACACAAATATTAAAATTTTAAGGATTAAAAGATACAATCATCAAGATTTATGATTTAAATATAATGTTCAAAGTAGGTAAACTAAGGGCGTGTTTGGGGTTGATTTTAGAATGAGTGAAAGTGATTATAGAATAATTTTTAATCGTTTTAGGTGTTTGATAAAAACTGATTTTTTTTATTAATTTAAATACAAGCACTTTTCAGTTACCTTGATTTGCAGAATCTTGAGAGTGTTTTTAAAATTAACTCCCCTATAATTTGTCACATCTTTCAAGGGATTTTTTAAAAAATACTATTATATCCTTCCCTAGTTAGCTTATGTGTTGTATATGTGATATAGTTACTTTCTTATTTTACAATTTGACAATAGTTTTTTTTTTCTTCTTTGAAACAGGGGTGTTATATATATCTTTTCCATTATTTTCAAGTCGCAATTACAAACCAACAATTTTATTATTCAATAAATAAGATTTAAGTTTTATATTTATTGTTTAAGGAAACAAATTATATCAACAATTTATTTATTTTTCTTGGTCCATCAATTAATTCAATATTTTTTTTATATAAAAATTAATTTTCCTAATATTTTATCAAATAATTTAGTGTAATTTGAATATAATTTTTACAATTGAAATCATATAAAATTTTAAAATAACTGTCTTCTAACAAGTTTAAATATGGAAAATTAATATAAAAACAATGGAAATGATATACCTATTTTAGTAATTTTATCTAAAGCACACCGATTTAATATCAATTTACCAAATACTCTAATTTACTTGCGGTTTAAAGTTAAAATTTACCAAACACTAATTTACTTATTATTATAGCTGATTTTTCTAAAAGCACAGTTGACAACAATTATTTTAAAAGCTACAACAATACCAAACTAAGTGTAAATTTATAATAAGCTAAATATACCAAATAGTCTCTAATCTTTTATGTAATTTTCAATTGGGTTCATAATTTTAAGAAAATTTCAAACTTACCCCAATTTATTAAAAATTCTCAATTAGATTTTCACATAAAAAGACAGGTAAAAATGTATTAACATAAAGTTGATCATATGTCATTAAATTATTGTTTCAAAAAACATATGCACTTAAAACACATAGATGAAAATTTTCGATGAGTAAACTTAGATTTGCCAATAGACAAGTTGAGTTCTATGCGTCAAATAGAACCTAAGTGATATATTCCAAATCTGTCAATAAACAATAGTTTAATGACACATCAACTTTACGTTAACAAATTCAACAAACTTTTTTTAGGAAAAATAACTAATTGATAATTTTGTTGAGAAAAACCTCAATTCTACCGTAATAATAAGCAAAAAAAAAAAAAAAAAAAAAAAAAAAAAAAAAAAAAAAAAATTTACGTGGAAACTCCAAAACAGAGAAAAAACCACTATCCATAGAAAGAAATCCACTATGTGAAAATTTGTTACAATCACAAATAATTATCTCTCCGACCCAACACTCTCTCAAAGCTTTATACGGCTCACACAACTAGAATTAGGGTCCGTTTGGAATACATTTTAATTTAAATGTTTTTCAAGAATGCATTTTTTTAAAAAAAACATTTTATATAAAAATTGTTTAGAATTTAAACACTCACATGTTTGGTTGCATTTACTCATAAGTGTCTGTATACTCAAGTTATTGTATACTTCAAAAGTCTTTTTTAAAAAGTTGGTTTCAAGTGTTTCTCTCAAAATGATTTATTTATCAATTTCATTTTTTAATAAGTTATTTTTACTAGTTGCCAAACACTAGAAATTTTTTTAAATGATTTTTTTTTCAAAATTAAACACTTGAAAAGTTAAACCAAACACACCCTTGTCCTTAGTATACCAAGCTTAGAGTGATTCTAAATGAGATTGCTTTGAAACCAAAACCATAGATTCCTTTTATAGTACTTAGTGCCCACACTTACTTGAACTTTTTCGATATAGGACAACCCACTTCTAATATTTTGCGAATAATCAAATTATGAATTATATAAAAGGTTAAGAGCCATGGGTATATTGAGGGTTTGTGAAAAAAGGGACGACATATGATTTTTGTTACGTTATTTAATGAAGCCGTCCAATTAAAATTACTATGTTTTAAAAATAAGTTTCAAAATTATCAAAATTTAAAAGTAAATCAAAAAATATATATTAAAAAGGAAAAGAGTCAATGAGAGAGTGGATATTTATTTTTGTAATTACTCGAAAAGAAGAATTGGGGGGTTTTGTTTTTTGTTTTGTTTTGTTATCTTTTAAAAGACAGCGGGTTGTCGTCCGGGTTTGACGGACACGCGCCCTCAAAAGACGGTGTCCTTACTTACTTCAACTCTCCCTCTAAACTAAACCTCACTCTCACATACTCTCATGCAATCAATCAAACCCACCAAAACGACGCTGTTTCTTCCTTCTCATACTTCCTTTGCCTCCCTTTTTAAACTAATCAACCAAAAATAAAAAATGTTTTTTTTTTCAATTTTGAACAAACACTTTTAAAATGTCTATTTTTATCTCTCAATTTCATAATTTTTATTTTCACCTTTTGAATTTTTTTAAATAACTATCTATCTTCGTCTTGGTTATATTATTTTTTCATCTAAAGTTTTTTGTGATTCTTCCATTTAAAGTTCACTTATTCAATGCTTGATTTTGAGAATTCAAAGAAAAAAAAAAAGTTTCAACCTAGGTGATTTAAATATACACTCCATTGCCCACATTGGTACATATACTTTGTAGTAATTGTATTAAAATTTTTAAAATTGAAATAAAGATGATAACTAATATTTAAAAATTAAGTTTATAAACACTCATTCCGTCTATATGTTTCTTTGTTTGGTTATCTACTTTTTTCATGTTTTAAAAGAATGAATCGAGTTCTGAAAACTTAAAAACTAAAAATTTTAATTTTTTTTTTCAACATTGAGAAAAAAGTATAATTTAAACAACCAAGGCTCCGTTTGATAACCATTTAATTTTTGGTTTTTGAAAATTAAGTCTATAAACACTATTTTCATCTATAAGTTTTTTTGTTTTGTTATCTACCATATCCCTGTGTTTTCAAAAACCAAGTAAAAATTTGAAAATTAAAAAAAAGTAGTTTTTAAAAATTTATTTTTGGAATTTGATTAAGAATACAAATGTGTCCTTAACAAAAATGAAAACTATGGTAAGGAAATTAGGAAAAAACGAACATAATCTTCAAAAACTAAAAATCAAATTGGTTATCAAATTACTCTAAATTATTATAAAAACAAGAGTTTATTAATTAAAATTGAAGTTTAGGGACCAAAATGAAATAAGTTAGATGGTTGGATGGAAACAAAATGAGATTAAAAAACAAAAAAGAAAAAGAAAAGAAAAGAAAGAAGAGAGAGAAAGAGAGGGAAGAAAAAGGGGGCCAAAGACAGAGGAAAAAAGCTCTGTTTTTTCGCTTTAATCAATGACTGTGCCCTGTCTCTCCTCGTCTCTCACACACATGGTTTCCCTTTCGACATTTTCAGGTTTAATGTGAATTTGTTGAAGGAAGAGAGAAACAGATTAGAGATTCTGAAAATCTCATCTCTTAATCAAAATTCCATTCAATTCCCAATACAATACACACATAACCCACATCCATTAATGCCCTCTTTTTCATTTTTCTCCTCTTCTTCCCTCTCCATCCCATTTCCCCTTTTCCCTTTTTCTTCTTCCCACTCATTCATTCCCTCTTCTAGGGTTTTGAAACCAAATCATACCCCCCAATCCCCACCAATTTCAGCTAATTACATCATTTAATTCCCTTCCTAATTCTTCTCTCTTTTTGGGACCTGTCAAAAAAAAGTCCCTTCTCTCTCTGATCACCTTCTTCTCTATTCCTCTCCCTTAATCATTTTTGGGTTTTCTCTTTTTCACCCCCTTATGCTCGCTTCTTCTTCTTGTTAGGTTTCTTTTTCTGGGTTTGTCGACAGGCTTCGTCTCCTGTGCTCGTTTCTTGCATTTCCTTTTCTGGGGTTTTCTTTTTCTTGATCATGGACTAGAATGTGGAAGATCTGATTCTGTTTTTGACGATTTTTGGGGGATCCATGTCTTGGTTTGCTCCCCTTTACCCTGATCGAGTTTTAATGCCGCCTTCTTTTTGACATTTGTTTTTCTCCCTTGGCTGCAAGTATTTTTCTTGTCTCTCAAAATGCATTTCACGAAGCTTGATGATTCTCCTATGTTCCGCAAGCAGGTCAGCTTTCTCTTTCTCTCTCTCTCTCTTATAATTAATGTGTTTACTTTTGTTTTAATTCATCTTCTCTATCGAGCTCAATTTTGCTGGGTATTAATTATTATTGGGTTTCTGAGACATACAAGGAAACTAGCTTAAGAAGTTTTAAGGGTATTATTATATTTCGGCGAACCCTTCTGAGAATCCTGGAAACCGCCCTTTTCTTTTAATGAACACTTTCCTTATTTGTTTCTTGGCCAAGCAGTCAATTTCGTTTTGGAAAAGTTCCTTTAATGAACGGATATGCCAGTTATAACTATCGTCGTTCAGTAAATTACTTGATTGCTTTGGTCGTCATTTAAATGGTTAGATATTGGTTTAATGAGCCTATTTCAGAAAATATTTTATTCCCAAATTTGAAATTTACCTGACAAGGAAAATTGGGTTGCTACCTGTTCTTAGGATGGGGATTTGATAGTCCTTTACAGCAATTTTAGTTGAATTTCTGATAAATTGTGTAGGAGGCTACAAAGATAATGGACGATTATTATTGTGCTTCCCCGGACTACATTATTTGTTTATTTTAATTTTTGTTATTTATTCACCAACATAAAAATACTATGGTCCCTGATTAGTGTATAGGATTTGTAATTTATCCATAGACCGTTCCTATTAGCATTTTGAAATTTTTGTATGTGTATATATATGAGTGTGTGCATGTCTAGATATATCTATTTGGAAGGAATGTTCCATAATATAAATGCTTGAGTTCTTATCCTGTCTTAAGTTTTTCATGAGAAAGTTTTCCTGGTTGCAATATTCTTTATGCCAGAGCTCCAAAGTCTGTTTGCTTGGTTCTCACTTTTATTTTTTAAATCTTGAAATTATTTTGATCTGATAAGCAATTGGTAAAAGGATATGAGCAAATAGGTGTAGAGGATAATGACCATCACCATCTCTAATAATTGACCTAAGAGCAACCATAAACCTAACTCATTCCCAGACTCTCTGATACTGTCTCCTTTTTAATCCTAAATTATCTACTTATTAGTCTTTCTATGTCTGCCTGAGCTTGTTAAGATAAAGCCATACCATATGATTACTGATCCTTAAACTGAGTGCTGGACTGCCAGCTAATTGATCTTAAAAGTTTATCACACAGAAAAATGAGCTGTTCAAGATAGATCATCTTCCGAAGATCTCCTCATGAATATATAGTGAACACCCAAAAAGGAAAAAAAAAGAAAAGAAAAGAAGATGACAGTGGTTTTGGCTGGCTTGTTCACAAATGAATAGTGCCTTGGTTTCTCCTTGTCAATTAATCCTATATGATATGGATTTGATTTTCTTATGAAACAGAAACAACTTTTTCACTGATGTAGAGAAGAGTACAAACAAATGTTAGCACTTCTAGGAGTATACAGGAAAAGCACTCCAGTTTGAATTGTTTATAAAAGGAATATAATCAAACCGATTATTCTAAGGAACACCAATTGGATGATTTAAACCTTGCCTTCTTAACAGCATAATCTCAATTCCCTGGCTTGTCAATAAAAATTATGCAGGTGCTCTGTACATGACTCCCACATGATAAATGCATATGGTCTACCAATTATGCTTGGACCAAAATTTTGGATATAGGACGGTACTTGAGTGGATCCTGATGATCCGAAGTTAAATCTTCGAAAATATCTGATCATGTAAGTTGCAAGCCCCCGTGAAAAGAAAAAAAAAAGAACAATTATGGAAGTAAAGTGGATACAAGAGGGCCTTGAAGGAAGAATATATTTTTTGGGATAAGAAACGAGATCCAACACCTTCAGATTTTTAAGCATAGCCTGGTAAATGATTTAATTGCAGTCGGAAAGAGGAAATACAGAGATGTTTTTGTAAATTCTGATTTTGGCTCTCTGAATTCATTTAAATACATCTTAAGATTGATTTATCTGCAAGCATGCAGGTTTACCTAGGTTTCTCTTACACTAATTCTAAAGATGGGTGTATTCTTAAGGCACTGACAAATGACAAATTTGCATGCTTTACCTGTTGGAATATTTTTCATATGAAAGTTGTTGAATTGTAGGTGTTGTTTTTGTTGTTAATGACATTTGTGATACAGATACAATGCTTGGAGGAAAGTGCTGAATTATTGAGGGAGAGGAGTTTGAAGTTTTATAAAGGATGTCGAAAATACACGTACGTCTATTTTGACATTTTTTATTCTTTATTTGTTTATCGTTTAAAAAATATGTAATTCAGGAAGAGTTTCTCTATCAATCCAACTGTGCTTCTACATGAAATCAAACTCTTCTTTAAAGGACTTTATTCCAAGTTGGAAATTCTAAGTAGTGTTTAAGTTCTCTTTCTGCAAATTATGCCTTAATGTTTAGTGATTTTTAATTTTGTCCATGGGTACACTGCTAAATATTATGGAATTTCAAATATGATTTTGGTTTACTTGACCTTTTTTTCTGTCTGGTTGGTGCTTCTTTTGGCATTCTCCATTATAACCTTCTTCTATGTTATATGTAATCCTAATCCATATTGTAACAAGGGAGATGATGATAGCATTTCATGTTTTCTTGTTTCTTCATTGCTTATTGTTTTCCTATGTTATGAAATAGAATGATATTTCATGATTATTTGATGTTTTATGTGCAGACTTCTTGAGTTTATGATTGGGGTTGTTCACCAATGACATTAATTTTCTTCGTTTACTCTCATACATGTAGAACTTCTAAAAATTTCACTGCTCAACTATAGCTACTCACAGAAAGATTTTCTTTTCTAATCAATATAGTTTTGGTTAGATTGGTGTGGTCAACTTTTACTCTCAAGGACAAGATTCAGCAAGAATTTTCTAATTTCCCTTTCTTTTTCTATTTTTCAGTGAAGGACTTGGTGAGGGATATGATGGCGATATTGCTTTTGCAAGTTCCCTGGAAACTTTTGGGGGAGGGCATAATGACCCAATCAGTGTTGCTTTTGGAGGTATGCTTGTTTATTTTCAAATTTATTTGGTAATGTTAGACTTGTGAATTGTGCATAAGCTTGAGACATAGACACCACATGATTTTGTGTAACACTTGCATTGAAAGTTGCGTGACTGTTTAGCTGTGTTTTGTTGTTTGCTTTTTTGTGTGCAGTTATATTGATTTCTCTTTATTTGCAACAACTCTGCTCTATCTCCTTTCTTTTTTCATATGATGATTGCATGTATGACTTCTATTACATATTATCTTCTATATCATGTTGAGCTAAATCTGCTAGTTGAGCAGATGGTTCAATCTTGCTTGGTCATTTAACTTGTAGATGATATTTCAGGACCTGTCATGACCAAATTTACAATTGCATTGAGGGAAATTGGGACATACAAGGAAGTCCTTCGTTCCCAGGTATAGTTTGTCTCATGTATAAATGTGTTTTGAGTATTGTGTCATCTTCCATTATCTTTTCTTTAATCACTGTTCAGGATTGTAGTTTTTATCTATTCTTCTTTTCTGCAATTATAGTTTTGTCTTGGGAAAATGCTGGATGAAATTTATATTTTGTTTCATTTATCACTGATCTTCCATGAATAAAATTTTCCTTTGTACAATATTCTTCTCTATAAATTCAAATTTACAGTCTTTCGATAGAGGCCACTAAAACATTTTTTGGAAGTTGAATATTCCGTTAGAATGCATTTTATATTTTTCTTCTTTTTCTATTTGTCAGGTGGAGCATATGCTTAATGACAGATTACTGCAGTTTGTCAATCTTGATTTGCTTGAAGTCAAGGTACTACAAATTACAAATTTTTCCGTTGGTTGGATGGTCAAAGGGACAAGCTTCTCAAAACCATATGTCATTAAGGCCATGGGTTCAACTATCTAAGATGTTATATCCTATGAGTTTTATGAGAGTAAATATCATTTTATCAATGAAACTGTTTCTTATAAAAGAAAAAAAGACTCCTTTGGTATGGGATCCTATTCATTTCCAAGTTTCATTATGGATCTCTCTCTCTCAAAACTCTTTTGTAATTAGAACTTTTTTTTATTGCTTAATGTGATTTGGAGGAATTTTTTGTAATCCCTTGGCTCTTTTGAGTTGATTTCTTATCTCCCTCTGTTTCATCTTCCTTTGAAGTTTGTTTCCTATAAAAGACTATATAAGTATGCAGCTTGTCTGTTTGTTGTTGAGCACCTCTTTTAAGGGATCTATTGTTAGTGTAGGAAGCAAGGAAGCGCTTTGACAAGGCTAGCCTTCTCTATGACCAGGTGTGTGATTGTTCTGTATGAAATATATAGCTACAGTATTGTGCTGCTTCATTTGTTTTCGTTGGATTTACCTCTCCTCAAGTTAGACAGCGTGGATTAAAAATATTTATCAGTATATCATCATAACCAGTGTGTGTGTGTGTGTGTTTTTCAGGTGCACATTACAAAAATGCATGTTTTTTTTAATATGTAAAATAGTTAATGAAAAATTTAAGAATTAGAGATGTAAGAGATTATTTAGAGAAAAGATGATTTTTTCAAAACAAATATTGTGAGGTGCTAGAGGCTCGTGCGCTAGTGTGATTTAGCCTGTTTTGAAATTCCTTGGAGCTCACTTGTTTGCTTCTAAGCCAAGAGGAGAAAGCTTCTGAAATAAGAAGATGATATAATAATAAAGTGAACTGAAATTCATTTCTTCAATGAAAAGTTTTGTTTCTGGTAAAAAAAGATAAAGTGAACTTTTAAACATGGCTGTGTTGACGAGACCTGAAATTCAAGAGTCAGGTTGTAAAATGGCTTTTGTAGTTTGTAATTCTTTTTTTGGGTTTGTGCTCAATAGGATTGTAGGACGGAGAGGCTGTTATCAACTTTATGGTGCTGTTTTAGATGGTTCTTTGTTGACTTTTAAATATCCTTATCCCCTTATCTGCAGTTCACGTAGAAGTGTCTGAAGTAACTGAAACAGCTTGATTATCGTAGTTTCAGTTGTTTTGAAGTTATTTTTAGTATGCTCTAATATTTAAGTATCTATGTCTTGTTAGATTTTTTTTAGTTAACTTCAGAAAAATATGACATTGCAGGCTCGTGAAAAATTCCTGTCGCTGAGAAAAGGGACTAAAAATGATGTTGCTAGTCTTTTGGAAGAGGTATTATGCTAAACCCAAAGTTTTAAAGGTTCTCATCCTAATTTTTTAAGCATAGAATTTAGTGGTATTTGAGTTTTATCATTAAATCTAATTTGGTCTTACACATTCCAGGAACTTCATAATGCAAGATCTACATTTGAGCAAGCGCGCTTTAATCTAGTAATTTCTGCACTCTTGTTTGATTATTGATATATGATTCAGATATATGATTCAAATTATATTTCAAAATAATTTAACTCATAGCATTTCTTTTACTTTTATCCATCTTTGTAGGTGACTGCTCTTTCTAATGTTGAGGCGAAAAAAAGGTTTGAATTTTTAGAGGCAGTGAGTGGGACAATGGATGCACATCTTCGTTACTTCAAACAGGTGAGTTCTTGAAAATTAATTTTGGCATATTTGGTAATTGAATCGGCCTATTTTCCTACTCATATTTTACCTCTTCCCTGCAGGGTTATGAATTGTTGCATCAGATGGAGCCGTATATTAATCAGGTTATCTTCTATTTTGTTTTGGGCTAAACTGAATATATTCTTACTAATATATATATATGTGTGTCAGTTATTATTATTTTGGTATCTCCTAGTTTTAGAATTACCATACTGAAAGGCAGATCAACAAGACAGGAGAGTCTTGAATGTTTAATAAATTTAGCTTCAATTCCAGGTATTCCATCATTAGAATATTTCAAATTTAGTTAGCTAGAATCCTGGAGGGTGGCTAATGTGATTCCGATGCTTAGGGGGAGGATAAACTTGGCAGGTTTAGTTGGACAGGTGGAACTGTTTTTCATGCATTAATTTTATTTTTGGACTAACCAGCACCAAGAAAAGCAAGAAAAGGCAGTGCCCAAATTCTGATGAACAGAAAAATGCGCTGAATCTAAATCCTTATAACTGCAAAGAAAACCTTCATTCAACCCCCCATTTTCTTCTTATCTCTTGAGAAAAATCCTATTGTTTTTCCCTTAACTGGAAGACTTTTTTAGTTTTTGATGTTACCACCATGGCATAGAATCCTTACGACTGTCCAAGACCTGGTTAAGCCCTTTTCAATCTGATAAAACCTTGCTCAAGTTTGAAAATATGGATGAAGCTAGCCGACTTCGTTTGTAAGAGGGTTGGCACGTAGGAAACTTTGGCAAAAGACTTGATACTCCTAAACCATCTTCAATTTGCTGATAACACTCTCTTGTTTAGTGTGGATGAAAATCGAGCTTTGGGATAACCTGTCAAGTGTCAACGACTATTAATGTATGTGTTTGAGAAGGCTTCACCTTTGAAAATTAATCTTCTCAAATCTGAAGTGGCTGGAATCAATTGTGATGAGACAAGGATCCTGGATGTATCTAATATTTTCTCTATGCTGTTGGTTCTTGGCCCTTAACCTACTTCTGAGAATGCCTCTATTGGGACTCTTCCCTGAAAATTGCTTGTGACCTTTTAATTAACAGACTAGGGGGAAACAATCAGGTGAAATGTTATGGCTTTCTTTGCTATATGGTGGTCGGGCTACATGATTGAAAAGCCTGGATTTGTGCATTATACTATTCCTTCCAAACAGAAGAAAAAGAAACCGACTGTGAAAAAATTTTAGACATCAATACTGTTGGGGCTCACATGGTTTCCCCAATGGTGTTTTAAGTTGGAATGTTGGAGGCTTGGGAGTTCGGGAGACTAATGCTTTAATGAAATCTATGATTCTCAAAATTAATCTTAGTAAGTCTTTTCCCATAAACAAAGCTTCCTTTTGTTGATGGGGAACCTTACTAATCCATTTCATAGTTGGTTCTTCTCAAAGGATCCTCGTTCTCAAGAAAGACTCCTTGGGTTAAACTCGAGATTGTTAAATAATGATACTTCTAGTGACAATAAGCAATGTACAGTGCAAAGTACTGTTTGCTTGCTGAGAAGTGATCTTGGGGGGTTGCATTTGAAAATTATTTTTGTATATATACTTCTGATGTAATTAACTCAAAACTTAAATGGTTTTTTTTTTCCTTTGTAAATTCCTATTGGGATTGTTTTTGCAACTTTTCGCCAAATGAATGAAAAATATTTCTTGTTTCAGAAGAGACTTTTTATCTGCAATTTATTTTAGTAATTTTATTTCTTGATCGACATTACTATTTTATTATTTAGTAAGTGCCTCCTTTTGTTTTTGTTTATTAATGTTCTAACAATGGTCTCCTTTCAGTTATTGGTGTTAAAATCCCAATAATTTTTCTTTAAAAGAAACTGGCATAAAACATGTTCATCTATTGATCTGATTTTTGACTTGATAAAAGATAGTTTCTCTTTTTGACACTGACTACTTTAATCAATTTCAGAATGGGAGGTTTAAGATAGTTCCAGTTTCTGACTAACACTAAATTGTGGGAGACTTGACTTGGTTTAATAAGCCAATCTTACATGCTTCCGATCAACTGTAGATTTATATCACGTCCTTATATTCTTTCATTTGTTCAATGAAAGTCTGGTTTCTTACCCAAAAACAAAACATAGATTTATATCATTATTGGTGTTAAAATAACTGCTGCACTTTTGTTTTGCAGGTGTTGACCTATGCCCAGCAATCAAGAGAAAGGTCCAACTATGAGCAGGCTGCTCTTAGTGAACGGATGCAAGAGTACAAGAGGCAGGTTGATCGGGAGAGTAGGTGGTCATCTAATGGTTCTAATGGATCTCCTAATGGAGATGGTATTCAAGCCATTGGTAGAAGTTCACATAAAATGATAGAAGAAGTCATGCAATCTGCTGCAAAAGGAAAGGTCAGAAAATATTTCATATTTGTGTGTCCATTTGCACTATATCACTGATCTCCTAAGGTGCATGAGGCAGTAGGCACCTTGCACACAAATATTTATTTATCTTTTGTGCATTGCTATAATTTTATGTTCAACCATAATTTAGGTTCAAACCATTCGACAAGGTTATCTCTCAAAGCGTTCTTCAAACTTGAGAGGTGACTGGAAAAGAAGATTTTTTGTTCTTGACAGCCGGGGATTGCTGTATTATTATCGGAAGCAGTGCAGCAAATCATCTGTGAGTAATTAATTAAATCATGTTACCTTGTTATGAGCAGGAAGTTTATTTTCCTCCCTCTCTGTTATACACTAGTTTCTGAATTTGCTTTGTGTGTATGATGGTTTTATTTTAGGCATCTGCAGGGCAACTATCTGGTCAGAGGAATAGTTCAGAGCTTGGTTCTGGCCTTTTGAGCCGCTGGCTTTCTTCCCATTATCATGGTGGGGTGCATGATGAGAAATCTGTAGCCCATCATACAGTGAACCTGCTCACTTCAACAATTAAAGTTGACGCAGATCAGTCTGATCTTAGGTTTTGCTTTCGCATCATTTCACCAACCAAGAGTTATACTCTGCAGGTTTGATTTAGGGGCTAGTTTGTTCTTGTATGAAAGTAGATTCTTTAATTTTAAAGTTCCCTATAAATCTATTTCTGCATGTTAGTGCAGGCAGAAAGTGCACTTGATCAAATGGATTGGATTGAAAAAATCACAGGAGTTATTGCTTCATTACTAAGTTCTCAGGCTCCAGAGAGGGTATTTACTCTGCTTTTCTTTCTGCTCAACTCTGGACGTTTCTCAAATAGTAATGTTAACAGCTATTTTTATAATTTCTGATCTTCTTATCAGTGTCTTGCGGGTAGTCCCATGGGAAGTGGTCATCACAGATCTACCAGTGAGAGTAGTTCTTTTGAAAGTTCTGACTTTGATCAGACAGCGGTTGAAGAATATACATCTGAAAGAAGCCTTAGTTCCTCTCATATGGAACGCCCTTCAAGAAATTTGCAACAGCAACGATCAGCTATGAAAATTGAGAAGCCAATAGACATACTTCGTAGAGTCTGCGGGAATGATAAGTGTGCAGATTGTGGTGCTCCTGAACCTGACTGGGCATCTTTGAATCTTGGTGTTCTTGTTTGTATTGAATGTTCTGGTGTTCACCGTAATCTTGGTGTTCACATATCAAAGGTGAATATCTCAAACTTGTTTTTCATGCATTTTTTCCAGCAGTGGGTTATTGTTTGGGTGCTCTTTATAAGATAAGGAAGCATGATTCTATTACGAAGGGGCAATGCGTGTCATATATATGAAATTATCATGTAATGATTCATTGAAAATGTGAAAATTTACTCCATTGCATTGAAAATGTTGAGTGGCATGACAGCAGTATGCAAATGACTAGTAGGGCAATGGACAAGCCTAGTGTGATAAACTTTTGCGAAGCTGACCACATAGTTGGAGAAATTCACTCAGTATTTTTGTTGTAATCCATGTAACCAAGAGTAAATAATTATTAGTTTTCTGACCACCTTCACATCTAATCTTTAGTTCAGATTTGTAAGTTCCAGTCCGTGAAGTCTGTTATTTTTTGTTAAAAGGTTTTCTGACCACCTGTTCCTAGTTCTGTCAAGTAGGTGTAGAAGAACATATGGATGCTCCAAGCTTGCCATTCCCATTAAAAGTTAAACAAAGGGTTCCTAGTGGAAAGTAAATATGGGAAGAACTTTTATATGATGATTGTGCTGCTTCTATCAGCCCCTAATTTTTATCTCTTTGAGGATTTTTTGTGAAATAGAGTTGATTATTGTTAACTCTTCATTGTAATGTTGTTTACACTATTAAATGTCAATGAATGCAGCCGTTAGACTATTTTTCATAGTTTTGTATTTTGTGGTTTAACCTTTATATGACATCCCGTTTGGTGTCCTATTGACGGCAGGTATGTGCATGTGTTCCTTGTTGCTCACGTAAAAATGTTAGAAATTAACCTAGAAATGAATTAGGTTATCACGCAGGATAGCTAAAAGTAAAAAGCAGTTCATTTGGTGGTGCTCTTGGTTTTTGATAATGAGACATCCTTTTTATGGTTAGAAATTCTTATTGTTTCCTGCCTGCTAATTGCTTACTTCTGCAACTGTGTAGGTGAGATCCCTTACATTGGATGTCAAAGTGTGGGAACCTTCAGTTATAAGTTTGTTTCAATCTCTTGGAAATACCTTTGCGAACTCAGTTTGGGAGGAGATGCTGCAATCTAGAAATTCCTTTCAGGTTGATCTTGTTGCGACAGGGTAAATGAACTTCACTATTGAGTCAAAATTTTGTCAAGACAATGTTCAATATCTAATTTCATTTTATTTGGTTTTGCTAACATTCACCTGTTATTTTTGTGGTGAAGCTTGTACAAGTCTGATAAACAGCATACGCATTTTATCAACAAACCTAGTCATTCTGATCCAATATCAGTGAAGGAGAAGTTCATTCATGCAAAGGTGTGATCACTCATCTCCTAGTTCTTCAGGTCTTCAAATTTGTATAAATATTTAATGGTTTTTCACCTAAAGCAGTATTTTGCTTCTCTTAGTTGTTTTTCAAAAGCCACTGATTCCGGGAGCTCAGCGAACTGGATAAAAATACCCCAAAAATCATGTACTATAAAAAATATATTTTGTAAGAACCTGTATAGAACTTCTAAATATAGACCTCCTAGTTTGATGTGAAAAAAATGTCAATTTTCCATCAGGCTAATCACTAGTTTTTGACAAGTTTTTTAGAACGATCTGAACCTGTGTTTCCAAGTATGAGAAAATCAACATGAAACTTGAATATTCTTCATCTGGAGAGTTCATGAACTGACCATTACTTGTGGGACCGGCAGAATTAAACTCTTGAGTAGATAATAGAAAGAACTTGTTTAATTTCTGAAGAGTAAACATCTATCTAACATAAGCTTGATTAGCTCCCGAGGTGTAGCTTATTTGAGCTTGTGGGCCACATGATTTAAGGTACTCACTATAGTAGCTTGATGTAGAATTATGACTTCTTTTTTAGGATATCTGTGAGTCTCTGGGTCGGTTTGCGTGTACCTCAACCAATCTCACGAGACAAGCTTGAACCTACTAGCCACTAGTATTTTGGTCCTGGGTTATGCTGAAGTTTTTCTAAGTCGGATTTTCAAAATAATCCTTTCATTTATGATAATGTACACACATTTTAAAAGAAAAGATAACTTGTAGACAATTTCTGTTCCTAAAAAAACAAAAAACAATAATGATGAATACTACATATAACTATTGATGTTGGAAATTAGGTAATTACTACAGTTTTAGTAGTATACCATAACTTGTATTGTTGCATTTTCTGGTTCTGAGGTTAATGTATTCGTGGTCGTTGCTTTTCTTTGAATCGCAGTATGCAGAAAAGGCTTTCATTCGGAAACCAAAGGAAAATCAATATCCTCATCTAGTGGCGCAACAGATCTGGGACGGTGTGCGCTCGAATGACAAGAAAGCTGTTTATCGTCACATTATAAGCTCCGAAGCAGATGTGAATGCGGTGTATAAGCAAGTGCCTTGCGGTTCTTTGACTCTTGCTAAAGTAATGTTAATGCAGGAGCCGAGTGGCCTTGAACATAATTACAAATCCAGTGATTTTGTTGAGAGATCTACGAGCTCTTCCAACTCAGGAGGTACAAGCGAAGGCCAGCCAATAGAGGATCTAGATGGCTGCACACTTCTACATCTCGCATGTGAAACTGGAGACATCGGTATGCTTGAGCTCCTTTTACAATGCGGTGCAAATGTTAATGCCATCGATTCTCGACATCAATCACCACTTCATCATTGTCTCCTCAAAGGCAGAACTGGATTTGCCAAATTGCTTCTTTCCAGGTTAGATAGTGATTCTTTCAATTTTTTCTCAATGAAAGCTCGGTTTTTTATTAAATAAAAAAAAGTTAAAAAGACAGTGATAATGGTTAAAGAAACTGGCTGTATATGTTGCAGGGGAGCCAATCCACGGGCGGTGAGCGGGGACGGTAAAACCCCTCTTGAGCTGGCAGTAGAGTTAAAACTTAATGATGTGGAGGTTGTTGCTATACTATCTGATGCAAACGGATGAGCATTGTTGTGGGTGAAATTCCAGAAGAGGAAGAAGGATTTTTAAGGCACTAAGATATAAGATAATGGAATTTGTAAGATAGATGTATTTATGAATTTGGAGAGGTGGTGGGTGTTTTTTTTTTTTTTTTTTTTTTTTTTTTTTTTTGTTTTCAATCCAGTGGGAAGTGAAATGGCAAGAGTGTTTTTGAGAAGGTAAAAGAGAGTGGTAGGTCAGCTTGCCTGCCCCCTTGGGCAATCTTTGCAAGTTAGTCCAACAGAGTTGTATTATTGTAAAATGGCCCAGTTTGGCTTGAAGTTGGCTGTGGTCTGGTGGTCTGATGATGAGTCAATAGCAGCAGCAGCAGCAGCAGCTTGAACTTGAAGCCAAGCCAAGGGGCTGCCCCCTTTTGTTTCTTCTTTGGTTTTTATTCAGTTTGCTTCCATTTCATGGTGAAGCTTTTGATGATTATTATTAATCAATCTCTAGGGCATTGTGTATTTGTACATTGGCCTTTTTCTTTTTCCTTTTAATATTTATTAGTGAAGCCTTAGCTGTTTGTTGTATCACTCATCACTATCTCTTTTTATTATTATCATAGTTATGGGCTTTTCAGAAAGCATGGGCCTATTTTGCATAATTGGACATGGGGCCTCGTTATGAGATGGGCCCAATCCCCTCACCACAAAAAAAGTTACACATTTAAAAATTAATTATGTCTTCATTTTTTGGTTAATTACTTTAAAATTCCATTGTGAAAATGGGGAATTATTTTGGTTCTTCCTATTGGTCACATTTCGATCGGCCATTGGACCATGGAAAAGGGAAAATGAGGATAAGATAAATAAAATAAGAAAAAGGAAAAAAGAATAAAAAGCAAAGAAAAGATATAATAATTAACAATGATAACAATAAAAATTACGAAAAAGAAAGTGCAATTATTCGAGGGAAAAAAAAAAGAAAAAAGAAAAAAGAAGAGAAGCTTTAGTAACGATGGTCAACTACAAATAAAATTCAGTAACCCAAAAATAAATCAAATTATTTGCGAAAAAGGAAAATAAGGAAAGCACAAATTCCAAAGAGTAGCGAACGGACGGTGAGGATGTGTTGTTGGAGAGAGAAGCGGACGGAGGAGATCGGGGTGGTGGTGCTTTCGGCCAGCAGGTGACGTGGCAGTGGGACCCACATCGGCAGTCTCAAAAGGCGGGAAGGAGAACCCTGTTCTGTCGCCAAGGACTGCAAATGGGGTCCTTCCCTTTGCCTTTGCCTTTGCCTTTGCCCCTTTCCCCTCAAACTCTCACACACCCCTTCACTTCTCTCTCTATTTTCACTGTTTTTCCTTCCTTGGGTTTGTGTATTCATATTCAATCTCTCTTTTCTTTTTCTTTTTCGGTTCCTATTCTTTGAATCTTTTCACGACATTACAATTTTTTCCTTCCCCATTTTAGCAAACCACTGCTTCCGCTTTAACGGGTTGTGTTTTGTTTGTCTCTGTCTCTTCAATCTTCTTCTGTGTAATCGAGTTTTGGAGTTCATTTTTCCACTTGGCTAACTGAAACCTTCCATTTTTTGACCATTTTCCCCTCCTTTTCATCGTTTTGCTTTCTGGGTCTCTCTGTTTTTCACCTTTTCTACTTGCAAAAAGCTCCACTCAACTCAACTCTGACTCTTGTTTATTCTATGGCCAGAGCAGCGGATTCTCATTTGACTGCTCTCTCATTCCCATTACCACCAATTCTTTCCTCTTATCAAATATGCGAATACTCAATACTTGCCTCCCATTTATGATTCTTTCTCTCTTCTTACTCAAGATTTCCCCTTCAAATTCCATTTCTCCACCTCCTCCAATGAATCTATGCCCACGTCTCCTTCAACTTGAGCACTTTCTAGACTAGCTTCACCACCCACTTCCCACACTGCAAGGAATCGTTCGGGATTCGAACATTTCTCTAACGGGGCTGTGAAATTTTGATCGTGCAAATATGTAGCAATTGAATGAAGCCTGCTCTTGCTGTTGGAAATTTTGCCCTTCAAATGGGGAAGGAAATACATAGCGCTAAGTTTATGATTCTATTGCTGTTGCTATTCTCTTTACACCATTTCTGCGACGCTAAATGCCAGGAAAGAACAAGCAAACACCTCGCCTCTTCGGGACCGCCATTGCCAACAACCTCAACAGCAACACCAACAGACTCTCCACGCTTCAAAAATGGCGTCCGAAGAATCATCCTCAGTGTGCTCTTGGGCGTAGTAACAGGGTTAGTGGGTGCCCTTCTTTTCGCTTGTTTGATCCGCAGCTTCGTCAGATACCTAAACAGAACCCCAATTCTCAAAGGCCCTGTTATTTTCTCCCCCATAATCGACCCCAAAACCCTCCACCTAGCCCTCAGAAACGAAAATCAGCTTCTGGGGTCCAGCCCCCATGGGAAGTACTACAGGACTGTTCTTGACAATGGGCTGACCATTGCCGTGAAGCGGCTCGAGGGGTTCGAGAACACGGCGACAGGGTCGGGAACGGTGGCAAGGAAGTCGGAGAAGAGGCAGACACAGCAGCAGCTTGAGAGGCTTGCTAGGCTGAGGCATAGGAATCTGATGAGCTTAAGGGCTTATGTTGGGGAAGGGGAAGGGGTTTGGTTGGTTTATGATTATGTGGGAACAGGGAGTCTTGAGGATGTGATGAAGAAAGTGAGGGAGAATGAGGTGAGGTTGGGGTGGGAAGTGAGGCTTGGGATTGCAGTTGGGGTTATAAAGGGGCTTCAGTATCTTCACTTTGAGTGTGATCCTCAGATTCTTCACTACAATTTGAAGCCTTCTAATGTGATGTTGGATGCTGAGTTTGAACCAAGGTTGGCTGATTGTGGCTTGGCTAAGTTGTTCTCTAAGTTGGACATTGCTGCTACCTCTGCCTATACCTCCCCTGAGTGCTTTCAGGACTGCAGGTTGGGATTCTATAACTTACATATTTAACCTGTTAATTGTGTCGGTTTGATAACCATTTGCGTTTTGATATCATGTTGGTTCGAATTTGTTAACGTTAAATTATCGCTAAACTCATGAGCTGCTAATCCCAATTGCAGAAGAAATGATATTGTAGAAATTTGAACATTGGACATTCTGTTTTGATACTATATCAAAAGCTTAAGTTTATAAGCTATGAGATAATAGATATCCTATGTATGTTCTTATTGAGAAAATGATTTTAGTAGTCGGGATAGCCATGGGTGCTTAAGTTAAAGTTGAAGAAAATAAATGGTAGGAGTTCGAAGCTAAGACCTTCTACTCTGATATCATATTAAATTGAACACACAAGCTTTAAGATATTTAATCTTTTATATATGTTCTTTGGAAAAAAAAGTGGTTCAAGTGTTCTTGTGAATTTGAAAGGGAAAACTACCCATTAGGTGAAAGTGTTCTTGTGAATTAATGAACAAATAACATTTCTTTGGGGATATAGAAGTTGGGATATTCAGTACTCTCTGTTTAGAAGCTTCATTGATGAGCATTTGGCTCGAAAAGTAGTTCTAAGCAGATTCGACGTTTGTTGTTTCTAGTTTTAACAGGTATAGCGATAAGAGCGACATCTTCAGCTTCGGGATGATTTTGGCTGTTCTACTAACAGGTAGAGATCCAGCAGATCCGTTCTTCGGAGAAGCAGCGAGCGGAGGAAGTTTAGGTCAGTGGCTACGGCACTTGCAGCTTGCCGGGGAGGCTCGAGAAGCGCTCGACAAGAGTATCATAGGGGAAGAAGGGGAAGAAGATGAAATGTTAATGGCAGTGAGGATTGCTGTTGTGTGTTTATCAGATCAGCCAGCAGACAGACCTTCTAGTGATGAGTTGGTACACATGCTAACCCAATTGCACAGTTTCTGAAAACTCATCCAATTGAGGCTCTCTTACCTTCCTTTCACTAGGTTTAATTTCTTTTTCCTTTTCTTTTTTGGAATCTTAAAAGAAGAAGAAGCTTATTACTGTAAAGTGGTGTTGACCTGTCTGTTGATGATGTAAAAGAAGAAGCTTTTGTGCAAAGGAAATTCCATTTTGAGAGTATGATTGTTTGATGAAATGACCACTTAACAAACATCTTAGCAGTGGGGTTCAGTTGCCACTCCTTTCTTGACAGATCCTACCTTGATTAGGGTTTTATTTATTTATTTTTTTTTAAAAATAATATAAAATTTATTTTCTTCTTTTTATTTTTTAAGATCGAGAGCCACCTAAAATATATTTCTAAGTAATTGCCTCCATAGAGTGTATATTTATCAATGTGAAGAAGAATTCATATGAGGAGTAGGTAGAGAGTCCTCTTCAACCTTGCTTCACAAGTAATGTTGCATTGGAATCTATGTGAAGAAATCATATAAGGGATGGGTAGAGAGTCTTCTTCAACCTTGTCTTGCAAGTAATGTTGCAATTGGTTCAAAATGAGAAAGGCAAAAATAAATGTAAATCTTTTTAAGTTCTGATTTCTTAGTCAAGAGTATATTAGTCTATATATATTTGTATAAATGTGTTATTTTAGTCCTTAGCATAAATATATAAAACATTCAATCATATTATATATATATATATATATATATATCGATTGCATGTTATCATTTCATTGGAACAAACAACATCAAAATTGAAGGTATAAACCTTTCTCATACTTGTTATGCATTATTTTAAATTCTAAAGAGCCTAAATATATGTTTCACTTCCTAATATCGAGTATCTTATCAATTTGGTCTCTATTGTTTTAAAAGATTCAATTTAGTCCCTTACAGTTTAATAATTCTCAATCATTCCCTCACCATTAGTGAGTGTTGAAATTGATTGATGACATAATTATCTGACATGATAGATAGTGAGCCAACAAAAATTTAGATGATAAATTAGACCACTTATAAAGAGAAAATTTAATAATTCCTTCGCTAGATTTGTAAGAAGTTAGCATAAAATTTCATTTTTTTTCCCTTCTGAGACATGATTTTTCGTCTCTTAGGATACCTAATTTTCTACAATTTTCTATCAATTCACTAAATGTCATGTCATGTAAGTTTATTATTGACTAATTTTATTATTCACCAACAATGAGGATATAAATAAAAAAAAAATGTTAGAAGGTAAGGAACTAAATTGAAACTTTTTAAGAACTCAAAAAATGAAAAGATTGAAAATTTTTAAATAGTAAAGAAAAACGGCTATAACATTAAGAACTAAAACATATATTTAACAGAAAAAGAAGCCACGAGTGCACCTTGATATAAAAAGGAAAACCATTATAAAAAGCTCTTCGTAAAGAAGTAAAGAAAAAATCATTCAATGAGTTCTAACTTCTTAAAATTTTCACTACCTTCTTATTATTCATGTTACTTTTTTGTATAAAAAAGAAAAAATTTAGGAAAAAATATACTTTTGGTCCCTGAGGTTTGAGATAGATTTTATTTTGGTCATGAGTTTTCAAACTCGACAATTTAGCCTTTGAGGGTTGGATTTCGTTTCATTTTAGTCTCTCGATCAAATTTTCCGTTAATATTTAACAGATTGCTGACACGACATTGATTTTTTAATTAAAAAAATAGTTTTTAATCTTTTAAAATATAAATATATTAAAATAATAAAAATATTATTATTTTACATTATTTTCATTTCTTTCTCCCTCTCTCTCTCTTCTTCTTCTTCACATTCTTCTTCTCCACCACTATCACCACCATCCCATTGGCCACCCGACGACAATTTTTTTCCTCCTTCCTCCTTCCTCCCTCCCTCATTTCTTAAAAAAAAAATAATAATAAAATGGAGAGAAAGAAGAAGAAAAAAAAATTGCCGCTAGCGGCCTATGGTGGCTGGCGGCAACAGTGGGATAGTAGTGATAGTGGTGGAGAAGAAGAAGGTGGAGGGGGGGGAGGGGAAAGAAATAAAATAATATAAAACAATAATATTTTTATTATTTTAATATATTTATATTTTAAAAAATTTAAAATTAATTTTATTAATAAAAAATCAATGCCATGTCAGCAATCCGTTAAATATTAATGGAAAATTGGATGGATGAACTAAAATGAAACGAAATCCAAACTTAGGGGCTAAATTATCGAGTTTGAAAACTCAGGAACCAAAATGAAACTTAACCCAAGCCTCAAAGACAAAAAATGTATTTTTTCTAAAAATTTATGTATATTTTTCCAATTGTGTTCATAATATTTTGTTTTCCTCTCACCTTATAAATCCCTAGAGGGCTATTGCACTTTAATTAGTACATCGATCTCTTGCTTTAGAAAGCACATCTGCCCAAATTGTGTTAATACATGTAATGTTACCATATTTTGATGCAATGTAGCTAAAAAAAAAAATTTAAAAAAAATCATAGAATAAACTAGGAAAGTCAAAACACTTATAAAAATAGTCCTCCTCCTCCTCCAAAACACTTATAAAGCTAGTTTAATTCTTAAAGTTGTGACGTTACACTCTCTTCTACAATCAATCTTTGATATGTCAAGTGCCAACAAGAGCATAGCTCAACTGACATAAAGTTGTACTAATAACCACGTCTGTGGTAAAAAAGGAAAAAAAAATCTTTGATATGCCAAATCGTTAGCAACAAAGACTACACATATTCACAACTCAATTTCAAAATGGAAAACTAAGGTCTCGTTTGATAACCATTTGGTTTTTGGTTTTTGAAAATTAAGTTTGTTTTCTATCAATTTCTTTACTTGGTTTTTATGTTTGTCAATGACACATTTAAATTCCTAGCCAAATTCCAAAAACAAAAACAAGTTTTTGAAAACTATTTTTTTTTAGTTTTCAAAACTTGACTTGGTTTTTGAAAACATGGGGAGAAAATATATAACAAAACCAAGAAAATTAGTGGTGGATGTAGTGTTTTTAAGCTTAATTTTAAAAAACAAAAACAAAAAACCAAATGGTTACCAAACGGGACCTAAGGGTGTGTTTGGTTTAACTTTTCAAGTGTTTAATTTTGAAAAAAATTATAGTGTTTGACAATCACTAAAAATGACTTATTAAAAAATGAGATTGGTAAATAAATCATTTTGAGAAAAACACTTGAAACCAACTTTTTTTTAAAGAGTGTTTAGTATATAATGACTTGTGTATAAAAACACCTGTGACGAATTGCAACCAAACATATGGGTGTTTAAATTATAAACAATTTTTATACAAAATGTTTTTTAAAAAATACATTCTTGAAAAACAATTAAATTAAAATGTATTCCAAACAGACCCTAAGTTGACAGAATCATCATCAAAATGTATAGATTAAAAATAGAATTGAAACAACTTTTAATTTTTTTTTTTTTTTTTTGAAGGCAATGAAATTCAAAAAGGGGTGTGGAGAAGGGGGAGGAAATTAAAAAATGGGAAAAAAAATTGTGGAAGTGATTTGAAAGGACAAAAGGACAAAAAGAAAAAAGTAAAAAGGATACGTAAAGAAAAGTGAGAGTGATTGGGAAAAGAGAAGGTTTGGTTTGAAAAAGAAAATGGAAAGTCGTCTAATCATCGGTCGGAAACCCACCACGCTCCAAAAGTGTACCAAATACACAAACTCTTTTTCTTCTTTTCTCTCCCTCCTCACTAACTATTTATTTGGAACTATAATTTTTTTATTAAATGTTACTTGTTTAATCAAAGACCAACACTATTGGATTGATGGTGAATAACATATAAGATAACTACAATTTGTATAACAAAAATGTCATGCGCACATTACAACAACAACTGAGTGGAAAATAGAGACATTTGACACTAGAATTGGATGTAAGGCAAGTATATTAGATTTCAACTTGACAAAACTGGAAATTTAAAGGTTATCAATTTTAATCCAAGATATAACCATGAATCGGAAGAACCTAAGGAAATATATTTTTGAGATCTACCAAGTATTACTGATGCACAAGAAGGTATTATGAAGATAATGATTAATGCATAATTGAAGACCATACAAACATATTCATTGATGGCTCAAACATATGGAGTTGAAGGAATGTCAATTTTATTGAAAGAGATTGTTATAATTTTGTGAATTCACAAATGTTAGAATTAACCAATGTAGAAGAGGCATAAAATCTAGTGAATAACCCAATATTTTTTTTATTCCATTTCAAGTAAATCAGGAAAATAGGCTAACAAATTTTTTTTTTTTTTTTTTTAAGAGATGGCTGATCCAGACTCAATTATAATAATTCTCAGAGATGTTGTGGCATTTGACACAACATATCTTACCAACAAATATAATCTGATATATGTGCCATATTTGTGGGAATCACCTATGAAAATGTACTTTTTGATTGTTTTTTTTATTAAATCAATTTTATTAGAAAACTATTCTCTTATGTTTGGTTATTTGAGACATCTTTTGGAATTAATAAGAGGTCGACAACTAAAGACAAATGTGACCAACCTAGATCAAGCTATATGTTCAAGGCTGATAAAAAACCAGAGAGTAAAAGGATGCTGTATTCACTCCCACAAATATCACTTTTAATAGATTTAGGATAGCTTTTCATTTAAAAAGCTATTGAAAAATGGAAAAAAAAAGGGGGAAAGTGAAAATTGGAGGCATGCCGTCACACGAGAGAAAGACCCAACATCACGTTTTTTTTTTATCTATTGCCATTCACAATACCTTTTCCTCTCTTCCTCGTGTGAATTACCACTCCTCTTCTCAAACCCAATCAAACACAATGCTGCGACCATGTATTAGCTTTGTATTCGATACAACTGCATTGATCCAAAGTATTCATGTAGGAGACATGTGAGTGAGTTTATATTACTTGGCTATTTAAATAGTACAAGACCGAGTGGGGGCTGGAAACATAACAGTACAAGATGGAATTCCCTCATTCCCCTATTTGGGTAAGTAGAGGTGTGTT
Organism: Luffa aegyptiaca; assembly: GCA_017139565.1. Taxonomy (NCBI): domain Eukaryota; kingdom Viridiplantae; phylum Streptophyta; class Magnoliopsida; order Cucurbitales; family Cucurbitaceae; genus Luffa; species Luffa aegyptiaca. The sequence goes on from CM029404.1 coordinate 30,877,946, forward strand.
CCCTTAAGGGCTGATTCCGGGTCTTGAACAAAGGTGCGCTGTCCTCTCCTGGCCCGAGAGAAACTCCTATTTAGTGGTTGGACCCTAAACAACTTGTTCATTAGAGGGATAAGTGGTACTTAAGGATCTAGAGGTAACCCAGGGGTAAAACGGTAATTTGACCCAACTGGTGTTACGAACACACGTGAAGGATTGACTTACCGGTATGGTCGATATCCGTGGACACAGAAATATTCTATAGTGAGAAGAGTGTAGTTGTGGGTCCTTAGTGGAGTGACCCACAGTTAACGGATGTTGATTAACTTGGTTAATGAGTTTAGCCAGTTAATCTCGTATCGTTGGAGCTTCTGATATGTAGGTCCATTAGGTCCACCTGCTAGCTCGTAAAGGGTTTTGAGATTAATTTGTCTTGAATAGAATTTGAAGAGTTGAAATTCATTAAGGGAATTTTAGTTTTTTTTTGAAAACAAATATTCATTAAAGCTAAGAAGCGAAGCCGTTCAACAACGATAACTCCTCTTCAATGAGAGAGGACAAAAAATACGGTAAAATAGGGTGCCAAAACAGACTACTACCTTTCAGCGTGGAAGGCGCCCCTTGATAAAAAAAAGAGAACATCAGAATGGCGATCCAAGCGGGCACCAACACGAGCTCAGCAATTAGCCACAACATTTTGGGATCTAGGGCAGTGCTTGAAGAGGAGCACTCCTAGATTTTGAGCCATTCTTCTAATGTCATCAACAATAACCTTCAATTCCGACAGATCTTCCTCCGGATCGATCGAGCAATTGACGAGCTCAAGGCAATCGGATTCCACTATGGGAGAAAAGAAAAAGCAACAAAAGAAAATAGGAGAAAAGAAAATCAGTTGAAAAAAAAAAAGAAAATATTTTTGCTTGCACAAAAGAAAAAGCCTAGGGGTAAAAAGAGCTACTTGCGGCGTGATCAGTTAGGCCAACCAGAGAATAAAATTCGGGTTAAGGGTCCCTGCACCGTAGTGTGAAAGCTAGTACCATTAGATATCAAAATGCAAGTTTGGGGGAGTAGCTAAAGAAAAAGAAAGTGAAAAATCAATTGTGAATTTTGCTCCCCCATGAAAAAGAAAAATGTCAGGCGCCCTAGTTTCTTTTTTTTTTTTTGCATGATAGAAGAACTCCGACCTATTAGGGGCTCTTAGCCAGTGTAGGGGGAAAACAAATGGAGAAAGCCATAAGACTAATCTAGATTAGTAAAAGAATCAGTAGAAAAGTCTTGAGCATGCTATTCATTAATCTTAAGTTCAAACTATTTTAAGATTTCTTCATGAGTATGCGGTGCTTGCTTATTCCACTTGCATGTTTTCCATTCTATCTTAAAAGTTCCAAAATCATTGAGGCTTGAGCGACTCTATTTCCTGCATCTTTCGAATTTATTTTGCTCGGGACTAGCAAAAGCTTAAGTTTGGGGGTATGTTAGTGGACAGAAATGTCGCTATTTTAGCCCTAAAATATTAAGCTTTTTAGTGCTTTAATTGTGTTTTTATTGAAGATATTTAATATATTTTGTTATTTGGTCTTTAGGAGCAAAATATGGATTTTGGTGAAAAAAATGCCCAAAAAAGAGCCATTCAAGCCCAAAGTCCATACATGGGTCAAGGGGGAGTCCAAAGAAGTCATCCATGAGAAAGAGGTCCAAGGGACGCTGTCCCATTTCTTGGCCGGCAAGTCAATAACGTCACAGCCAATTTCTAGGCCTGTAAATAGCGCCCCTTGGTGCCCATTTTTACCATCAATCATCATTTCCTTCATTCATTTCCTTCCTTCCTTGGCTCCTTTGGAGTCTCTCTCAAGGCTTTCTAGCCTTTTTGAGAGTTCTTTTAGTGGGAAAATTTTGAGGAGTTTTGGGGAGCGCTCTAGGAGGCTCAAGGTCTGCTCGGAGGGACTCCAAGCGCCAACGACGGGGTCTTCGACGGTCAATTCCTTCCCTTTTATTGTGCTCATATTTATGCTTTCCATTGTAAATTTTGTGAATATTTTAGCTATGTATAGCTAAACCCCAATTTGGGGTCTTGAAATGAAATTATAGTGAAATGTTGTTATAATTGCCTATCTCTTGCCTTGTTTACTATTTATTTGTATGGATGCTCGTAATGCTGTATGCAATTTGGCCAGTTGTATATTGATCTGATTCTTAATGGAGACTCGAAGGAGAGAAGTTAGGATAGATAATAATCCATGCAACTAGTTTAATTGCCCGTAGTGACAACGAGATTAGCTAATTAAACTTAGATTCCTAAAATGAATCAGAGCGTAATAATTAACGAATTTTAATGGCACTAAGGACACTTAGGTTGTTAAAATGGATTAATTACAATTAGGGGAGAGCGACAGGAGAACCTATGTGATTAACGGAGATTCTAAGAGTATAATTAGTTGGGCAATGAGATAGGATAATTGTAATAATTATTTAACTATTAATTGAGTTTCAAGTCCCCACTTCCCATTTAAAAAGCCCTTTCTCCATATTTTTATTTCTTCATTGATCAATTTGATTTTCTTAATCGCCTTTATTTTTAATTCCATTTTATTTGCATGATTTGGCCCCTTAATATTATTTCTCCCAAGTATTTTTAGTGTTCAAGGAATTTTTGCTTTGCTTAATTTTCGCTTTGCCTCCCTGTGGATTCGATACTCGGAATATTTCCGTTTTATATTACTTGCGGCCCGTGCACTTGCGGTATTGCGGTGTGATGCCCAACAAAGTACCTCCCCTGTTGAAAGCACTCCTCGATAATTCCAACGAAATGGGTCTATGGTCAGAATGATGGAGGTTACAATGCTTCACTCTTATAACATCTAAATTGAGCTTATCAAGATCCACAACAAAAAACCGGTCCAGACGTTCTCTCACGGAGGATTTTTTCTTTGGGCTTCGATACCACGTGAATGGATCTCCTTCAAAGTCCAGATCCTCAAGGCCGGAATCATCCACCACTTTCTTGAAATCTTCCATTTGCTTCATAGCTCTACTGTGACCGCCTTGCTTCTCCCCTTCAAACAAGATCTCGTTGAAGTCTCCACCCAACACCCAAGGGAGATTATTAATGGATTTCAGCCTTTCCAAAAGAGTCGAAGAGCCTTGTCTTTCTTCTACTCTAGGATTCCCATAAAAGCCTGTAAATCTCCACTTGCCCAAAATGTCATTAACCACTGCATCAATATGACCTTTTGAGAAAGAGGTCACACTCAAATTAATACTATTATCCCACATCATCAGGAGACCACCGCTTCTGCCATCATTACCCACGCAAAAACAGTAGTCAAAACCCAACAACACCTTCACTTTCTGGGCTCCCGCCTCACCAATCTTTGACTCAGAGATAAACACAATTTGGGGATTTTGCCTTTGCATCTCATAGCCAAAGCTCGGAACACCGGGAATTCCTCAACCCCCGAACGTTCCAGCAGAGGATTTTCATGGCGTCTGACGAGGCTGTTCCACAGCCGTCGCCGATATCCCTCCTACCAAGTCGGAGTAAAGGTTGCATTGTTTTTTGTTGCTCGCCTCTTTATTCTCTTCCTCCCACTCATGTTTCTTACTAGACTTCGTCCATTCCATATCACTGGCTTCACTATTTTTCACTTCTGATCTAGCTCTTATTTTCCAGGCTTTAACCCCTTTTGTTTTCCTTTCTGTTTCGGCTGGACCGAATTCTGGTCTTTTCTCTTCATTTTCCTTTTTTAGCTTCATAATTTTTTGGTCTTAGATAGACTCTTCATTTTTATCTTTGACTTTTTGGGTTGTGGATCCACCGCCCCACAAATTCTTGTCTTTTTCCTTAGCTGAACTTTTGGGGTAGAGAGCCTTTGTGGGCCCACTAACTTCCTCATCTCTGATACTTAACATATTGGTTATAACTTGACAATTTGTCTCGACATTCTCTCTCTCCTTTGGCACCGTACCCCTACTTTCTAGCTTTCCATTTTCATGATTGCCTCTGTTTCCTACCGCCACTCTTGTGTCAGCTTTAGCCCCTGATGTTATTGTTTCCCTGTCCTTCTCTAACGGCTCTTTTCGAGTGTTCTGCTTCTCCTCCGACTTGCTCGTCGTCGAAACTGCCGCCGGCGTGTCTTCCAGCTTCCCTCTTTCGGGGTTCCCAGCGTTTGACCATGTTTCTTTTCCTTTCTGGGGAGATTTGTTGCTTTCATTCGTGGTTTGGTAACCTCTTGTTGCTTCCTGATCCATTCTCGACTCTATTCTCCACGACTTTCTTTGTTCTTCTCTCCCTTGTCTTGAACCTCTCCCTTTTCCTCTACCTCTCAGGTTATAAGCTTTGAATGCCGATTGGTAGTTTTTGTAGACTCCTTTACTAGCTTGAGTTTCTCTCATCCTAACTCCGTAGTTCAGCTCATCCTTCCCTTCAGCTCCCTCCTCCCTACATTCTTGATAAACATGGCCAAGTCTTCCACAATAATAACAGAAATCAGGTAATTTTTCGTAAGTAACTGGTATCCATTTCGTTTCTCCTTTTGATCCTGTTTTCACATTTGTTCCCCTTTTTAAAGGTTCCCTCACGTCCATCTTCACTCTCACTCTCAACGTTTCACCTCCCATTCTTCCTTCAGCATCTGTAACAGCATCCTCGAAGATTCCTATTGAATTTCCTAGGGACTCTACATATTTCCTACAAAAGCAGACTCTTGGTAAGTTCTTAAAATGGACCCAAAAAGAGACATATTTAAATTCTAGCACATTTAAACTACAATCCCCTTTCAATTCCTCGAAGACTATGATGGCGTCGTCGAAGCTCCATGGGCCTCCTTTGATTATTCTGATCTTGTCCCTCAGAGATTTGAACTTGCATTGAAATATTTTTTTCCCTACTCTGTCGATCTCTACATATCCTTCTAATCCCCATATCTTTCGCATCATTAAGGAGAAATACTCCTCGTTGATGTTCCTTTCTGCCAAGATTTTACATGCCACCGAGAACTTCAAATCTCTGTCCGTGTCTTCGATGTCATCATCTTCCACATTTACAACTCTCTTGTTTGCCAAGATTTTACAGCTTCACTTTCCACCTTCCTTTGCCTTTCTGCTGACTCGAGGTCTTAGGTTGTTATTTCCATCATCCTTGTTTCCATCTGGTCACTTCTAGACCCCTCTTCGCAAACATCCTTGTTGCCCATCTCGTCCATGGTCTTCCTCCTCAGGCAAGTGCCAAGAGAGAACTACCAGGACCCAAGTAAGAAAAAGTTAGGATTAAGGGAATTTTAGTTAATTGTATGTGATACAATTAATATAATGTATGGAGATACATTATAATATAAGTTTAATTATTGAATTAAATTTTATAATAAAATTAATTTTGGATCTGATTCAAAATTAATTTATGAGAGAATTAAATATTTGGAGGGGTTCAAATATTATATATGAATTAGATTCACGATAAACTATAGTTTTTTTTTTTTTTTTTGAGAAAAATAGTAAACTATAGTTTAAAACTAATATGAATATGATTCATATTTAACTATGGTATAAGAGAGAAAAATGTATTTGAATATGATTCAAATATGAAATTAATTAAATATGAGATATTTAATTAATTTATGAATTAATAAATTGGAGAATTAATTAATTTAGGAAAAAATACACTTTTAGTCCCTGAGGTTTGGGTTAGGTTTCATTTTGGTCCCTGAGTTTTCAAACTCAACAATTTAGTCCCTGAGGTTTGGTTTTAGTTTCATTTTGGTCCCTCCATCCATTTTTCCGTTAAAAACTAATGGTTTAGTGACGTGTCACCTGTTTTTTATTTAAAAAATATATTTTTTAAATTTTAAAATAAAAATAATATAAAATTAATAAAAAATATTTTTTTATTCTTTTTTCTCTGCTCTTATTCTTCATTGTCTTCTTCTTCACTATCATCGCCGGAAAGACGCAGCCGCTGCCGCCGGATGCTGGACGCCGGCGGCGGCGGCCACCGTCGTCGTGATTTTTTTCTCTATTTTTTCTCATCTTTTCTTTCTTCCTCCCCTTCTTCTTCTTCTTCATTCCTATTCAACCATTCCCTCTCTTCTATACTGTTTTTTTTTTAAAAAAAGGAAAAAAGAAATGAACGAAGGGGAAAAACCCCCTTCATCCAGATGCTCTAAAACTCGTAGATTCCAAGATTCCAAGAAACCACTTGCAATTTCTAATGCTCTGAAACCGCCGCTAGATCCCATTTCACTTTAATCCAAAACTCTCTCACAAAGAGATTCCACGCGCTTGAGTCCTTGTAGTCGCCTCAACTATGTTCTTCTCCGGTTGTCTCCTGCCCGAGTCCGTCCACCTGGAAATAGCAGCCTGGTATCACCACCGTCAAAGCCCAAACCCTCGCCGTTCCTGTTATTGGAAGCCCAAACCCTCGCTGTTCTTCTCCGGCTGTCTCCCGCCCGATTTCAGCAACCCTAGATGTGGAAGGGGATCTTTCTCCCATTTTCGATTTGGTCTGAAACAAAGGGGATTTCCCCTTTCTTTTCAGACGAAATCGAAGATTTGCGTGGGTGGGTTATTCTGTTGCCGTGGATGGCGTGGATGAGGTGGCAACCATGGAGGAGCTTTAGTTGTTGAGGATGGCGTTCCAGCCCGATTCCAGATCCGGAATTCGCTTTTTTTAACATAGAAATAAGAAAGGGAAGGGAGGAAGAGAGGGAAGAAGAAGAACGACAACGTCGGTGGCGTCTGGCGGCAGCGGCAGCGACGACATTTGTTTTAGGGTTTGGTGAAGGTGAAAGTGAAAGTGAAGAAGAAGAAGGGAGAGAGAGAAAGAATAAAAAAAATAATATATTTTTAATATTTCTATTTTTAAAAATTATGAAAAATATTTTTTTTAATAAAAAATCAGTTCCATGTCAGCATAACGTTAACATTTAACGGAAAATTAGATGGAGGGACCAAAATGAAACTAAAACCAAACCTCAAGTACTAAATTGTTCAGTTTGAAAACTCAGGAACCAAAATGAAACCTAACCCAAACCTCAGGGACTAAATTGTTGAGTTTGAAAACTCAGGGACCAAAATGAAACCTAACCCAAACCTCAGGGACTAAAAGTGTATTTTTCCTATTAATTTAATTTGATTTGATTAAATTTGATCAAATCAAATTAAATTAATAGGAAAAATACACTTTTAGTCCCTGAGGTTTGGGTTAGGTTTCATTTTGGTCCCTGAATTTTCAAACTCGACAATTTAATTCCTCAGGTTTAGATTTCGTTTCATTTTGGTCCCTCCCTCCACTTTTCCATTAAATCTTAACAGTTTGCTGACGTGGCATTATTTTTTTTATTAAAAGAATTATTTTTTAAAATTTTAATATAAAATAATAATAAAATAATTAAAAAAATAATATATTTTTTAACTTTCATTTCCCTCCCTCTTTCTTCTCTTTCTTCTTCTTCCTCACCATCACCACCACCTTGCCACTGTTGCCGGCGACCCTTTGTTTTTCCCTTCTCTTCTTCTCCTCCCTTTCTTTTTCTCTTCTCCTTTTTGTAATTTTTTTTCTTTTAAAAAAAAAATGAAAGAAAGGGAGGTCCCTCCCACTTCGGATTCTTTTTCACGCTGCAACCCGAGTCGTCTCCTCCATCGAGAGCGTTCTTCTTCTTCACGCCACAAGCCAGTCGTGCGCAACCACAAGCCAGTCATCTTCTTCTTCACACCACAAGCCAAGTCGTGCGCAACCACAAGTCAGTCGTCTTCTTCTTCTTTCACGTGCGCGTAGTAGACCCACACGCAACCTTCGATTTCTTCATCTTCTCTCTCTTTCTCTCTCTCTCTCGATTTTTCGCGTTTTCCGTGAGCTTCTGTGGCGGCACAACCCACGAACGACAATATTTCCTCTCTCTTTCTCTCTAATTTTTTCGTGTTTTTCGTGAGCTTCTGTGGTGGCGAAAACCCACGAACGGTGGTATTTCTTGACCCATGGTGGACAGTAACGTGAGTCACTAAGATCGTTCCAGATCTGGAATTCCTCCGGATTCGAAATCTCTGGCGAATTTGTCCAGATCTGGGCAGTATTTTCTTGACCATTGAAACTTTTTTTAACTTAGAAAAGAAGGGAAAGGAGAAGAAAGAAAAGAAGAAGAAAGGAAGAGGAAAAAAAAAAGAAAAAAAAATTCCGGCGACGATCGGTCATCGACAACTGTGGGTGGTGGCTGGACTTGAAGAAGAAAAAGAGGAAGAAGAGGGAAAATGAAATGAAATAAAAAAACATTATACAATAATAACATTTTTATTATTTTAATATATTCATATTTAAAAAAATCAAAAATAATTTTTTTTAATAAAAAATTAGTGCCACGTTAGCATTCCGTTAACTATTAACGGAAAATTGGATGGAGGGACCAAAATGAAACTAAAACCAAACCTTAGGGGCTAAATTGTTGAATTTGAAAACTTAGGGACCAAAATGAAACCTAACCCAAACTTCAGGGACTAAAAGTGTATTTTTTCCTAGTTTATAATAATGTACATGGGATGCACATTAAAACTATAGGTTAAAAGAGAGAGAGACACATTTGAATATGATTCAAGTGTAAAATTAATTAAGTATGTGATATTTGATTAATATTAAGATTGAGATTAATTAATTTTAGAATTAATTAATTGGCTAAATTAATTCAATTAAATTAGATTTAATTGAATTGATTAAAAGTAAATTAATTTTTAAATTAATATATAGTTTTATTTTAATTTAATATTTATTAAATTAAAATAACTCCCAGCAGTTGCTGGAGAGTTGATTGCCAGATGGGAGTTACGTCTCCACATCCCAATCGTGAAGATGAGTCAAGGGGAATGACCTCATTATCTCCCTCTAAGGTTCTCTCTAAAAAATACACATAAGAGAGAAAGCTCTCTCAACTCTCTAATCTCTCAAGAAGACAACACAATTCTTGCTGTATTCTTCAATTCCCTTCAAGATTTTGGTTCCCACCAACCAAATCTCAACAATTCGGAGCCATAGCGGGTGTTCCCTTTTGGTGGTGTTTCTTGGAGAAGCTACTGTACGTGATTTAATTGGAGCATAGTGTTGTTTGGTCTCCATTCACGTAAGTACATCAATTTCTAAAGAGTTTAGAATACAAAATGCAAGTTTAATCAGTAAGATTAGATCTGTAGAAATTGTTTCTAAATTGGCCCAATGTATCGGTGTTTTATGTGAAACCAAATTAATGACGAACGGTCTGATATATGCTTCTGCTGCAAGGATTTTGATTCCTTCAACTATGGACATTATTGGTGAAGTGTATTGATATAACTAGGTGAAATTTAATTAATTATTGGTAGAGTAATTAATTTGTGATGTATTTCCTATGTCCATAGTATATATCAATTTTATTGTGGTGTTCTTAATTATGCATGTGTGTATAAATCATATGTTTGAGAGATTAAAACATATATGCGATATATCTCAAAATGTGGGGGCCATTAAAATGGTTTATCTGATGATATGTGGGGGAAGCTGTTTTTTTTTTGCCTGTTTTATTCTTAACAGGGTTCCTCACAAAAAGCTGAATAAGACACCATACGATCTTTGAAAGGGATACTCACCAAACCTGAGCTACTTGAGAGTGTGGAGATGCTTGGCAAAAGTGACATATTCGACATTAAAAAAACCTGTTGGTTCTAAAACCTTTGATTGTGTTTTCATAGGTTATTTCCAGAATAGTTCTGCATATCCATGTGCCTAAGTGATAAATCAATTTGTGAGTATAGAGATGCTAAGTTTTTTGAAAATATCTTCCCTATGATTAAAACTTGTTGATGCCAAAATTTGGCCAAACAACTCATCTGACCTTCACGTGACATCAATGGTGAATTTATTTGAAAGGGAAAGACGTGGCCTGCAAAACAAGAGAAAACTATGCACTGGGGTGGTGCTTGCCACACCGACTCCGATGCTTAAGTCAGTTGGGAGATCATAAGTGAAGCAAGTAAATTAATAATATAGAGGAAGAAAATAGATACCAAGTTGAGTCCCCCTTGTTGGGTTTTATGCCCTAAAACTCGTAGATAGTGAATGTAACCGTTGACCGGATATTAATGAAATAATATTGATATATTTTTCCATTAAATGTTATTAGTTATTTTATATTTGTCTTTGCCTAAAATAACTCTAGTCCAATAAACTAGACATCCTAGGCTGTAATATGAGTCTTGAACTATATGTAGCGACATATGGGGATCAGTGTTCAAGAAACAACCTAAAGGGTTTATAGTATAGGGATAAGACTAGGTGCATTATCCTGGTGACACTATGGATACGACCCACTTTATATTTGATACAAATGCTATGATCCAACGTGTTCGTGTAGGAGACATGCGAGTGGGGGTATCATATGCAATGAGTTTGCATAAGACCGGACCGCGAAATAGTAACCACTTGTTATAACACCGTTAACTAGTTGGTTTTCTATTTCACTAGGACGACCTTGATAACTTGGTCTTAATCCTGAGTTGATTATGGACTCCTGCTCATGAGGGATTGTCCTTTGATTTGTATGGGTGAGAGTGGCCAATACGCCGACTCAATAAGTCTACCATTTTGGGGACAAGACCGAGTGGGGAGCTGGGAACATAATCGTACAAGATGGAATTCACTCCTTCCCGACTTTAGGGAAGCAGATGAGTGTTCCCTTAAGTGGTCACTCCGAGTCTTGAACAAAGGGCCCTACCCTCTTAATGGCACGAGAGGGTTTTTTGTTTGATGGTTGGACCACAAACAGGTTGTTCATTAGAGGAGAACTGGTACTTAAGGAAATAGAAGTAACCCAGGGGTAAAACGGTAATTTGACCCAGCTGGTGTTACGGACACTCGTTAAGGACTAACTAGTCGATATTGGTCTATATCCGTGGACACAGAAAATATGTCTGCAGTGAGAAGAGTGCAACTGTGAGTCTATAGTGGAATGTACACACAGTTAACGATTATTGATTAATTTGGTTAATGAGTTTGACCAATTAATCTCACATCGTTGGAGCTTTTGATTTGCAGGTTCATTAGGTCCCACTGGTAGCTCATAAAGTAATTTGAGGCAACTAAGTAATAAATGTAAATTGAAAGTGTTCAATTTACTAAGGGAAACAATATAACATATATTATTATGAGAGAAATTAATATTTGAAGAAATTCAAATATTAATATAAATTTGAGTCACAATAAATTTATGGAAGTTTGAAAGAGTTCAAATATGAATTAATTAATTTTAAGGCCTAAAATCTATTTGGGAAAAATTAATTAATTCAAGGCCGGAAATTAAATATGTGATATTTAATTGGTGGTTAATTAATTAAAGAATTCATTAGCCGGGAATTAATCAATTATGGAAATAATTAATCACTTAAGGAAGTGATTAATCATTTATGGAAATGATCTAATCACTTATGGAAGTAATTAGTCATTTGTGGAAAAGATTAATCAATTATGGAATTGATTGATCTTGGATTGATTAAAAAGGAATAAAGATTGAATCAATTTTGGAAAAGATTGATTTAATTGAATATTTTATTCATGACCTCTCTTCTATAAATTTGAATCAATTTTGGAAAAGATTGATTTAATTGAATATTTTATTCATGGCCTCTCTTCTATAAATAGAACACTAGACCTAATTGGTTCAGTACTCTTCTCTAGCTCTTAGACTCACAAGACAAGACCATAGAATTCTCTCTAGCCTCCCTCTTAGAGAAAGACTCCCACAAGTCTTTTGCCTCCTAGACTTAGAGACATACCGGTGTAACCTCTGTGGTTATTGTGTCTTTGAAGAAGAATTTTCCAGTGAAGAAACTAGAAGGAGGCTGCTGCGTTTTCGTTCGTTGAAGCGTCGTTGGCGAAGAACGGTCAAGTCTACAACGAAGGTTTGTAACGGTTCTTTCTCGTTTCTTTAGAAAAGCATGAAAATAAATTAGATTTAATTTTCAAGTATGTTTATAGCATTTTCCAGCAACTTTAAAGCATGTTTAAAGTTTATTTTGCCTTTTCGTAACGGTATTTTAATGTTAATTAATATACGACGTAAGGTCCTTTCGATGCGGTTCCGCTGCGTGGGGACTTTTATTCCCTACACCCCTACCTTGGGGTTAGCCTCTTCTATTTATAGTTGAAATTAGGGTTTTCCCCTTCCTTTTAGGAGAGGGAATAGCCCTAGAGATTGACTCGGGCCCAATGGGCCCTCGTGGGCTTGTTTCTCCTTTGGGCTCTTATTATTTTGACTTTCTTTAGAACTAGGTCCCAATTCACCCACAACATTAAGCCCCAACTCTTGAATTGGGATTCTTCAAAAAAAAAAAAAAACCTTTTGAATTGGGATTAAAGGATGACCTGTTGCTATAGGTCAAACACCCTAAGCCCAATTTAAGAGTATAATTGTCACTCGTGTCGATTTGTGTGCTTATTTCCTCTTCACTTCACTTGGGCAGTTACATAAGCCCTTCTGTGTTCAAATATTCCAAGGCTAGCCCTAGATGCTTTATCGTGAGGGTCTCCTCTAGATGGATGAAAATCAATTTCCAGATGAGTCTTTTTTATCACTAATCGGTATCTGACTTTTCGCTTGTAACTAATTTAATATCCTGCAAAAGAGATTATTCTGGTTTTTTGCCATTCGCTTTGCTTGTGTGAAATGACTTAGGTCTTAACCTCAACTACAAGTGTAGTTTACTATTTTGAAGCCCCCTGTGTAGGTGCTTCTTTTCCATTAGTCATTTACGTGATTAACACGTTAGACTATAGGGTCGTCCTCGGGCGCTTTTCATGCTATTGCAAATTTTGAGTTCCTTAGTGTACTGATCGACCTTGACTCCTTAAAATTCAGCCCTGACATTGTCTTCTTCAGATCATAAGACTTTGTTTTCATAGGCTCAGCTAAGTGGAGAATATGGGTGGCTCCACTTTCACGAGAGTCAATCTCATCTTGACGGAGTGGAGAATATGGGTGCCTCCACTCGGTCGAGGACTTGGAGAGGTTGAAAAGGTGGATCAACCTCTGCAAGAATCAATCTCATCTCGACGATGCTAACACTCGGTCGAGGACTTGGAGAGGTTGAAAAGGTGGATCACCTTCTGCAACAAACAATTTCATCTTGATGGTGCGTACACTCAGTCGAGGACTTGGAGAGGTTGAAAAGGTGGATCACATTCTGCAACAAACAATCTCATCTCGACGGTGTGTACACTTCGTCGAGGACTTGGAGAGGTTGAGGATATATGTCAACCCCTGCAAGAATTAGTCTCATCCCGACTGTGTGTACACTTCGTCGAGGACTTGGAGAGGTTAAGAAAATATGTCAATCTCTGCAAGAATTAGTCTCATCCCGACTGTTCGTACACTCCATCGGGGACTTGGAGAGGTTGACAACCGCTGCAAGAATTAGTCTCATCCCAACCGTGCATACACTCCGTCGAGGACTTGGAGAGGCTGAGAAAATATGTCCACCCCTGCAAGAATTAGTCTCATCCTGACTGTGCGTACACTCCGTCGAGGACTTCGAGAGGTTGAGAAGATATGTCAACCCCTGCAAGAATTAGTCTCATCTCGACCGTGCGTACACTCCATCGAGGACTTGGAGAGGTTGAGAAGATATGTGAACTCCTGCAAGAATCAGTCTTATCCCGACTGTGCGTACACTCTGTCAAGGACTTGGAGAGACTGAGAAGATATGTCAACCCCTGCAAGAATTAGTCTCATCCTGACCGTGCGTACACTCCGTCAAGGACTTGGAGAGGTTGAAAAGATATGTCAACCCCTGCAAGAATTAGTCTCATCCTGATCGTGCGTACACTCCGTCGAGGACTTTGAGAGGTTGAAAAGATATGTCAACCCCTGCAAGAATAAGTCTCATCCCGACAGTGTGTACACTCCGTCGAGGACTTGGAGAGGTTGAGAAGATATGTCTGTAGGGATAAAAGCTCTAGGTAGTGGAAGATTTCAGAGGACCTAATCGAATTAAACGTCGATTGGGATACCAATATGACGACAAAACAATTCACAGCAGTAAAATCTAAATTAAACATGCTGGAAACAAATATAAAACATGCTAGAATCATTAGAAAAGTTCTAGATCTAATCTAAAAAAGATCCTAATGATCCAAGATCAAGAAAACCTTACCCTTGTAGAAATTCTTGATCGGTATCGCCTTTTCTTCTAGAGATCGCAGAAAAATAGCAGCGTGTTCTAGGGGTGAACATCGGTCGGTCGGTGTCGGTTTTGGGCTCAAACCGACGCCGACCACCGACATGTCGGTTTTCGACGGTCGGTGTTTGTCCGTTTGGAGAACATTTGGTACGCCGACCGACCAACTACGTCGACGGTCGGTCGGTTATGGTCGGTTTCAAGAGAATCCAGCGACGTGGATGAAGAAGATATAAAAAAAAAGTTTCAGAAATCTGGAAAACTGAAAAGTGAATGAAGAAGAAGATAAAAAATGCAAAGTAAAAAGAAAGAAGGAGAAGAATATTGATCAAGAAAAAGAAAGAAAAAAAGAAACGAGAAGAAGATAAAAAAAATAAGAAGAAGAAAGAAAAAATGGAAAAGAAATGAAGAAAATAAAAAGGAAGAAGAGAAGATGAAGAAGAAATGAAAACAGTGGGAGAAAATAAAATATCAGAGAGAAAGTGAGGAAGAAATGGATGGTTTTGTTTTTTGAGAGAGAGAAAGTGAGGAAGAAATGGAGGGTTTTGCTTTTTGAGAGAGAGGAAGTGAGTCTGAGGGACTTTTACGAGGGATTAGGGAATAGAAAAAAAAATTAAAAGTTATTTTTTAAAAAAAAATCCTTGGGAAGACCATCAGGCTGATGGTCTTCCCAAGACTGCAGGCAGCGTATTTATTGCTGCCTGCAGTCCCGCCACACACGCAACAGCAACGTTGTTTTCTTTTCTTTTTTTTAAATGTAGGTCGGTTTAATTAGTTCTCGTTGTTTTTGGCGAGCCGACTGACCGACAGGTAGGTTTTACTATGTGTAAAACCGACCTCGACCGAAAATATGAAAAAACCAATCGGCCGACGTCGGTTCGGTCGGTCAGCTCGATTTTTTGGCTTTTTTTGCTCACCCCTAGCGTGTTCTACCTTTTTCCCGTTGGAAAACACCCATGAACACCACCAAAATAATCACACCGGTATCCTCGCGAAGGTATAAGCGTTGGTAGCTTGTGGGAGCAATAATATCTCTAAGAGATTGAGAAAGAATTATTGGTCTCTGAGTTGCACTTGCAAAAACGAGAGAGAGCTAGAGAGAATTTTTGGGATTTTCCAAAGAGTCTGTTCACGTACGAATTGAGGGAACCAGAGATCTAATGGAAGTTCAGCAACTCCCCCCCTAGAAAACCTCTAAATCGTGCAAGTCCCCCTAGGTTAGTGGGTTGAAAAACTCTTTATCAGTTAACTTAACTGATAAAGTAATTAATTAATTATTAAAGATAATAAATAATTAATGATTAATTAAATGATTAGATTATCAAATAATCTTAGTTCTATTTACATAAATCATATTCATATAAATATCCCACATAACCTATGGTTTTAATGTAATTCAATTAAATCAAATTTAACTAAATTAAATTAAAACTAAATAATTAATTAATTCATCAATTAATTAATACTATAATTAAATATCAAATATTTAATTATATTTCTCTCAATTAAACTATAGTATTAATGTGCATCATATGTGCATTAATTATAACCTACAGTTTTTAATATGAATCAAATTCATATTTTAATTTAATATTCGAACCCCTTCGAATATTCAA
The DNA here is from genome assembly GCA_017139565.1 of Luffa aegyptiaca. Taxonomy (NCBI): domain Eukaryota; kingdom Viridiplantae; phylum Streptophyta; class Magnoliopsida; order Cucurbitales; family Cucurbitaceae; genus Luffa; species Luffa aegyptiaca. The sequence goes on from CM029404.1 coordinate 30,893,719, forward strand.
TTTTCCCTTAGAAATTTACCTCAACGCCCTAAATGAGCTACCAGTGGGACCTAATGGACCTAGAGATCAGAAGCTCCAACGATATGAGATTAATTGGCTAAACTCATTAACCAAATTAATCAATATTCGTTAACTGTGATTCACTCCACTATAGAACCACAGTTGCACTCTTCTCACTGCAGATATATTTCTGTGTCCACGGATATTGACCATCAACAGCAAGTCAGCCCTTCACGTGTGTTCGTACCCCAGCTAGGTCAAATTACCGTTTTACCCCTGGGCTACCTCTTAATCCTTAAGTACCAGTGCTCCTCTAATGAACAAGCTGTTTGAGGTCCAACCAACAAACAGAAGTCCCTCTCGTGCCATAGCGAGGGCAGGGCCCATTGTTCAAGACCCGGAGACACCACTTAAGGGAACACACCTCTACTTACCCTAGAGTCGGGAAGGAGTGAATTCCATCTTGTGAGACTATGTTCCCAGCTCCCCACTCGGTCTTGTCCCCAAAATGATAGGCTTATTGAGTCGGCGTGCAGGCCACTCTCACCCGTACAAATCAAAGGACAATCCTTCACGGACATGAGTCCATAATCCACTCAGGATTGAGACCAAGTTGCCTAGGTCATCCTAGTGAAATAGAAACCAAGCTAACTAACGGTGTTACAATTAGTGGTAAACTATTTCGCAGTCCGGTCTTATGCAAACTCATTGCATAGGATACCCCCACTCGCATGTCAACTACATGAACGTGTTGGATCAATACGTTTGTATCATAATACAAAGCGTGTCGTATCCATAGTGTCACCAGGATAAGGTACCCAGCCTTATCCCTATACTATAGACCCTTTAGGCTAAATCTTGAACATTGATCCCCGTATGTCCCTACATACTAGTTCAAGCCTCATTCTATTAGCGTAGGATGTTTAGTTTATTGGATTAGGGTTAATAAGACAAGATTGCATAATACAAACATAGATAAATGAATAATACATCATTTTATTAATGTTCGGTCAAAAGTACATTTACTATCTACGAGTTTTAGGGCATAAAACCCAACAATGTCAACCCCTGCAAGAATTAGTCTACACATAGGCTTTTCATAAGTGAGTGTATCATTAAGCTTCTAGCCAATCAAACTATAATAAGAGCACATATTAATAGGAAAAAAGTACTACCCTTGCTCAAGAATATTCCAGACATAGGATCAGTCAAGTAGTTTAGGAACTTAAATACTAAATCTTTGAAGATGTAGATAACATAAATACCTGGATTAAATTCTTTATGAAATTGAGAATAGTATGAGTTTTTATGTGTAAATAAATGATCATAAAGTCACGAGGCCAAATTTACTGCCTTTCTGACTGTTTTTTACTTAATTAGAGAAGCATATTCCTTGTGCAGCCCCCTACTCAGGCAAGGTCTTTCTCGAAGCAAAAGTTATGCTTGAGTAATCGATGTCGACATACCTTAGCATTTTCATGTCACATAACTCTCCCTTATTGGCATTTGTGGGCGTCGGCCTCCTACGGGTCAGTCTTAGCTCCTTGCATGTCGGCTCTGTCATTGTCACTGAAACCTTCAACATCATCACTCTTGAGCGTTTGTTGACTCGGTTAAGGTCATTTCGTAAGTCGAGTGCCTTGGAGAGTATAGGTTTTTCCACTCTTCCAAGGACATTTTGTTGGCTCAGCTACTTGGGCTTTCAAGAGCTCCATTTTGTCTCCTCGTGAAATAACGTTAGTAGATAATATTATGTAGATATGGGAAAAAAACCAGTCATTGATAAAAAATATAAGTATGTTATGAGTAGCTTGCAACCAAAATGCTAAGCCTATGAAACGGTAAAAACTTTCGTTCAGCTAATATGAACTATCTTCAACTTCCTTGAATTTTTCGCTGCATATTGTTGTATTCAAAATTAGAAATAAATAAAAACTTTGTAACATTTATAGTCAGACATTTATGAAGATGCCATAGGACAATTTTTGTGCAAGTAAATAACTAACTTGATTTATGTAGTCTACTTAATTCCAACTCTTCATTCAGTCCAAGCCATTTTATAATTTTCAATTCGATCCCTTTTTGGTTTTACAAAAACCCATCCATTCTCTTTTCTATTCTTAATATAAATATGGGTTCACCACACAAATGACTAAATTTAATAGTAATGGCTAAACTATTCGAAAGTTTTAAATATGACCATAACTGTTTATATATATTTTTCTATTGGACATGCCCTCGAAATATAAAATTCTAAAATATTAAAATTTAGAGACCTCATCTCATAAGAAATAAAAATGTTAGCATTGACATTGATTAGAATCTCAGAGTAAGAAAATCAGGTAAGTAAGTCTATCTTATAATATTTCATTCATTATTTGAATTGTGCTTACCGAATATAATAGCACTGGAGAATATATATATATATATATATATATATTCAAATCTAATAATATAAAAATAATGAGCACGAAGTGTCAAAATACATGAATACATGAATACTCAATCTTTTTTAACATACTCTCACCCAAACTAACAATTTTGATTTGGGCAAATAGTTAATTGTTTTTTTTTTCTTTTTTATATATTTTTTTAAAATCTAGAATCAAATTAGAATCAAATCTCCTGCGGTCAAACCTTTTCATTTAAATCAAGTCATGTATATATATATATGATGAAGCTTAAATCTACAACTTTTTAGATTAGCTATTGATAGTTTAACCGAACACAAATCTGAACTGAATTTGAATCACTTCTAATCTTGCATTTAAAATTACATAGATGATATGTTGTCTCTTCCTCTCATAATTTATCTAAACGCAATAACCATATGCTAAATATTTTCCTAATCATAGTAACAAATTTCTAATTTGAAGTTGCTGACTAGGAAAGCACATAACGTATGAAACTAAATTTATTGTTCATTGTAATTGTTAAATTCGAATTCAAATTATCCTTAATATGAGAAGACAATATCAAGAATTATCTTTTATAATTTGGTATCATATTTGCAGTGTTAATAAAATTTAAACACTTGGTTATTTATGCATCGGTTGGGATTTAAATAAAGTAATATTTGATTTTTTTTTTTCAAACAGCATATGCATGCAACTCAAGATTTAAAGAAAGTAATATTTGATTTCAAACAAACCCATGGAACTTGGCAACAGTTGGAAGAAAAAAAAATAATAATAAAATAAAGAAAAGCAAAAGAATCATATCGAAATTGTCTGGTAGAGCCAAAAAATTTTATTGTCGGAAGTGTTGAGTTTGACTATTCCATTTAACGTATTCAAATTGCCCGATTTCAATCAACAAGAATCCGTAGCTCAATGCAATTAGGATTCTGCCGATTAACATATAAATTCAAATATTGAAAAATCCTTATGTAGCTTTTCTGTGGTGTGCCATTTAGAAGCAGATTACGGATTGTTTGCTTCCTTTGGAAGCATCTCTCCAATCCCATTCCAAGACTGCAAAAAGTAGAGCAAATTCAAATTGAATTTTTTTCTAAAACGTTACAAATTATACTTGAATCGAGGTGGACTTGTATTTCATCACGTAATTTCAATAGTGAACAAGTTGTCTTCCCCACAGACGGCGCCAATTGTTGATGCTAAAATTTGGCCAAACAACTCACGTGACATCAATGGTGAATTTATTTGAAGGGGAAAGACGTGACCTGCAAAACAAGAGAAAACTATGCACCGTGTGGTGCTTGCCACATCGACTCCGATGCTTAAGTCAGTTGGGAGATCATAAGTGAAGCAAGTAAATTAATAATATAGAGGAAGAAAATAGATACCAAGTTGAGTCCCCTTACCTTGGGATTAACCTCTTTTATTTATAGTTGAAATTAGGGTTTTCCCCTTCCTTTTAGGAGAGGGAATAGCCCTAGAGATTGACTCGGGTCCAATGGGCCTCCGTGGGCTTGTTTCTCCTTTGGGCTCTTATCATTCTGATTTTCTTTAGAATTAGGTCCAAATTCACCCACAACAAAACTGATAATGAATCTAGTGGAATATCAAAACAAGCATGCATGTCTTTGCCTCATACCTCTGTTGACATGATAGATCCTGAACCTAGGAGAAGTAAAAGACAAAGGGTTAGTAAAAGTTTCAGACCTGACTTTCTAACTACCTACCTAGTAGAAAGTTTTGACAAGATAGATAGTCAGTTTGCTTGCATGTATCTAATAGACGAAGATCCTAAAACTTACCAAAAAGCTATAAATGTTGTAGATTTTAGCTTATGGAAAGAAGATATTAAAAGCGAACTAGACTCCATAGTTATGAATCAAACATGAGAATTAGTAGATTTACCTGTAGGAAATATGAAGGGAATAAAAGTCCCCACGCAGCGGAAGCGCATCGATTTGACCTTACGCCGTATATTAATTAACATTAAAATACCGTTACGAAAAGGCAAAATAAACTTTAAACATGCTTTAAAGTTGTTGGAAAATGCTATAAACATGCTTGAAAATTAAATCTAATTTATTTTCATGCTTTTCTAAAGAAACGAGAAAGAACCGTTACAAACCTTCGTTGTAGACTTGACCGTTCTTCGCCAACGACGCTTCAACAAACGAAAACGCAGCAGCCTCCTTCTAGTTTCTTCGCTGGAAAATTCTTCTTCAAAGACACAATAACCACAGAGGTTACACCGGTATGTCTTTAAGTCTAGGAGGCAAAAGACTTGTGGGGGTCTTTCTCTAAGAGGGAGGCTAGAGAGAATTCTATGGTCTTGTCTTGTGAGTCTAAGAGCAAGAGAAGAGTACTGAACCAATTAGGTCTAGTGTTCTATTTATAGAAGAGAGGTCATGAATAAAATATTCAATTAAATCAATCTTTTCCAAAATTGATTATTTCAATACATACTCTCTTGTAACAAAAATAACTACAATTAGATCTCTAATAACTCTAGCTGCCATTCGTAGCCTAATAATACATCAAATGGATGTAAAAATGACATTCCTTAATGGTGATTTAGAGGAGGAGATCTATATGTCACAACCTGAAGGTTTTCTAGTTGCTGGTCAAGAGAATAAAGTATGCAAGCTTAAAAAATCTCTCTATGGTCTAAAACAAGCTCCACAACAATGGTAAAAAGTTTAATAACACTTTAGTAACCAACAGTTATAAAGTAAATTGTTCTGATACTTGTGTTTACTCAAAATTGTTTGGAGTAGAATGTGTGATTATTTGCTTGTATGTTGATGACATGCTTATATTTGGTTCGAACTTAGATGTCATTAATGAGACCAAGTTACTTCTTTCTTTGCATTTTGAAATGAAAGACTTAGGAGAGGTTGATGTAATACTTGGTATAAAAATAAGAAAAAATGACAATGAGTATTCCTTATGACAATCACACTACATTGAGAAAATGTTGAAGAAATTTGATCACTTTGATAAATCACCTATAAGAACCCCTTATGATGCAAGCATTAGTCTTAAAAGAAACCAGGGCGACGGTGTATCTTAATCCGAATATGCAAAAATCATAGGTAGTGTCATGTTTTAGATGAATTACACTAGACTTGATATTGCATATGTTGTTAATAGACTTAGTAGATATACACATAGCCCTAGTAAAGAACATTGGACTGCGCTACATTGGTACTATAGATTACTGTTTGCATTTTAACAAATTTCCTGATGTGCTTGAAGGTTATTGTGATGCAAATTGGGTAATAGATAATGATGAGGTAAGCTCCACTAGAAGGTATGTTTTTACCTTTGGTGGAGGAGCTATCTTGTAGAAATTAGCAAAACACGTTCTACTATGGAATCTGAATTCATAGCACTTGAACTGGCAGGTCAAGAGGCCGAATGGCTAAGAAGTCTTCTTGGAGACTGATAGCACAATTTATTGTGCCATATTTTAGATGATTTTATCGTTAGTCTTGAGTATTATTTGGCCATTTTTATCTCTATTTGGTTTTGTTTTGTAGGAATCAAGTATTTCAATGGAAATCGACATTTTTGAGCTTTACCGATGATTTAGGAGCTAAAGAATAAGTTCGGGCCAAGAAAATAGAAAAGGAAGATCAATTAAAGGCCTAGCGTTGAGACGCTAGCCATTGGAGCGTCTCAACGCTGGGCGCAAGTCAGCACGCGCGCAAATTCGAGGCAGCGTCGAGACGCTACCTCCACAGAGTCTCGACGCTGCGAACTTTCCAGATTTAATTAGGGCGTACGCGCGACAGCGTCGCGACGCTTTGTCCTTAGCGTCTCGACGCTGTCACACAGAATCAGCAGTATATATATTTTGCGATGCCATCTGATTGGGGGGGCTGTTTTGGAGAGAGAAAAACGACTTCTAGAGAGAGAAAACGGACAGAACAAGGCAGAGAGCGAGAGAGCTTGATTTTGGGAACTTGGATCGAGAGGTTCGTGACGGGAACGCACGGGAATCACGGCCAACGAGTTTAATCTTTCTCCTTTATTTCTTGTATTGATTTGTAGCATGTTTGGGACAAATTTCGCTTGTATTTTAGAGATCATGAGTAGCTAGATTTCGTTTCTTAGGGGCTTGATGTAGCCATTAGTTTGTATGGATTAATTTACGGCTTTTTAGGACGTTTCGTGACGCGGTTTATTTATGCAATTGTTTGATTAATGCTTATAATCTCTTGATCACAGATTGTATGTTGTTGTTTCTGAACTAATCGCTCGGGAGAGGGTAGTTTAGATTAGACTCTCAATTGCATGACTTAGGTAATTCGTTAATCGGGAGATTTGGGATTGCTTGAGAAACCGTCATGAGGATTGTTCTTATTGCTTAGGCTTATTGTTGAAATTAGATAGGGATATCAATTTCTTAATTCGCTTAAAGGATTAATTGCACTCGGGAGAGGCTTTTAATTATTCATAATCCTTGGTTTATAAACTTGTTACAAATTTGTTCTTAATTATTCGTTAAATTAATTCATGCATCTAATAGGTGAAATCAATTCCCTAAGGCCTTTCTCCATTGAGTTTCCACATTTTATTGCTTTGATTAGTTTTTAATTGATTTGCATATTTCTCAATTATTTTCTCTAAATAAAATTGGGCGAATATACCCTTAGTAATTAGGGGAACTAGAAAACCAATCCAGAGGACGACATTCGATTTTCAATCACTATATTATAACTTGGGCCCGTACACTTGCGGTTAGCAATTTGCGCATCCAGATTCGCGGTATCGCGACAGCGTCGCGACGCTTTCCATAGCGTCTCGACGCTATCGACAGATTTTCTATAAATTCCTCTTTTCAGCTACGGATTAGGGGAGTCCAATTGGTTAGATTTTAGCCCTAATTTCGACTAGAGACCTTTTGTGGGAGCTAAAGGCAAGGCCAAGGAGCGGGAATCAAGCGAGAAGACGTGGAGATCGTGACGGGGAAGTGCGGTATCGGCGGATTCGAGTTTTCCTTTCTCTTTCCCTTAACTCTTGTAGTTTTTATGGCTTTTCTTTCAATTAGTGTTTGTAGTTTAAAGACTATGAATTGCTAGTTGTTTGTCTTAGGGATTTATGTAGTTGCTTAAATTGTTGGATTGAATTTTGGGTATGAATGTGTTCTTATTCTATGCATGCAATTTTATGTGTAATGCTTTCAATTACTTGATCACTAATTGAATGATTTAAGTGTTGAATCTAACTCGGGAGAGAGGATTTGGCCTAAGACTTGCTTTGTTCAATTGCATGACTAGAGTAGAAATTCTAAGTTTGTGACGGGATTTAGAATATCTCTAGAAGTATAACAAGGACCGAACCGAATAATGCCTTGCATGTTAATGAACTTAGATAGGGATATCAAGTTAGTTATATGCATGAGAATCAATTATACTCGGGAGAGGTAATCGTGATAAATGTTTCCTTGGCTTGTAGAATAATTGCACGGTCAATTCATTCCTATTAATCAATCCTCAATCTTAATCAATGAAATCAATTCCCTAAGAGTCTTTCCATTTGAGTCTCCACTTTTATTTTTATGCTTTTAGTCTTTACTTTTATCTTTATCATTGAGTTTTGCTCCCTAAATAAAATTGGACAAAAGTATTCACGATACCTAATTTGCTAGAAAACCAATCCAGAGGACGACACTCGTTTTACACGAAAACACTATATTATTACTTGACCCGTACACTTGCGGTTAGCAATTTGCACATCAAGTTTTTGGCGCCGTTGCCGGGGTACACCGATTAACGAATTACCTAAGTCATGCAATTGAGAGTCTAATCTAAACTACCCTCTCCCGAGCGATTAGTTCAGAAACAACAACATACAATCTGTGATCAAGAGATTATAAGCATTAATCAAACAATTGCATAAATAAACCGCGTCACGAAACGTCCTAAAAAGCCGTAAATTAATCCATACAAACTAATGGCTACATCAAGCCCCTAAGAAACGAAATCTAGCTACTCATGATCTCTAAAATACAAGCGAAATTTGTCCCAAACATGCTACAAATCAATACAAGAAATAAGGGAGAAAGATTAAACTCGTTGGCCGTGATTCCCGTGCGTTCCCGTCACGAACCTCTCGATCCAAGTTCCCAAAATCAAGCTCTCTCGCTCTCTGCCTTGTTCTGTCCGTTTTCTCTCTCTAGAAGTCATTTTTCTCTCTCCAAAACAGCCCCCCCAATCAGATGGCATCGCAAAATATATATACTGCTGATTCTGTGTGACAGCGTCGAGACGCTAAGGACAAAGCGTCGCGACGCTGTCGCGCGTACGCCCTAATTAAATCTGGAAAGTTCGCAGCGTTGAGACTCTGTGGAGGTAGCGTCTCGACGCTGCCTCGAATTTGCGCGCGTGTTGACTTGCGCCCAGCGTTGAGACGCTCCAATGGCTAGCGTCTCAACGCTAGGCCTTTAATTGATCTTCCTTTTCTATTTTCTTGGCCCGAACTTATTCTTTAGCTCCTAAATCATCGGTAAAGCTCAAAAATGTCGATTTCCATTGAAATACTTGATTCCTACAAAACAAAACCAAATAGAGATAAAAATGGCCAAATAATACTCAAGACTAACGATAAAATCATCTAAAATATGGCACAATAAATTGTGCTATCAGAGACGTGCCATTGTGGGGAAAGATTATACCTGTGTCCCTACACTGTGACTCACAGGCTGCCATAGGGATTGCCAAAAACAGCGTGTACAATGGCAAGAGACGCCACATATGCCTGAGACATGGAGCCGTAAAGCAGTTGATGAAAGATGGAGTTATCTCCTCGGAATATGTGAGGTCTGAGAGGAACTTGGCAGATCCTCTCACCAAAGGACAAACAAGGAGAGTAATTCTAGAGTCCTTAGGATGTATGGGACTCAAGCCATGATGCTTCTCATGAGATCATCCATAGCCCTTTTTGGGTGGTCCATGCGTGGACTTGATGGATAGTATTCAAAGTCTTCTTAGCTCAGTCTGAGTGGTTTATCTATGATAGACTTGATGAAGCAGCAACGTGATTGTGAAGGTGGGGTCGCCTTCTATGAAAGAGCTGAGGAGCCCGCCTTCTATGAAAGAGCTGAGGAGCCTCTTTCTTGAGCCTTCACGATGACCCAAGGTTTTGAGCATGACCATTAAAAGCACTTGATAACTATCGCGTAATCAAAATCGAGGATTCAAATGTGTTGTGGGGGTCTCAACTATAAATATTGGAAGTTCAAGAGGTAACTCACTTCCACCTTTTAGGTTGTTGCCCTACTTCACTATGCATTAATTCAAATCGAAAGATATTAATGCTTAAGCTTATTATCCTTGTTCAGGGAAACTTTCTTTCATCTTAATTCTTTTGACTTTACTATTTTGTCATTTGTGGGGGATTGTTGGAAATGACAAATAATTTTTGTCTCACATCGGAAGCGTAACTCTTGAGAGTTGGTTTAAAAACACTTATTGTGTATTGAGCTTATAAACTTGATGTGAGGTAAGCCAAGACCAAGGCCCACATGCGCGCCGCCACTGCCGCCCGGTCGGCTCAAGCTCAGGCACGGGCTTATTTTTGATTCAGAGGTTGTGTTAACCTTGGGGAGCATACCGACAGTTAAACGATTTAGCACCAAGGTCGTGCCGAGTTTTGCTTTCAAGGCAGTGGTTCCGTCCACGACACAATGATTCTATTTACAATTTCAAGTTTACCCTCTTCCGACTAACATCCCTCAGTTTGTCTTCTGTGCTTAAAAGCTGAAGAAACCATGGAGCATCTTTTTTTGAATTGCCCGTTTGTTGTAAATAGGTGGGGAGGGGGGAGGGTCAATTGTTCTGGATTAAAGCAACAATAGAGACAATTAGTAAACTATTGAATTTGAGTTGCTGCTGTAAAAAAATACTGTCAAATATTCTTGCTGTCATGATATTTGAGTTTTATTATGAGGTGTTATCTTGAGTTTAGTTGGGTTGTCTTGTAGGGGGATTCTTCTCTTCTTTTACAATTTTGAGGTAAATTAATAATTCACTAAGTATCCCCTCTATAAAAATATCAATTTTACCTCTGTAAGTGTAAACTACGTAGTATACTCAGAACATTCTAGTTATCTTCCATTTGGAATTAGACTTGAGATTGCTGTGAATGGGAAAAGTGAAATTTTATCTGGGTATTAATGCATCTTTTTACTTTCATAGTGTTATATATTCCCATACTGTTGGAATAGCATTTAAGCTTAATCAGTTCCAGAAACAAATTTCTATTTGGAGCTCTCTGTCTTTCTCTCCAACCACTTTATGTTACTATTATCTTCCTTTTCTTTTATTTGATGATTAAAAATACTTTCCTTTCTTACCTAATATCTCATACTTCCTTCAATTTGAAGGAGTCTTCTTAGTGATGGTACATGTCCTCTACAATTTCCTTTTGTTCCTCTCAACCCCATCCCTCTAATTAGGGGTGTTTATAGGTTGGTCGGTGTCGGTTTTGGGGTAAAACCGATGCCGAACCGGTCGGTCGGTTTCCAAAAAATTGGAAATCGACACTTTCTACTACATGACAGCAACCGACCGATCGATCGGTCGGTTCGGTCGGTTGGTTCTGTCGGTTTGCTTTCTTTTTTTTTTATAGCATGAAGGTGAACGAGCTATGGCTGGCCGCTGGCGTGAGAGAGAACAAAGCTGATAGAGAACAGAGAATGAGAATGAGAGAGAGGGAAAATGGTTGGCTAGGCGCTGTCGGTTACGGCGTGGAGAAAGAACAGAGACTGAGAGAGAGAGGGAAAGTGGTCGGCTGGTTGCGGCGTGATAGAGAATAGAATGAGAGAGATGGAAAATGGCCGACGGCTGCACTGCAACGTGAGAGAGAATAGAGAGAAAGGGAAGTGGCGTGAAGAGTGGGGGAGATAACACGCAGATAGGGCAAGCAAAGGAAAGACAGTGGGCTGGGGTGGGTAGTGGGTAGTGGGCTGGGTAATGGGCCAGTGGGCTGCATTTTTCTTCAGAATTTAGTTAAAAATTATATAAATTATTTATTTATTATATTATCGGTCGGTCGGTCGGTTTATTGCATAATTAGCGGACCGACCAACCGACCGACGGTTTTACCAAATGGTAAAACCGACTCCGACCGACAACGTTGGAAAACCGACCGACCGCCGTCGGTTTCGGTCTGTCGAATCGGTTTTCGGTCTTCATTTGAACACCCCTACCTCTGATTTCAAATCTCAAAAAACAATTGTGTCCAAATTTTCTTTCTCACTGTGTTAGAGTTCTTAGATCCTTATGATGATGGAAAGCTAAAATTGGAGAGTTTGTACATTGTTTGGTGTATGGATTCAATTAAGCAACAAAATGAATTAGTTGTCTTGTTTGCTTAAGCACTTCTTTTGAAATTGTTTAATTAATTGGATTAATTTAGAAAAGATAATTATCTATATTATAGTTCTTCCAAGCCTTGAAGTCTAGCTGATCTGCACTTTTGCATTTCTTGCACTGAAATGCTGGATTTGGTATAATTGAGTTCTTTTCTTCAAATGATGATTTGCCTCTTAAACTACTTGGATATACTTAAAACTATGTGGAATGGACTAAAACATGTATATTATCAAATTTAATTAGGGTGAAAATTATGCTATACTGGACATTATTCTCTTATGTGTAAACATAGAGACTTTGTAGGTAAAGTGTTTAAATTAGGTATAGGTCATTGCTCCATTGACTACAAGTCATTCAATAAAAATTTCTATGAGGAGAAAGCTTCAATATCAGGTAATTTTTTTAGTAGGAAGTTATTTTTCAATTTTGTGTCTGAAGTTGGTTATATAAGTGTTGCTTTTGCACTTGTTCTTATTTTTTCTCCTTGGCTTATTTGACTGCCTTTGATGATTTTGTGTTCATGGACATTAATTTCTTTATCTTCTCAACTTCTTTTAAATCATTGTTGGTTCAATTGAAAAAAAAATGTGGACTAAAGTTGGTATTTCTTTTTCTAGGGAAGGAAGAACGGTATGGTGTTTGGGGACTACAGTTTTTTTTTTTCTCTCACGGAAAGAGTTATGGAAGGATTAAAGATTTGCTTAAATATGCCAACTTGATTCCATTTAATTATATTCTACACTTCAGTTTTTGGCCTTTCCAATTTAATTACAACAATAAATTGTGTGTTGGGCTTCCCAAATAGAAGAGTTCCATATTTTCTGATAAAGTGTGTGGATTTTTAAGTTTATATTGTTACTTACCCTTTTTTATTGTTGTTTCATATGTCCAATTGCATCTCCATTTTTTTTTCTTGCCTTTCTGGCTTGCGGTTTCCTTGGATAAAGTTGTTGATCTTTTGGAGAATTTAAATGATTAAGAGCCCAGTCAGTTGATTCGACTACTTCATGCTCCAGATCAACAAGGTATTACAAGTGTTCAATTAAATTGAATTGTGATGAAGGGACTATTTCCAAAACGGTGTGCTACCAGTAGCTAATTCTAATCTTTGTGAATATTGCTTGCAGTAGCATATTATGTTCTTTGGATGTAAAGATTATTGCTTTGCATGACGTATTGAGAATATAGATGGTATGTTAATAATAATTAGAGTGACCAATCTTTGATTCTTCTTGTTTGGATTTAGGATGTCAAATGTTCGATTTTAATTTGCTCGAGTTTGTTAATCAAAATTTGTTGGAGTTTGATTTTAGGGAAAAATACACTTTTGGTCCCTGAGTTTTCAAACTCGACATTTTAACATTTTAACCTCCGAGATTTAGATTTTGTTTTATTTTGGTCTCTCTATCCATTTTTCGTTAATTCCAAAGCTGACTTGGCTTTTTTTTTTATTAAAAAATATATTTTTTTTTATTTCAGATTTTTAAATTTAAAAAACATTTTTTCTTTTTCCTCCCTCTTTCCTCCCTCTCTTCTCTCCCCATTCCCTCATCTTTCACGATTTTCAGCCATCACCATGGTTGTTTCTATCTCACCATATCTCTCCCCTTTTTCTCCCTCACAATCGCAACCAGCCAGTCCCCGGAGCTTGTCGTCGTCGCCGTCGTCTTTTTTTTCCCACTCGTGTCGCTGCAAACAACTGCAAAGATAGATCTTTTCGTCGACACCGTCTTTTTTTTCTCGTCGCTCCCGCTCATGCCGCCGCTCCCAGACGCTCGACGATCAGACCCTCTAGTGGGTTGTGGCTATCTTCTGACACGTTCTAGATCTGAAATGAACCTAGATCTGGGTTTCGTTCCAGATTTGAAACGAACTCAGATCTGGGTTTCATTCCAGATCTAAATTGAATGAGGTCTCAGACGCTCATTTACCTTTTCCCAATAGATATTTCCGTCTATGCTCCGTTGTGCTCCGTCGCGTGCTTCGTTTTAGTGGGCTTTTCTCCGTTTTACTTGAAAAAAATTGTTGGCACCCTTTGCATAAATACTTAAGGAAACACAAAAGACAAAATCAATCCGAACCCAACGATAGCGTTGTTTCCTTAAGACAATTTTGTTCCCTCTATGGTGCTCAAGGTATCATGAACAATTGTCTCACAGGATAGGACGGATTACCCACCTATGAATGTAGCACTCCAATCACAGGACTCTCGGACACTGGTATTTAAGTAATCGTACAGAGAAAAGTAGGAGAAGAGTTTTTGAAAGAAGAGTTTGTGTCTTGTTCTTGTTTTTGTATTCAAAACTCAAAATGAATCACATATTTATAGACTATTTGTGGCCATTCAAATAGTCACATCTTTTCATGTAAGGGTTGTGTCTTTTGATAAATGGACACGTCCATTCACATAAGGTTGTATCCTTTTCCAATGGACACATCCATTCACATAAGGTTGTATCCTTTTCCAAAAGACACACCCTTTCACATAGGGTTGTGTCTTTTGATAAATGGACACATCCATTCACATAAGGTTGTGTCCTTTACAAAAGACACACCCTTTCACATAGGGTTGTGTCCTTTACAAAGAACATACCCTTTCACGTAAAGTTGTGATTCTTCATTTGATTAAAATAATTTTATTCATAAATCCAACAATCCCCCACATGAATGAAATTTATTTTAAAAACGTGTACGATTACTCATGAAGGATAACTATGTCAGGATAAGTAGTCTCAGACTTTGAACTTTCCTTAGTAAAAACTATGGAGTTTACATGGCTGATCAGTAGTTAAAGAACTTTGAACTGTCAACTGTAGGAGTAAATCAAATCCATAATAATTACATAGATATTATTCGAAATACGCCTGGTTGTCATGTTTGTATTCATTTTGGCCCTGAATACCGCCTGGTTTCATGAGTGTTTTTAGAGAATTCAGCCTTAAAAATTCTCATAGAAGCGGCCCCTTCACACCCACATAGGTGACTTCTTTAAAGAGTATCCTGGTAATACCCCACTCTTATAAAAGAGTTAAAGAGTCATTAAAAGTATATCTTAACCTCATCCGTTTCCAGGTTAGCACTATTATAATTGGAATGGTTAGGAATTCATGATTCCTTCTTAGTGCTCCACTGAGTTGTATACATAAATTTGTTTTCCCTTTTGAACCTAGATCTTGGGATCTCCAGTCAGCTAGGTTGGGTTACCATTATGTCCACTCTTATTTTATAGGCTTCAAACCCATTCCTATTGAAGACAATTTCACTTGCTCTCTTGTCAAAGCTTTCGTAAGCGGATCCGCAATATTATCTTTTGATTTCACGTAATCAATAGATATAATTCCATTCGAGAGCAATTGTCTTATGGTATTATGTCTCCGACGTATATGTCGAGACTTACCATTATACATCAAGTTTTGCGCTCTTCCAATAGCAGCTTGACTATCACAATGTATACATATTGGGGGTACAGGTTTAGTCCAATTAGGAATATCTTCCAAAAAATTACGTAACCATTCGACTTCTTCCCCTGCCTTGTCCAAAGCTATGAATTCGGATTCCATAGTGGACCTTGCTATACAAGTTTGTTTAGAAGATTTCCAGGATATAGCTCCACTTCCAAGTGTAAAAATATATCCACTTGTTGACTTTGAATCTTTCATGCTAGTTATCCAACTTGCATCACTATACCCTTCAAGTACAGCTGGATATCTTGTATAATGTAAACCATAATTTTGAGTATATTTCAAATATCCCAAAACTCTTAAAAGCGCTTTCCAGTGATCTGAACTTGGATTATTTGTGTATCGACTCAAGATACTTACTGCATATGCTATATCAGGTCTTGTACAGTTCATAACATACATTAAACTTCCAATTATACGAGAGTACTCCAATTGAGACGTACCATCACTCGTATTTGAAGAAAATTGATGACTAGCATCCAAAGGTGTCTTTACTACTTTTATATCAAATTTCTTAAACTTTCCAAGAATATTTTCGATATAATGTGACTGGGAAAGTGCTAAACCATCAGATGTTCTATGAATCTTGATTCCCAAGATAACATCTGCGACACCCATATCTTTCATTTCAAACTTTCTAGTTAATATTTGTTTTGTAGCTAATATAATTTCTTTATTGCTACCAATTATTAACATATCATCCACATACAAGCATACAATTACGAACTCCATTTGAGTTCCTTTAATGTAGACACATTTGTCACATTCATTGATTTTGAATCCATTGGTTATCATGACATGATTAAATTTTTTATGCCATTGCTTAGGCGCCTGTTTCAAACCATAAAGAGATTTGACCAATTTGCATACTTTCTTCTCTTGCCCAAGAGCAACAAAACCATCTGGTTGTTCCATATATATTTCTTCCTCTAATTCACCATTTAAGAAAGTCGTTTTTACATCCATTTGATGTATTTCAAGGTCGTATAAAGCTGCTAAGGCTATTAACATACGAATAGATGTAATTCGAGTAACGGGTGAATATGTATCAAAATAATCCAACCCTTCTTTTTGTTTATAGCCTTTTGCTACAAGACGAGCTTTATACTTATCAATTGTTCCATCTGCTTTCATTTTTCTTTTAAAAATCCATTTACAACCTAATGGTTTAGTACCAGGAGGAAGATCAACCAATTCCCGTGTATGGTTTTGCCTAATGGAATCAATTTCGCTTTTTATAGCTTTTTTCCAATATGGTGCTTCTGGAGAAGAAGTGGCTTCAGTAAACGTTTGAGGTTCATTTTCTAACAAATATGTTAGAAAATCTGGTCCAAAAGTTTTTTCAACTCTTATTCGTTTACTACGTCTCGGCTCTTGGATCTCATCCAAATTTCCTTGTTGGATGATGATTCATGTGCCCTTTTCCTTATATTTGGCTCATTTTCCATATTATAAGGAAACACATTTTCAAAGAATGATGCACTCCTTGACTCAATAATTGTATTTGCATGTATCTCAGAATTTTCTGACTTAAGTACAAGAAACCGATATGCACTGCTATTAATTGCATATCCAAGAAATACACAGTCAACCGTTTTTGGCCCTATTTTAACCATTTTTGGTTTAGGAATAGCCACTTTTGCCAAACACCCCCACACTTTCATAAATTTATAAGTCGGTTTTCGACCTTTCCATAATTCATATGGAATTTTCTGTGTTTTCTTATATGGAATTCTATTCAGGATATAATTTGCTGTAAGCAACGCTTCCCCCCACAAATTTTGTGGTAATCCTGAACTAATCAACATAGTATTCATCATTTCTTTCAATGTTCGATTTTTTCGTTCTGCTATGCCATTTGATTGTCAGAGTCAGGAACGTTAGGGGCGCACTCGATCCCCTTATGATGGTTCACTGACAGACATTTTTCCAGCATGAATCTCATGTAAGAGAACTTTGAAGTTCTTGAACCTGGCTTATGACGGTTCTGGAATCAACCATTTTATAGTCTAGAAATTTTCCAACTATAAATTTCTTTGCTCCAGCATCCTCCGTCTTGTATTTCTTTTCCAGTGATTCCCAAAGACCTTTTGCCGAATCAACCCCACTATAAACATTATATAGTGTGTTGTCCAGTCCATTCAAGATATCGTTCCTGCACAAATATTCTCCATGTTTCCATGCCTCAAGTGCCAGCAACTTTTCTTTGTCGGTTTCTCCTTCATCCAGAACAGGAGCATCTTCTTTGAGAAATCTTGCCAGACTCAATGTTGTGAGATCGAACAACATCTTTTGTTGCCAACGTTTAAAGTCACTGCCATTGAACTTCTCAGGCTTTTCCCCATAATTTCCACCACCTTGTGGTATGGGACTCGGTGTCTTCGGTATTATTGAAGACATTCAAAATTGTTTTAAGATTGTTGGCACCCTTTGCATAAATACTTAAGGAAACACAAAAGACAAAATCAATCCGAACCCAACGATAGCGTTGTTTCCTTAAGACAATTTTGTTCCCTCTATAGTGCTCAAGGTATCATGAACAATTGTCTCACAGGATAGGATGGATTACCCACCTATGAATGTAGCACTCCAATCACAGGACTCTCGAACACTGGTATTTAAGTAATCGTACAGAGAAAAGTAGGAGAAGAGTTTTTGAAAGAAGAGTTTGTGTCTTCTTCTTGTTTTTGTATTCAAAACTCAAAATGAATCACATATTTATAGACTATTTGTGGCCATTCAAATAGTCACATCTTTTCATGTAAGGGTTGTGTCTTTTGATAAATGGACACGTCCATTCACATAAGGTTGTGTTCTTTACAAAAGACACACCCTTTCCCATAGGGTTGTGTCCTTTACAAAGAACATACCCTTTCACGTAAAGTTGTGATTCTTTATTTTATTAAAATAATTTTATTCATAAATCCAACAAAAATTTCGTTTGAGTGAGCTCTGTTTTAGTAAATGCATATGAAGAGATTGGGAATTTGTTGTTGCTTCGTTTTAGTGGGAATTTTTTGTTGCAATTTGTAATTTTGGTGACTTGATGGGTTTTGTAGTGATTTTCTAGATCTGGGTTAAGTGGGTTTTGTTTATGAATATGGAATTTGCAACTTGTCTTCTAGGTGTGTGTTTGATGGGTTGGATTTGTATTTCTTTAAAAAAAAAGTTGTAAATTGTTGATGAGTGATTGTCTAATGATAGTATGCTTGGGTGATTTTGACTGAGTTGTTCTTCAAATTTGTGTTGCTCCATTGAACTTAGGAGCATTGTTGTTTTTACTGCAGATCTAAAATGGGGGAGGAGAAAAAAAAAGAAAATGATGAGAAAGAAAAAGAAAAGAAGAAACGAACGAGAATAAGAGGGAAAAAAAGTCATCGCCCACGATAGCAACAGATTGAAGAAGAAGAAGAAGAAAGAGAAGGAGGAGGAGGAGAGATGAAGAAATTAAAATTTAAAAAGTAATATTATTTTTATTATTTTAATATATTTTATTTTAAAAATTAAAAAATTATTTTTTTAAATAAAAAATATGTGTTACGTCAGCAATCGATTAGTATTTAACGGAAAGATGGATAGAGGAACCAAAATGAAACGAAATTTAAACCTCAGGGGTTAAATTGTCGAGTTTGAAAATTCAGGGACCAAAATGAAACCTAACCCAAACCTCAGGGACTAAAAGTGTATTTTTCCCTTGATTTTAAGACATCATGACAAATGTTTGATCTTTTACACTAATTGTAGCCTGGGTTGTCTGTTTTTAGTTTGTGAGCTTGGAGTTGTTGAATTATTTTTTTGTTATAAGTTAATGAGCTTAGAGTTGTTGATGAATTCTTCCTACTTGGTTTTGTTTTTGCCTAATCTTCTTTGTTTTATGGTTAGCTTTTTGTGTCATGGGGGTTGAAGCTTATCATAAGTAATATGTTTATTTGATTCTATTATTTTTTGGAATAGGCCAAGGGTACGTAAAGTGTGGAGAAGACAATGGTAGCTGATACATTAGTTTATTTTAATTATCAACTTTTTTGTGTTGGACTACTTAGATTTGTTATTATTCTTTGCAAATTACAGAACCTGAATCATTACAATGTTTGACTTTTTGTACTTATTTTTATTCTTTGAGATTGTTTGTTCTTATTGATGGATTTTTTTTTTCTTCTTATTGATGGATTTCAAGATCGTGTATATATTTGATGTGGTGAAGTTAATGGAACTTGATGAAAGTCATTCTAACGTGTGCTTAATTCTTGCTTACAGGTACTACTTGAGGGTGGTCATTTGACAAAGTGACTATTAGTATATTAATTTTTAGGTTTATTTAATTATTTGCATTTATTAAATAATTACTTTATTTACCTAATTCACTATTATTGGTGTTCACACAATCATATATTTATGTAGGTGAATGAAGTGATACCTTATCCATGCAAAAGGATCAAAGATCACAACTCAACTACATGATACTACAATTTTGAACGCTCGGTGAATTTTGTATTTTATGAACCAATATATGTTGTTGGAAATTACGTCCAGTTGGATAACTTCGTTATTCTAGGAAACTATTGAATACTTTCTTTTGTAATGTAAATAGATTATGAAATTTTAATTATGGATGGAAGTCATGGTATTTAATGTGTTATGAATTATTTCTTGTGTGTGGATTTAGCCAAAAATGAGCACTTAAAGTAAATTTTATCAAAATTTAACTAATTTAAATGAAATTTAGATTTTAAAATGAATTAATTTCTAGCATAAAAAAATTATTATTGAAAAAAAATTTATACATTTTATAACTGAGTAAAAGCTTTAACAAAATATACATAGCAAAAAAGAAATGTTATCAAAAGGTTATTACAATAATTATAGTAATTAGAAAACACTAAATAACTTTGTTATAGCATAATATTAAAGCTATAAACATTATATTATAGCATTAAAAAAATGCTATTATATGTTAAAGATAGCACAATATTTCTTTACAAAAAAAAAAAGATAGCACAATATTTTAGTTATGTAAACAAATTATAACTTTAATAAAAAATGTTATAAAAGGTTTTCATAGCAATGCATATAAACTATACTTCCATACTCTATTATAGCATCCATTATAGCTCTATAAAAACGCTATAAAAAGTCCCAAACTTTTAATAACATAGGTTGTCAGGACTTTCGAAAAATGCTATAATAGGTCTTTTATAGCCTTTTTTTGTTAGCTATTGTATCCGTTATTTCTTGTGTTATATTAATTGGATTTGTTTGAAATATTGTCTTATTGAGGGTTTATGCATGGTCAAAAAGAATAATATATGTCGAAGTAGGCTATAATTGGTGTAACGTCTGCATTTAAGGTAAATCTCAAATTTTCTAATTATGAGTTTAATTGGGTTTAAATCATATCATATCATACTAACTTAAAAAGTGGGTTATTTGGAGAATCATTTTTGGATCATTATGTCCCCATGCTAATTTTCTAATTCCAAATATGTCCCTTAACTTATTGTTGGACTATTAGTTATTGCCCTTATTTAATTTCTAAATTTACAAAGTGTGTCATTAACCATTAATTCCCAAAAAAAAGGAATTACTAAATTTTAATTATAATTTTATTTGTTAAAGAAAAACGTTATGGAGCTAACTTATCTTTTTTATTTTTTTATTTTTTGGAAAAGAGCTGCTGTTTTTAGAGAGATGATGTGTATATGGTTAACATTCTTGTAAGAAAAAACATGGTTATTAACCGATTTGCAGTGTTAACAGAGCATTTAAAACAAAAGTAAAACCATTACATATAAAGCGTGTTTTGAAGTGTGATTAAATTAAAATAAACTCACAAAAGAAAAAAAAATTAACATATATAGGGAAGATCTACAAGCACAGTTGATCAGACTAGAAGAGGAGAGTTCCACTGTCAAGTCCAGTTGACCTTCACCTACGTACATGATAAAGGTAAAAAATATATCTATTTTACCCTTATATTTAGCTCATTTCTTGGTCAAATATTGAGTGTTTAGGTCAATTTACTGTTCCCGAGCTCAAATTATGCTTCATTTGATAAGTTAGGGTGTTGAGAATTGTTTTTGTCAAATTTAACTCATTTGTGCTTAAAAAGACTTGATTCTAAGAGAATTTGACTTAGTTTGCTGTGGTGCAGAAAAACAGAGGAAAAGCTGGGATTTCCCAGAAATGCGACCGCATTTCTGGAAAGGCAAAAATGAAATGCGACCGCATTTCTGGAAAAACAAAGGTTGTTCCGAGTCGCACACGGGTCGTTGTTGACGAGTCTTCTTCGCACCTAACCGGTTGTTTTGACCCCGAAACTGACTGGGCAACCTTCCAGCACCTATTTCGTAGCTCCTCAACCAATTTCTACACTATATAAGCTCGAGATTCAAAGTCAAATCCAAGCAGAACTCACTTGGAAGAAAAGGGTGGTGACAGAACCCTGGCTCGACGCCAATGAGTAGGGATGCCTGAGGTCCTTCTTAGATGACCAAATTCTAACCCGAGAGAGAGTTAGACATCAAACCTTGTGGTTTGAAGAGAGTTTCACCCATTCCCATCTTGTAAAAGTGAGAGAGTGGAGTGTCTTAGCGAACTCTAGAAGGATTGTGTAAACAAAAAACCCATAATATTTAGCTATCTCCTTTATTTCTAGCTCTTGAATCTTTTCATTATTTTGTATTCTTTACATCATTATTTCAATGAAAATGTGTTCACTTGCTTTTTATCCCATCATGAGTAGCTAAATCCCGTTGAGGGGTTCAATGTGGTGAATTCCCTTAGGGTTTAATGGCTTGAAAGTGTTTTATTTGCTTAAGTAGGGTTTAATGCATGTCATTCTTTATTGACTATCACTCTAATCTTGCTGAGTTTAATTTGATCACTTAGACTTTGCATGCTATGTGAGTTTGATCTCGAAAGGGACAAACAATATCGATTCTCATAAAGGTGATATAGGAGAAAAAGCTCGAAAGAGATTGTTTGGCGGTATAGGGCAAGCTGCCTAAGGCACCCTATATCGACTATAGGGTTATAGGTTGCATTCGTGAATTATCTATGTCGGAGTCGAGTCCCAGAAATGGGCATAACGGTACTCGCTTAGCCTTCTAACAGTTTTTGGAAACAAGGGCCAAATGGAAGTTAAATCTGACCCAATGCATTAAATACTCTTAAGTTAGATATTGCATGAGTATGGTTGTTACCTTAGGGATGAATCCATGTTGAACACCTCGTTTGTTTATTATTTGTTATTTTCTATTGTCTACTTGCTTGTTTATCTTTTCGAAAAACCCAATCAATCAACTTATTTTCTTTGGTTACCTTTTTCAAAAGCAATCATTTGAGCAGTTTCTTCATCAAATCTGAATTTCCAATTTAGTCCTCGTGGGATCGATACCCTTGAAATACTTTTGAGGTTTTTTTATTACTACGTGCGACAGTGTATACTTGCACTTAAGTGTTGGCTGAATATTTCTTTATTATTTCACTTATCATCTTATCTCACATCCATCCATTCAGTTCACACACGCACCAGTACAACCCTACAAGAAAATTTCATTTTGCAAATCAACCGACCAATAGTAGCAACAGATGGAGAATTAGAATTACCACGTCCACATCATTAAATCCTCAATCTTAAATAATGAAATCAATTCGATAAGAGTCTTTCCATTTGAGTCTCCACCTTTATTTTATGCTTTTTGTCTTTAGATTTATTTTTTTCATTAAGCTTTGCTCCCTAAATAAAATTGAACAAAAGTATTCACGGTACTTAATTTGCTAGAAAACCAATCCAGAGGACGACACTCGTTTTACACGAAAACACTATATTATTACTTGACTCGTACACTTGCTGTAAGCAAATTGCGCATTAAGTTTTTGGCACCGTTGCCGGGGATTGGCATATTTAGTTAAATTAATATTGTGGAAAAATTGTTCGGTCTTAATTTAGGGTGTATTTTTATTTTTTAGGTAGATTTCATTTTTTCCCTTTTTTGTTTTATTTCCATATTTGTTTTTTTTTTCCTTTTTACTTTTTAGTTTCCATAGTTATAATTTTTCTTTTTAGTTTTTCCTTATTTGATTGATTTTTTTTTCCTTATTTGTTTTTGTTTTCCTTTTTTATTTTTTATTTTTTTATTTATTATTTTTCTTTCCTTTTATGCTTGAGTCTTGGTCATTTGTTCTTGTTGTGATGTTATTTTGTGTTTAATTGAGAGCCTAATTTTCGTTGATACTTTAATTGAATTGAATGACTTTTTATTCAACACCATATTCCAATTTTTCATCTTCAAGTTTTACCCCTTTAAAAGAAAATTCTTCCTTAGAAAGCATAGTTCAAAATTATATTGAGGAGTCTAGAGCGAGGAGTCTAAAATTTGATGAAATTATAAAAGGACTTCAAACCCAAAAGGAAGTTAGTGAGGTGGGATCCACTTCCATAGGTTGTCTAGTGAGTCATGTGGCCGGTGATTCATTGGCACCCATTCATGAGCTTAATTCTTTCGATCTTGCTAAGGATGAGAAGTTAGGGGTGAGTTGCATTATTAGTGGGGAAGAATTGGGGAGTTGTAGCACCTATCAAGAACATGTTTGTGAGGAAGAAAAAGAGATTGAGCTTGAAGTGACAGAGGAAGTTCAGGAGGTAGAGGTTGAGGTTGAAAAGCCTTCGTCTGTTTTATCTTCTCCACCCTTTTGTAGATTTTGATTGTTCATTTTTCTATTCTCACGAGTCAGTTTTAGAGTCTGAGTCTCTTTATTTTGATATTTCTCCTTTTTTGTTTATGTTATACAAAAATACTAAAAATAATTCTGTTTCAGGGGGCCCATGAGAAACTAGTGTGCTTGCTAGCGATAGTGAGTTTTATTGATTCAAGAAAGAAGGGCCCAAAGAAATACGAGAATTTTTATGTGCCTTGACAGATTACACAAGCACGTCGAGCTAAAGACGTTAAACAAGTGCTTATGGGAGGCAACCCAAATAAGTTAAGCTGTGTTTTTCTTTTTGATTTTGATTTGTTTGTTTTTGTTTTGTAGGTCTTGGTTCCAGTTTCTCCTTTGCTTGTAAGCTTCCATAAAAGAGGACATCGTCATTCTAGGGCAGTATTGTTCACTCCTCCTATTCTTTTATTGTTCTCATGCTTGTTTATGCCTTATTTTCTTTATACATTGAGGACAATGCATGTTTTAAGTTTGGGGGTGGAATAACATGTTTGTGGAGCCCTTGAGCATTTGAGTTCGGGCTATAGTTTTGAGCTTTCTTTGAATTGAGCATATGGTTGTTTTCTGGATGATATTTTTGCATGACTATGATTTCCTAGGATAGGCTTTCTTGTCAATTTTCAAGCTTTCAATGAGTTGTAAGCATGAGTGCCCAAAAAGGGAGACTTTTTAAACTTTTTCTAGGAGATGTCTTGCATGAGTAGAGTATTTGTCTTGGCTAGATTTGGATTTGAATGCTTAGGAGCGAATTATTAGGTTCATATGCTTGTTGTCACCTCGATAGGTGTAGGGAAGAACTAAAGAGTTAATTTTTTGCAAATTAGCATGTTTGATCTTGCTTAGGAGGAAAGAAAAGAATATAAGCTTATCATGCTCATAAAGAAAAATCATTCTTGTTGTTACAATTTGAAAGAAAAAAAAAAGTCATGACTTATGCGCGCAATGCAATGCTTAATAAAGTTTTGGCAAAAAGAGCTACCCCTGTTGTGATCAGTTAGGCCAACCAAAGGGTAAAACTCGGGTTAAGGGTCCCTGCAATAGGTGTGTGAAAGCTAGTGCCACATAAAAATGTATGTTGTAATTTTCAATTATAAGCACCTAAGTATGGAGGAAAACAAACTAATTTGTTCCATTGACTCGTTAGTGAATCCTTAGTGCCAGTGTAGAGGGAAGATGAGTTGAGAGTTTAGTAATCCAATCCCGGGCTAGTAGAGTCTGATCTCATTAAGTTAGATCTCGCTTGTGCAAGTTAACTTTGGAAAACTTTTGATTTGTCTCCCTCATTGGTCCTTATGTTCATGTCTCTTGATTGCTTGATTATTGATTTTTGAGCCTTGAGGATTGAGTCATGTTTGTTGCATCCATTCTTCCATTGTATGCTTGATTTTTAGTTTGCTCGAGGACTAGCAAAAGCTTAAGTTTGTGGGTGTTTGATAGCGAGCATAACTAGCTAGTTTTCCCTAATTAATTTAGCTAGTCTTTTATAATTTATTGGCCAAAATGATGCGTTTTTGTGTTGTATTTGTAGGAAATAAATATTAGAGCTAATTGCATGTTTGGGACATGAATAAGGGCTAAAGATCGAAAAAGAATCAAGTTGGAAGAAGTCAAATTCAGCCTAGCCGAAAAAAAAATAAAAGTAAAAATAAAATAAAATCATAGCGTCGCTACGCACTCGGAATTTTCCTAAACAGAATGGCGACAATTGGCATAGCATCGCGACGCTATCGACAGATTTTCTATATAATTTTCTTTTTGAGCTATGGATTAGAGGGGTCCAATTTGTTAGATTTTAGCCCTAATTTCGACTAGAGGTCTTTGGTGGGAGCTAAAGCAAGGCCAAGGAGCGGGAATCAAGCGAGAAGACGTGGAGATCGTAACGAGGTCGTGCTGGTTTCGACGGATTTGAGTTTTCCTTTCTCTTTCCCTTAACTCCTGTAGTTTTTATGGCTTTTCTTGCTATTAGTGTTTGTGGTTTAAAGACTATGAATTTCTAGTTGTTTGTCTTAGGGTTTGATGTAGTTGTTTTAGTTGTTGGATTGATTTTTGGTATGAATGTGTTGTTATTTTATGCATGCAATTTTTTGTAATGTTTTCAATTACTTGATTACTAATTGAATGATTTAAGTGTTGAATCTAACTCGGGAGAGAGGATTTGGCCTAAGACTTACCTAGTTTAATTGCATGACTAGAGTAGAAATTCTAAGTTTGTGACGGGATTTGGAATATCTCTAGAAGTATAACAAGGACTAAACCGAATAATGCCTTGCATGTTAATGAACTTAGATAGGGATATCAAGTTAGTTATATGCATGAGAATCAATTATACTCGGGAGAGGTAATCGTGACAAAAGTTTCCTTGGCTTGTAGAATAATTGCACGATCAATTCATTCCTATTAATCAATCCTGAATCTTAAATAATGAAATTAATTCCCTAAGAGTCTTTCCATTTGAGTCTCCACCTTTATTTTATGCTTTTTGTCTTTAGATTTATCTTTTTCATTAAGTTTTGCTCCCTCAATAAAATTGAACAAAAGTATTCACGGTACTTAATTTGCTAGAAAACCAATCCAGAGGACGACAAGTTGCTAGAAAACTCTTCGGAAGGATTGGTTTTCTAGCAAGTGTACGGGTCAAGTAATAATATAGAGATTAAAACTTTAGAAACATGTCTTATAGAACATGATTAGTTTGCCTGGATTTTAGATTCGGGAGCAACTAATCATGTTTGTTTTTCTTTTTAGGAAATGAACTCATTTCAGTAGCTTGAGGAGGGTGAAATGACGCTCAGGGTCGGAACGGGAGACGTCATTTCAGCTCGTGCAATGGGAGCTGCTAAGTTGTTTTTTGGAGACAAGTTTATTTTTCTTAATGATTTGTACATTGTACCTAGAATTAAGAGAAATTTAATTTTTGTCTCCTGTCTTATTGAATGTAAATACAATATTTCTTTTGATTGCAATGAAGCATTCATTTTTAAGAATGGTGTTTATATATATTCAGCTAGATTAGAAAACAACTTATATGTATTAAGACCAACCGATACAAAGGCACTTTTAAATCATGAAATGTTTAAAACTGCTAAAACTCAAAAAGGCAAAGAATTTCTCCTAAAAGTAACAACATATATCTTTGGCATTTAAGACTTGGTCTTATTAACATTGATAGGATTGGTCGTTTGGTAAAGAATGGACTTCTAACTGAGTTAGAAGATGATTCACTGCCACCTTGTGAATCATGTCTCGAGGGTTGGTGGGACTTGTCGAAGGTCCGAGTCAAATAAATTTATAATCCACGGCACTATAACTATTTTGTAGAAATAGTGGCCGGGGTCGAACACAGGGAAGGGGATCTAGCAGATGTAGAAATTTTGTGTTTGTGCAACAAGGGGGTTTGAAAAAGCCGGATATAATAAAATAAAATGCTGAATGTAAAAGAAGCATAATAAAACATGTGATAGAGAGAAATAAGATAAAAATCAATATAAAAAATGGATCGCTGGATTGGGATTTCTTATGCTCGAATGGTATTTCACTTGGCTTCCTAGTTTTCTCTAAAAATCATTCTATGCCGCTTTTATTAGTCTGGTTGGCTTCTTGGTTACTCGGAGAACCCCCCTACACTAACCTGTGTTTAATTAACCCATTAACCCAGAACCCTGCAATTAACATGATTAATTAAATTATCGTGATCGACCGCCACCCCTCATGCATAAAGTAACAATCATCTGAAACCTCGCAATGACTACTGAATTATGTCTAACTAATCTAAAATAAGCAATCCAAAACCTCGCAATTACCTACTTAAACTAGCCACTTTAGCCTTGTGGGTCTGGATTTGTATTAACTAAACATAAATTGAATTTAAATCTAATTAATACAACCTTTAGCATGCACCTTAGGCTTATCAAAGGTCGTCACTCCGTAGAGATTGTCTTG
Organism: Luffa aegyptiaca; assembly: GCA_017139565.1. Classification (NCBI taxonomy): domain Eukaryota; kingdom Viridiplantae; phylum Streptophyta; class Magnoliopsida; order Cucurbitales; family Cucurbitaceae; genus Luffa; species Luffa aegyptiaca. The sequence goes on from CM029404.1 coordinate 30,921,637, forward strand.
CTTCGGCCTAGTGGCTATCTAAAAATAACTAATAGAATGCACAAATAGAAATCTCCTAGGGTCGTCAATCCTAAGAAACTAATCTCATGCATTGGTCTAAACGAGATTACATGCAAAACTCAACAAAATACAGCAAGAATAGAATGTATAAACCCAGAAAACTCAGCCAAGATCGATATCATTCAATGCATAATCCAATTCCAACGATACAAACTAGTTTAGCTACTCATAAACAAAGAAAAACTACAAATAAATATGAAAGAATGCATAAAATATGACCCAACAGGGTCTACACAGCAGCTAGAAACAAAAAGAAACGAAACTAATCGAAAAAGGGCCAAAATTCTAACCTAACAGCGGACTAAATCGAAGCCCTATATATAGAAAACGTCGCAGTGTCGAGACGTCAGGCTCGACCTCTCGACGCCACGGACTTTGCATTCCGTGTCAAGGTCACCGAGATGGCTCCAAAACTCTATAATTGGCCCGAATTAAGACCAATTTAGCGTGGTTGGTTCCAGACATCGCCTAAGCTCAAGGTACCTGTAAGTAAGACAAATAAAACATAAAATTCTTCTAACAAGTTCAGATTAGAGGTAATAAAATAGGACTAATTTTGTCCTATCAAATACCCCCAACCTAAATCTTGCTAGTCCTCGAGTAAGGCACACACAAACCAGAGAAAAAGATGTTGTGCATATAATTGTAAAGTGACTTAATCCTCAAGGCTCAAACATTCCAAAAACTAAAGCAATCAAGAGACATTCGCAGGAGACACAAATGAGGAGACAAATCAAAAGTTTTCAAAAATAATCTTGCACAAGAGAGTTCTATCTCACCTAAAGAAGACTTTACTAGCCCGGAATTGGTTTACTAAACTCTCATCCTATCTTCTCCCTACACTGGCACTAAGGTCTTGCTAAAAGGCCTAAATGAAACAAACTAGGTTGTTTCCTCTTTGCCTAGGTGCCTGAATAAGGAATTCGGTTTTTTTTTTTCCTTTTTCTCTCTTATTTTCTTTTTCTTTTTGCATTTCTTTTAGGATAGGGCACTAGTTTTCACACTACAATGCAGGGACCCATAACCCGAGTTTTACCCTTGGTTGGCCTAACTGATCACACTGTGGGTAGCTCTTTTTACCCCTAAGCGCTCAATACAATGCAATCATGTTTTTTCTCAAAATAAAAACAAGAAAGACGAGCATATAATTTTTCTTTTGGGCTCGCGCTCACTAACTCATTTTTCCTCTCTCTCTTTTTTTTTAGCAGGTGTATTTTCTTTTTCTCTCGTAGGCAAGACTCCACACACTATTTTACAAAAAATTTAGACTTTTTCGCTAAACCTTACACCTATCGGGGTGACAACAGGAATATAAGCTAAGTAACTCGCTCCTAAGCATTCAAGTCCTACTTTAAATCAAGAAAGACACCCAAAATGTGCAAGACATATCCAAGAAAATTTTAAAAAGGCTCCTTTTTGGGCACTCATGGTCACAACTCATCGAAAGCTATAAATTTTCAAAAAAAATTGAGTCATTTCCTAGGAAATTATTATCACTTAAACAAGTATATACACAACAGGCATGCAAGACATTCATTAAGCACAAACGTTGGCCTGATGCTCAGATGCTCAAAGCCCAACAGAAATACAAAGTAGAATCCCCCACTCCCAACCTAAAAGTTTACATTGTCCTCAATGTAATAGATCATGTAAAATGGGACAATGCATAAGGAAAATAGAAAACTTCCATGAATTTGAGCTCATTGGTGGTGGATCGCGATTGCTTACAAACATAGGAGTTTGCTTTTGGTACCACCAATCCTAAAAGAAACAAAACAAGAAAGCAAGAATCAAAGGGCCCGTTTGGTAACGTTCTCGTTTCTTGTTTCTTGTTTCCAATTTTATTAAGAAATCTAAGCATTTAATAACTATGTATGTTTCTTGTTTCTCATTTTTTAGAAACACTCCCAAAATTTGTATAGAACTTTTGGGAACAACTAAAACTAGTTTCTTCTTTTTTTTTGTTCTTGTTTCCAATTTTTTCCAAACATAAATAAGAATATAGGTTTATTATTATTGAATGTATAGGTGTTAGGGTTATTAAATTCTATTTTTCTTTATTAAAAATGAAGAAACGGAAACAAGAAACGAGAACGTTACCAAACGGGCCCAAAGCAACCAATAAAAATAAACCTATCTAAGAATTGAAAAGACAGAACGCAGAAAAATTATTCAATGCAAATGTTTAAGGTCGTTTGCTTGACCACATTCTCCTTGCTTTTCATCTGAAATCAACCTCTTTGATTTTCATTACATCCTTTTTATTTTTCTTCTTTTTGATTAGCTCCTGCTCAGTAGAATTTAAATTGCACATAGAGTGCATAACATAAGAAAATTCAAATCGACCGTCAGTCATCCCCAACATAGAAATCAAAACACCTTTAAATTTAGCAACAAACTGGTTAGCCACTAGAATGACTAAGTCTAATTCATGCAAAACAAAATTAATAAGCTTGGGGGAAATAGAATTTTTCATAAAATCAACCGAAGCTAACTCATCAACTATTTCCATTTCTCCTATCATGCATGACATATCACATGAATCAGGCTCAAAATATAAAGAAGGCTCAAGTTCAGGTTTACTGACCTCATTGGAACATTCTATCAACTTACCTTTCTTGTTGTTGCTCAGAATCTTGGCTATTCGAGGAATGGGAAGAATTTACCTTTCGTGCTTGAAATATGATGAGTCTAACATACGTTGCCAAGCTCGAAATTATCTCTCTAGCCTCATTGGGTGTTTTGTCTAGTGCATCCCCACCACTTGCTATATCCAACATCCTTCTGTCATCGGGTGATAATCCTTCAATGAAGTGCAACAGCAAGGACTCCTCAGACAATGGGCTATGAGGAAGTGCACATAACCCATTGAAGTGATCCCAGTACTTGTGAAAGTATTCCTCAGGTGCTTGGGTGATGTATATGATTTCTCTTGTGACTTTGAGGTTTCCAAGAGATGGGAGATGACTCTGATCAAGAGCTGCTAGATCATGCATCATGTACTCAGCCATGGGGTTAGTATTTAACTTGGTTGGATTGGGATTTCTTATGCTCGAATGGTATTTCACTTGGCTTCCTAGTTTTCTCTAAAAATCATTCTATACCACTTTTATTAGTCCGGTTGGCTTCTTGGTTACTCGGAGAACTCCCCTGCACTAACATGTGCTTAATTAACCCATTAACCCAGAACCCTACAATTAACATGATTAATTAAATTATCGTGATCGACCGCAACCCCACATGCATAAAGTAACAATCATCAGAAACCTCGCAATGACTACTAAATTATGTCTAACTAATCTAAAATAAGCAATCTGAAACCTCGCAATTACCTACTTAAACTAGTCGCTTTAGGCTCGTGGGTTCGGAATTGTATTAACTAAACATAAATTGAACAATACAACCTTTAGCATGCATCTTAGGCTTATCAAGGATCGTCACTCCATAGAGATTGTCTTGTTTCAGCCTAGTGTCTATCTAAAAATAACTAATAGAATGCACAAATAGAAATCTCCTAGGGTCGTCAATCCTAAGAAACTAATCTCATGCATTGGTTTAAACGAGATTACATGCAAAACTCAACAAAATATAGCAAGAACAGAATGTACTAACCCAGAAAACTCAGTCAAGATCGATATCATTCAATGCATAATCCCAATCCAGCGATACAAACTAGTTTAGCTACTCATAAACAAAGAAAACCTACAAATAAATATGAAAGAATGCATAAAATATGACCCAAAAGGGTCTACACAGCAGCTGGAAAAAAAAGAAACGAAACTAATCGAAAAAGGGCCAAAATTCTAACCTAACGGCGGACTAAACCGAAGCCCTTTATTTATAGAAAACGTCGTAGCATCTCGACGCCAGGCTCGACGTCTCGACGCCACTAACTTTGCATTCCGTGTCAAGATTGCGTAGGCATCGAGACGCTAAGGTTGGCGTCGAGACACCGTACCTAATCTGAGGCTTGCAACCAATTTTCTTGGTTTTGTCTCGGTCTTTCTCGGTTCGAGGCTTCATCCTTCGATTCTTGGTGTCGTTCTTCAGGCGCACTTCAATCCCTTTGGATCTTTTCACCTCCTCTCTGCTCAAGGTCATCGAGATGGCTCCAAAACTCCATAATTGGCCCGAATTAACACCAATTTAGCGTGGTTGGTTTCCGACATCGCCTAAGCTCAAGGTACTTGTAAGTAAGACAAATAAAACATAAAATCCTTCTAACAAGTTCAAATTAAAGGTAATAAAATAGGACTAATTTGGTCCTATCAAATACCTGTAAGTAAGACAAATAAAACATGTTGCTGCTTCTGAAGCAGCTAAGGAGGTTGTATGGCTTAGGAAATTCTTGATGGATTTGGAAGTTGTTCCATATATGAACTTGCCAATCACACTTTATTGTGATAATAGTGGTGATGTGGCAAATTCGAAAGAACCTCGCAATCACAAAAGAGGCAAATACATAGAGCGCAAATATCATCTCATCAGAGAGATCGTGCAACGAGGGGACGTGCTCGTCACAAAGCTAGCTTCGAAGCAAAACATTGTTGATCCATTTACGAAGGCTCTCACGGCTAAAGTGTTCGAGGGTCATCTAGAAAGTCTAGGTCTGCGAGATATGTACATAGAATAATCTAGGGCAAGTGGGAGAAATGTAATGGAGTTTATTGTATTTACCTGTATTTGTACTTTTCATGTATTATACAGTATTAATACAATCCATTATTCCTACTTCAATGATTGTTCAATTAATTATGATTAATGATGTACATTGCCCACTAGAGTTTTAGTTCAAGTGGGAGTTGTTGGGTTTTATGCCCTAAAACTCGTGGATAGTAAATGAAACAAATTAATCGATCTCAATAAAGCGTTATTTGAGTGATTCAGTAATTTGGTTATTGAATAATCGAGTTTGCATTGATAAACGCAAAATCCAATAAACTAAGATCCAAGGTTGTTTAAATGAAACTTGGACTAGTATGTGGGGACATACGGGGATCAATGTTCAAGTAACAACCTAAATGGTCTATAGTATAGGGATAAGGTTGGGTACCTTATCCTGGTGACACTATGTGATACGACCCACTGTATATTCGATACAGATGCAATGATCCAAAGCATCCATGTAGGAGACATGTAAGTGGGGGTATCTTATGCAATGAGTTTGCATAAGACCGGACCGCGAAATAGTAACCACTAGATGTAAAGCCGTTAACTAGTTTAAGTTTCTATTTCAATAGGATGACCTAGGTAACTCAATCTCAATCCTGAGTCTGTTATGAACCCCTTTCATGAGGGATTGTCCTTAGATTTGTATGGGTGAGAGTGGCCTGTTCGTCGACTCAATAATCCTACCATTTCAGGGGCAAGACCGAATGGGGGCTGGGAACATAACAGTACAAGATGGAATTCACTCCTTCCCCTATTGGGGTAAGTAGATGTGTGTTCCCTTATGGGCTGATTCCGGGGCTTGAACAAAGGCGCGTCATCCTCTCCTGACCCGAGAGGAACTCCTATTTAGTGGTTGGACCTTAAACAACTTGTTCATTAGAGGAATTAGTGGTACTTAAGGATCTAGAGGTAACTTAGGGGTAAAACGGTAATTTGACCCAACTGGTGTTACGAACACTCGTGAAGGATTGACTTACTGTATTGGTCGATATCCATGGACACAGAAATATTCTACAGTGAGAAGAATGCAGTTGTGGGTCTTTAAGTGACTCACAGTTAACGAATGTTGATTAACTTAGTTAATGAGTTTAGCCAATTAATCTCGTATCGTTGGAGCTTCTGATCTGTAGGTCCATTAGATCCACCTGCTAACTCGTAACGGGTACTGAGATTAAATAGTCTTGAATATAAGGGAATTAATATAATGTATGGAGATACGTTATAGTATAAAGTTTAATTAAAGAATTAAGCTTTATAATTAATTGTGGATATGATTCAAAATTAATTTGTGAGAAAATTATGAATTTAATTAAACATGTGATGTTTGATTAATTCATAAATTAATTAATTGGAGAATTAATTAATTTTAATTTAATTTGGTTAAATGTGATTTAATCAAATTAATACTATAGTTATTGATTAATGTTCATTTGATGCACATTAAAACTATAGGTTAAATGAGAGATAAAATTGAATATGCTTCAATTGTAAAATTGATTAAATATTTGATATTTAATTGATTTGTGATCAATTAATTGAGAATTAATTGAATGACCAATTTAATTCAATTGAATATGATTTAAATTAAATTAAATACTTTATACTATAATTGATTTAATTAAATTAATTATTAATAATTAATTAAATTATTATTATTTAATTGATTGATGGCCAAGATCATTTTGATTATGATCAACGGTCAATATCTTGTAGGGAGTTAACCTCCCATTCCTACACATGAGTTAGGGTCGCCTCTCTCTCTCAATCAATTAGTCTCACGCAAAAACACAGAGATTAATTTTCTAAAAAACGCTCTCTACCGAAAATCACAGCAGTTTCTTCCTTTGCTGAAAATTCCCTTTCCAAGACAACTAGTTTGGTTCCACAAGCCAAAGTCTCAGCAATCCAAGAGGATAGGAGTGCTCACTATTGGTGGTGTCTAGGACTTTGTCGAGATCGTGAATCGGAGCTTCGTGCTGATTTTACATCAATTCACGTAAGTTTTCTTATCTAAAATTGTTTAGATCTGAAAATACATGTTTAAATTATGCTTTTATGGAAATTGTTTCTATTTGCACAATGTATTGGTATTCTCAATAACTAGAATTAAATTCACAACGATTTAAATCGCTTCCGCTAAAGGATTCAATTCCTTCAAGAAGACCATATGGGAGATCACAAACCACGCTGTGAATTAGTATTAGGAGAAGCTACAAATGAGTCAACAAGAGTTATTGATGAAGTTGGTCCTTCCACAAGAGCTGATGAAGGAGCCAACTCTTCTGGTCTACCTCGTCCCTCTCAAACATTGAGAGAGCCTCGACGCAGTGGGAGGGTTGTATTACAACCTGACCGTTACTTGGGTTTAACTGAAACTCAGGTCGTCATACCTGATGATGGTGTTGAGGATCCATTGTCTAATCGCTAGACAATGAATGGTGTGGATAAAGACCAATGGGTCAAAGCAATGGACCTTGAAATGGAGTCCATGTACTTCAATCAAGCTTGGGAACTTATAGATCTCTGAAGGGGTAAAACCCATAAGGTGTAAATGGATCTATAAGAGAAAAAGAGATGTGAAGGAGTGTACGAGACACACGCGGAATTGTTTCAGATCGAAACACTCCAATTTCCTTTAATTTTAGTTTAGAAAACATGCATTTAAATGAACCGAAAACAGAGGAACTCGGTTACCAACCTTTTTGGACGAAATTCTTGCAATCCGTAGATGAATTCTTTGTATAAACTGGTTGTAGACGACCACGAGAATCTTCCCCGCTATTCTCCGGCCTTAGAACGAGTTATGGGGCTCAAGAACGTGATGAATTTAGTGAAGAACGAGATGGGTTTTTGAGAGAGTTTCTTTGGAGATGTTTTGTGAAGAAAACAAAAAATTCCAGAAAGCATCCTCCTCTCAGCCTTTCAATCCTTTCTTTTATAAAAGGCTAGACATGCATTTTTCCTCCTCAACATTAAGGGTCCGTTTGGAATACATTTTAATTTAAATGTTTTTCAAGAATGCATTTTTAAAAAAACATTTTGTATAAAAATTGTTTAGAATTTAAGCACTCATATGTTTGGTTGCATTTTGTAACGACCCGACTTCTTAATAAGCCTTAAAGGGACCGTTACGACAATGCATGCTTTGGAGACAATTTTAAATGAAAATAATTTGGAACAGAAACACTAATTTAAAACAAAAACTTTAAAGCAAAACTTTTATTCGGGATCCCTAGTTTCAAAGATTTTAAATAAGCTTAAATAATTTCTAAAACATAAATGTACAAGGTCTCTAAAAATCTTCTTAAAACAATTTACAAAAGTGAAACATGGTTCTTAACGCGGAATAAAATAAATTATGAACTCAAGTCCTCCCATGGCCATCTATCGATTTCTCATCAATCGCCTTTCATCTGCCCTTGCCTTTACCTGAAAAAAAAATATTTTTGAAAAGAATGAGTATTTTAAATACTCAGTAAGTGACCCCACCATTGAGGTTGGGTCACGCTTTAAAAAAAAACATTTTCAAGAAAATAACAACACGAATAATTTTGGTGACCATAAACTTAAATTTTAAACTTTAACGTTGAGAGAGGATATACATCAATTTCATGCATATCCTAGACACATCAATTTCATATGTCTCCTACAGAGGCCGTCAATTTCACGAAACCTCGAGGTTGTCAATTTCACAAACCTCGACTTAGGTACATCAATTTCATGTCCCTAAGCCCTGCGTAGGCGTCTCTGAGCGTACATCAATTTCATGTACACTTATTCCCTTAATGGAATTTTAAACTCTTAAATAAATTTAAACTCAATCCCTTTAATGGAATTTTAAAGGCCACCAACACAAATATTTAACCTTAACGACTAAAAGCGATAACATCAAATTTCATGCCTTTAACAATTTTCATTGACTCATACATAATGAAAAAAATATAATTTTTCATGCATAATTCTCATGCTTTCAAACAGTTATAGTAAATTTCAAGAATAACTCGTAAGAACGAAGATTTTAGAAAATCAACACGCGCACCCAATTAGAAAGGGTTCAATAGTAAGTTCACTTACCTTGGCTTTTAACCCCTTAACTTAAACGAGAATTGAATCTTAGCAAAGCCAATTTCACTCCTAATAGAACTAAGCGAATCCCAAAACTCCAATTAGCGGCTGACCGGGAACTCAAAATCGCTCCAATTCGATAATTAAACTCCCAAAGCCAAGAGAACCTTGAAATCAATTACGAAAACAAATGGGTAACCTTCATATATACTTGTATTAACCCAAAACTTTGATTATTTCACTTACCCACGCTAAAAATCACCGGAAAACGCCTCCAAAGATCCCAAAAATCGCTGCTGTGACACCGTTGAACCACCGAAAAGGACCCACGAATGAGACGCCGCACGAACTGTCGAGAGGTCGCTGGAGAACGTGCCGCCACCGGAGGTCGCTGCACCAGTACGCGGACTGGGTTGCTCGTCGGAGTAGGAGACTCGCTCGTCGAAGGAAACGCCGACGTCGCCGGAGAAGAAGACCCGACTGCTGCTGCTTGTCGACGGCCGCCGCGCCTGCTGGAGAAGACGTCGCTGCCCGCCTCTGTGTCGTCGCGTACCGCGGCTGAGACCGACGAAGCTCCACCGCCGTTCCGTGCTGTCGCCGACGAGAAGAAGAAAACGAAGATAAGCTTGGCGGCGAGATGGTCCTTCACGGCTTCAGCTTTTGTGGATCGCCGGAGAAGAAGGTCTCGCCGGCGAGCTTGACAGTCGTTGGTCCAAACTCGAAGAAGAAGAAAAGAATGGGGCTGCTGTCGGCTGCTATGCGTGGAGGAGAAAGAATGGGATGAAGAGAAAGACCTAGGGCTGCGTGAGTGGCTAAAAAATAACCCTAATGGGCTTGGGCTTGGCCCTAATTTCAGCTTAATTACAAAAATGCCACTCGCCCCAAATTTAAATATTTCTCCAAATTTAAAATTCTCAAATTCCCTTTTTAACTCCAAATTAACTCCTAAACTAAATTAATTTGGATTTCCTTTAAAAGCGGGCGTTACACATTTCCTCACAAATATTTTTATACACAAGTTATTGTTTATTTAAGAAGTATGTTTTAAAAAGTTGGTATCATGTGTTTCTCTCAAAATGGTTTATTTATCAATCTCATTTTCTAATAAGTCATTTTTAGTGGTTGCCAAACACTAATTTTTTTTTCAAAATGATTTATTTTCAAAATTAAACACTTGAAAAGTTAAACCAAACACACTCTAAGACAAACCATTGTCTTTTAATGAGGTGTGCAAGGATGTGTCTTGGAGATGAGAAAGCAAATGGGTTTTGGTGGCAAGATTACACAATTTGCCTCTTGGATTTAAAATTAATTGAAATTGAATTTTCAATTAAATTTCAACAAAATTCACTATTCAATTTTAATTCACCAAAGTAAAATTAATTTTATTTATTAATTAAACATTTTAATTAATAATAACTATTTTAATTTAATATCAAATATTAAATTAAATATTTGTACCAATTCTCACTTTCTCTCAATCCCGGCTTCTAATATGAATCCCTATCCATATCCAAACCGAAATATTGTATTGAATACATTATCCTAATATTTAAATCTTATTTAAATATTCTTGACTCTCTCTAATATAGTTTAATTCGTAATTAAACTTTAGCGTAACTTAACGACAACTCCCTAATTTGAGTTTGAACGTTTCAAACTTTCTCATCACATATGTTCTAAGGTTTATTCCGTATGAGCTAGCAGGGGGACCTAATGGACCTACAGATCAAGGGCTCCAACGATTCGAGATTAACTGGTTAAACCTTTTTAACTCAGTTAACCAACATTCGTTAACTACTATGACACTCCACCAAAGTCCGATAGTTGAACTCCCCTCACTGTAGATATATTTCTGTCCACCCGATATAACCATGATTAGTAAGTCGACCCTTCACAGGTTGTTCGTAACTAGAGCTGGGTCAAATATTTGTTTTACCCCTGAAGTTACATCTTGTTCCTTAAGTCTCTAGCTGAGTCCCTAATGAATAATTGGTATGTGGTCCCACCACTAAACCTAAAACCTCTTAGGCCATTGAGAGGGCGGGATCCCTTTTTTCACGTTCCGGAGTCAGTACTTAAGGGAACAATATCTCTACTATCCCTAAATTGGGTAGGAGTGAATTTCATTTTGCAAGACTATGTCCCCAGCTATTTATTGAGTCGGTGATGTTGAGCACCACTCTCACCCATGCAGATTTAAGGATAAGCCCGAACAAACAAGAGTTCATAGTTAGCTCAGGATTAAGATCGAGTTACCTAGGTCATCACATTGAAATAGTCAGTCTTGACAGTAAACGACATTATAAAACAAGAGTGACTTATTTCTTGGTCTTGGTCTTATGCAAACTCATTTTCATAGGACGCCCCCACTCGCATGTCTATACATGAACGATCCAGGATTACGTCGTTTGTACTCAAACAAAGTGGGCCGCTTCACATAGCTTTCCGAAGATTTAAGGTATCCAACCTTATCCCTATACTATAGACCAGTTAGGCTATTACTTGAACTTGATCCATATTTATGTCACAACATATAGTTCAAGCACTCATGTCATAGCCAAGGATACTAGTTTATTGGATTTGAGTTATTTAACGTGCAATTCACTCATTTAATAACTTGAGTGAACAATAACTCAATAACGACTTTATCGAACAAGTATATAACTATTTGTTTCATTCACTATCTACAAGTTTTTAGGGCACCAACCCGAACTAGATGCAGCTGGGAAAGTACAGACTTTCAAAGCTAGACTAGTAGCAAAGGGTTACACTCAAAGAGAAGCAGTTGATTATGAGGAAACCTTTTCTCTTATTGCTATGCTAAAGTCTATTAGAATTCTCTTATCCATAGCCACATATTATGACTATGAAATATGGAAAATGAATGTCAAGACTGCCTTTCTGAATGGTAATCTTGACGAGAATATCTTCATGTCTCAACCCGAAGGGTTCATAACCCAAGGTCAGGAGCAAAAGGTTTGCAAACTGAATCGATCCATTTATGGGGGGGGGGCTGTAGTCTGGAGAAACATCAAGCAAGGATGCATAGCAGACTCCACTATGGAGGTTAAGTATGTAGCTGCTTGTGAAGCAGCCAATGAAGCAGTTTGGCTTAGGAAGTTCTTGACAAATTTGAAAGTAGTTTCAGATATGAACTTGCCCATTACATTATATTGTGATAATATTGGGACTGTAGCCAACTCCAAAGAACCTCACAGCCACAAACGAGGAAAGCACATCGAGAGGAAGTATCATATGATACGACAGATTGTGTAACGAGGAGATGTGATCGTAACCAAGATCGCTTCGGAGCACAACATTGTTGATCCATTTACGAAGGCTCTCTCGACTAAAGTGTTTGAGGGTCATCTAGAGAGTCTAGGTCTGCGAGACATGTATATTGTATAATTTAGGGCAAGTGGGAGATGTGTAATGGGTATAAGGATGCCCTAGTTTATTTTATTTTGTATATTTACTTTTCATGTAATGTACAGACTACAGTGTACATTTGCCATTTTCCAACTTTGGATTATTTTTGTATATACATCCCATTATCTTGAGTTTTAGTTCAAGTGGGAGTTTGTTGGATTTTATGCCCCAAAACTCGTGGATAGTAAATGTAACATTTGACCGAACATTAATAAAATCACATTTGATGTATTATTCACTTATTATTGTTAGTATTATGTTTGTCTTGCCTAAATAACCTTAATCCAATAAACTAAACATCCTAGGCTCTTAGTATGAGACTTGAGCTGTATGTGGGGACATACGGGGATCACTGTTCAAGTTATAACCTAAACGGTCTATAGTATAGGGATAAGGTTGGGTACCTTATCATGTTGACACTATGGATACGCCTGCTTTGTATTTGATACAAATGCAATGATCCAATGTATTCATGTAGAGGACATTCGAGTGGGGGTATCCTATGCAATGAGTTTGCATAAGTTCGGACCGCAAAATAGTAACGGCTAGCTATAATACCGTTAACTAGTTAGGTTTCTATTTCACTAGGATGACCTAGGCAACTTAGTTTTAATCCTGAGTGGGTTATGGACTCCTGTTCACGAGGGATTGTCCTTTGATTTGTATGGGTGAGAGTGACCTGCACGCTGACTCAATAAGCCTACCATTTGGGGACAAGGCCGAATCGGGAGCTGGGAACATAATCACACAAGATGGAATTCACTTATCCCCGACTTTAGGGTAAATAGATGTGTGTTCCCTTAAGTGGTGTCTTCGGGTCTTGAACAAAGGGTCCTGCCATCTCTATGTCACGAGAGGGATTTCTGTTTGTTGGTTGGACATCAAACAAGTTGTTCATTAGAGAAGCACTAATACCTAAGCATGTAGAGGTAACCTAGGGGTAAAATGGTAATATGACCCAACTGGTGTTACGAACACATATGAAGGACTGACTTGCTGTTATTAGTCAATATCCATGGACGCAGAAATATATCTACAGTGAGAAGTGTGCAGTTGTGGTTCTATAGTGGAGTGAACCACAGTTAACGAATATTGATTAACTTGGTTAATGAGTTTAGCCAATTAATCTCACATCGTTGGAGCTTCTGATCTGTAGGTCCATTAGGTCCCACCAGTAGCTCATAAAGGGTATTGAGGTAACTTTACTTAGGGAAATAATATAATGTATGAAGATACATTATAATATAAAGTTGGGAAAAATACACTTTTGGTCCCTGAGGTTTGGGTTAAGTTACACTTTGGTCCCTAAGTTTTCAAACTCAACAAAAATACCTCTGAGGTTAAAGATAAGGAGCAATTTGGTCCTTGGCGTCCAATTTGACGTTCAATACTAACGGACTGCTGACGTGCCACTATTATTTTAATTAAAAAATTAATTTTTAATTTTTTTAAATAAAAATATATTAAAAAAATAAAAAATATATTATTTTATTAATTTTTTTAATTCTTTCTCTCTCCCTTTATTTCCATCTCCTCTTTCTTCTACTCCTCCTTCTTTTTCATCTTCTTCTTCATCTCCTTCCTCTTCAACTCCAGTGGTCGGCCGCCGCCGGAAAGTTTTTTTTTCTTTCTTTCTCCCTTTTCTTCTCTCTTTCCTTCCTTTCTCTACTATTTTTTTTTAATAAAAAAGAAGGGAGGAGGAGCTCCTCCCTCTCTGGCGTCGACGACGGGAGGAAGGAGGGCCCCTCCTCCCTCTCGGTTTTAGACTGAAATCATCAATCGAGAGGGAGGAGGGGAGGCGCAAAATGGGAAGAGGGAAGGCCCCTCCTCCCGTCGTCGGCGCGAAATGGGAGGAGGAGGGAGGACCCTCCCTCTTCCCGTCGCCGGAGAGGGAGAAGCTTCTCCTCCCTCTCTCTTCTTTTTTATTAAAAAAACAGTAGATAAAGGAAGGAAAGAGAGAAGAAATGAGAGAATAAAAGGGAGAAAGAAAGAAAAAATAAATAACTTTCCGACGGCCGGCCACCGGAGTTGAAGAGGAAGGAGATGAAGAAGAAGATGCAAGAGAAGGAAGAGTAGGGACCGCAGGGACCAAATTGCTCCTTATCTCAAACCTCAGGGGTATTTTTGTTGAGTTTGAAAACTCAGGAACCAAAGTGTAACTTAACCCAAACCTCAGGGACCAAAAGTGTATTTTTCCCTATAAAGTTTATATTTTTCATTAAACTTTGTAATATAAATTTATTTTGAACATTAATTCAAAATTAATTTATAGGAGAATTAAATATTTGAAGGAGTTCAAATAATAAATTTAATATGAATTGGATTCATATTGAAACTATAGGATAAAATTAATGCACATTTGATGCACATTAAAACCATAGTTTATTTGAGAGAAATAAATTGCATATGATTCAATTAGGAATGAATTAAATATATGATATTTAATTCAATAAATTAATTGATTAGAGAATTAATTAATAATTTAATTTAATTTAATTTGATTTGATTCAATTAAATGAGTTGAAATTAAACTATAGGTTATATGAGAATAATTATTTTTAAATGTTAATTTAATAATAATTGGTTTAATTTTAATTATTATTCTTTAATTATATAATTAAAAATTAAATGTGTTGATCAGTTATTTGAACTGATCAACCACATGTGGAAGGCCTACATGCAGTTTTCCCTTCCCCTAACCGATTGCTACGTCCAACGGGGGAAGTTGTTGGTAGTGCGCTCGTGCTCCTATATATGCGTTTGAAGGGAAACAGTTCAGATAGGCTCTCAGAACTCTTCCATGCGCACAGAGAAGCTCTAGAAATCTCTCTGAGAAAAAGTATTCTCCGTCCTTCAGAGAAAATCCCAAGATCCCGCAATCCCTTCTCCATAGACCTTGTGAGAATACCGGCTGGACTCTCGTGGTGGTGTTCAAAAGGGAACTCTAAGAAAAAGGCTGCTGTAATTCGAGGTTTACATCCAAGAAGTTGGCGATTTAAGTCAAGACTTCATACGACAGTAAGTTACCTTGATCCTTTGTTGAGTAGGATTGAATAAATAGAATTATGATTTTTTTTCTCTGCAACTAGCATGTAAAAAACCTAGATTTACAACAATTTTCTATGATATGAATTCTGTAAATATTTCCTTCGTACCGGTTTTTCAAAGTGATTAAGATAAAAAAAACATTAATTTAACCTTGTATTTATTATAAATATACATACACATGTAGGTTTTTTTCTCTTTTTTCGGCAAAATATTAAAAAATAAAGTGTTCTCTCTTCCTTTGACTTGAATTAGATTTTAGATAAGCAGATAAAAAGACATGACAGAAAAAAATGATTTTGTTAATTTCATGTAAATGAAGGATGATACATATGTCCGAACCTCTTAAAAAAACAAATGAGATTAACAAAATGGTAACCAAAATATAATAGAGAATAACACAAAAAAAAAAATTAAAATCAATGTAATCTTCCAAAATCATATAGAGAATGTATCACAATGGAATGGTGAGAGAAGACAGATATTGAGCAACATGTAATTCTTTTTTGGAAAAAATACACTTTTGGTCCCTGAGGTTTGGGTTAAGTTACACTTTGGTCCCTGAGTTTTCAAACTCAACAAAAATACCTCTGAGGTTTGAGATAAGGAGCACTTTGGTTCCTGCCGTCCATTTTTCTGTTAAATCCTAACGACTGCTGATGTGCCACTATTATTTTAATAAAAAAATTATTTTTTAATTTTTTAAATAAAAAAATAATATTATTTTATCTTTTTTTTAATTCTTTATCCCTCTCTCTCTTATTCTTCCTCTTCCCCACTTCTTCTTCTCCAACTTCTTCTTCTTCAACTCCGGTGGTCGGCGGCCACCGACGAGTTTTTTTTTTTTTTTTTTCTCTCTCTCTCTCTTTTCTTCTCTCTTCTCTTCCATTTCTTCACCTTTTTTTTTTTAAAATAAAGAAGAGGGAGAGGGAGGAGGAGACTCCTCCTCCCTTTCCGGCGCTGGCGACGGGAGGAGGGAGGGCCCTCCTACCTCTCGGTTTCAGGAAAAAAAAGAGGGGCAAAAGAGAAATAAAAAAGAAGAAGAAGTATTTTTCCCTCCTCATTCTTATTAAAATTTTTAGATTCAAACTTTAATTTCGGTTGGATTACATAATATTAACAATTGAATTAAAAAGAGAAATAAACAATAATGAACTGAAAAAGGTAAAGAAAATAAGCGAGGATGAAAACGACGACGTTTGAAGAGAATTACCAGAGATCGGAGGAGGTGGCGGTGGTCGAGGGGAGGGACGAAGGAAAGTGAAGAAGAGAGGGCTTGAGAGAAAAGAGAAGAGGCGGCTGAGATTGTTGGGACAAATAATGAGGACGCTCCGTACAGAAGAAGGGTTTCAGGGATGATTGTTGGTGGAGGTCGACGACGGTGGTGTTTTCAGGGAGTGAAAAGAAATTGGTGGTAATGGCGGCGGCGGTAGCGTGCTCGACTTGTAGTAGACGCACCAACTGGTTCACCATTATCTCGTCGGACGTCGGAGATCCCATTCTGTTTGTTTAATTTGTTAGAGATCGGGAAGAAGAAACTTCATTCCAGAATGATTCTGACTGCTTAACTTGAAACTTTTTAGAGCGAGAGAGAATTTTCTGCAAATTCCGGAATCATCTAATCTGTGTGTATATTTATATATAACAAATTAACTGACCCACCTTTTTCTTTCTGTTTCCACTTCCACTTTCTTACGCTTTTGTCCCTCCTTTTTTTTCCCTGAAACCGAGAGGGAGGAGGGCCCTCCCTCCTCTCGTCGCCGGCGTCGGAAAGGGAGGAGGAGCCTCATCCTCCCTCTCACTCTTCTTTATTTAAAAAAAAAAAGGTGAAGAAATGGAAGAGAAAAGAGAAGAAGAGAGAGAGAGAAAAAAAAAGAAGGCTGCTGGGCGGCGGCCGCCGGCCATCGGAGTTGAAGAAGAAGAAGTGGGGAAGAGGAAGAATAAGAGAGAGGGATAAAGAATTAAAAAAAGATAAAATAATAATATTTTTTATTAAAAAATAATATTTTTTTATTAAAATAATAGTGTCACGTTAGCAACCGTTAGGATTTAACAGAAAAATGGACGGCATGGACCAAAGTGCTCCTTATCTCAAACCTCAGGGTATTTTTGTTGAGTTTAAAAACTCAGGGACCAAAGTGTAACTTAACCCAAATCTCAGTGACCAAAAGTGTATTTTTCCCTAATTTATTTAAATTAAATTTATGATAAGTTAAAGTAACTAATCAGATATTTGGTATGGGGACCACGTGTCTTTTCACTCCCCTAACTGTATGGTAGCACGATAGGGAAGGAATTACAGTTTCTTCTCCATTGATTCGTACGTGAACATTTTGCAGTTTGATGGTTATCTCTCTACAATTGTTGTGAAACTCCCAGGAAATGTATCTAACAACCTTGCTGAAAAACAAGACCTTTAGATCTCAAATCTGAAAACCCCAAAACCGATTTGAAAATCAACCCAAGGAAAGTAAAAACCGGATTACCTTGTCGATCAAATATCTCAAGGCAAGGAAACTTGTTTGAGATTCGAATCACTCCACAAGCATGATTGATCAAGTCAAGCTTGAATGATTCTAAGCATGCAACCTAAACTACATAGAATTGCAAAGAAACTTAGCTCTAGGCTAAAGGAAAAGCTCAAAGGCTTAAACTACATTTCCAAGTCTTCTCTTTTTTACAATGGAATTACATGGCATTATATAGCCTTAAAATTGAACCCTAGACCTTCCATGAGGCATTTCAAGAGTTGTAACATTCCAACTTTATGACCATAATCAACCATTAACTAAATGTAACCTAAAAAGTAAATAAAATGACATAAAACTGAAAATATATTCATAAGGCACCATAAATCCGAGAATAGGAGCTTTCAATCAGCCAACTTAATGTTTGTAACCTCCCATGCATAAATGAAGCCTCACTTTGAAGTAGCTTGAAGTCCATGTTCCATAGATGACGCTTTGACTTGTCTTCAATGAAGATTGAGTTGAACTTGAGTTCATTAAATACAACTTGACTTCAAATTTTTGTTACTCGACTTCATTTAATGTAACTTGAGTTTGAATATGTTTTTGGCATAACACAAGACATCTTGGTTCATATCATCCTCCCCTTCTTCAAGAGGATTCGTCCTCGAATTTTGTTTTGTGAATCATTGCTGCAAAAACACTTTAAGAAAACACAAAGAACCTCACAACACTCTCTTACGTTGTTCACACTCATGGAAATTTGGGCCACTTGTGTTTGCACTCATTTTCACAAATCACTCGGTATGAACTCGCATTCTCATCTCTCAATATTGGAAGTGGAAAAGCCAAGATAATTTGCAATTCTTGTAATTGAAAGCATATATCAAACAAGCTAAACCTCTAAGAAGGATTCCAAATTAAAATTATGAAATGAGAGAAATAAATGGACAGAATGTGATAATATGGAGGATGGAATTCTGTCAATATTGAATGCAAGTGTATGGTTGATTTATAACACTTTGGAAAGTGGAAGACCGAATTTAAGACCATTGGCTAGACTTTAAACAAAGGAGTTACAATCTGAAACTAATGGCTGTAAAATTCAATGAGCAGAAATGTAACTGTCCATATTTAATGCATAACAGCCAACTCTTGCTTAAATTGAATGTGTAACTGATATAATCAGCAAGTGAAAAGCCATATTAAAACACAATTGATGAATTTATAGCAATGCAATTCGGATCTATAAGGCTTTGGAGGCAAAAATGACAAGAACAAAACAAGAACACACATTCTCGGGTATAGCAGTTTTTCCAGAACAGATTTCAAAACTTCAGACGTTTCACCCTCAAGACATTTGAATTAGAAATCCATGAAGAAGGCAAAGTTGTAGCTTAAACAAAGATCTACAATATCATAGAAGACATTAAGATGAAATACCCTTCGGAAATATGAGTTTTTGGAGCATTTAGGCAGACTACGAAGCTGGACAGATTAAAAAAAATAACTAAAGAAAGAGAAACAAATTCAAGAGAAACGCAAAGGAAACATATATCCGATCTTGAGCCTAAAGCTCTGATACCAAATGTTATGAATCAAAGAACCTCACAACACTTTAAGAAAACACAAACCCCAAAACCGATTTGAAAATCAACCCAAGGAAAGTAAAAACCGGATTACCTTGTCGATCAAATATCTCAAGGCAAGAAACTTGCTTGAGATTCGAATCACTCCACAAGCATGATAGATCAAGTCAAGCTTGAATGATTCTAAGCATGCAATCTAAACTACATAGAATTGCAAAGAAACTTAGCTCTAAGGCTAAAGGAAAAGCACAAAGGCACTTTTTACTACATTTCCAAGTCTCCTCTTTTTTACAATGGAATTACATGGCATTATATAGCCTTAAAATTGAACCCTAGACCTTCCATGAGGCATTTCAAGAGTTGTAACATTCCAACTTTATGACCATAATCAACCATTAACTAAATGTAACCTAAAAAGTAAATAAAATGACATAAAACTGAAAATATATTCATAAGGCACCATAAATCCGAGAATAGGAGTTTTCAATCAGCCAACTTAATGTTTGTAACCTCCCATGCATAAATGAAGCCTCACTTTGAAGTAGCTTGAAGTCCATGTTCCATAGATGACGCTTTGACTTGTCTTCAATGAAGATTGAGTTGAACTTGAGTTCATTAAATACAACTTGACTTCAAATTTTTGTTACTCGACTTCATTTAATGTAACTTGAGTTTGACTTTGGTTCGTCATAAATGAAGCTCGCGTGCATTTAATGCATCTCCATTTTGAAGCTTTTCTTTAGTTTTGGATAGTATGGTAGGATTCATATCATCCTCCCCTTCTTCAAGAGAATTCGTCCTCGAATTTGTTTTGTGAAACATTGCTGCAAAAACATGTTAAGATATCACAAAGAACCGTACAACACTCTCTTACGTTGTTCACACTCATGGAAATTTGGGCTTCTCTAGTTTTCACTCATTTTCACATATCACTCTTTATAAGCTCTCTTTCTCACCTCTCAAATTTTGAAATAGGGAAGCCTCATTGTTTGCAATTGAATGAGTAGTAGCACACTTTGAATATGCAAACTGACTTAACTAACTATGGAAATATTCAGAATCCAAACATGTAAGAAGATAGACAAGATGTTATGAACGACCAAAGATGCATTCAATGCTTTTGTTAAATGAAGTTTAAAGAGTCAAGAATGCAACTCTAAAAACAATGAAGTCCAACGGCTATGTCAGATATTATGAAGTTGAAAATAGCCTTTATAACACAAATGAGTTACAAAAGTAAAACATAAAGAGTTATAACTTCCAATGGCTAAAAATTTAACTTGCTGAAATATAACTGTCAAAATTAATTATGTAACAGCCAACTTTTGCAAATTTGAAATTGTAACAGCTGAGATTGGATGCCTAAGGTAAGATTAAAACACCAAGATCAGATCAAAGAGGGAAAATTTCGGATTTGGCATGTTCTGGAAGAAAAAACAACAAGAACAAATTTAGAACACATGCTCTTGGGTAAAACAGTTTTCCAGAACAGATTACAAAAACGCAAAATTTTCTCCCTCACTAAAGACGAATTTGAGAATATCATAGAAGACAAAGTTTTAGCTTAGATCTTGATCTAAAATATCATAGAAGACAAAAGGATAAAAAGACCTACGGAAATACAAGTTTTTGGAGCTTTTAGACAGACTACGAAATAAGACAGATTAAAAAAAATAACTAAAGAAAGAGAAACAAATTCAAGAGAAACGCAATGGAAACATATATCCGATCTTGAGCCTAAAGCTCTGATACCAAATGTTGTGAATCAAAGTAGCTCTGATACCAAATGTTGTGAAACTCCCAGGAAATGTATCTAACAACCTTGCTGAAAAACAAGACCTTTAGATCTCAAATCTGAAAACCCCAAAACCGATTTGAAAATCAACCCAAGGAAAGTAAAAACCGGATTACCTTGTCGATCAAATATCTCAAGGCAAGAAACTTGCTTGAGATTCGAATCACTCCACAAGCATGATAGATCAAGTCAAGCTTGAATGATTCTAAGCATGCAATCTAAACTACATAGAATTGCAAAGAAACTTAGCTCTAAGGCTAAAGGAAAAGCACAAAGGCACTTTTTACTACATTTCCAAGTCTCCTCTTTTTTACAATGGAATTACATGGCATTATATAGCCTTAAAATTGAACCCTAGACCTTCCATGAGGCATTTCAAGAGTTGTAACATTCCAACTTTATGACCATAATCAACCATTAACTAAATGTAACCTAAAAAGTAAATAAAATGACATAAAACTGAAAATATATTCATAAGGCACCATAAATCCGAGAATAGGAGCTTTCAATCAGCCAACTTAATGTTTGTAACCTCCCATGCATAAATGAAGCCTCACTTTGAAGTAGCTTGAAGTCCATGTTCCATAGATGACGCTTTGACTTGTCTTCAATGAAGATTGAGTTGAACTTGAGTTCATTAAATACAACTTGACTTCAAATTTTTGTTACTCGACTTCATTTAATGTAACTTGAGTTTGACTTTGGTTCGTCATAAATGAAGCTCGCGTGCATTTAATGCATCTCCATTTTGAAGCTTTTCTTTAGTTTTGGATAGTATGGTAGGATTCATATCAACAATTCTCTCAACAGAAGAAAAATAATCTCCCAAGAAAAGTTTCCAAAATACGAGAGGATCATCTTTCTTCCTCTAATTCCCTGTTAGAATACCGGTGAAGGCTTCTTTGGTGGTGCCCAATTGGATTGTTCATCTTTCGTGAGTTCGTGGCCATTGGAGGGAGTTTGCTTGCTGTAGATAGGATCTACAACTGGTTGGTTTTGATCTTTCTTCTAGATCTAATTAGATTAGAATTTGCATGCTTAATCTACGGTTAAATTTAGAAAATAGTTCTGTAAATTTATTTTTGTCAATGTATGGGTTTTTCCAAGATACAATTTTAATGACGAAAAGGTCTAATATGTTTCCGCTGCCAAGGATATTTTTTTTTTTTGAGAAAACTGCCAAGGATTTTTATTCCTTCAAATTTATACTTTCACATCCAATATAAAAGTGTGTATATCTAAATTATTTTTTTTAATAAATAAATTTATATGAGAAATTGTAATAAAAATTTATTAGTTTAAAATTACCATTTTTATTACAAAATTTTTTAAATTTAGAATTAAAAAGGTAAGAAATGTTATATAATTATGAAAAATGTAATAATTATTTGCAGCATTGTCAAATTTTCTTTTATAAAACATTGTTAGTGATTTTTTTTTTAAATAAACATTGTTAATGATTACTTTTTTTTTTTTTTTTTTTTTTTTTTGAAAAACATTGTTAATGATTACTTGATTTATAATTATATTCTTAAAACTAATATTATTAGATTATTTAAAAAAAAAAAAAAACTAATATTATATTATTAGAAAAAATGTCACGGGCAATCTACTTGTTAAAATAGTAGTATATAAATTGGTGGGAATAGGATTTATTGGATTTTTATTAAGATTGTGGCCGAGTGGCACTTTCGTAAATAATCAGAGGTTAGCAAACCCTAATTTTTGCCTTTTAAACGCCGCACGCAGCCTATACTTGCAATCTCTTTCAGCCGTGAGCCTCCAGCCACCTTCTCCTTCTTCTTGGTTCAGCCGGCAGCACGCTCTCTCTCCGGCGTCGTCTTCCTTCCCTCCGGCGAAGCTTTGGATCGACGGTGTCTTCTACGGCGAAGCTTTAAGGTGATTTCAGCCAATTTCATGGTTAATTTAGGATACCCATTGATTTTGGTTTATGATTTCAAGGTTCTCTTGGCATTTGGAGGTTTAATTCTGTTTTAGGTGAGTTTTTGGGTGTTAAAACATCTCCAAATTTAACTGCCTCCTAGGTGTATGCTTGGATTAAAATCCCTATTGATTTGAGGGTGTTTTCCCTTATTGTGTAGCTTACTTGAAAGACCTTGGAGTTAGGAAGTTGTGTACCTAAGGAGTTAATTTTGAATTTATCAAATATTATATGGCTAAGTTAATTAGCTACTTGATGCAATTTCTATGCTTTAGACCCATTGTATGTTGGAGTAAATAAGTAACCTTTGGATTAAGTCTATGTTTTAGACTAATCATCTTTGAGAAAATTGGATTTAAGCCTTGAGTTTTGCTTTTGGGTTTACTTATGCATGATGAAGTTCATTGTGAGGCATGCTGACAGTATGAAAAATCTATAGTTAATTGCCGCTGCAGCTGCACGGACTGAAGCCGTAGCAAAGGGAAACAATGGTGCACGTCTCATTCTATAGGAACTGTGAGTATGCTCAACTCCGAAACTTTCTGGAATTTCATATCCATTGTCATCAAATATGGCCTTCCAAGAAGTGCTTACATATACATGTGCTTCATTTCAATGCCCTTATTTTTTGGGATCTTCTATTCTCTAGTGCTTTTCTTTCGACTGTGTTAAGTGCATGTTAGGCTACCTGCTTGATCTTAGGATAGTTGGAACAAAGTGAACTGTCTGTTTGGGATTACATGGAGGTTGTATCAGAAATTGTGGAGCTTTAGATTCCTAGGATTAAATTTATGGTGCTTAACAATCTTCCCTGATCCCTTTCAAAATTTTGTTCAGTTCATTTGATAAAGATCAATAAATGAAATAGTATCTGTTACATTAAATTTTACAAAAAATGTTGCTTTACATAATGCCTATTTCTTGGTGTTGTTATGAGAACCGTGATTATTGTACTGTGGGTGCTGTCATAATATAGATGGGAAGACTTTCAAGAAACCTCGGCGCCCTTATGAGAAGGAGCGTCTGGATGCAGAACTTAAACTTGTGGGCGAATATGGCCTTCGTTGTAAAAGGGAGCTATGGAGGGTTCAATATGCACTGAGCCGAATCCGTAATAATGCAAGAATGCTTTTAACACTCGATGAAAAGAATCCGCGTAGGATTTTTGAGGGAGAGGCCCTGCTTAGGAGAATGAACAGGTACGGTCTTTTAGATGAGAGTCAGAACAAGCTTGATTACGTCTTGGCACTTACTGTTGAGAACTTCCTTGAGCGTCGTCTCCAAACTCTCGTGTTCAAGTCGGGAATGGCCAAGTCTATCCATCATGCTAGAGTGCTCATCAGACAGAAGCATATAAGGTAGTGTGGCTACATGGTTATCTTATCAGTTGTTTGAAGAATGATTGTGTACTGTTGCACTCTATTTCTTACTGCATATCAATAACTTTCTTTTCTGATATTTTGTTTTAGGTAAAATACCCTTATACTACATGGTTCGTTTCAATTATGTCGTTATGGTTTCAAAAGTTTAATTTTAACGTTTAAGCTTTAAGATGTCTAATGAAATTCTGGTTTGACAGTTGAGCTTTAGCTCAGACATTTAGGGAAATATAGGGAAAAAAACAACTTAATGTTCTTTACTTTCAACAAAATTTAGGGTCTTTCTCAAATTCAATGGGCAGAAATTAGGGTTATGGCTTGGATAATGAAAAGGAATGGTAGCAAAAGAAGTACTAACTCATTTTACGTATAATCAGGAGATGACTGATTGTATTATGAACAAATTCTGGTATTGGACATTTTATGGATTATAACCAGAGGTTATTTTTCTGAGACAATTGAAAAGCTTCGTTTTGGAACATTTGATCCAGGGGGTATACTTGAAAAAACCCTGTATCTTTAGCCGTATTTTATATAATTTAGCATTATATTTTTCATCAACTATTTTTATTTTATTTTGCATCATCTATGAGATTCTATGTATTTGATGGTCAACTACTGCAACACAATATTTGTTTCCTAATAATGGGAAATTTTTTTTGCCGCATGCAAAGTTATAACTATAAGCATAACTGTAAGCATATTGTTATGTTTTCACTTCTATCCTCTATTTTATTGATATGCATGTTGGGTTTGAAGCTTTCATTATTAATGTTCTCATCTATTACATTGGTCTCCTTTGCCTTTTTAGGGTTGGTAGGCAGGTGGTCAACATCCCTTCTTTCATGGTGAGAGTCGATTCTCAAAAGCACATAGATTTCTCTCTCACTAGTCCGTTTGGAGGTGGACGCCCTGGAAGGGTGAAGAGAAAGAACCAGAAGGCAGCTGCCAAGAAGGCTGCTGGTGGAGATGGAGATGAAGAAGATGAGGATTGAGTTATTGATTAAAACCTCATCATCTGGATGGTGATAGATTAGCTAAGGTTCTCAAGCTACCTGAGATTAACTTCAAATCCTATTTCCTAATGATTCGAATATTGCATCTTTTTGCTTTAATTAATTTTCGTATAGACATCTTGTTTGTTCTTTTTGGGTGGTGGAACTAGTTCTAAATTTTGGACAAGCATCTCTTCGGAAGCCATAGTTTTCATGCCATGATATTGTTTTTCTCAAAATTCCTCCGCATTATTGAAGTATGTTGCTTAGCTTAATTAATTTTCATTCCATGTATTAAGTGGAATTGATTGAAATCTGGTTGCTTGGCTTATTATATTCAGCAGGGAGCATGATCTGTAGTAAGCTTTATGAATTTTAATCCCTAGACTCATGAGTGTTCTTGAAGGAAAAATATATTTATGAGAGATGGAAGGTAGATAAGGTTAAAATGACAGATGAATTAAAACTATGCAAGTATTGAGGGTTTTTTTGGACATTGATTGATATTGATACTTTCAAAATAAGAACTATTGGATATCATCACATGTTATTTTATATATTAACCAAAATTAATATAGCGTCACAAATACGATTGTATCTATTCTCATAGGCAAGTATAATGCGATATGTGTCGGCATGCCAAAAGCGAGCTTAGCTCAGCGGTAATTGGCATGTACCCTCGACCATGAGGTCAGAGGTTTGAATCCTCCCACTCCCAAATGTTGATGTACTCAAAATGTGTCGTCAAAATTTTTTTTTTGTATAATGCCGTGAATGAAGAAAAACTTGAAATCATTTCGAAACGAATGATGCATTCAAATTCATGATCTAGTATCAAAAAGATGATTCTATGGGCTGTGAGAGGCATTCTTATATTGTGATGATAATGAAAGTATTTTTTTTTAGTACATTTGGGGTGAGGGGATTCGAACGATAATAAAAGTATCGTACCTATCTTATCCTACATTTGAATGTATCAATATTTAAATTATCTACGGACTAATTGTTTCTTGGAACGAATAATTTAGTATTTAATCGTTTTTTTTTGGTTTGGAACTTTATGATTTTGAGTGATTTGAAATCATAACAAAATTTATAAAATTTTGCTAACTAAAAACCATTGGATTATATATATATATATATGGTATTTTAATTTTCTACTAATAAATCAAAATTAAAACTTATATCAGTGAACTTATTTTCTTTTCTTTTTCGGTTACCATTCAAACATAAAATTTAAGATACATTCATTTTAAAAATGATTTAAAATCATTGAACTTTCTTAATTCCAGAAGAGGAAATTATAATTTACTCATTAATATATTAAAATTTTTTTCCAATAGGTAGGGTGGGGGATTTTAAGAGTATAAGCTTTATGTGAGTTGTAAGCTATGGTCTTGTTGATAGACTTTTTGGAATTAATTTCATTTTGGTTTCTATGATTTTAAAAAGTTCAATTTAAATAATTTTTTTTAGAGAAGTTTTAATTTTTGTTATCATGGCTCTTAAAGTTTCAACTTGGTCATTGAATCATCACAAATTACACCTATACTATTTTTATTCACTTCTTTTTTTTTTTAGTTTTCACTTTGCCTTGAAATTCTACTATAGTCAACCCTCATAACATTTAGTTATGGCTGAGTTAGAAAATGTGCAACATATCAATATGGTAATAATTGTGATGATGATTTTATCAAAGTGAGCATAGCCTAGCAGTAATTGACATGTACCATCGACCAACAAGTCAGATGTTCGAATCACCCCACCCTTAAATGTTGATGTACTAAAAAAAAAAAAAGGTGATGACTTGTGAGATATAAATAAACAATAAGGACTATATTGAAACTTTCAAAAACTATAGGGATCAAAAGGAATCCCAACTCAAATCATAATAATCAAGTTGAAAATTTTAAAATCATTTGAAATGAACCAGATTTGTAATTTAATAGAAAAAATCAATATATAAAAGTTGAAATTAAAACTTTAGAAAAAGGAATTAAATGGGAGGACTAAAACCCAGAAGAGGAGAGCGGGAGAGACAGAGAGTTGAGTTTTTTATTTTTTTTATTTTATTTTTTATTTTTTTTTTATTTTTTTTAAAAAATAATTTTTCTAGTTTAACTTGCTTTTTAGGGATGTTTTCAAAACATTATTGTCCACTTGTTTTGTTTCTAAATGGAAATTTGCAACCAAGATTGTTGTGATTATCTTTGGAGAAAGATTGGGGGATCAGCCTTTTGGTTTTGATGAGCACAAGTTTGGGTTCAAATTTGAATTGGTTTGTTTGTTTGTTTTTGAGTATGAGCTTCAATTTAGTTGGTATGTGGGGAAAAGGGCAGATGAAAGTCTAAGTCAAGGTGAGTTGGTCATGCCTTGAGTTGTCTGCTAATCTTTATTAGTCACATTATTACATATGGCTAAGGCAATGTGTTGGTGTTCATTTTAAGAGTTACGTGCACGTAACATTAATTGTATTGCAATTTCCACTACAACAAATATGACATACGATAGTATTAAAAAAATGCTATAACATTAAAAAAACGCTACCGTAGGCTTTTTATAGCATTTTTTGAAACACTGTCGTAGTTGATGTGAGTCAAAAAAGTTTTAAAACATAATTTATTGTGAGCATTATAAGTTCATGTATGAGTCTACCAAGATAGAGACTTAAAAACAACAAAGAGATGATGACCACACTAGAAAGAAATAAGTCCATGTACAAGTCTACCAAGACAAGAAATTCTGAAATGTAAACGAAACTCAGTACAAACTCTAGCAAGTTGCAAAAATAGGAAAAACAAGCAGGAGATAGTAGCAAAACCTTTGTACTCCATCCCTCACTTGAGTTTCACAGCCACAACCTTTCCAATTAAATTGTTCAAAAATGGTTTTGGGTTAACTGGGATACTCTCAAATGCCCAAATAATCACATTAAAAAGTTGAGCATCATTAACAAATCAAAGCAAAACACGGGAAGAAGCTCAAACAACCAAGAATCTACATAACAAAAGAATCAAAGAAATCAATCGAAAACTTCCCCCGACAATCTAATTCTACACAAGGATACATTAACAATCAATCCACATTTATGTATCATGGACATTTATTCAGTTAAGAATATGTTTAAAGAACTTATAATTTCTTGAACCTGTTTGCATTTAGTCTTTTCCCTTTGATATGGGGTACCTCATCACAACTTTATTACACCAAACATTATAAAAAACGCACGGCCAAAAGATGAAAACTCACACTTATAAACACAATATAAATAAACACATTCAGTACGAATAATCACAGGAAAAAGACCTATAACTACTTATAAAAACATGTCCATTGAATATGGAAGACAAGTAAAAATGAGTAGTAAACTCAAATTGTGTTTTTTGTTTTCATTGTGTTGCAACTTTCCAATCATGCAAAAATATATTGTTAAAAGCAACTAGAACTTTGCAAAAATATGCTTCATTTTGTATAGTTAAAAGCAACCAGAAAAGCTTCCAGAAAGGAGCTGAAAATAAAAAGCAAAATACTCGAAAACAAGCAATAAATCATCAATAAGCATACCAAGTTTTAAGAACATTGACAGTCCAAAATCTTGTTTTTAATGGTGCATTTTCTTTATTGTTTCTGAACAAAAAGTTCTTGGATTTCAGGTCCCGATGCATAACACTCTGTTTGTGACACATTTGAACCACAAGAAAAGTAGTAAGTAACAAAAAGAATTGTCTGAAACAGAACAATTAACTTACCAACTCCTAAATGTGGCAGATTGAGGCAAACACAAGTAATGGAATTGCAAAATTTGGAAACCTAGAGCAAAAAAAAACTCACCAACAAGTAAAAAGTCACATACATTTTCACAGTATTTTGTGCGGGCAACGAAATTTTTTCAGTGCTTTTCTTTTCAGCCTTTTTTTTCATTCTTTTTCCTAGTGAATTTTATAAAAAGCTATCTTCAAAAGCTATAAAAAGAGATGTTTGTTGTGGTGTTAGGAACTAGAAGAATGATTTGGTGCAATGTTATATTTATCTTGTGTGTTCTGAATGGCCAAAGCCTTGACCTCATTTTCTCATGTTCTCCCGCCATATATCTAAACAAAAAGAAGCAAGTTTCGTTCAAG
The DNA here is from genome assembly GCA_017139565.1 of Luffa aegyptiaca. Classification (NCBI taxonomy): domain Eukaryota; kingdom Viridiplantae; phylum Streptophyta; class Magnoliopsida; order Cucurbitales; family Cucurbitaceae; genus Luffa; species Luffa aegyptiaca. The sequence continues at coordinate 30,951,199 of CM029404.1, forward strand.
AGGTCATGGAAGTCAAATCAGAAGAGTTTAAAGGCATATATGAGATAAGCCAACCTTAATCATGGTCATGGCAATGACAATGAAACTATAAGAAACATGGATGACACTAAAAACGAATATTAATCGATGAAGTTACTCATCATAATCTATTTACTTCGTCACAAACAACTTGTGGAGTTCCATTGAAAAATTCTTGTCAAGAACTCCACAAGTTGACATGCAAGAAACTTCTTCAATTACTTCCAAAGTGTCAAATATGAAAGGCCCTATTTTCACACTTCATTCTTGATCAATTTGACCCTTTACTGTAAAAAAGATTTACTGACTTAATCCATATATCAATAATAATTTCATCAATAGTCATCATGCAAATTCGATGAGAAGTAATAAGAATAATTACAAGTCATTAAAATTAATACTTAACAATCAAGTAATCAATTCACACTTCAAAATGGGGGGAAAATTGACAAAAATAACCCCTTGAAGTTTATGATTTGTAAAAAAGGATCACAGTGAATAAAATGGTTTTTTCTAACCCATTTTTCTTAACCTTAGAAGTGAAATTACGAAAATGCCTTTAACTATTTGAAAACAAAACTTTGACGGACTCAATTTCCCACGTTGATTTCGTGCTTCCATTTGGTTTTTAATCAATTGTACATCGCCTTTCACTGCAATGTTTTTCGGGTTATTTGTGAGTTTTCTGGGGTTTTCAAGTTTTAGGTATATTATAGGATCATTTGTCAAGATTTGTTGAAATTTAGATTGATTTTTTTTTTTTTTTTTTTTTTTTTTTTTTTTTTTTTTTGTATATTGTTAGTTTTCGGCATTTTCTGTGTTGGTTTTGTTGAAAAACATCGCGGATTTTAAGCTTGAGCGAATGGATTTTCGTCTGTCGAAGGATGAATCCTGGCCGGGTTGCTTGGAAAGACACTGGGACGAAGGTCAAAAAATACATTTTTTTTAAAGAAAATGTCTTTTCCAGGCCTGATCTCGGCCGAAAAATTCGACCGGGATTCTCGATTGTCTCGGACAACAGGGGTGGAATCTGATTATATTATATATGTTATTTTTAAATATATATATATATATATATATATATATATATTTGATTTAATTAAAATATGAAAAACTCTCATTGGTCAACGGTCCAAAGGAGAGTAGCTTGTGTGAGTGCCGTCTTACGAGTCCTTAGACGCACACTTTTTGTTTTCTTGAAAATACATATAGGAAGTGGCAAAAAAAAAATGAATAAGAATAAGGACATTGTATTAACCAAGTATTGACCTAGGATCGCACGGTATGTCAGGAAAGATTGGAAATGGAAGCGCCAACAAGTCAAGGTCTAATTTATTCACTTAATCAAGATTGTATGTACAAATTAAAAACATTTCTCGGTCGTGCAATTCGACCGAGTTCGGACCGGGAAAATTCAACTTTTTGTTGGAGGGTTAAAATTAATGGAGTAATTATTTGTTGGGAAGGTTGGTGAAAGGTGGGTGAAAAAGTGGGTAAAAAATTAATTACATTTGTATTTATTGCATTGGAGGCATATGAGTAATTTCAACCCCTTGCTTACATCATCTTCGTCATCAAGGGGTCCAAAAAAAACATTGTTTCTAAAGGGGTCCTCTTTTTTTAAACCAAAATTTTAGGGGTCATTTTTGTCAACTTCCCCAAAATTGGAGAGAGGCATAATTTATGAAATTCTTACCCCAACTACTTTGACCACGCAATAAAACCAAAGGAGACAACATGATTTCACTTCATCCATGTTAAAATATGTTGCTTTTTGCCTCCTTTTATAGTGGTTAACTTGTATTTTTACTCTCTCCTTCCATTTCCTACCAGAGAAAAAAAAATCTGATATTAATGAAAGAACTATCATCCGAAGAGAGAGCTCAATTAATTTTGAGGAACATGAAATATATGGTGGATAGGTGCAGGGAGTGGACGTGCAATTCTGATAAGCCCAGTTCTGTGTAAGAGTGCTCTCTTTGAGAGATTTGAGAAGAAAGAATCAAAGGAAACTATGGACAAAAGTGCTTTCAATTGTATCTTGAAGAGATCACCAATAGCTCCACGAACATCAATCTGAATGCAAAAACTTATCAGAAATAAAATCTCTTATGGACATAATGAATCTCTCATTTATTATGTGTTGGATTAATAAAACTGTTGAGCTGCATTGATATTTATTTCTGTTCTATTTCCACTTCCTCGTCACATGCTTGTCACGTGCCTTCATTAAGTAAGTTAGTTATCGAGAGGAAGCCAACTTATTGTTGCAGCCTTTGTAAAAACAGAGTGTATAAGTACTTACTCTGTTTTCTCCCGATTGAAAACTGAAGCTTGTAATCTTGTACCCCTTTTCTCTTATCAAAAATATACATACTCTCTCTGGTGACTTTGAACAGTGCATGTACACCAACATGGTGGAACCACTATAAACATCTTGTCTCTTCTCTCTCCCTACTCTCTTGTTCTTTACTGTTATATCGATTGTGGTTTTGGAAGCAAACTGCTGTTGCTGTAATCGTGATTAACATTTAGATCAACATTTTGGTATCAGAGCTTATCGACGCAAGGATTCCAGATAAGTTTTTTGTTTTCTTTTTGTCTTTCTTTTATATTGAATCTTGTAGGTCTTAATCTTTTGTTTGCGCGAATTGATTTCGCAAGATTAGGACAGATTCTTTGTTAAATCTTGAAATTACCATCTGCTGAAAAGAATTTAAATCTTTCTAGGTTAAACCTTTAGAAAAATGACAACTAGGTATGATCTAGAGAGATACGATGGTAAGAGTGATTTTGGTCTATGGAAAACGAAAATGATAGCATTGTTAGTACAACAGAAGGTTTCTAAAATCTTGCTTGATCCAACTAAACTCCCTGTAACAATGTCTGAAACAGACAAGGAAGAAATGCATGACATTGCTTATAGTTCAATTATTCTTCATCTTGGTGACAGTGTCTTAAGGAAAGTTAGTAAAATTACTGATGTTAAGGAATTGTGGACGAAACTTGATGAATTATACTTGCCTAAAACCTTAACAAATGTACTATACCTTAAGGAGCGTTTCTTTGGTTTCAAAATGGATTCATCTAAAAGTTTAGAAGAAAATTTAGATGATTTTAGCACCATTTGTACTGATTTGCAGAATACAGGAGAGGAAGTTAAAAGGATCAAGCAGTACTCCTTTTGAACTCATTACCTGAGACCTTCAAAGAAGTCAAATCCGCTATGAAGTATGGGAGAGATGATGTCACAGTTGATAAGGTCATTAATTCTTTGAGGCTGAGAGATCTAGAGCTTAAGCAAGAGAAAGGAGAATCTGAAGCTCTATTTGTCAAAGGAAACCAGAAACATAACTACCATGGAAAGCCAACTCAGACTAAAGAACAAAATTCTCAATCCAGAGGTCGTGGCAGTTCTCAAAGAGGAGGCAGACAACATAATAAATCTCAGAATCATGGTAAACAGGTTGATAAAGGTGATTTTAAGTGTAACTACTGCCATAAGACAGACCATATCAAGTGGAACTGCCCTCAGCTGAAAAGGAAGGCAAGAAAACAGTCACAAATGGAGAGTAAAAACTCTGCTAACTTGCATGAAGGGTATGAATCAGCCGAAGTCCTGATGGTGACGGATAAAGAATACAAGGATGAATGGATTTTGGACTCAGGTTGTACATTTCACATGACACCTTGCAAGAACTTTTTTACAAACCTTAATCTCTTTGAAGGTGGCAAGGTAATCATGGGAAATGATCAACATTGTGTGGTCAGAGGAATTGGTTCAGTCACTCTGAAGCTTGCAGACGGTTATTTGAAAATTCTAAAGGACGGTTATTTGAAAATTCTAAAGGATGTGAGATTTGTACTCGAATTGAAGAGGAACTTGATCTCCTTAGGGACTCTTGATAAAGCTGGGTGCAGTTACAAGTCTGAAAATGGTATGCTGTCTGTAACTAAAGCTGGAGAGTTAAAGCTGTCTGGTAAGCTGCGTGATGGTCTGTATGTCTTGGATGGGAAGACAGTTTCTGGGGAAATAAATGTGACTTCTGAACCCGTTTCAAAGGAAGTTGTCTTGTGGCATAGGAGACTTGCACACATTGGGGAAAAATGTTTGGATTGCTTGTACAAACAAGGTCTAATTGGAAAGAAGAAACCAGGTAGTTTATCATTTTGTGAGCATTGTGTACTTGGTAAGTCAGTAAGAGCAAGCTTCAATCCATCCACGCAAGTTACTAAAGGGAAACTAGACTATATCCATTCCGATTTATGGGGACCTGCCAGGGTTGCTACTCATGGAGGTTCCAAATATTTTCTGACCTTGATCGACGACTATTCAAGGAAGGTATGGGTGTATATGCTCAAGACTAAAGATGAGGTTTTCAACAGATTTGTTGAGTGGAAATCTCTTGTTGAAAACTAGACTGGCCGACAGATAAAGCTCTTAAGGACTGATAACAGTTTGGAGTACTTAAATGAAAAATTCTGGAGCTTGTGTAAGTCTTCTGGTATTGAAAGGCATCTAACAGCAGCTGGGACCCCTCAACAAAATGGCCTTGCTGAAAGGTTCAACCGAACCATTCTTGAGAGGGTGAGATGCATGTTATCCAATGCCCTTTTGCCTAGAGTTTTTTTGGGGGGAAGTTGTAAATACAGCCGTGTATCTCATCAACCGAAGCCCCTCATCAGCCTTGAAGTTTATGACTCCACAAGAGAAGTGGACTGGCCATCCACCTAATTTGAAGCATCTTAGAGTTTTTGGATGCGCGGCTTATGCTCACACTCGACAAGATAAACTACAACCAAGGGCAAAGAAGTGTATCTTCCTAGGCTATCCCCATGGAGTCAAGGCTTATAAGCTATGGTCCCTTGAACAAGGAGAGAATAAGTGCATTATCAGTCGTGATGTCACTTTTAACAAAGATATTATGCCCTGGAAGAACAATCATTCAGGTAGTACAAGTCACAAAGACAGTGAGGGATTTGAAATTGATCTGCTGCCTTCAAGCTCCAGTATGCCTCAAACAAATCCTACTAACCAATCTGTACATTCTCAAGCTGAAACTGAGGCTGCGGAAGAGGAAGAAAACAATACTGAAGTTGAGGCTGCAGAATCCTCACAAAATACAGAAACTGAAGAGGGCAGTGAACTTTCCAATTATCAGCTTACAAGGGACAGACAAAGAAGAACAGTTAGGTCAACCTCTAGATACAACAACTCGGGAAAACTTCAGTTCAGAACCAAATACTTACAATCAGGCAATGAAATCTCCACATTCTGATCAATGGATGTCTACTATGCTTCAGGAACTTGAGTCTTTGAAGGAGAACAACACTTGGAACTTGGTTAAAAGGCCTCATGGACAGAAAGTGATTGACTGCAAGTGGGTTTATAAGTTTAAACCAAATCCTATTTCTTCTGAGCTACCTAGATTCAAAGCACATTTGGTAGCAAAGGGATTTACCCAAGAAGAAGGTATAGACTTCACTGAGGTGTTCTCTCCCGTTGTCAGGCACACATCCATCCGAATTCTACTCTCCTTGGTTGTGCAGTTTGATTTGGAGTTCGAGCAGATGGATGTGACAACTGCTTTCCTTTATGGCAGTTTAGAAGAGAACATTTATATGAATCAACCCTCGGGATTTGTTGAAGTTGGAGGGGAAGAATTAGTGTGTCATCTTCAAAGGTCTATATACGGGTTGAAGCAGTCTCCACGCCAAGGGAATAAAAGGTTTGACACTTTTATTCATTCTATTGGTTTTTATAATAGTTCCTATGATAGTTGTGTATATAGAAGAGACATATCTACTGTTGTGTATGTGTTAGTACTGCTCTATGTTGATGATATTCTCATTGAAGGAATGAAAATCCTTTACAGCGGAAGCGTGTATCAGATCGAATCGTTGTTAATTGGGTTTAAACGAAAACACCGATACATTGGCCCTAAATTTCAGAACGATTCTAAAACATAAACAGATTAAGCATGCTTTTTAGAAACTATTTAGAGTTTTGAGGCTTACATGTTGAAGACCGTTTCTTCACAGCACTATGCTCCTCAACGAACACTTCGTCACGATCTCTTGAACACAACCATCTAAGAGCACCCGCTATCCTCTGAATTCGTGAGATTTGGATTGTGGGATCCAATCTTAATAGGGAATGAGAAATCAACCAATAGTGGCTGTCTTCTCAGAGAGAATTCATGAGAGAGAGATCTTGTGAGAGAATTTTCTTCTCTGTTTTCTACGTTAGAATTAGAGTAAAAAAAAAATTGATCAAAATTCATTGACCCCTAATTGATACGTGGGAATAAGGGAGGTTAACTTCCCTACAGGATCTCCACCGTTGATCATAATCAACGTGATCCAGGCCGTTAAATTAAATAATAAATAATTATTTAATTAATTATAATTAATTTAATTAAACCAATTTTAATTAAATCAATTGTAATATAAAGTTTTAATTCAATTAAATCATATTCAATTGAATTAAATAGGCCATACAATTAATTCTCAATTAATCGTTCCCACATTAATTAAATATCAAATACTTAATTAATTTCATAGTTGAATCATATTCAAATGAATCTCTCTCATTTTAATTTATAGTTTTAATGTGCATCAAATGTACATTAATTATTAACTATAGTTTTAATTTTGATTAAATCATATTTAACCAAATTAAATTAAAAATTAATTAATTCGTAAATTAATTAAATATCACATATCTAATTAATTTCATTTTCTCTCTTATACTATAGTTTTAATATGAATCCTTATTCATATTAATTTTAACATATAGTTTAATATGAATCTAATTCATATTTAATATTTGAACTTCTTCAAATATTTAATTCTCTCATTAATTAATTTTGAATCATATCCAAAATTAATTTATAATATAAAGTTTAATTCATAAATTAAACTTATATTATAATGTATTATACATTATTTTAATTGTATTAAATACAATAAAGTTCCCTTAACGAATTTGAACACACTTCAAATTCTATTCAAGAATATTTTAACCTCAGAACCCTTTACGAGCTAGCAGGTGGACCTAATGGACCTACAGATCAGAAGCTCCAACGATACGAGACTAATTGGCTAAACTCATTAACCAAGTTAGTCAACATTCGTTAACTGTGGGTCACTCCACTAAAGACCCACAGCTGCACTCTTCTCACTGTAGAATATTTCTGTGTCCACGGATATCGACCAATAACGGTAAGTCAATCCTTCACGAGTGTTCGTAACACCAGCTGGGTCAAATTACCGTTTTACCCCTGGGTTACCTCTGGATCCTTAAGTACCACTGATTCCTCTAATGAACAATCTGTTTATGATCCAATCAATAAACAGCAGTTCCTCTCGGGCCAGGAGAGGATGGGCGCCCTTGTTCAAGACCCGGAATCAGCCCTTAAGGGAACACACATCTGCTCACCCAAATAGGGGAAGGAGTGAATTCCATCTTGTATTGTCATGTCCCCAGCCCCCCACTCGGTCTTGTCCCCAAGAAGGTAGGCTTATTGAGTCGGCGTGCAGGCCACTCTCACCCGTACTAATCAAAGGACAATCCCTCGTGAGAAGGAGTTCATGACACACTCAGGATTAAGATTGAGTTACCTAGGTCATCCTATTGAAACAGTAACCTAACTAGTTAACGGTGTTACATCTAGTGGTTTACTATTTCGCGGTCCGGTCTTATGCAAACTCATTGCATAGGATACCCCCACTCGCATGTCTCCTACATGGATGCTTTGGATCATTGCATCTGTATCGAATACAAAGTGGGCCGTATCTCATAGTGTCACCAGGATAAGGTACCCAGCCTTATCCCTATACTATAGACCATTTAGGTTATTACTTGAACACTGATCCCCGTATGTCCCCACATACTAGTTCAAGTTTCATCTAAACAACCTAGGATCTTAGTTTATTGGATTTGGGTCAAATTGTGCAATTTTAGTAACAATAACTCTTTATTGTACAAACCTCAATAACAACATATTGAGACAAGTGAACAATTTGTCACCATTCACTATCTACGAGTTTTAGGGCATAAAACCCAACACTCATAGCATCATCTGATATGAATGAGATTCAAAGACTCAAGGCTACCTTATGTAAAGAATTCAAAATGAAGGATTTAGGGGAAGCAAGGAAGATACTAGGCATGGAATTATTAAGAGATAGGTCGAGAAGTAAGATGGTTGTTAATCAAGCTGGATATCTTGAGAAAGTTGTGAAAAAATTCCACATGGAGGCTGCTAAACAAGTTAGAACTCCATTTGCTGCACACTTTAAATTGTCTTCTTCACAGTCACCCATTGACACGCATGAGCTTGCTGAGATGAAAGGTGTTCCCTATGCCAATCTAGTTGGAAGTCTTATGTACGGGATGGTCTGCAGCCGGCCAGATCTTGCACATTCCATGAGTGTAGTCAGTCGGTTTATGAGCAATCCAGGTCGTCCACATTGGGAAGCATCTAAGTGGATCCTAAGGTATGTTAAAGGGACATTGAGCAAGGGGCTAGTCTTTACCAAGTTTGTGGAAGAAGGTGAAATTATAACTGGTTTTGTTGACTCTGATTTTGCGACTGACCTTGATAAGAGAAGGTCCTTGTCCGGTTACATCTTCACCCTGTTTGGAAATGTTGTTAGCTGGAAATCCACACTTCAATCTGTTGTTGCACTGTCTTCAACCGAGGCTGAGTATATTGCACTCGCTGAATCTGTAAAGGAGGCAATGTGGCTAAAAGGTAGTGTGTCTGCTATGTTTCATGGTGATTGTAAAGTCCTAATTCATTGTGATAGCCAAAGTGCATTAGCACTATCTAAGAACCCAACCTTTCATGATAGAACCAAACATATAGATGTAAGGTTCCATTATGTAAGGGAGATTGTTCAAGAGGGTGAGGTCAAGCTGTGTAAGATTCATACAAGCCAAAACCCAACAGATATGATGACTAAAGCCCTTCCTGTCAGTAAGTTTGATTACCTCTGTGAGATAATCAAGTTGAACTATGGTTGAAAGTCAATTAGTTCCAACATTACAAAGCACCAGAAGAGAGTTTTTATTTTTTGCTGCCTGCTGAGATTGTTGAAGAGAAACAGAACTTGCATATCAAGAGGGTGAATTGTTGAGCTACATTGATATTTACTTATGTTCTATTTCCACTTCCTCGTCACATGCTTGTCACGTGCCTTCATTAAGTAAGTTAGTTATCGAGAGGAAGCCAGCTTATTGTTGCAGCCTTTGTAAAAACAGAGTGTATAAGTACTTACTATGTTTTCTCCCGATTGAAAACTGAAGCTTGTAATCTTGTACCCCTTTTCTCTTATCAGAAATATACATACTCTCTCTGGTGACTTTGAACAGTGCATGTACACCAACATGGTGGAACCACTATAAACATCTTGTCTCTTCTCTCTCCCTACTCTCTTGTTCTTTACTGTTATATCGATTGTGGTTTTGGAAGCAAACTGTTGTTGCTGTAATCGTGATTAACGTTTAGATCAACAAAAACAAAGTCAATAAATGCAGTCCAATACATGACTTGTCAAAGTTACCAACTAACAATCGTCAATCCAACCATATCAAATAAATTATAGAGCTACTTCCAGCTATTTTGGATTACTATTCAATAAAATATTGAAGTACTCAAATCAAAAAACAGATACTAACCATAGGCCCTTAATTTTTCCACAACCCCCAAAACAAATCAAAACACACACAAAGTGATGACAATTCATTAAAAACTTCTTCCAATTAAAGTATTTGGTTCTTTGAAATGGTAAACAAGTCTTTAAATCAAATAAGATGAAAATATTCAAGAAAGAGTGTAGATAGAAAATGAGGTACATAACTGTTAGTGTAATACACTTGTTGAATTTGCCCCAAAATTCCTACTTAGTTGATTTCTTACACACAACTCTATCATGCAAATTCAGTCCGAACAGGAAGATCAAGAAAAACTCTCTGGATGTAATACAGAAACTTTCGATGAAGACAAGCATACACAGAGCAAGATAATGAAAGCCAAGGAAGAAGACGAAGAAAAAGGAACAAGGACACAAAGATGTAAAGTGGTTCGGCAACGAATCCCTACGTCCACTGTAATGAAGGGAGGTACGAATCTTATTTCAGAATTATTGAGAATTACAAACACTCACACTCACACTGAAAATGATTTTCACTCTTAAGTCAAATGCCTGAGAGATTTACATATTTATAATGCTGATGCTCGTGAATTCAGGTGATCTTTCTCAAGGAACTTCGTTGGTGGCAATCGGTTAAACAGGTAATTTCCACAATAACAATCATAGATATTAATGATGCAGGAGAAAAAGAAATCCTCCTTGAAAAACAAAATTACATTTGGCCCGACCATCTCTCTCTAACGAAGGATTTGCATTTGACTGAAATAAATTTGTATATTTAGAATCTATATATTTGGCCTTACTTAGAATCATATGGATATCTCAGTGCACAATGCTCTAGTAAGCAAAAGTAGAAGAACAAAGTTATTATTTCAATATAAAATAATTATAATAATGTGAATGAATGGACGGTTCATAAATTGTAAAAGGAAACCAGAAATACAAAAATAACGCACCTTCATGCTTGAACCATATTCACTCATGGAGGGAGTTGATTCTCCCGTGAAAACATTTTCAAACGACTCTCTAGCAATTGGAGAGTTGAACGCCAAGGTCCTATAATCATTATGGGCAAAAAGAAGTTGAGTTCACCCATCTTAATGTAGAAATGCAATGACCTAGTCCCAAGCCAAGAGCATAATTAAAAGGAAAAAAAGTATTCCTCAAAATCCACCAAGAATACTAGTAAAAAAAAGTATACCCATCCAGTTATCTTAGGTGTTGACAGATTGTAAATCGAGATCATTCGACATTGAAAACTAGTCTTACTTGTTATCTCCCTATGGTTGGATATTCTTGGTTATGATTTATTACATTCCCAATAACAAATCCTATAAATACAACACTTGTCTTTATGTCCAAGTATTCTTACCAAATTCTTGTGGAAAAATCCATCAAAACAAACACAACTATTCTTCAGTTTTTTTATCCTAACCTACAATCTGTTAGGCCCATGGGTTCGGAAGATAAAATCATAAATGGCAAAATTCCACCTCGCAGTGGACACATTAATTTTTACAAATTCCAAGCTCATACTTCCTGTACAAAATCCAAACACAAACTAAACAAAAACAATTCATGTCCCCAAGCATATAAAATTCCAGATACAACTACCACTAACGTGAATGCAAGTATACATTATCAAGTAATAAAGTGGAGAGTACTCATGATATTGTATCCAAGGGAGATGGTGACTAGTTGAAAAACACTAGACTCTGCAAACAAGAACCTACTCTAAATTTGCAACCGAGGATGGAAACCAAAGAAATAATTTGATTGGGGTTTTGTGATTTGAAGATAAAAACTAAAATAACGCAAGCAAAAGAAAACGGTAAAGATATATGAGATAAGCGGGAAAATTCAAATAGCATCAACCAAAAGCTTTAGATTGCACCCACCTTTGCGATAGCAACTCACTCAAGCATTGCAAATGGCTGGAGAACACTATCTATATTGCTGACATAGACATGGTGCAGATAGAATCCTCCAGTTGCGCTCTTAAATGCCCTAACAACTAGATTGTGAGTTAAGTCCTACTTCTATTCAACTCCACTGTAGGTGCCTTTAGAAGACTAAGCCAACTAGACATCTATTTCTAGGACTAGCTGAAATTTAGATAATTAATGCTCACGACTCTTAAAACTCTAGTGGTTCTAATCCTATTTCTAGGATGCAAGAAAACAAAGTCCTATTTCTAGGATCTTTTCCACTATTGTTTTTGTGAACCCACACATTCAACTCCAACCTTTCGACCATCAACTAAACACAAACTATGCTAACTTAACTGATCAATTTTAGCTAACAATGAAACTTAAACTTCAACAAAAAAAAACAATGCTAAGAGGAAGCAAGGTTGCCTTTGCATAGGTGGAGCTTTCTTCTACTCAAGATATCCACATATTTGAATCCCCAAGAAGAAGCTTAGCTCATTGATGAAATTAAAATGCAAGACATAAAGTAAAGAGTGCACAAAGTAGAAGAATAAACTAAATTCATATTAATTAAATGGAATGAGTACAAGAATGATGAACTTACAACTGAAAAGTAAAGAGAAACATAAAAAATACAGCAGCTGAAATAAAAGACTAAACAGAAAGTAAAGTGCAAGACTCGACTAAGGATCTTCCCCTCTCTATCTAGCTTGCTCTTAACCTCTTTCAATGGGAGACAAGTCTTTCTCTTCTTCTTTCGAATGGAAGAGCTGACAGAGGCTGAAAGATCCGAAACTCGGAGTGGTTACAAGATGAGAAGAGAAAAGAATCTGAAAACTATCCTAAGGAAGAATTTTCGAGCTCTCTTTGTTTCTTGCATCTTGATCGCCTTTTATAGACCTTGGAAGGTAGGGTTGGTTGCCGATATCAGTGTGAGAGAGTCTTAGAAGGTAAAAATCCACGATCCATGGAGATTTGATGCGAGATTTGGGATTTTCAGATGATTCTGTGAAGATCCTGCGAATCTCGGAATTCTGTCAGAAAGCCCAGTTGCGGCCACAAAGTCGGGCGTAAAATCTTCAGTGCACTGCTTTGACACTTCTGTCTTCAGCTGGGGCTAAATATACTTGTTCAGTAAAGTCGTTATTGAGGTTTGTTCACTTAAGTCATTAAATAAGTGAATTGCTCGTTAAATAACTCAAATCCAATAAACTAAGATCCCTGACTATTGTATGTATTCTAGAGCTTTATGTGAAGACATAACAATTGGATCAGGCTCGAGTAAATAGCCTTAATGGTCTATAGTATAGGGATAAGGCTGGGTACCTTATCCTGGGGACACTATGTGATGCGACCCTTTTTGTCATAAGGACAAAGGATGTGATCTTAAATCGTTCATGTGGAAACATGCGAGTGGGGGCGTCCTATGCAATGAGTTTACATAAGACCAGGATCGAGAAATAAGTCACTCTCACTTTATAACGCCGTTTACTATTGAGATTGATTATTTCATGCGATGACCTAGGTAACTCGATTTTAATCCTGAGCTAACTATAAACTTCTGTTTATTCGCGCTTATCCTTAGATCTACATGGGTGAGAGTGGGTCATCATTGCCGACTCAATAAATCCCCCATTTTAGGGATATGAACGAGTAGTTAGCTTGGGACATGGTCCTGCAAGATGAAATTCACTCCTACCCGTTATAGGGATAGTAGAGAGGTTGTTCCCTTAAATGCTGACTCCGGGACTTGAACAAGGGGCCCCACCTTCTCATTGGCCTGAGGGGGACTCGGTTTGGTGGTCGAACCACAAACCAAATTGTTCATTAGAGGATCAGTGAGACTTAAGGAACGAGATGTAACTTCAGGGGTAAAACAGACCTTTGACCCAACTGTAGTTACGAACAACCTGTGAAGGATCGACTTACTGGTTATGGTTATATCGGGTGGACAGAAATATATCTACAGTGTGGGGAGTGCAGCTACTGGGCTATAGTGAAGTGTCTCCGTAGTTAACGAATGTTGATTAACTAGGTTAATGAGTTTAGCCAGTTAATCTCAAATCATTGGAGCCCATGATCTGTAGGTTCATTAGGTCCCCCTACTAGCTCATACAGACTAAACCTTAGAACAGAGTGATGAGAGAATTTGAAGCGTTCAAATTCGGATTAGGGAGTAAACGTTAATTATATTCGACATTATTAACGTGTTAGTTTAATAATGAATTAAAATATATTAGAGAGAATTGGAAATATTTAAATGTGATTTAAATATAGCAAAAATGTATGTGTTACATATTTAGGTTTGGATATGAATAGAGATTCATATTCGAAATCCGGATTTTGAGAGATGTCGGGATTGGTGGAATTATTTGATTTAATATTTGATATTAAATTAAATAATTATTATTAATTAAAATGTTTAATTAATAATTTAGTTTAATTTTAAATTAAAATTAATTTATTATATTAATTTTATGGGTAAAATACTTTTTTGGTCCCTCATGTTTCGCATCAATTTCTAATAGGTCATTCGGTTTCAAAATCGGACAATCAAGTCCCTACTATTTCAAAAATAGTTCTATTGAGTCCCTGGGTCGTTAATTACTTAACGGAAGATGACGTGGAGCCGTTTAAAAATAAAATAATTATTTTTTAATTAAAGTAATAATAAAATAAATAAAAATAAAAATAATTTTTTTTAAAAAAAAGTCTTTCACATCTCTCTCCTCCCCAATCGGTTCCCCTCCCCTTTGCTTCCTCTTCCCCTCCCCCTCCCCCTCCCCCTTTCCCTTCCCACCGCCGACGACTGCCGATGCCACTACCTCCTCCTTTTTCTTCTTCTTCAAAACCACCGAACCCACCCCCTTCTTTTTCTTCTTCAAAAACAAACCCACAACAAATCCACCCCCTTCCTTCAAAGAAACCCACAACTACAAAGAAAACCCCTTCCTTCCAGCACGAGGCGGCAGCCAAAACAGCTTTACCAGCGCCCTTTCTTCGACTCGACGCCATAGCCATAGCCACAACCACAAAGGGGTTCGACTGAACAAAGAAACCCACTATTTCAACTCACAGCAAGACAAAAGCCGAAGAAATCGTTGAAGGTGGGCTTTCACACAGAGAGATATGGATTTCTTTTTCTTTGAAAGGAAGGAAGGGGTGGGTTTTTTGTTTTGATGAAGATGAGGAAGGGGTTGGGTGGGTTTGGGTTCAAAGAAGGAAAGGAGGAGGAGGACGCGCGACCGTCTCCGGCAAGAAGAAGAAGAGGAACGGCAACAGCGGTGATGGTAATCGGTGAGAAGAGAAAGGGAGGGAAGAGCTGAGGGAATCGGGTGGGGGAGAGAGAATAGGAGAAATAGATTTTTTTTTCTTTTTTTCTTTTAATTATTATTGTTTTTAATTATTATTATTTTAATTTAAAATAATTATTTTATTTTTAAACGGTGCCACGTCATCTTCCGTTAAGTAATTAACGGCCAGAGACTCAATAGAACTATTTTCGAAACAGTAGGGACTTGATTGTCCGATTTTGAAACCTAGGGACCTATTAGAAACTGATGCGAAACATGAGGAACCAAAAATGTATTTTACCCTAATTTTATTTAAAATAAACTAAGTGGGTTTATTTCGAAAATTTTATTATTATTTTTTTTCATTTTCAAAAACTCATTAATCCAAGAGGTTAAATACATCTTACCACCAATTCCATGTGTTGTCTTCTTCTCCATTATTTGAGTAATCAAATGATGTATTGTTGTCTATCAAGCTTAGTTAACATGCATTTCCCCTTTAAAGACAGTGAGATATTAAGCTTGTGGGGATTATGATGATGCTGGTGTATTTTCTCTCTAAGAACAAAAACCAAAATCTCTCTCAAACCAAAAACATTCTCCCTTAATTCATCACGATCGCGGCTCCCACAAGCCGTTCTAAGGCCGGAGGATAGCGGAGAAGACTCTCGTGGTCGTCTACAAACCGATGGTATTCATAATTCATCCACGGATTGAAGAAATTTCAGCTCCAAAGAGGTTGGTTTATAATACTTTGTTTTCGGTCTTGAATTCAACATGCTTTTGTTTGTAAAATTAAAGAAATTGAGTTGCTTTCGATCCAAATCGCTTCCGCTAGTGTGTTCTACACTCCTTCAGCATTCAACCTTCTGGTAAGAATGAACTGTTGCATGAACCACAAGAGAAAGAAGTCCATGAATTTCCTGATGAATGATAATAGAGATGGTGGTAACAAACCTTAGACAATGTTATATCACTTCCAGAAGATGATGTTTCTGGAGACGATTCTGTAAGAACCTTACTGCCTCCTTGCGATTGTTTGGACAAATCCACAAAGCCGCACTTCACAACTTTCCCTTCTCTCAAGTGTTTTTCAGAACTTGGCAAATGCATGTCATGCAAAAGTTATGATCCAATACTGTATGCAACAGAGGCAACAAAAACATTCATATCTTGGCTGCAATACAAATAGAAGTTCTATTTTAGATACTATGTTGAACTATCATAAAAATTAGATATCACCCATGCAAAACTGTTGCAAAACTTAAAAACTAGTGAATCGAATGATTGGTGTATAGAACCACATGTTCAAACAAAGTAAGGATCAGCCTCATTGTTAAGCAAGAGATTGATACAACAAACTTAGTGGAATGATCTTGTTTTAGTCTTATTCAGTTTGAGTCCATGAGGGAAACAAAAAATTTATTTGTAACAAAACTAATCTGCACACAATATTACAAAATGTTTGAATAACTACACTGATACGCAATTCAAAACTAAATCACCTAAGCAAAACATATTATAGATCTCCGAACAGATTGAAGACTAAACAATAATTTTCATACAAAGTATAAAGACTTACTAGATTCCAAAGTCAAGGTGCTCTTGAATACCAAAGGCAAATCATCTAGTGTCACTGAAATTCCTGCAAAGCAACTCGTACTCGTTAACATTCAACCCACTTTCCAAAAGCTACATCGCCTTCTCACCTCTAACAGTGACATAGCAAGCAATCTTCTCATTACATCTGATTCCTAATGAACGAACAATGTATCTCGTTATTGACCACAATAACAACAAAAGAAAGGCCACAAAACAACTACATAGGATATCAGATCCAATATTAAGCTATATCTTTCAAAGATAACTTTAGTTCAATTTTGAAAACATAAACTCATGAACTCAACATATAAACTAGTCCAAAAAGTTTCTATGAGTGGAATCTAAACTGCGTTTTTCCCCTGTTTCAATTTCAACTAAATATTCTAAATTTCTCTTCAAATATGGATTTTCCTATTTTCATTCGAACCATTCCAGAATCTAAGTCAAACAAGTACGAGATGAGGAAACAAAATTATACCTTTAAAAAACACAGGGCTTTGGCCGCTTAATTGCTCAAGCGCCTAAGCAAATTAGATCATTGATGGCAGAAACAAAAACAAGAAGCAACCAAAACAAACAAAGAAACTCTACAGAACAAAGTAGTACCTTAGTAGCTCTAGTAAGTCGATCTCCACTCTCACCAACTAAGATATTGAGGACCAGTTTCTGCACCTTAATATCCCTCATGGGGTTTGATAAAATCTCTCCAAAGTCGTTGGAGTGTTCTGGCACACAACGGTAGCTAGTGTGTTGTTGGTGCTGCTTTTACTGCTCAATACAAGGGAGAGGTGAAGAAACCCTCATAGGAGAAGACGAAGACAAAGGAGAAAACTTGATGATGTAAAGGCCACCAGTGCTTGCAAAAAATCATTGCAGTGAAAATCGATCGCTGACATTTGTTCGAGGACAAAGTCGTTTGTCGAACGTTAGGCTCAGTTGCTGCAGTCGTGCGAATATGGGGTCGTGTTCTGCCCCCGTCGTTGCCACGGTTGGATTCGCCGAAGGAAATAAACGAAAGGGCTGAGTGCTATGAAGGAGAAGAAGATTGAGACCAAAAAGAGGGAGAAACGTCTTCCGAAGGTTTGCAAACAACGATAAGAAGAAAAGAAAAGGAGATGGGTCTTTTTTGGGTTTATTTACTAAAATAGGACAAAATTTTGGGCCCAAAAGACATTTAGGACACTTTTAAATTTCATAGACAAATAGGACTTTTGGGTGTGTGAAAAGACTATTTTATCCTTTGGAGTAAAAACTCTCATTTATATTCAATACCCATTTCTTTTATTTCACTCTCTCTTATCTCTCTAGTTTCTCTCACTCTCTCTCTAGATTCTCTCAACCACTCCATGCTCAAGCATCTCATCTCCATTCTTCAAGATTTATAGCATCTTCAAGTTTCTCTCAACCTCATTCTCTTTTTTTCTCTCATGGGTAAGATTTTACATTTTGGTTCTCATGCTTATTTTTCTTTTGAAGTCTTTTTTTCAACCTCATTCTCTTATTATGTTGGGCATTTCTATAATAGATTATATATTTTCTTCAATAAATTTTACATTTATTGGGAATCTTTTTTTCTTTTTTTCCCCTTCCCAAATGCCAACTCAATATTGTAATTTCACTTTCACCTCTTAAATTTTAAAGAAGAATATCATGCAAACTCTTCATGAAAAGAAGACAACAAATCTTGCATCAATTAATTGGGAATTAAGGTGGCTTAAGGAGGTTTAACATGGGTTTGAGTCAAGACACTCCACCACCTACTAAAAATCATTTTATTTTTGAATTTCTTAAATCCAAAATTAAATGAATTTGCTGAATTTAATTTTAAATAAAATTAATTCAAATAATTAATTAAACAATTAAATTAATTATATTAATTTAGTATCAAATATTAAATTAATTATATTAATTTAATATCAAATATTAAATTAATTATTTTGCACTAATCCCAACTTCTCTCAAAACCGATCTTTTGAATATGAATCCCTATTCATATTTGTAATATTTAAATCATATTTAAATATTTCCAACTCTCTCTATAGTTCAATTCATAATTAAACTATAATACGTTAAGTACATCGTATATAATTAACGTTAACTCCCTAAACCAAATTTGAACAATTCAAATTCTTTCATCACACTGTTCTAATGTTTAGTCCAAATATGAGATAGCAGGGGGACCTAATGGACCTACATGTCATGAGCTCCAAAGATCCAAGATTAACCAGTTAAACTCTTTAACCTAGTTAACCAACATTCGTTAACTACCGAGACACTCCACTATAGCCCAGTAGCTGCACTCTCCTCACTGTAGATATTCTGCCAACTCGATATAACCATGATTAGTAAGTCGATCCTTCACAGGTTATTCGTAATTACAGTTGGGTCAAATGTCCGTTTTACCCTGTAATTACCTCTTGCTCCTTAAGTCTCACTGATCCTCTAATGAACAATTGGTTTGTGGTCTAACCACCAAACTGAGTCCCTCTTGGGGCAATGAGAGGGTGTGGCCCCTTGTTCAAGACCTGGAGTCAGAACTTAAGGGAACAACCTCTCTGCTATCCCTAAAATTGGGTAGGAATGAATTCCATCTTGCAGGACCATGTCCCCAGCTATCTACCCGGTCTTATCTCCAAAATGGTAGGCTTATTGAGTAGGGGAACTCGAGCCACTCTCAACCATGCAAATCAAAGGATAATCCCGAATAAACAAGAGTTCATAGTTAGCTCAGGATTAAGATCAAGTTACCTAGGTCATTGTATGAAATAGTTAATTTTAACAGTAAACAACGTTATAAAGTAAAAGTGACTTATCTCGTGGTCTGATCTTATGCAAACTCATTGCATAGGACGCCCCCACTCGCATGTCTCCACATGAATGATTCAGGATCACATCATTTGTACTAAATACAAAGTGGGTTGTGTCCATAGTGTCCCTAGGATTAGGTACCCAGCCCTATCCCTATACTACAGACCGTTTTGGCTATTTACTTGAACTGGATCCACTCTTATGTCTTCACATATAGTTCAAGTATTCATACTATAGTCAGGGGTTCTTACTTTATTGGATTTAGGTTATAATAACGTGCAATTCACTTATTCAATAACAACTTTACTGAATAAACCTCAATAACGAATTTATTGCAAATAGAATATGTTTATTGTTTACAAACTACGAGTTTTAGGACATAAAACCCAACACTTTCAATGTAGAATCCAATTCAAACGAAGGGCCAAAAGCATTAGCAAATAGGGATTGGAGCTCCATTCCACTCCTTCAAGCACTCAAAAATAGAGTCGATCATCTTTCCTTGACACAAAGCTGTAAATACCTTTTCACATTCTTCTCCTGGAGATATCACCTTTTCTCCGGTTAGCAATCTTGTTCTCAGTTCGTCTCTCACAAATTTGTATAATGGGTAAGATCTGCAATCCTTAATCTGATTTTCAATTTTAGAATTTCCGCTCTCATATGCTAATCTTACATTTTCAACCTCCTTTGGTAATACTGCTTTTAGTTCCTCCTCAAAAGCAACCATTTTTTGGAAGATTGAAGTGTTTGTGTTCACCTCATTATCACCATTTTCAAGTGCACGCTCAACGAGAACTTGCCTCAGCTTCTGCATCAATGGGTATGTAGCACTGCATGGATCATCGATGTAGGCAAAAGTGTATTCTCTGTCTACAACTTTAAGTAGATCTCTCTCGCAAAATCTTGATGGGTGAAGTGTGCCGTTAGAAGATGTAGTTAACACTTTTTTTGCTACTTGGCTAACTGTGTTTTTGACAATGTTCTTCAAGTTTTCCTCCAAATGCCTCAAGTCAATTGCTTGGCAAAGAGCAACTAAAAATGTGGAAGACATGAGTTTTAGAATATCAATGGTTTCAGCTGTTTTCCTTGAAGAAATTAAACCAAGGGAGTTAACATCTTGGTTGTGTTGCTCAGCACTTTGAACATGACTTGTCACTGGATTTGCAAGATATTGGAGCTCAGAGCAGTATGAAGCCATGGCAATCTCAGCACCTTTGAAACCATAGTCCAAGCTCGGATTTCTACTTGCAGAAAGATTAGAAGGCAAACCGTTATTGTAGAAATCATTGACAAGCTCTGAAAATTGGGCAAACATGAGTTTCCCAATTGATGCAATGGCCAAACGAGTGTTGTCCATGGAAACTCCAATTGGTGTTCCTTGGAAATTGCCTCCATGCAACGCCTTGTTTCTTGAAACATCGATCAAAGGGTTGTCATTGACCGAATCAATCTCCCGCTCAATTGACTTTGTGGAGAAGCGAATCACTTCAATCAGGGGACCTAACCACTGAGGAGAAGTTCTAAGAGCATAGCGATCTTGTTTGGGCTTTTGAAGAGGATCCATTTCGTGCAATTTCTTGGTCGTTTTCATGTAGGAGCTTCCAACCAAAATGTGTTCCATGATTGCAGCTGCTTCAATCTGACCAGGGTGGTGCTTCAACTAATGGGTCAAATGATCAGTGAATTCAGGCTTTCCTTGCATCACCTCAGCAAAAATGGCAGATAAAATTTCAGACAAAACAACCAATATATTTGCCTCAAAGAGAACAATGGAAGCTAAACCAGAACCAACAGCAGTGCCATTGACAAGAGCAAGGCCTTCCTTAGGCTGCAACTCAAAGAATCCAGAATCAATACAAGCCTGTTCAAAAGCAGCCTTTGCATCAAGGGTTTCACCATGGGGTCCAATGGCCTTGGAGTTATGACGACCTGTGAGTAGCCCCGCAATATAAGACAAAGGGACTAAATCTCCCGAAGCTGTAATCGTCCCACGCAATGGCAAGCATGGAGTGACGTTGTGGTTCAAGAGATTAGCAATCGCTTCCAAAATCTCGAATCTAATGCCAGAATAGCCTTGAAGGAGAGTGTTGATTCTCACCAACATGGCCGCTCTAGTGGCAGAGTGAGACAAAGTGTGGCTTGACTCAGTCCCATTTCCGAAGACGCCAGAATTCAAGAATCGAATGAGCTCCTTTTGAAGAGCACCGCCTTGGTTGGTTCTTCTGTGGGAAGTGGCACCAAAGCCAGTAGTGACACCATAACTGTCAGTGCCTTTACTCATGCTCTCCATCACCCAATCACTACTGGCTTTGACACTAGCCCTCGCAGACTCGACCAATTCAACCACGACATCATTATCACGAGTGGCAATAGCAGCGACTTGGGAAATGGTGAGTGTTTGTCCTCCCAGCTTCACCACAGGCCTCCGATACTCTTCCACCATCCGCTTCACCTCATCCAAATGACTTCCCTTCATTGATTCAGCCGCCACACCCCAGTTAAGTGGGTCCTGACGGCTGCTGCACAAGCTCTCCAGGGAACTGTTTTGGTGAGCAGCAAGCTGTTTTGCCATTTTATATTGAATAAGCTAAGGAGACAGAAACGATGAGATTGGAGATTGGAGTTTGTGTGTTGGGGAATTAAGAATCTGTGGGTTTGGATTTGGCTTCTGGATTGTGAAGAGAAATGGAAGTTGTGCTTAAATAGGGGAAAATTTTCAGCAATGTAGGAAGTGGGGACTAAGGAAGGGTTGAGAAAGGAGAGAGGTAGGAAGTTTGGTGTAGAAATAAGGTTCAACTAACAAAAATAATACTAAAATTTCATAGGGTCAAAGTTGATGTGCACTATGCAAGTGTTTGGTGACCCTAAAATAATACTTTATTTTCGTGCTTGGAGAATATTTTCAACATTTTGAAAGAAAAGTATATGCTTGATAAAAATAAAAATAAAAATAAAATCTTCCTTCCTTCCATTACTTGCCGTTGAGACTTGTAGGATTTGAAATCCTATTTAGTCCCTCAATTTTTAGATAATGTTTTAGTTAATCATTTTTAGTACTTATCAATAATGTTTTAGTTAATCATTTAACAAGATTCTCAATACATTTGAACAACCCGGATATATTAATGTGAAGTTTAATTTTGATTCAAAAATTGATAACAAGAATTAAAGTGATTATTTTTTGACATTTCAGAAAAAAGAATGGTGCTGAGTATAGGAGAATAAACATAAAATTTTAAATATGAAAATAGTATTTAAATGAAAATTAGAAAAGAGCATTATTGTTTTTCTTCCCTGCAACTAGAAAACTAGGTCAAGGAGGCCTTCCTACCACAACTTGCATTATTATTATTTTTTTTTTCTTATTATATTATTGTTCATGTGTGTATGACACTTTGAGTGTTTGAGAGTTTTGTTTTATTTGGTTGAAGAATTTGGTGAAAGTCCAATATAAGGTGCATGTATGGTATAGTTTTAATTTGGAAAATGATTGGAAGCGCCATCTTTGAACACCCACATTACATTAATTAATTCAACCCATTAAGGACTAAAAATGAAAAAAATAATAATAATAAAAAAAAAAGGACTTTGAAAAAGATGAGAGAGAGATGGTCAACTTAATTAATTGGACTCCTAATTCAGATTTTATAATAGTGATGATAAATTTTATTTTTACTATAATTTGATTAATGCATATGGTGGGTGATTTCGTTTATATAAACGCAAAGTAAGCATAGTTTTGAGGTAAGACATGTACCATTGATTTGGAGGTTAGATATCCGAATTTTCCACTTCAAATGTTGTTGAACTAAAAAACAAATTGTCATTATTGAACCCATTTGGTCACATTTCATGTTTTGTTCTTGAGTTACTTTTGATAACCCATTTCTTGGTTCTTGTTTTCTTTTTAATGTTTTTATTGAAAAAAGGAACAAAAATATGTTTGGTAATCGTTTTCTTATGTTTTTTTAAATTTAAATAAAGAATGCAATTTTTTTTTATATGAAAAGTAGTTATTAAAATAAAATATTCAAATTTTAATGTTATTTTTTTAGGTATTTATGATGCATTTTAGAAGTCGAATGATAAAATAATATTTTGATTATATTTTGGAAGAAACTAGAAACAAGAACAAGAAAGAAGAAACTTGATTTTGTTGTTTTCAAAATTTCTACAAAGTTTGAAAACGTTTTTGAAAAATGAGAAATAAGAAACTTGAACAATTATCAAATACTTCCAGTTTTTTTAAACTGAAAACAAGAAAAAACAACGTTACCAACTTTTCAATTATTATTGACTTTGTTTTTGTTAATAAGGACCAAAGTTATGAACTATAGATAAGGACAACATTTTTTTAAAAAAAATTGTTTTGGCACTTTTTACATAGAGACCAAAAAAAGGATGGAGACTTAGGTTTAAGGGTGAAGAATATGTATATCATATCATTACGTAGGTAGAAAAGTCATATTATCTCAGCTCAACGGTTATTGACATATACCTTCGATCAAGAGGTCAAATGTTTAAATACCCCTACCTCCAAATGTTGTTGAACATACATGATCTTTAAGCTTTGATACCATAAATAGCAAAAGAGAATGACAGATCGAACAAGTTGATAGGCTACTCAAATAACAACTTTACATGTGAAAAATTGAAGGAATAGTCTAACTAATAATAATGATAAATGACATTCTATCAAACTCAAAGAAAAAAAAAATCATATCATCTTAATTAATAACTGGGATAAATACGAGCCATACTATAGAATTCTTAATTGTGAATGAGATTAAGCAATTAATTCTCATTTTATTCTATATTTTAATTAAATTATAATATGTATTAAAAAAAGCTATTAGTTTTTTTTTTTTTTTTGAAAAGAAAAACGGGAAAAAACAAACAACAAGATTACAATGAAACAGAAGGAAAGGACAGATCGTCCATTTGAGACATTTCTTGAGCAACAATGCTATTGGCCCAAGGAGGATAATCTTCTAACCAAACTTCAGAATGCTTTGTTGTGCGAGCATGAGTAGCCAACTGGTGTGTGCCGCTTTGTTTCCTTCCCTTTTTGTAAGTAAATACCCTCTGACGTGTTTGTCTATAGCCAATTTCTTGAGATGGTGGATTAGAGGGGCAATTTCATTATTATAATTGTCCCGATCATGCAGAAGATTCCATACAATTTTGGAATCCATCTCTGCCCAGACTGGTGATAATCCTGAATCCATTGCTAACTGAATGTCGTCCACGAGAGCTTGTGCTTCTGCCCACTCCACTGAGCAACTCGTTCTTCTGAAATATTCCGTAGTTGCCAATGATTCACCCTTTGAGTTTCTGATGATCATACCTGATCCCATCTCTCCGTTTGCTAATGTTGCGTCTACATTCAACTTGAAATGGTTTTGAGGCGGTGGAATCCATGCAGTAAGTCGTGAATCAACAGTGTCTCTCAGACGCTCTCGATCTCGAAGGTCTCCATGATGCTTATCTTGGGCCTCCATGAACTCTGAAATGTAAGCAGATGTCCAGTCAAGAGGGTCATAGCCCTGTTGGGTATGGCTTCGGTTGTCCTGGAAAATATCTTTGTTTCTATTGTTCCACATGCACCATAGGATGGCCACAAAGGTTGCCAAATCATTGGAAGATTCTTCTGACTCCTACAAAAAAGATCAAGAGCATTAGCAAAATAAAATTCCTACAAAAAAAGCTATTAGTTTGTTTCGTATATGTGAGAATATGTCCTTAATCATATAAACTAAATAAAATTCATCTCATCAGAAAAATATATATATATATATATATATATTTTGAAGTAAAAGAATATGTATAATTATTTTTTGCTGGTTTTTTTTTTTTTTTTAAATTATTTTTGTTGGTTTTTTTAAAAAAAATATATTTTTTGCTGGTAAAATAAATATAAAAAAATAAACAAAGAAAATATTTCTCTCTTTTTCTGTTTCCTATCTCCCTTCCCCACACCACGTTTCATGAAGAGTTTATCCTACTCAATGGAAAATTGTTTCAAGAATTTTTCTAATTCTAAGGGAAATTAGCTCAGTCTTTTTTTTTTTTTTTTTTTTTTTTTGAAACTGAAATTCATTAACCTCAACAACCCAAACTACAACCACTGTCATGAGGGATAACCAGAATCCCAAAAGACAAGACCTTCTTCCAAAGGGAAACACAAAATTGGAATAAAAAAAAAAAAAAACACTCGGGCAAGGCAGTGTGCAGCTGTATTACACGAATGGGGGCATTTTGAGAATGAAATGGCATCGATTTGTTGCACCAATTCCTTGATATCGCTAATGATGTTAGAGATTTTGGTGAGATCTTCACTTTCGTTGCTCAGAAGATTTATAACTTCAGCAACATCTGATTCGATCATCACTGGCAGCAATGGGGGAAAGGTCAAGTTATCGGAAATACTCTTCATCCCCTCTAGGATCACTTTTGCTCGCGTTTTAATATGTCATTTATATTTGCAGAGTTCCTCCCGCACAAATTAAAGATCCCAAGGAATCACGAACTGTTAGAATTGTTTTCATAGCGATGTCTTTTATATGGTGTTAATTGTTGGGTTCTATGCCCTAAAACTCGTAGATAGTAAATGTAACAAATTTATATTATTAATAAAATGTTTTTGAAGTTATTCAATAAGATGTTGTTGAATTTGTTGTATTAGAATTGCATTAAATAACTCTAAATCCGATACACTAACATATGTATTATGTATACAACCTAAAGAGTCAATAGTATAGGGATAAGACTGTATACTTTATCCTGATGACACTATGGATACTACCCATTTTGTATTTGATCCAATACGTACAATGTGGTGGACATGCGAGTGAGGGTATCCTATGCAATGAGTTTGCAAAAGACCGGATCGCGAAATAGTAACCATTAGATGTAACTTCATTGACTAATTAGGTTATTATTTCAATAGGATGACCAAGGTAACTCATTCTTAATCCTGAGTGTGTTATGGACTCCTGTCTACTAGGGATTTTCCTTTGATTTATATGGGTGAGAGTGGTCGGATTCGCCGACTCAATAAGCCTACCATTTTGGGGACAAGATCGAGTGGGGGGCTGGGAACATAACAGCACAAGATGAAATTCACTCCTTCCCACCTTTAGGTTAAGTAAATGAGTGTTCTCTTAAATGGTGTCTCCGTGAATTGAACAAAGAGCTCGACCCTCTCATTGGCCCGAGAGGGACTTTTGTTTAATGGTTGGACCTTAAACAGATTGTTCATTAGAGGAGCAATGGTACTTAAGGAGACGAAAGTAACCTAGGGGTAAAACGACAATTTGACCCAATTGGTGTTATGGACACTCATGAAGGATTGATTTACTATTACTGGTCAACATCCGTGGACACAGAAATAATCTACAGTGAGAATAGTGCAGATGTGAGTCTTTAGTGGAGTGACCCACAGTTAATTTGGTTAATGAGTTTAATCAATTAATCTTGTATTGTTGGAGCTTCTGATTTGTAAGTCCATTAGGTCCCCTACTAGCTTGTAAAGGGTATTGAGATAATTTAGTCTTGAATGGAATTTGAAATGTTCAAATTCATTAAGGTTATTAATATAATGTATGGTGATACATTATAATATAAAGTTTATATAGTTAATTTTGGATGTGATTCAAATTAATTTATGAGAGAATTAAAAATTTTTGAAGGAGTTCAAATGTGAATTGAATTCATATTAAAACTATAGGTTATGAGAGAAATATACATTTGAATATGATTCAAATGTTGGTTTAAATTAAATATGAGATATTAGTTTGGTAATTAATTAATTGGTGAATTAATTTAATTCGATTTGATTTAATTAAATTAATTGAATTATTACTATAGGTTATGTGAGAGATATTCATTTAAATATGATTTAAATGATTATATTAATTAAATATGATTTAATTAATTAAATCTATTTTAATTAAATCAGTAGTTGGTGGGAGTTGCATGATATGTCTCCCCCCTCTCACATGCCTATACCAACCTGGGAAGAAGGGAGAAGTGGAGTGTTGTTGTTTTTTGACAGAAAAAAATATTCCTAGAAGCCACCTCTCTCTCTCAATTCTCTCTTAGAAATTTCAGGAAGTAAAATTCTCTCTTCCTGTGAAAAGTCCTTATGATTCAAGATCCTTGGTTCCCACAAGCCTATCTCTTACGCTTAGAGAATAGCAAGGTAACCTGTTGGTGGTGTCTCTGTATGTTTAGTCTGTTGTTGGTTTAGTTGGGTTCGTGAATCAATTTGTACCAGGGAGTTCGTGTTGTAAACTCGATTTTTACAACATGTAGGTTTCTTAACCCTTACCGTGGAAAAGCATGCTCAACTTAATTAGATTTAAATATAGAAAGTTGTTTTGTATTTCTATTTACACAATGTGTGGGTTTCGAAGAAGCCAAATTAAATTACAATGATTCAATTCGCTTCTGATGTGGGATTCAATCCCTTGACTAATAATCTATTCATAATATATTTCTAACATATAAGTAATAAAATAATCAATTATATTGGTTTTGTTTTTAATTAATCATGTAACACCTTGAATTTCCAAGTAAAAATTCTTTCCAATCTTGAGTTAATTTCTAGTTCTATTAATTTTTGTTCGTATTAAGATTGGTAGAATTATTTTTTAGGTCTATTTTGATTCCATGGGTTCTCGATTTAAGAAAAGTTAAAGGGAAAAAACTGAAATGAGAAGGCTCTTTAATTTGAGAGTTTATTTGATTTTAAAGAATTTTTGTAAGGAAACCCTAGAGGGAAGACAATGTCATCCAATTAGCCATATCGCACATGGACCCTATAACAACCGATTGACTCAACTTGATATCGTCTTCCCATGTCGCATTCACTAGCTAGTTGATTCTCACAATAGTCCGAGAAAGTCATCGTTCTGGATGCCCAGTAATTTTGCCGTTCGTAAAACCATGTTGGATGATGCCTCTTATGTTTTCAAGCAATGTTGTTATTGGTAACAATCGTGCCTCCATGGTTATTGCATTTAAATACTATGCACTGTTGGAGGTCATGTTATCATACCTTGTTTCAATCCAGTGTGCTCGTACCCACTTCTCCAGACTGACCTCCTCCAAATACCTGGTAACTGAACCACCTCGAAGTCCCTGGAGTTGCTCCCAATATGTATGGAACTCGGACAAACGAAACACCCTAGTTGCATGTTTAAATAGTTCAACTACGACCTTGCCCTTGAAGTTTGTTAGGAGGTTCTTTTTTAGATGGCATGTGCAGAGTGCATGAAATGTTGTCAGGAGAACTGCTTCGATGGCGTTGGCTATGGACACCCTCTAGTCATAAACAATCACCAAATTACGAGACTCTCCAACTACAACCTTCAAGTTTGTCATGAACCATTTCCAACTCCGGTCATTTTTCGTGTCCACGATTGCATATGCCAAGGGGTATAGTTGATTCTTACCATCCATTGCACACTGACCAGCATGGTACCTTTATACTTTCCTTTCAGTGAGGCACCATCCACGATAACAACCGAAAGCTTGCAAACCCTTCGAATGTAAGAACCTAATGTCATGAACATATATCTGAAATGAACATCATCGTCGAGTTGTATCTATTGGGTTTTATGTCCTAAAACTCGTGGATAGTAAATGTAACAAAGTTAATTATAATCAATAAAACATTATTGAGGTGATTCAATACGGATATTATTGAATGGTTGTTTATTCTGCATTAATTAACCCAAATCCAATAAACTAGAACCCATGGTTGTATAATGAATGCTTGAACTTTATGTGTAGACATAAAAGCGGATCAAGTTCGAGTAATAGCCAAAACGCTCTATAGTATAGGGATAAAGGTTGGGTACCTTATCCTGGGGACGCTATGAGACGCGGCCCACTTTGTATTTAATACAAATGATGTGATCTGAATCGTTCATGTAAAGACATGCGAGTGGGGGCGTCCTATGCAATGAGTTTGCATAAGACCGGACCGCAAAACAAGTCACTTTCACTTTATAACACCATTTACTGTAAAACTGACTATTTCATGTGATGACCTAGGTAACTCGATCTTAATCCCGAGCTAATTATAAACTCCTGTTTATTTGAGATTATCCTTTGATTTGCATGAGTGAGAGTGGACCAATAAGCCTACCATTTTGGAGATAAGATCGGGTAGATAGCTGGGGACATAGTCTTGCAAAATAGAATTCACTCCTACCCGCCTATATGGATAGAAGAGGTTGTTCCCTTAGTGCTGACTCCAAGTCTTGAACAAAGGCGTGCCATTCTCTCCTAGCACAAGAGGATTTTTTGTTTGATGGTTGGACCATAAACAAATTGTTCATTATAGGATCAGTGGAACTTAAGGAACAAGATGTAACTTCAGGGGTAAAACGGACATTTGACATGTTGCAGTTACGAACAACTTGTGAAGGGTCGACTTATTGATTATGGATGTATCAGGTGGATAGAAATATATCTACAGTGAGGGGAGTGCAACTACGGGCTATAGTGGAGTGTCCCGTGAGTTAAACGAATGTTGGTTAATTGGGCTAATGAGTTTAACCGGTTAATCTTGGATCATTGGAACTCATGATCTGTAGGTCCATTAGGTCCCCCTGCTAGCTCATACGGACTTAACCTTAGAACAATGTGATGAAAGATTTTGAATCGTACAAAATCAGTTTAGGGAATTGACGTTGGTTATATGTGATGCACTTAACGTATTTTAGTTTAACTGTAAAACTATGTTTTGAGAGAATGGAGAATGTTTAAATATGATTTAAATATTGTCGATCTTTATGTGATACATATTTTGGTTTGGGCATGAATAGGGATTCACGTTCAATGCCAGGATTGGTGTATTTATTTGATTAATTAAATTTATTTAATTAATTATTCAAATTAAATTTATTTTTGAATTAATTTTAAGTGCAAATTAATTTTTGAAATTGGTTTTGCAAAAATAAATTATTAGAAATTCATTTAATTTATCAATTTCTTTTAGAAAGAAAATGAACAAGTAAATTTGCAAAGCTTGACACCAACCCATTGACTCACCCATTAATTCCATTTGTTGTCATCTTGTGATGTTGAGGATTGCATGTTTTGGTTTTGGTTGTTTAAAACATGATTTCAAATGGTGGTGGTTGTGTTTTTTGAAAAGCTTGAATACAAAAAGATGAAGGAATTCTCTCTAAAAACTATGGGTCTCAAGTTACTAAAAATCATATATTCTTCCCAAAATCTCTTCACAATTGGTTCCCACAAGCTCGTTCTAAGACTAGAGAATAACGGGGAAGATCTCGTTGGTAGTCCACGACGTGTTCGTGCTAAGAATCATCCAACGAAACGCGAGAATTCGTGCTTACAAGGTTAGTATTTTTGTACTCTGTTTTCGGGCTTAAAATGAACATGGTTTGTATGGACAAATTAATGAAATTAAACGCCCAAGATCGTCAATCGCTTCTGCTTGAGTGATATACACTCCTTCAGTATCTAAAAAATAGTACCTGGATTCTCCATCTTCAAGGCCTCATCATAGGCATGTAGTACGACATACGAATCCTCTGGAGAACACCTGACAAGAGCATAGGTTGTCTATCTTGCACGTCATGCCTTGTTGTAGCTTATGTTAACCCCGTACTCTTGCTAATGTCCTCAATGATATGTTGGGGCTTATACGCACGGTCGGATCCTGTATAAACTTGTCCTTGATCATCCGTCTGACAACTCTGGCACTAGCTTGTCTGTGGTCATGGTTTAAGATCCCAATGAAGCATGTGTGCATACTTAGGTACTTTGTGATTTTAAATACATCACAACCATCCAACTTAACTGCACGAAGCTTCCAGTTACAACTTTCACCCATACATCGGAACGTGTATAAGTCCTTGCTCGACTTCTTCACCCTGAATTCAAAATTCTTGTTCATGGTCGAAACGGCTAACCTTGTTTTCAAGTCTAGTTTGTAGAGGAAGATATCACCTTTCCGAACGTCCACACCCGAGGAAGATTGTCCATGCAAAATCAGTGACCCACTCGATTCAATAGGCATCGCACCCGAAGGACCACCGGTTGTTGTAGCTAGGTTCTGAAATGACTCATAACCCACCACAACATGATTCAATTGTTGCCTTTGTGATGGTGGTACAATACCAGCAGTTATCTCAGCACGTACAACTCACTACTACAAAATTGAGAATCTATGACACCAAGGGGAAAGGAATAAAGTTAAGGGAGGCAAAAAAAATGTCATAAAATGTAAAAAGACGCGTTTTTTGCAGAAAAAAATGGAGTTTTATGTATTTTTTAAAATTTATGACGTTTTTTAAATGTTATAAAATTATGACAGTTTTTAAATGTCATTGATGAAAAATAACTTATTTTCATTTTTTAATAATTGTTTGATCTTAAAAAGGAATTTTAAAAATGAGGAAAAGAGAAACGAAAGACGACAAAACTTTTTTTCCAAAAATTTCCCCTTCCCTCCCTGTCCCTTTTCCTTCCCTCATTTCAATAATCTATGATATTTTTTAATAGTCATTAATAAAAATTATTTTTTATTTTTATTTATAAGTTACTTTTTAATTTTTTAAAAAATAGAAACTCAACTTTTTAACCTAAGAGGACTTTCCCTCACGCATCTTTCGGCCTTCTCATCTCTCCCACTCGTCTCCCACGATTCTCTCAGACAAATTTTGTCGCAGCATTTTCGTGAAGGAGCAGTAGTCACCGCCCTTTCTTCCTAGTCAACACCATTAGCACCCAACACCTAGTTGTTGTTGTCTCATAATCCTCCACTACACTGCGCTATACCTTGCCAACCCCATTCTCACTCAATTTGACCCCACTGTTCCCTCATGAATCCCATGGATTACAGTTGTCGTTGTCTAAGGAAGTCACCGAGGGTATTGCATTCACATCCAATGGATCCATATCATACTCTGGTTGATCTCCACATTTGGCATTTCTAGTACGTATACATCCTCGCAATGAGTTGGCTTGGCCGTTACGAACAATTTAAGTGTTGAAAGATCATCACAGGAGAGAAGAAAACGTACATCCCCATCATTTCGTATGTACTGTGGAAGGGCTTCAAACACCAATCTATATTTCACCCTCATTGTAATCTCAAACTCTACTGAGCTTATGTTCACATAATTCCACACAATATCTTTCAGTTGTGCATACTTCAGTGTCATGGGCACAAGAATACCCATCAATTCACCTCGGATGTAACAACCTTGGACCTTATCCCATGTACCATTGTATCAAACAAGTAAGCATTTCTTCATCTTCGTCCTTCAATTAAGAGTACAAATAAGACAAATAAGCTCAATGGGAATCTAAAAAACCAAGAAAATTATCAAATTTGGACTCCTTGCTCTCTGCCAATATCTCGCTCTCGTTTCTCTCTCTTTACTCAATCTCGGTTTTGTATTCATACTCTCACTACTGGTTCTTGGGTCTCGCTCTATTGAAAAACAAAATTACATTAGAGAAAACGAAAGGTCTCACTTTTGGTCTCGGTTTCGCTATTGGTCTCGCTCTCGTTCATTTCCTCTATTGTACTACAATCTCGTATTATGGGATTGTTGCTCACTTGCATCGTCAACTCCTACAACTATCAGTAACATAATGTAACCTACAAAATTCAAACAATGCACCACGTAGAAACAATGTTTATAACCCACTCCACGAACGTTTCATACTCATTCTACAAATGTTTTTGCAAACAATTGCATACATATCTGCATACCTAGTTCAATCTTTATGTACGTCCTAGTTGCTTGAATCTTTCTAAACACAAGACACCTTGGAGAGTTGGGATGAGATTGAAAACTCATAGAACCGTGTTCAAACTTAGAAAAAAAATTCAAGTTGATCCATTTGCTTTGCTTAAATAATTGGAATTTGTAATTAAATGGATTTGATGTGACACTGACTAGCCAAAATTTTCTGGGCTTAGAGGCTTCGTTTACAACAGACGTACCTAACATGCAATTATCATGTGCGTGAAACGTCATTTAGAACCGAACCGAGAAGCGAGAGCGCGAAACGAGACCTCATCACCAAGAGTGAGAATCAAGAAGGCGAATAAAATTTATTAAAAAAAACTAAAAAAGGTGTCGAGAACCAAGAGCTTGAAGCGAGAACGCGTACCGAGAGCGAGAAGCGATTCGGTTGGTTTGGAGGGGTAACGCGATCATAAAAAAGGCATGATGACATCAACAAGAGAACATTCTCCATTAATTTGAAAATGTAGGACATTTTCCATTTCAACCTCCCAAAATGGGTCACCATACACATTTCCCAAATAATTTCCCTTACCTTTGTTATGGGACAGAAAGGTGGAAAATGGAAATCCATCTTTTTTTTTTTTTTTTTTTGAAGAGAAGGCTTTTTTTTTTCTTATTTTTGGTGATAAATGGCTCTCTCTCTCAATATAGAAGGAGCTCTTTCTCTTCTTTTGTTTTTTTGTTTTTTGTTTTTTAAGGGAGTGGAAACTTTTATAATAGCTTGATTCTGTTCTTTTTTCTTTCTATTCACAACCTTTACTAGGAAAAGCATTTCCTTGACTCTAACATTTTGTTAATTGCACCTTCATTATGATTATGACTTTCAATGAGTTTTTTCTGGTGGCTCCTTTGTTTTGGGTGGTGCCAATTCCACACATTAAATCTGTGAAAGGAAAGAAAAATAAATCTAAATGGATCTCTCTCTCCTGAGAAAAGGGTGGATGGGATGAGAGAAGAATCTAGCTATGGCTTTTCAGAACATGCTACAAATCCTCAAGATCCCAATTCATAAAATAGATGTTGTTTTGAATAATACATCAAACCCAGCTTCAATTCTTTAATCAAAGCTTCATTATGAAAGCAACTCTTATCTCTATCCATGAAAATGATTGCCCTTTGCTCATTTTGGTCTCACAAACAAACATTTGGAACGAATAACAGTAGAACTGTTACAACTCTCTCCAGTTTTACCCTTTCAACCATCTATTCCTTCTGCTTCTCTTCTAACAAAACTCATTCTGATAGTGGAATGATTGGTCTCAACAAGTGGAAAGATCAAAAGACTGCAAATTAAATATATTTGCAGTTTAAATCAAAAGAAAGAGGGAGAAAAAGACTCAACCGTGTGATGTTGATGGCCTCAACAAATGGGCAGATCAATAACCTGAAAATACATTTGCAGTTGAAATCAAAAGTGAGAGAGAGAGAGATAACCAAGGGCGTGTTTGGGCCTCCAATCTTGGAAGCCCGATGTTGGGAAAACACCCCTGATTTGGGATGTTGGTGTTTGGGCCTGGGGTTTGGGAAAACACCCGTTTAGGGTTTCCCAAACCCCCATTTTTGTTTGTCTTCATGCCGCATTCTCACCCCTGATTTCAAAAACACGCTTCTTTTCTCTCTCTGGTTTCCTTCGTCCGTCTGCTTTCCTCTCTCGCCCGAAGGTTTGTACGCTCATTTCTTTCTTCGCGTATTCTTGCCCTCTCTCCTTCTCTTCTCCTCTGGGTTGGCGGATCTCAAGGTATAGGTGAGTTTTTTCCTTTTTTTTTTTTTGATCTGAAGGTGTTCTTCCTTCATATTTTCTTCGGATCTGATTTGATATTTGTGTTCTTCCTCATTTTTTCTTCGGATCTGAACTTCCTACTTCGTCCCGTGACGTCTTCGGGTCTTGGATCAAATGCATGTCATCTCCTTGTTCATGAATCTCGTTTTAGGTTTGTTTCATTCTCTTCCCTTCGTTTGGATCTACGACTCTCGATATTTTTTTTCTTTGTTTTTGTTCTGATTCTTGTTCTGTCTCCTTCTCGTCCCTTTTTTGTTATTTGGATTTTTTTTCCGTATACGACTCTCGGTATTTTTTTTCTTTGTTTTTTTGCCTGATTTCTGTATACAATTTTTTCTTTGTCTATCTCCTTGATGACTGACCTTCTGGATTTTTTTTTCCTTTTTACAGAAACCCACCGCATGCCGCTTCAGCTTGTCGTGGGTGTCGACGAGAGGAATCGGTATCAGCCTGGTAGATTGGAGCACGGTGAGGGGTGGAACAAAGGTAAGGCATAACCGGCCGATGATGTTTTGGAGCAAGCAACCTAACCTCTGTTTGTTATTTTTTTTCTTTTTTTTTTTTTTTTTTGATCTGTCTTGTTGTTCTATTTTTTCTTCTTCTGATTTACCGTTATTTAATTCCTTCTCGTTTTTTTTTCTCATCTGTTACCTTCTTATTTCTCCTGTTCTGCCCACATAATTTGATTTAAATTTTTTTTGGCATCATTATTTGATTTTAATTTGTCTTCTTTTGTCCACAATATTTGAATGCAACTTGTGTTATTCATTTACATGGCAGTGTTCATTAGATTTTGATATTTCCACTTGTTTCCTACTTGATACTTATGTTCATATCGTTCCTTTTGGCGCCATCTTTGTTTGTCTGACGTCCTCTGTCTTTTTTGTTCCTTTATGTGAAGTTCATGTTCTTTTCCAAAATTGAAAAGTTTTCTGCATTGAACAAAACCATGGTTGAAAAAAAATCCACCTGAGGCCGGTTACAATTTTTTTTTATGTATTAATCTATTTCTTTTGTTTTTAGTTTCTGACATTTGGTTACTTTCTGACTAATCTCATTGTGGTTGAACCCGATCTCCACCTACTTGTGTTTCGTTTCACGCATCCCAATCTCATATAACGGTAAGTTCTCGTTTACTGCCTTCGTTCACTTTCTTTCCACTTGTTTTGCATTCATACCGTCCTATCTTAATAACTTTCTTGCTTTATGTTATATGCTTACAGGTTTGCTCCAAAAACACCGTTATATTCGAGGTTCGTTCTTTCATTTTAAATACCCTTATACCGTTATGTAAATTCTGTATTCTGTACATTTGTGGACATTACACACTTGATTTGTATTACGTAATTCTGGACATTTCGTTCGTTTGTGGGGTTTTTGCACGTTGTAATGTTCATTAAATTAGTATGTTTGCCTATTTTGATATCATTTTCTGTGTTAAATTTTTTTTTTTTATGAAATGTTGATGAATATTTTGAATAAAGGGTAGTAAAAAAACATGTCATGTTCTAAAATTCATCCTTCTTTTTATATCGTTTTTTATTTCAATGTTGACAAAAAGATATCATTTAGTAGGAAATTTGTAATGACAAGTTCAGTAAAATGTTGACAATAAATTTAATGTTAAAAAAAGATTGAAAATTGGAATTTCAAGTTTACTATTAAAGAAGTTAAATTTAGTAGCAATTATGGAAAATGGCTTTCGTAAACATGTGATTACATTTGATTTAAATAAGTTAAAATTTTTGACTCACTCTCTTAGTTTAAAAACTTATTTTCAGTGGATAAACTAACCCTAAACAAATTTAATTTAAATTTCAGTTTTCATTCAAGTTTTTGTACTCACTGATTAGTAGCATGAGTTTGTAAAATGAATAAAATTTAAAAAGAACCACATTTTAACTCTATTGAAATGAATAAAAATCGTTTCGGAAAAAAAAAAAAAAAAAACCGTACATCATGTTAATTTGAATATAAAAGACATAAGGTACGCTGATTTTTTAAAAAATGGAAGTTATTGAAAGGACATTTTTTTCTAACAAAGACATTCTTTATCAATTTAAACATCAATAAACATAAGTAAAATTTGTACATTCAATTACAGTTGCTATGTTCAAAATTCTAGTAAATAGAATTTTGTAATTTCAATTTCAGTTAATAAGTTCAACATTGAAGTAAAATAAATTTTGTGTTTCACTTAGACTTAATAATTGCAAAATTGAAGTAAAACAAATTTCCTAATTACAGTTAGAGTTAAGAAGTTCAAATTTGAATTACAATAAAATCCCTAATTTCAATTAGAGTTAACGAAGTTTAAAATTGAAGTAATCAACATATTCATATTGTATTGTCATTGAAGAGCATTTCATATCCTTAATTTCTGTGAGTTTAATCAACAAAATCCTAGTTCATATTATTAGATAATAATATCCTAGTTCAAAAGTTTGCATATCCTTAATTTATGTGAGTTTAAATAACAAAATCCTAGTTCAAGAGTTTTGCATATCCTTTTATTTTAATTTTTCATGAGCTTAATTGTACTAAGAATTTCAAAAAACAAGTATCGAAAATCTTCATATTATTGAAGAAGGGAGATTGATTTCTTTTAACATTGACCAAAAGTAAAATTGGAAAAAACAAACATGAAATAGGGACTCAACCTACAAAACTAGATTGAGAGGAAATATATGAAGTGCAACAAGTGTGGAAATAAATTGAAGAAGGGAGATTGATTTCTTTTATTTTTCTTTTTATCCAATTTTGTATGTTTGATCAAAATTGTGTCTTAAATAACCATATTTACAATTAATGGAAAGAAGATTTTAAATTATTAATTTTAGAACAATTGTATAACATTGAAGAAAAAAAAAAGAAACTCAGACTTCAGAAACCAGCACCCCAAACACAGATTTCCTAAATAAGACTTTAGAAACCAGCACTCCAAACACAGACTTTCTAAATCAGACTTCAGAAACCAACACCCCAAACACAAACTTCCTAAACCCACAGATTTCACAAAACACCCTATTTCCTAAACTCCAACTTCCAAAACCCAAACCCTTGCCCCAAACACACCCCAAGTGTTTTTGGTTGGCCAAGTTGTTTTCTTTGAATAGTTTTAGCCAAATTGAGTTCCATAAGTATCTCTATCTCACCCTCTCTATTTCTCTCTTATGATCTTTTTCAAATGCAAAAGGTTGTAAATGGACAAGAACTATTACTGAGCTTCTGTGAGCTGGTACTCCCCCGGCAGAGTGACCCATTTGTTTCTTAGTGGCTTCTCTTCTCCTCAATTCCTTTGCAATAATATTTTCATTAGACAATCTTTTCCTTCTCGATAGTGCTGTCAAAAACACATTATGTTCTAGAATTTATTATAAAGGTAGGCTGAAAATTGTAACAAGAGTTTGTTCACCATCAGTTCTTGAAGGAAATTTCTAAATCCAACCACCTATAAGTGGGACCCTAAAGCAATAATTCTCTCTGCTTTTAGCATTAAATGTTTTAAAATTGATGAACTCCTTTGTAACAGTTACAAAGGAAGACAGAGAAAGAGAGAAAGAGAATATTCCAATAGTGGGCAAGAGTACTTGGATAAGGCCTTGCCTAGGTAGGACTGGGAGGAGATACTAATTTACTAGAGAAAATTACTCATCTCATATGCAATTTGATTTGAATAATTGTACTCAAAGTCAGATTTTTCAATTGTAACATAAAATTACTGAACTACATAGACAAATTAAAACAATAAACAATTTATATCAGGTTAAATTATTCTGATTTATGATAGGAGACATATCTTTATCCACCAACTTTTGTCAATCACTGATTCACTGAAGTAGTCTGCCTCCACATCTTTGATATTGCCGCTTGTTCAAAATGAAACATTGAGGTGAGTTGACAAAACCAACTGATCAAAAGTCAAAACCATATGGTCTTAATTTTTCAAAATTAATTCACTCGTTCTAAATGAAAGGATCCAAAATCCAATCCCTAGCATGACACTGTTAAAGATGACTTACATTAACAGGATCCAATCCTATTATGTCACATAATTAATGGATGTGATGACTTACTTTTAGGCTAAATACAGATCCATACTCTTACAACTATCAAGCCTCCATAGTACATAACTAGTTTCCTACCATTGTACATCTATATAATGTTCTAAAAATAGGAAGAGAAATAAATACCGAAAGATTTGCATTAGAGAAGGTCATTAGAAGCATTTCCGATGAACAATTGAAGGCCCATTTTCATCATAGTCTGCCTTGGTTATATGCTGATTTTGGGGGAAGACAACCTTGGCAAGTATAGCACCTCCAATCCATGCTGAATACGAGGACAAATTCTCTGGCATGTATTCTGGAGCCTGCAAAAAGAAAAGGATGTTACCACTTCATCAATCCAAGCAAACATGTCCAGTGTCTGTCTTACAGCAAAGACACAAACAGATTGTTGAGTAAAACAACCTTAAAATCAGTTCCTTCTATTTTGTTAAGGATTGTATTACCTTCACAAGAGCAGGACGAACAGCAGATGAACATAGACTTGCTTCTTTCTGAAATCTTTCTTCAAATCCTGCAGAAGGTAACAAATTACCAATTGTATAATGATATACAGGAATAGCTTTCTTCAAGAATAAAAAAATCAAATACATAGCATGAACAGAGTTCAGTGCCCTCTTAAAGTAATGGTAGATTGTAAACAGAGTAGAATTACCAGCAAGTCCAAAAAAAGGGGGAGGAAAGAAAAGTCTACATCATCAATTTCACTAGATTCGTTCAATTTCAAAAAAAAAAAAAAAAAAAAAAAAAAAAAGCACATCATCACTGCTTCATTTCAGAAAGTATTAGCAGGTATACTCTGCCATTTACAGATCAACGTCATTAGGAGTAGTTTTGACATCACCCACCACTAGGTGGTAAACCAATCAGTTCCCTTTAAATGTCGGCATAGAAAGCTCTCCACTTAAAAAAAACTCTTGAAAACAAAGGCCTAAATATATTGATCAAAAGTCCTGAATGACTAGTTTCTATATTTAATGTTTAAGAGGTCTGAAAAGGTAAAAATGATTCCCTAGAAAAGGAAAACAAAGCTAATGTCAATCATTACCAGTCATTGAAGAAGTGCCTCCACATAGAACAGTATTTTCCAGTAGTTGCCGGTGGTTATCAGATGATACGGTTGAAATACTCCGAACAAGTTGCTCAACAATTCCATGTGTGTCCAACCCCAAAATTTGTGGCTGGAATAATGCCTCGCCAACAGTATATCTCTCTCTTCCAATTGTTATTACCTAAAATCAATAGACAAACATTATATAGAGAGGACTAATTTACAGAGATCATAATTTGTCTAGAAAGCAATTCCAAAGACATTAGACTAAACTACATGCTGATAAATGTATTGACCATTCAGTGGAGTTTGAAACCAAACAACAGATTGGAAGGATTATTAAAGCAACAGGTTTAAATAGTTGATTAAATGTTTCAAAATCATGTATGTACTCATTTCAAGTGTAGTTATTATAAAATCCAAAGATTCTTCATCTATAATCTCTTTCTTATAAGCGAAATGGACACCACTTCCTTCTCTTGAGGTCAAAAGTTCAAATCTCCAACCGTGCAATTTTTTTCACTTAAAAAAGGGCATGCACTTCAAAAGCTTCCACCAAAGAATTAATCACAGCTGTTCAAGCCAAGCACGAGCAGCAACAGTAGAAGGTAACGAGGAAAAATATGAAATATAAAACAATCAGTTGCAACCTAGGAAGCACAAACACTTTAGTTTAGCTAATGTGTCCGCCTACAACACTTGGACAAATCCAACACTTGTTTAACACATATTAGACACTTGTTAGTATAATAGAAATGCGTCTTATCAAAAAAAAAAAAAGTATAATAGAAATGTGTTTGGCACTAGTTGTACAAAGTGAATGTGAGTCCAACGTGCTAAACTAAGTATAGCTCAGTGGATAAGGTACCAATTACCATCCCAAAAGTTGATGGTTCATTCCCCCATCTCAGCAACTATTGAACTGCATATACATACATACATAAATATATATATATATATATATATATATATATAAAAGTCCAACATTGGTTGACGTATCATCCTAAATAGACCCTAATAGTAATGTAGGAGAAAAATAATATATTTTGAGATTGAGAATGAAATATGACAAACTCATTTTTTTAAGAAAATGCATAAACTAATTGACTTTGAATTTCCTTTCCGTATAAAAATGATTAGATTATAAAAATTAAAACATGTATAATTTAATAAATATGGGTCCATGTCATGTCTGTGACCTAGTTTTTTCAAAAATGAGATGTCATCATGTCCATGTCGTGTCGTATCCGTGTCTAATTTTTGTATTTGTGCTTCGTAGGTTGCAATCAAAGTGATTAAAGCAACATTAGGAGCGAGGATAGACACAATGTGACATTCCCCTACTCTTCAATAAATTTTTCCTAGAGTCACCTATCTTCATGTTCCTCATTCTTATCCAAGCAGTAGTTATATTCAATTATTAGGTCACCCTTTATTAGACATCACATGGTACTTGTGAGATTGAATTTAATGACTTGAGAGATTGGAACTATGCCAAGTAAATCTAAAATATTTAGGTTTAAACGGACTTAAAAGTTATAATTACTACCTTGTAATCCATAAATGAAACTTTTATGGACTAAACTAAAACAGAGATATCAGTGTTTGTATAGATTAGTCCGAGCAACTTTCTAAGCATTTCACTCTCATGGCCCAATAACCCAAGGCTTGGGTGATTTTTTTTTTTTTTTTTTTTTTTGAGAAATAACCCAAGGTCTGTTTAGAAATTGTACTTCATTTGTCTTCGCAAGATGTTGTGAGTTGACACAGTCAACAGACACACGCCTAATAAGCCTAAGCCTGCATAGAAATT
Organism: Luffa aegyptiaca; assembly: GCA_017139565.1. Lineage (NCBI taxonomy): Eukaryota > Viridiplantae > Streptophyta > Magnoliopsida > Cucurbitales > Cucurbitaceae > Luffa > Luffa aegyptiaca. The sequence continues at coordinate 30,993,030 of CM029404.1, forward strand.
TTACTTACTTTTTCTTAATAAGTTGTTGCGACTTGCAACATATCTCAGCATATACATATTGATATTCAGTTGTTTACAGCACACTGCCCTCTCTTTGGTTTTCCAATAGTCATAAAAGGTCACGATTCATCAGACATAAAATTTCTAAGCCAACCCCATCCTCCAACTTTCCTACGCCAACTAAAATCAGCTCAACAACCAGTTACTGTTAGCACATGCATAAACACATACTTGGGTCAAGTAAAACAACAATAGTTAAGAAGTAAATCCAAAGACAAACCTGTCCATCCGGAAGGGTGTGTGTCTCAAGCTGGCATGAATCACCGATTTTTGAATAAGCCAACTCATCTTCAGCACAACAAGCATACGATTCTTTTATTTTCTCTACATCTGTTGTGTTGATATTCACCATTGGATGAGATTTTCCAAGTTCTTGTGCAAGTAACCTTGTCAAGTCAATGCCTCGAATTTCAAGTCTTCGTGACGCAATGTGATGAACAGCTCCTTCAATTACTGGTGCAATATCTGGTCATGAAGCCAAAAGGCAAATATGGACAAGAATCATGCTTCTTCTATTGGGAGCTTGAAATGGTGTTAGAAAAATATTATAGATGATAGTTCTAAACCACGTCTTGAAACCTTCAAATAAAGGTAGAAGAAAGTTGTTCAGTGATATATAACAATTCGTAAGGGACTAAGGGTGCCTTTTAAGAAATTATGGGTCTTGCTGAGGAAATAACAAAGAGTCAAACAGCAAGACAAGCCCAAGATGACGTGCCAGTACAGTGGCTTGATGAACCTGGGAATCTGCTGCAAGGCTAAGGATTTAATCACAAGACCACTTCACACTCTGTTCAGTATTATACTCATGTGGTAAAATGACCACTGCCTTTCAATTTTTTATTTGAACATTCACACAGGTCATACCCTGTTTATATAATAACATGTAGGTATTAGGGTAACAGATACAACATTGAATTTTCTAGTTGCATGGATACAAAACAATTGAACTAACTAATACAAACTAGGTAATGTTTGTTAGTTATCATAATAAAAAATACTAATGCACGATCTCTATCTGTATAACCTTCTATCTAATAAACAAATTAATACCTTGCTTTGAATATTATATAAAATAAATTTTGGACGTCCATAGGCAAAACAATTCAAGGAAAAAAGCAAGAATATGAATTCCACAAAATTTAATTTAAAAAATTGTCAAAATACAGGCCACAAGCTTTAGTTGGGGTCTGTTCTGATGTGGTTTGTATACCTATTTTCCCATGACCGATATCAACAGTGCATCCTGATATACGCCCTACAGCATAAAGTGACAATACAGCTTGTTCAGATGCATAAAATCCTGAGATGTTGAATGTCTCAAACATCAATTGCACCAACTGCTCTCTGATAGCCTGGAAAACAGAATGTCTCTCATTTTTCTTGAAGAGAAAAAGAAAACATATGAATGGTATGCGTGCATGTATGTATTTCTTCCATGTACAGGATAATCCCAAGGAGTAGCAAGTATTTTTCTATCAATTAATGCCCTTTCTTCACCACCCTCACAAAGTTGGCCGACAGGTGCATAATTACTCTTGCCATTTGACGCTTCTTACAAATAGGAGTAGTTGGGTCCTCCAGAACCATAAGAATTCTTAAAATGGGATTACAGTTCACAGAGAAGAGTTGCACTTGGAAGAGTATGGTACCATGAGAGTTGAAGCTATGTTCAAGGGGGAGCTATTGTCTCTTGTTAGCCTCTATGGTAAATCAATCATAGGCCTAGAGAGATGGTGGTTTACCTCACACAAAAACAGAAGCCTTTGGAGGATTTAAATAGACAATGAATGCACAACATTTTTCAGTGTATAGGATCGGTAGAAAGCAGGAGCCATTGGTTCTCAATGAAATTAATACCATTATTTGCTTATGAAGAATAAGTAATGAATTTAACAGAGACTGACCTTGGGGGTAGAAAGTGGATCTGTAAACAATATCTGTCCTTCATTGCCAATTTCCCATCCAAGTCCAGTATATAAAACATGATGCAATAAATCCTCCATGGCATCCCAATCCTTTATGAACCCCCGAACAACTGGATCAACAGTCACGTCCTCAAATTGTGAGCTATCAGTTACTGATCCATCCTCAGGCATACGCTTCATGTGGGTAGGAATTACCTGAGCCATGTGTAGAGAAAGTCAAGAATTAAAAGAAAAATCCACAACTAAAAATCTTTTTCAAGTTAAGCAAATCATTGCCACACAAGTACCAATAGTGTGAAACTCGACGTTCACTACACTCAGTTTAACACTTCCCTAATCTAACCAAGAAGGCAAGAACCAAAGAGTACAATTTCAGCTTCAATTCAAAACAACCTTCCCACACCATTGCACTAGTCTCTTAGGGAAAACCCTTTAAAAGACGTTTCTCATGGAAATAGCTACTAATTTGATTGTTCTAAAAACGGCAGAAATCATAACATTTCTCAAGAATTGTCAACAACTAAAGTGCGGAATTTGCATTCAACTATTCAGAGCGGTGGAATACAATCCCAAGGAGATAGAAAAGAGAAACGAAAAGCAGTAGAAGCAAAATACCAAGGAGGGAGCTTGATCCGGTATGGCAAGTCCGGCTTTGAGAAGCTTGGAGCCAGGGTCGACCACGACGGCTTCCATTCGGTTCTTCTTCTGTTCTTCAGATAGAAATCAGAAGAATTCAAGGTTTCGATCTTTTCCTACAAATCAAAAGAATTCATGTTTCACACAATCAAACAGACTCAATAGGTAGAAACTACTTACTACTTGTTAAGAGTGCTCCTAGAGAACCCGAAGAACTCATAAATAGCAAGAACAATGCTTAAGGGTCAAAATCAAGCTCAACAACTTTAACTTTAGACTAAAGAATGCTCAAGGAGAAATTTTCTTACCTGACACTAAAATGGAAGGCTAGATCAACACTTGGAACCAACTCGAATAATCCTAAAACAACAATGTTTGAGCATTAAAGACTAGCCTAAGGCACTTAAACCATGATTGAAAGAGTTTAAGAGCATTGATACCTACTAAGCTCCACCAAACAGAATTAGTTCCTTGCTGGAAATATCTAGAATAACCTCCAATCGATCCCAAGCTACAAATATAAGAATTCGAAGGGTTAGAAACTAGTTCGCAGCACTTAAAATAAACCCAAAAGTATCTAAATAAAGCTTTTACCACTCAGCCCTTACTGAAAGGACTTGGGTCTTTAGCTAGAAGTGCTCGAATTAGTCCGAATTGGTTTGAAACTGTAAAGAATGATTCTCCAAGGTTAGAGTTCACATCAAGATACTTAATTTGAAGTCGAAACACTAGGGGAGTTCTGAAACTTACCGAACAACTTCAAAATTGCTGCTAGAAATTGATTGTCTAGGCCTGAAAATGTGAATTCCAACTCCCATGCTTATGGGTAATTCGATTTGAGGCCGTTCCACTTATGCGCAATCGTCCTAGTCCAATTTCGACCCCAAACACTCGCTGTTTGACACTCTAAGGGACTCAATCCTGCGAATAGGGAATCTTAGGGACTGGGTAACTTAAATTTGAAGCCAATTAAGCATGGGCTGAAACTAAATTTTACCGTAATCGCCAAACGATGCTGTTGGAGGGCTGGAAATCGCGCAGGTCTCAAATCAGGTTGAATTCGAGGCTCAAATTCGAGTGGGTCACGCTGAAACTCAAAGAGAACGCGTGGGTAAGGCCGCGGAGATCGAGAAATCACGCTGGAATCGCGTGGGTGCCGTGCAAAGGAGAAGAAAAACGGTTTCTGATCGCCGGAGGGGGAGGAAAACGCTGGACAGAGGCTGCTCGCGGAGATGGGCTGGCTGAAAAATGCAGAGGCGCGAGAGAGGAAGGTTTCGCGTGGCTTCCGTGCCGGAGAAGAGACAAAGGGGGAGAGGCGCGGCCGGCGAACGCAGGGACGAGGTGGCCGACTGAACGAAGAAGAAGAAGATTGTGAGAGGGAGAGCTGCGTGCACGAGAAAGAGAGGGAGGAATGATTTTAAATCGTGATTTGAAATCTTAGAAATAAATTTAAATTTTTGTCACGTTTGGAACGAGAAAAATTCAGGAAAATTTGTACGATTGACCTATTTTCGGGAGCTCTAACGAAATTTATCCTACCAGAATAATGGAGAATGTCCTCTGATGTCATTGCTCACATTTTATGACTGTCTTGCCCCTCCAGCCCAAGCCATTCCCGCTCCCGATACGCGATCGCGCTAGTACGCTCTCGTACTCGAACGTCTTCCTCCTTTTTTAATCGCTTTTAATCCATTCATGGTTCGCCCCTCTCGCTTCTCGGACCTCCTCGAGAACTGAAATGGCGTTGTCTGATTAATTCGATCTCATCACTTTAATTCCTCGATTACTTGAACGTCGATCCTTTTTTTCTGAAATAACCTTCATTCAAATTCAGATTTAGGGGAATCTGTACAATCAATTCTCGACTCAGAATCCTGCTCATTTCATTCTTGCTTTCGATTGGCCGCACACGTCTCCTTTCTCACTTTAAGTCCTTGGTTACTTAACCGGCACTCTGAGATGTCTCTTCAATCTAATGCGTCGGTTACTTAAATGGTACTCTCATACGTTTTTTCACTTTAATGCATCAGTTACTTAAACGACACTCACTTAGTTCTCTGCTTTAAATAAGCGGTTACTTAAACCACCATCTCACATATCGCTCTTCATCTTCACTTCGTCTCTCACTTCTTACTCTTCATCGATGATTATCATTTTGGTGCCCTGCTTTGATGTTTTCTTTGCAGGAGCCGACGACGTTTTGTTGAGCACGAGCAAGAACAACCCTGAAGAAATTGGGATTTGAGCATGACATGCTTTATAGGAGCCGACGACGTCGTCTCGCCAGTGACTGGAATGAAAAGAACTTGTGTTTGTGCAAATCTTGTGTAGGAATGACCTTGAAGAAGTGGGGTGTGAGAAACCTCATTTCTTCAAGGTCGTTCTTGCTCATGACCTACACAAACACAAGTTCTCTTTAATTGTCTGTCATGGCTTCCTCCAGTCACCGGCGAAACGACGTCGATGGCTTCTCTCTAATACCTTGACTGTGTTTTTTGTCGATGGTTGTTTCCTCCTGGGATCCCAAGTTCGACGATCAACTTCTAGGATACACCGATCGTGTTCAGCATTTGTCGATCCTGAAGGAGTGTATATCACTTGTGCGGAAGCAATTGACGATCTTGGAAGTTTAATTTCATTAATTTTTCCATAGAAAGCATGTTGTAAAATGCCGGAAAAACATAGCATTCGGAACTTACCCCTTGGAGCTCAAAATCCAAGCAAACCGTGGGTTGTTTTCCATCACGAACGTGTCATGGACGACCACCGAGATCTTCCCTGCTATTCTCCGGCCATAGAACTAGTTTGTGGGAGCTAAAATGTGATGAAATTTGGGGAGAAAAGATGAAAAAATATCAATGGGTTTTTAGAGAGAGCTTGACTACGTTCTTCATGAATTTTTCAGCCAATTTACATGTAATGTCCAGCAAAAACCACTCACGCCTTTATAAAGAAGAAGAAGCCAAATATATATGAGGAGACAAGAATTATTGGAGTAGGATTAGTCATACAATCATGTGGCAAAACCACAAAATTTGCATGAAAAATTAACTTCTTGATTTTACTTTCAAATGAATGATTTAAAAAAATTTAAATTAAAATCAGTTTCAATAATTAATTAAACATTTTAATTAATTATAATTATTTAGTTTAATATCACATACCAAATTAAATAATTGCTCCAATCTCGATCTCTCTCAAAACCGATGAAATTGAATCACTATTCAATTCAAAGTAAAGCAAGTATCCTATACATATTTGTAATATTTAAATCCTATTTAAATATTTTCAACTCTCTCGAATTATAGTTTAATTCATAATTAAACTATTACAAATTATATCGCATATATTTAATTCTCTAAACCAAATTTGACCGATTCAAATTCTTCATCACTTTTGTTCTAAGGTTGATTCCGTATGAGCTAACGGGGGACCTAATAGACCTACAGATCATGGGCTCCAACAATCCGAGATTAATTGGTTAAACTCATTAACCTAGTTAACCAATATTCGTTAACTAACGGGACACTCCACTATAGCCCGTAGCTGCACTCCCCTCACTGTAGATATATTTTTGTCCACCCGATAAAACTGTTGGATCGGTATGACAACCCTAGAGGGGGGTGAATAGGGTTTAATGAAATTTTATAAACTTTTTAGTACGGTGGGCTCAATTAAAACAAATAAGCAAACTTTTTATAAAGAATTAATTTTAACACAAATTGATCAACAAATTAAAAATATATTTCAAACACCATAAATAATTCAAATGTAAATATTGTTCATAAGCATGAAGAACAAATATTAACAATTAATTTCATGCAATTTATGATAAAGAAAATTAATTGCAAAAATTAAATAGGAGAGAGTTAGAGAAAATAACACCGGAAATTTATAGTGGTTCGGCAAACGGCCTACTCCACTCCCCAAGCTCCTCTTGGGTATTCGATTGAAGAACACGACTCTTTCCACGGCTTAGAGTCCAACCGGTACAATGTTCTTTTTTCGGGAGCAAGAACAAACCCGATCCTTTCCACGATTTAGGATCAAACCGTTACAACCGCGCTTTTTCGGACTCAAGAGCAACCCTTACAAGATTTGGAAATTTCAAGAACAATATTACAAACTCTCTCAAAGAGTGGATATACAAATTTTCGCTCACAAATTTGTAAGAAAATTTCTTACAAATTAATGCCCTCAAATGGCTAAGAACAATAAAATTGAATAACTCAAGAATCTCTCAAAATAAAACTCTCACAATAAATTTAAAGGAACAATGAAGAATGGGAGAGAAGTAACATGTAGAAATTGGAGAGAATTTAGAGGGAGGAATTGTTGTGGTTGTGTGAAAGAATGAGGGGTTTAAAAAGGAAGAAGATGGAGTTGAAAGAAATTTGAAATTTGAACTTAATTTGAACCATTGGTTTGAAGTTAAAGAAAAATGAAGGGTGGATATTAAAAGAAATTAAAAGTAATATTAAAAATAATAAAATTAAAAAAAACATTTTCAAGTTTAAAACATACTAACGGTAAAAAAAAGTTTAAACATATATATATAATAATAATAATAATAATAATAATAATAATAATAATAAAAATAATAAAATTATATATATGTGTGATTCCAACGACTATCTCATTAATGCAAGTCAGATTTTTTTTTTAATTTTTTTTTAAATTTCAAACCGTTTGATATATATATATATATATATATCTCTACTATATATCTCTTCTCTATTATCTTACTATATATATATATATATATAAAAGGGGCTTAAGGAGGAGAATCTTTGTTTTCCTCTTTTGCCCTTATAATTTTAATAAATGTTCATTTTGCCCTTCTATATTTGTTAAAGAGACACAACTCTTTGAGTTAAAGTGTCCTTCAATCTTTGCTGATGAGACGTGACTGTTCAAGCAGAATTAGTTACACATCAGATGCATCCATAAAGTCATGTCTTTCCAAAAAGCATATTAATTTTTGAGTTTTCTACATATTTTTTTACTCTAATTTCATCACTATTTTGATCTGTATAGATTTTTTGTATCAAAATCTATATAAAACAAAAAAAAAAAATGCGTAAAACACCAATAAAATATAGCGATTGTTCCTAAATTTTAATAAACTTTTTTTAGTATCAATATATTAATGGTCTAATTATTATGCAATTACTTTTTTTCTTTTTTCTTTTTTCTTAAATTTATAACTTTTTCTTTGCAATCTTTGTATCATTCCTTTAAAGTCGTATGTAATTTATATTTACCTATTTGGAGAAAGTTCTTCAAGAAAATGTATAGGAGCTATGTTTAAATTGTCGAAGTAGTAATGGGAGAACAGGGAAACACATTTTGATATCATGATTTCCATTAATTAAGTCCACCTAATGGCACAAAATGATATTCATTCAAGTTCGAAAGGAAACAAATTTCCTGTTATATTATGTTGTGCGATGACGTTAAACAAAACACAATGACAAATTGTTCTGAATATTAGAAAATATATTTCTAAATATGTAATTTCACATTAACAACTTTTTTCAATGTCAATACAAAAATTCTTATCAAATCACTTGAAGATCAAAATTTGTCATCCAAACAGACAAAAAAAATGTTATTTTCAAAGAGGTTATACTTTATTAAATACTTTAGTTTTTTTTTTTTTTTTTTTAAAAAATCAACTTATATAATTCTTATGAAATATATTTCTTTCTTTTTTCTTTTTCTCCAGAATACAATCTCGAAGCCCACCGATGAATTATCCATGAGATAATAAACTATCTTTATGATGTCACTTTTTATGTTTTATCAAATTTAGTTTACAACTATTATATGTATTTTAATTTTAATTATATATCTTTTATTATTTTTTCTACCTCTTACATTATAGTTTAATGTCAAATATTTACTATTTGAACTAGATGAAAAATATATTTATTCAAAAGTTAACTTTCACCGTAAAAAATATATTCCAAAGATTTCAAACCACGTGCAAAATATTTCATATTTATTATTGTAAATGAACATAGAACAATATAATATATAGTTTTAGACTTTTAGGCACCATTTTTTTTTTTTAAATTTTCAATCTAAAAAGTGAAATTTAACGTGCATCGCACGTGTTTTTAAACTAGTTATATATAAAAGGGGCTTAGAGGGGAGAATTTTTACATTCCCTTATTGCCCCTAACATTTTTGATAATGACTACTTTGCCCTTTTATATATTGTAGAGATTAATGATATTTATATTCGATCTGTTAACTTTACCCGAAAACCCTAACTTTTCTATTTAAAGTTTCTTCTCCTCAAATCCGTCCATGTCTTCATCAATTTCCCAGAAATTTTTTATCGGCGTCCATGGCGTGGCCGTTCGCAATTCTGCTTTCCTTCTTGCAGGCCGGCTGAGGAGTGGCGAGGCGGCTTCGTTCTGAGGGGATGCGGGTGGCTGAAATGTTGAAACTTCCCATTGCCCATCTGCCTTAAACTGCTGCCATTGGCTTTTACGTCGGAGATGCCGCATTCGATGTCCACTTTAAATTTGCATTTCCGGCAATCATAAACCTGATCACTCCCCGACGACATTTGACCACAGACGTTACAGCCGAGGCTACTACTATCTAACTTCAGATGAAGAGGATGTTGGGGATGAAGACAGTGTCTCCGGATTTCAAGAGGAAGGTGGAGGCATGATTTATGAATATGAAAGTTGCAGTCGACATATATATTGAACTATGACAAAAACACTCATAGTTGACAAGCAACCTACTGACTCTTGATTTCATAACTAAGGGAGTACCTTAGTTGGTTCACATCTGTTATTTTGGTCACAACTAGTGTGCCTTTGCAATTCTGGACAGTTGGAGAGATTGTCCACTGGGATCGGTTAGTTCACGGCCGGCGATTGGCCTCCAGTAACGGTGATTGTGAATTCTTTTTTTGAGTATATTATGATTTTCGGTTGTTCTGAATTTTTTCTAAGTTAATGTTAAATTCCTTTGCCTCTGTTCCGGAAGAACATTTTGTATGTCGAGCTAATCTTCATCGTTCTTCCGTTGACTTCTAGTGTTTTGGAAGAACAATGGTTGATTGGAAGTCTATTTTTATTTCGGTTGTTGTTTTCCTTGTGTATATTTTTGTTATTCCAAAGTTTGAATACTCCTTGCTCTTGTTGAGCTAAATCTTTTGAATTTTCCTCCTAATAATCATATGGTTGTATCTATTTAGAACTCATTACTTTCAAAACTCTGCAGTACATTTTCTTTTATTTTAATGTAGCTTTCAAGCATTTTCCATGGTTAATGCAAACCCACTTATCGTATTTTTCTCAGTCATTTTGCTGAATTTTCAGGTGATTAATTTGGGTTGGATTTATCTGAAGAAGTTGTTGTTCTTTGATTCTTTCTTTCTATGTTTTTGCTTGGCGATTTGGTCGTCTGAATATGCCATTTTGCCTTGAATTCTTGAGTTTGGGAACCAATTGTTTTGTTGGTGATTGTGAATTGTGTGTGTTCTTTGGGTAATCGCATTGAACAATTTATTTTTTTGGAATGTTTTTGTTGTTAGTTTTTTGAGCCCTTGACTATGAATTTATTGCGATGGCTATTTCAACCTTGGTGGGTGGCCATGATTTTCTCGAGTTTTGACTTTCATATTCTTTAACTCTCTTTCTATCTCTCTCTGTCAAGATCAAATGTACATGCCATTTGATATTATTCTCTTTAGAAGATTGGTATTTGATAAAATCAGTGGACTGAGTACTGATGATGTTCATAAAACAGTAAGACAGAATGGAACAAATGGAAATTTGGAATCTGATTTCTAGTTGGGTCTTTACTCTTACAACAGTGGTGTAGAGCATGAAGTGTTGAAGGGAAGTAAAAGATATCGTTTCCTGAACTCGACGTTAAAAGGGTTGCTGATTCTTATACAAACACATCTTTTCACAAAATAAATACAATTAATTCTATTTTAAAATGGTTGGTAAATCTTACTATATAAAAAAGGGGCTTAAGGAGGAGAATCTTTGATTTTCTCTTTTGCCTTTATAATTTTAATAAATGTCCATTTTGCCCTTCTATATTTGTTAAAGAGACACAACTCTTTGAGTTAAAGTGTCCTTCGATCTTTGCTGATAAGACGTGACTGTTCAAGCAGAGTTAGTTACACATTAGATGCATCAATTCGAGGATTAAAATTAAAAATATATCTTACAATAAAAAGGGGTCATTAGTCATGTCATTCCAAAAAGCATATTAACTTTTGAGTTTTCTACATATTTTTTTTACTCTAATTTCATCACTATTTTAATCTGTATAGATTTTTTGTATCAAAATCTATATAAAAAAAAAAAAAAAAAGCATAAAACATAAATTTTTTTTGTTATCAATATATTAATGGTCTAATTATTATGCAATTACTTTTTTTCTTTTTTCTTAAATTTATAACTTTTTCCTTGCAATCTTTGTACCATTCCTTTTAAGTCCTATGTAATTTATATTTACTTATTTGGAGAAAGTTCTTCAAGAAAATGTATAGGAGTTATGTTTAAATTGTCGAAGTAGTAATGGAAGAACAGGGAAACACATTTTGATATCATGATTTCCATTAATTAAGTCCACCTAATAGCACAAAATGATATCCATTCAAGTTCGAAAGGAAACAAATTTCCTGTTATATTATGTTGTGCGATGACGTTAAACAAAACACAAGGACAAATTGTTCAAATATGTAATTTCACATTAACAACTTTTTTCAATGTCAATACAAAAATTCTTATCAAATCACTCGAAGATCAAAATTTGTCATCCAAACATACAAAAAAATGTTATTTTCAAAGAGGTTATACTTTATTAAATACTTTAGTTTTTTTTTTTATAAAAAAAATCAACTTATATAATTCTTGTGAAATATATTTCTTTCTTTCTTTTTCTCCAGAATACAATCTCGAAGCCCACCGATGAATTATCCATGAGATAATAAACTATCTTTATGATGCCACTTTTTATGTTTTATCAAATTTAGTTTACAACTATTATATGTATTTTAATTTAAATTTTATATCTTTTATTATTTTTTCTACCTCTTACATTATAGTTTAATGTCAAATATTTACTATTTGAACTAGATGAAAAATATATTTATTCAAAAGTTAACTTTCACCGTAAAAAGTATATTCCAAAGATTTCAAACCACGTGCAAAATATTTCATATTTATTATTGTAAATGAACATAGAACAATATAATATATAGTTTTAGACATCTAGGCACCATTTTTTTTTTAATTTTCAATTTAAAAAGTGAAATATAACGTGCATCGCACGTGTTTTTAAACTAGTATATTTAAATAACCAAAAGAGGCCTTATGTGTCACTCTTTGATTGATCCACGTGTCAGCGTCGGATTGGTCAATTTGATGCTGATTCAACTGCCACGTCATCATCACGGGTATTTTCGTTAAAACTTGTTTCGACTATAACTTCTTCGATTTAGCTCCGATTTGAGTGAATCAAGAGGCGTTGAAATCGTTGTTCCGAGCTCTACGCTATGGGCACATTAAAACACTAAAATTTTCAGTAATTAAAAACTGGGTTTGTTATCATAAAAACATTGATTAATTAATTAATTAAAATTAATTAATTTGAGATTAAGGGCCAAAAAGCCAACAATCTCTCCCTTTTTTATGATGACAAACCATTCAAGAAAAATAGCTTGAAATACATGTAACCATATGAAGCACAAAATAAAATTCAACATATAACCATAAAGATCATTCTTGAAATTCACTCAAAAATAAATTTTCCCCCTAATTAATACAATCATAATAAAAATTATAACATATTTTTCTTAAACTTCTCCCCCTTTGGAATCATCAAAAAGAATAATGAAGAAACATTTAGAACTACATAAATGATTCCCTTAAAAACATGAACTCAAAATTTAGCACAACTCCCCCTAAGAATATTAACATATGCTTTCCATAACTCCCCCTATCAATAATGCCTTCTAAAAACTTTAACAAAAAATCGAGAAGCATCAATTATAAGAAATTATAAAATAAAATTTTACTTCAAAGATTACTTACTCCCCCTAAATAGATAAACAATATGCATAAGAGGGATAGAGTTTCGAACATAACTCGATAAACTTTAACAATAATAAGTTTTACCTTTTTCATCTTCTTGTCAAGTTTGGTGGATGTACTCATAGAAGTTTTTGCAAAAATACCTTCAATGAACTTGTCTTTGAGTAACTTCTCTCAACATATCCACTTCAAACTTAGTAAGCATATACTTAGAAAATACTTTAGTTATAATTTTCACATGAGGAATAAAAAGCAATATCATGAAAATCATATAAATAGTGAAACTCCCCCTAAAAACATGAATTCTCTTATTTTTTAAAAAAATCAATAAAACATCAAGGAGATGAAACAACACAAGGAAAATTATCCAAACAATTTTGCACAAGATAAAAAATATCATGTTAGATCAATCTATTTCAAGCACATCATCAATAAATTTCACAAAGTTTTCTTTCGAGAAAATATGGCATAAGTGAAGTGAAATTCCAAATAGAAATTTAATTCTCATGGTTATGCACACAACAAAATTTTCATGCACAAAGGATACATAAGCAAATTAATCTTAAAAGAATCAACTTGTCAACTTATCAAATCCAAGCAACATTTAAAACATCATCATGATACCAAAATATGAAATGTTATAAAACAAGCATATCATCACTTAGGCCACTTAAAAAGAATTTATCAAATATATGCAAATAACACCATAAAAAGATTAACTAAATAAACACTAATACCAATTGTTGCCGGTCATACTTCTACCTCAATTTATGTCAAAAAAAAAAAAATCAATCATGTATAGGCAAGAAACATCATAAAAGAAAAAATTGATACCAATTGTGGTTGATCATAGGTTAACCACGATCTATGTCATAAAGAAAATATCGATCAAATATGGACAAAAAAAATCATGAAAATTAAGTAAGCACTTTTGAACAACATGCTAACAAAATTTTAGAGTATAAATCAATTTCATAAATACTCCCTCTATGAAAAAGAATTCAACAACTATTTTCAAACAAAATTTAAAACAATCAAATTTTAAAAAATAACACAATTTTGAAATTAATTTCCAAAGAAAACATATAGTTCATGGCAAAAAAACATTTAATCAAATTATTCGAAAACAACATATATCCATTAAAAAAACAATAATTCATATTTTCAATATTTGGACAAATCATTGACCAATACATTAGATAAATATCAACAGGAAAAACCAATAATCTAATATCATGCAAAATATGCCAAAATATATATTCAATAATTTCTCATGGCATATAATCCAAATTTAAATAAAAAAGCAATAAAGATTATGGATAAATCTCAAGAACATTCTACCACAAATTTTCAAGAGCATTAATCCACTAATCCATAAATATTCAAGCAATGCACATAAATGCCAAAAATATTCTCAAGTATCTCATGGACATTTAATCTAATCAACACAATTAAGAAACTGATATTTCACTCTCAAGCCCATCAAGAAGATACAATTTCCATATCAATAAAATAATAAACTATCAATAAAATACAAAATTACCGAAAAAGCCATTTTCCTTGATGTGTTCAAGCAAGCCACTAAGTTGCTCCAATGAAACTTATTTCCAAATTATAAGACAAAAGCAACCACTTGCTTATTGAAATCACACCTACAAAGACAAAGCTCAACCAAAAGATCTTGGTACCCATTTCGTGGGTCCTTCATTGTTAGTGAGCATTGATTTTGGAACCCATTTCAAATTTGTTCCAACACTTTTAGCATTCATTTTTGGCGAACAACAAATATCAAATTTATTATCAATTTTGCCACAATTTTTAGACAAGAATTTCTTCTTAATAATTTGATTTTGCACAATATTTTTCTTTAAGAAATTCTTCCTTGGAGCATTTTTCAATTTAAAACAATTTGGTCTAATATGACCTTTAACTCCATAATAATGACATGTAGGTACAAATGTAGACTTTACATTCGTATCTCTAACCTTTTCATGCCTATGTACAAACTTAGTACTATGCACACATTTAGATTTTGCATGAGCGTGCTTAGGCACTAATTTAGCATTATGCAAAAAATTAGTTCTAGCATAAGCATGTTTAGGCACAATATTCAATTTTACATGCATATTTCTATCATTTCCATGCTTATTCACAAATTTCTCATTATGAGTCAATTTTGATCTAACATGAGATTTGGGCCAGTTGCAAAAGTAGCAAAATGGCCCAAACTAATTGCAAAAGTAGCAGCCTGCAGATCTATTTGCAAAAATGGAAAAATCTCACCATCAGAAAAGTAAAATTACTAAAATGCCCATCACTGATAGAAAACTTTCTATCACTGATAGAAAATTTTTCTACCACTGATAGAATCTATCAGTGATAGAAAGACTTTCTATCATAGAAGATTTCTATCAATATATATATAAAAATTGACGAGGAAGAAGAAGATGAGCGCGCCAATCAGTTTTTCTATCACTGATAGATTCTATCAGTGATAGAAAAAGTTTCTATCAGTGATAAAAATCTCCTATCACTGATAGAAACTTTATTCTATTAGTGATAGAAACTTTCTATCACTGATAGAAAATGTTTCTACCACTGATATAATCTATCAGTGATAGAAACTTTCTATCACTGATAGAAAATTTTTCTACACTGATAGAATCTATCAGTGATAGAAAGACTTTCTATCATAGAAGATTTCTATCATTTTTCTACCACTGATAAAAGATAGAAAGACTTTCTATCATAGAAAATTTCTATCAATAGGAAGATGTGGGCACCAATCAGTTTTTCTATCACTGATAGAAAGCTTTTCTATCAGTGATAGAAACTTTCTATCACTGATAGAAAATGTTTCTACCACTGATAGAATCTATCAGTGATAGAAATATCAGTGATAGAAACTTTATTCTATCAGTGATAGAAACTTTCTATCACTGATAGAAAATTTTTCTACCACTGATAGAATCTATCAGTGATAGAAAGACTTTCTATCAGTGATAGAAGATTCCTATCAATATAAAAAAAAATGACGAGGAAGAAGAAGATGCGCTCGCCAATCAGGGGCAGGGGCAATTTAGGAATATAAAAAATTAATTAAAAATTTTTGCCATATTTGCAAATATTTTTTAAAATTGCTATATTTGCCATTATTTACCCTCATGTTGCCACCCATTACAATTATCCATGAGATTTTCTAGGTACAAATTTTGATTTTCCATGTATATTTCTACTCTTTTCATGCTTTGACACAAATTTAGATTTAACAAAATTAGACACATTGTGCAAAACATCTTTAGGCATAGAATGAGTAGTTTGAGCATATTTTAATTTAAAGCAATTAGGTCTAATGTGACCTTCAATACCACAATAATGACATAGACACAAAGTTTGATTTAGCATGCTTAGACACAACCTTAGGCATGTTAAGCTTAGGCATATTAGGAGATGCTTTAACAAAGATAGTTTTAGAACTTGAAGGAGTAGAACATTCATCAATATAGCCTAAACCTCTTTTATCACCAAAAGGCTTGCCTACTTCAATTATTTTGTCTAATCTTTGAGCACCTATAGTCAACTTTTTAATGGTATCTTTTGCAATTTCAAGCTCTTTACTAGTAAGCATTTCTTTTTCTTTAAGCACATGCAAAAGATTATTTTTCTCATAATTTTGTCAATAAAGAGAATTTTCTCTTTTTCTAAAGATGTATTGCTAGCTTCCAAAATAGCAATTTCATTTTTCAAACTAGCAATATTATCTTTTAATTCTAAAGAAAAAGATTCAATTTTCTCATTCTCTTTTCTCAAATCATTCAATTCAATTTTTAATTCACATGCCAAAGATTTGAGATTCTCATTTTCTTTTTCAAGAAATTTATTTTTATTAGTCAAAGTATTCTTTTCATCACAACAATCATCAACTTTCTCATGCAACAATATAGCATTAACTCTATTTTTCAAACAATCATTTTCATCTATCAAAGATTTATTTTCAATGGACAATGCATTATACTTCTTTGATATCTTAACATATTTAGAGCTAACCTTTTCTAAATCATGTTGCATACTTTCAAAAGCATCATATAGTTCATCATATGAAGGGGATTTTTTATTTACCTCATCCTCATCGGTTTCGACATTGCTCCCATCATTCGAATGAGCCATCAAGCATAAGGAGGATCCATCACATTTTTCTTTTTCTACTCCATGAAATTTTTCTTGATTTTGAGAATTGTAATTCTCCTTCACATCAAATGAATCATTAGAAGTACAAGGAGAATTTTTAACACTATAAACATCATCAAGAAATTTCCAAATATCATATGCATATGCAAAATGTGAAATTTTATCACACATATTTTTATCAAAAGCACGACATATGATATTTATAGCTTGAGCATTTAATGAAAACATTTCATCATTCAATTTTGATTTTGATAAATCATTTTCACAAACATACCAAATATCAAAATCAATAGCAAGCAAAAACGTTTTCATTCTATGGCTCCAAACATCATACTTTTTACCATCAAACAATGGAGGTTTATCAATACAATAACTTTCCATAAAATCTAAAGTTGTCATAGCTCTAGCAATTAAGCTTATCAAGAAAAAAAATATTTCAAGAAGAGCAACCCGCTCTGATACCAATTGTTGGATCGGTATGACAACCCTAGAGAGGGGGGGGGGGTGAATAGGGTTTAATGAAATTTTATAAACTTTTTAGTACGATGGGCCCAATTAAAACAAATAAGCAAACTTTTTATAAAGAATTAATTTTAACACAAATTGATCAACAAATTAAAAATATATTTCAAACACCATAAATAATTCAAATGTAAATATTGTTCATAAGCATGAAGAACAAATATTAACAATTAATTTCATGCAATTTATGATAAAGAAAATTAATTGCAAAAATTAAATAGGAGAGAGTTAGAGAAAATAACACCGGAAATTTATAGTGGTTCGGCAAATGGCCTACTCCACTCCCCAAGCTCCTCTTGGGTATTCGATTGAAGAACACGACTCTTTCCACGGCTTAGAGTCCAACCGGTACAATGTTCTTTTTTCGGGAGCAAGAACAAACCCGATCCTTTCCACGGTTTAGGATCAAACCGTTACAACCGCGCTTTTTCGGGCTCAAGAGCAACCCTTACAAGATTTGGAAATTTCAAGAACAATATTACAAACTCTCTCAAAGAGTGGATATACAAATTTTCGCTCACAAATTTGTAAGAAAATTTCTTACAAATTAATGCCCTCAAATGGCTAAGAACAATAAAATTGAATAGCTCAAGAATCTCTCAAAATAAAACTCTCACAATAAATTTAAAGGAACAATGAAGAATCGGAGAGAAGTAACATGTAGAAATTGGAGAGAACTTAGAGGGAGGAATTGTTGTGGTTGTGTGAAAGAATGGGGGGTTTAAAAAGGAAGAAGATGGAGTTGAAAGAAATTTGAAATTTGAACTTAATTTGAACCATTGGATTGAAGTTAAAGAAAAATAAAGGGTGGATATTAAAAGAAATTAAAAGTAATATTAAAAAAAACATTTTTAAGTTGAAAACATACCAACGGTAAAAAAAAGTTTAAACATATATAATAATAATAATAATAATAATAATAATAATAATAATAATAATAATAATAATAATAGAAATAATAAAATTATATATATGTGTGATTCCAACGGCTATCTCATTAATGCAAGTCAGATTTTTTTTAATGTTTTTTTTTTTAATTTCAAACCGTTTGATATATATATATATATATTAAAATTATATGGGAAAAATACACTTTTGGTCTCTGAGGTTTGAGTTAGGTTTCATTTTGGTCCCGGAGTTTTCAAACTCAACAATTTAGTCCCTGAGGTTTGGTTTTAGTTTCATTTTGGTCCCTCCATCCATTTTTCCGTTAAAAACTAACGGATTGCTGACGTGGCACCTATTTTTTTATTTAAAAAACAATTCTTTAATTTTTAAATTAAAAATAATATTAAGTTAATAAAAAATATATATTATTTTTACTTTTTCTCTCTCACTCCTTATTCTTCTTCTTCTTCATCATCCATCAACCACCCAACCATCACCCAGCCACCATCTGTACTGCCGGCGGCAGCACCAGCCACCGCCGCCGTCCGCCGGCGACCATCGTCACCGTCACCGCCGGAATTTTGTTTTTTTGTTTTTTTTTTTAAAAAAAATTTCTTCCACTTCATTTCTTTCTTCTCATTTTCTTATTTTCTTTTCTTTTTTTTCCTCCATTCCCCTGTTTTCTTCTCCATCATCGCAGCAGCGGAACCAAAGCATGAACGGGCAGAAACTCCTTGCCGACGACGGGGAGAGAGAGAGACGACTGAGAGAGAGACCCACGCGACCGACCGAGAGAGAGAAGAAAACAGATCTGGGATTCCACGCGATCGACCAAGGGGGTTTGCTATTCGAGGAAAAAGAAACCCAGGCGGCTCGCGACTCAGATCTGTTCGAGGAAGAAGAAACCCAGGCGGTTCGCGGCTAGCGGCTCAGATCTGTTCGAGGAAGAAGAAACCCAGGCGGTTCGCGACTGTTCGAGGAAGAAGACCCTCGTGGCTGTTCGAGGAAGAAAAAGATGACGCGGCTCAGATCTGTTCGGTGGAAGCGCTTGACAGCGGCTCACGATTGTTCGAGGAAGAAGAAGACGGCGGCTCGCGGCTGTTCGAGGAAGACAGGAAGTAGGAGTGTGCAAAAACCGGCCCGAACCGACAAATCGAACCGGACCGGACCGAACCGACTGGTTCGGTTCTGTTTTCTTTGAAAAAATCGGTTCCTCGGTTCATAAATACAGAAAACCGATGTCATCGGTTCGGTTCTCGGTTCACACCCTAAAAAAACCGAACCGAACAGAACTATTAATAAATATAATATATTTCATATATTTAACCCAAGCCCAAGCCCAAAAACTACCAGTCCAATTTATGAGTTTAAGTTCCAGCCCAACTTTTAGTCCATTTTTAAAACTCACAGCCATGGGCCCCATTCCATTAATGTCTTCTAAAACCCTAGCTTTCTTTCTTTTCTCACGTGAAGGTCTCCAGCCGACAATACCTCTCTCAACGTCTCTCATCTCATCTCTTTCTCTCAACCCTAACCCATTTTCTCCCATTCAAGCTCTCAACGACGCCGCTGAAGCTTTAATTTTCTTCCATTTTTGAAGCTTCCATTTTCTCCCACTCAGACGTCGACGAGGCCGCCGACCGTCGTTCAACCTCCAATCGACGCCGCCAAACTGAAGCTGTCGTCCTCCATTTTTTTTTCTTCCTCTCATTTAGAAGGCTAGTTCTTTTTTTTTTAATTAAGTTTATTTTCTTATTTTTGTAAATCCATAGATTAATTTACAGAGGAAGAAGGATATTTTTGGACCACAAATCAAAAACTAAGATCTCTAAAATCATTTTCTGCTTTAGAATCTAAATCCTTTGAAAAATAATGCAGCCTTAACAATTTCTGCCTTAGAATCTGGGTTGGAAAAGGGAAGAAAAAAACAGGAAAAAAAAAACGGTTTTAACCAAACCGAACCGACCTGAACCGAACCAGGTCGGTTCGGTTCAAAAACCGAAACCGACATATGTTCGGTTTTGGTCGGTTTATCAGAGCAGGAAACCGACATCCTCGGTTCGGTTCATGGTTCGGTCCAAAACCGGACCGAACCGAACCGTGACCACCCCTAACAGGAAGGGAGAGGAAGGGTTAGGAATTCCGGTGAGCACTCTATTGCGGTGTTCCGCTTTGATTTAATAAATTTTTTGGGAAAATGAGATAGGAGAATAAGAAGAAAAGTAGAGAAGAAGGAAGATGAAAAAAAAAATGGTCAGCGGCGGCCGACCGCCGGCGAGCGGTGGTCGTCGGTCGCGGGCCGCCGGCCATTTGTTGAAGATGTTAAAGAAGAAGAACAAGAAGGAGGGGGAAGAGAGTGAAGAAATAAAGAAGAAATAAAAAAAATTAAAAATAATAATATTTTTATTATTTTAATATATTTTTAATTCAAAAAATGAAAAAATTAATTTTTTAAAATAAAAAATAGGTGCCACATCATCCACCGTTAGTTTTTAACGGAAAAATGGAAGGAGGGACCAAAATGAAACTAAAATCAAACCTCAGGGACTAAATTGTTGAGTTTGAAAACTCAGGGACCAAAATGAAACCTAACCCAAACCTCAAGGACTAAAAGTGTATTTTTCCCAAATTATATATATATATTTAAATAACCAAAAGAGGCCTCATGTGTCACTCTTTGATTGATCCACGTGTCAGCGTCGGATTGGTCAATTTGATGCTGATTCAACTGCCACGTCATCATCACGGGTATTTTTCGTTAAAACTTGTTTCGACTATAACTTCTTCGATTTAGCTCCGATTTGAGTGATTCAAGAGGCATTGAAATCGTTGTTCTGAGCTCTACGCTATGGGCACATTAAAACACTAAAATTTTCAGTAATTAAAAACTGGGTTTGTTATCATCAAAACATTGATTAATTAATTAATTAAAATTAATTAATTTGAGATTAAGGGCCAAAAAGCCAACAACAACCATTATCAGTAAGTCGACCCTTCACAGGTTGTTCGAAACTGCAGCGGGTCAAAAGTCCATTTTACCCCTAAAGTTACATCTTGTTCCTTAAGTACCACTGATCCTATAATAAACAATTTGTTTATGGTCCAACCATTAAATAGAAAATCCTCTCGTGCTAGGAGAGGACTGAAGGTGTTCATATAACACATGCAGAAGCAATTTTAGGATCGAAGACACTTAACTACACCAATTTTAGAAAACGAAAACATGCTGTAAAATATATGAAAAACAGAGGAAAAACAACTAACCTCTTGAAGCTTTGAATTCTTTCAACTCCATGGATGATTCTTCACACGAACACATCGTGGACTACCACCGAGATCATCCCCGCTATTCTCCAGCCTTAGAACGGACTTGTGGGAACCGAATCATGATGAATTTGGGAGAAAGAAATTGGGTTTGAGAGAATTTTCCTTATGGTTTCTTTGAGAGAATTCTAACACCAAGAATGCATGAAAATTTCTGTAAAAATTCATTCTAACCAAAAGAAGAAGTTGATCTTTATATATGGGGAGGCAATGCTTGGTAGAACTTGATTAGTCATCAAGTTTTGTTGTCAAATTGACATCAATTGCATGAAGTTTTCATGCTGAAAATTGACACCAAGAAATTGAAATTCTTAATTTCAATTTAATCAATTTCAACATTTATAATTAATTAGACAATTAATTTTAAATGAAATTGATATATCATATCCATATCATTAATTAAACTTTTTAATTAATGATAATTATTTAATTTAATATCCAATACTAAATTAAATAATTTCCCCAATTCCAACCTCTCTTTTAAACCGGTACGAATCTATATTTATATTTGAATAGAAATGTGTATTAAACACACAATTCTAATATTTAAATCTTATTTAAATATTCTCGACTCTCTCTTTGTAGTTTAATTCATAATTAAACCGATATGCTAAATTATATCAAATATAAATAACGATGTCTCCCTAATTCGAATTTGAACGTTTTCAAATTCTTTCATCACTTTGTTCTAAGGTTAATTCCGTATGAGCTAGCAGTGGGACCTAATGGACCTACAGATCATGGGCTCCAACGATCCGAGATTAACCGGTCTTAAACTCTTTAGCCTAGTTAACCAACATTCGTTAACTAATGGGACACTCCACTATAGCCCGTTGTTGCACTCCCCTCACTGTAGATATATTTCTGTCCACCCGATACAACCATAATCAGTAAGTCGACCCTTCACAGGTTGTTCGTAATTGCAGCGGGTCAAAAGTTTGTTTTACCCTTGAAATTACATCTTGTTCCTTAAGTTCCACTGATCCTATAATGAACAATTTGTTTATGGTCCAACCACTAAACAAAAAATCCTCTCATTCCAGGAGAGGACATCGCGCCTTTGTTCAGGACCCGGAGTCAACACTTAAGGGAACAACCTCTACTATCCCTACAGGTGGGTAGTGAAGGATTGGAATTCCGTAATTCCGTAAAGCAGAAGCGTGATTGGGACCGATTCGTAATTAATTTTGTTTAATCTAAAATATCAATGCATTGGCAATAATTTTAGAACTATTCTAAATTTATATTAAGGCTAAGCATACAAAAATTAGATCTAAATCTAATTTATATAGTAACAAATTACTTACTCTCGTTGACGACTCAGATTAAATCACCAACTGCTTGTGAAATAATCACGAACTAGTGCGAACACCACCACTATGGCTACACCGGCATGACTCTGAGACTTTTAGAGGCAGGAGACTGGTGGGAGTCCAAAGGAAGCCTTGAGGGGAATTCTCTGAGAGTATGAGAATGAATGAGATGCCTTTCACCCCACTCCAGGGGTCCTATATATAGTAAAGGCCAAGACCTTTTTCCTAATAGGAAAAAGAAGACCTTTTTCCTATTAGGTTAAGGGAACAACCTCTACTATCCCTACAGGTGGGTAGTGAAGGATTGGAATTCCGTAATTCCGTAAAGCGGAAGCGTGATTGGGACCGATTCGTAATTAATTTTGTTTAATCTAAAATATCAATGCATTGGCAATAATTTTAGAACTATTCTAAATTTATATTAAGGCTAAGCATACAAAAATTAGATCTAAATCTAATTTATATAGTAACAAATTACTTACTCTCGTTGACGACTCAGATTAAATCACCAACTGCTTGTGAAATAATCACGAACTAGTGCGAACACCACCACTATGGCTACACCGGCATGACTCTGAGACTTTTAGAGGCAGGAGACTGGTGGGAGTCCAAAAGAAGCCTTGAGGGGAATTCTCTGAGAGTAGGAGAATGAATGGGATGCCTTTCACCCCACTCCAGGGGTCCTATATATAGTAAAGGCCAAGACCTTTTTCCTAATAGGAAAAAGAAGACCTTTTCCTATTAGGAAAAAGTCTCTAATTTTAATAAATAATTAATTAATTCCATAATTAATTAATTTCCCAATTAAATATCATATATTTAATCTTAGGGATTTTATTAAAATTAAAATTAATATGAATCCAATTCATATTAAATTTATTTGAACTCTTTCAAATATTTTCTCTCAAGAATTAATTTTTGAAATTAATTCAAAAATTATATTATAAAGTTTCATAAACTTTATATTATAATGCATCAATATACATTATACGATTCCCCAAATAAATTGAACACTTAATTGCCTCAAATCTCTTTTACGAGCTACCAGTGGGACCTAATGGACCTACAGATCAGAAGCTCCAACGATACGAGACTAATTGACCAAACTCATTAACCAAGTTAGTCAACATTCGTTAACTGTGGGTCACTCCACTAAAGACCCACAACTGCACTCTTCTCACTGTAGAATATTTCTGTGTCCACGGATATCGACCAATGCAGTAAGTCAATCCTTCACGTGTGTTCGTAACACCAGCTGGGTCAAATTACCGTTTTACCTCTGGGTTACCTCTGGTTCCTTAAGTACCACTGATTCCTCTAATGAACAAGTTGTTTGGGTCCAACCACTAAACAGGAGTTCCTCTCGGGCCAGGAGAGGATGACGCGCCTTTGTTTAAGCCCCAGAATCAGCCCTTAAGGGAACACACATCTACTTACCCCAATAGGGGAAGGAGTGAATTCCATCTTGTACTGTTATGTTCCCAGCCCCCATACGGTCTTGCCCCTGAAATGGTAGGATTATTGAGTCGGCGAACTGGCCACTCACCCATACAAATACAAATCTAAGAACAATCCCTCCTGAAAGGGGTTCATAACAGACTCAGGATTGAGATTGTGTTACCTAGGTCATCATATTGAAATAGAAACCTAAACTAGTTAACGGCGTTACATCTAGTGGTTACTATTTCGCGGTCCGGTCTTATGCAAACTCATTGCATAGGATACCCACACCCGCATCACACCCGCATGTCTCCTACATGGATGCTTTGGATCATTGCATCTGTATCGAATACAAGGTGGGCCGTATCACATAGTGTCACCAGGATAAGGTACCCAGCCTTATCCCTATACTATAGACCTTTTAGGTTGTTACTTGGACACTGATCCCTGTATGTCCCCACATACTAGTCCAAGTTTCATTTAAACAACCTTGGATCTTAGTTTATTGGGTTTAGGGTTTATTAATGCAAACTCGATTATTCAATAACCAAATTACTGAATTACTCAAATAACACTTTATTGAGATCGATTAATTTGTTTCATTTACTATCTACGAGTTTTAGGGCATAAAACCCAACAGGTAGGTGTGAATTCCATCTTGCAAGACTATGTCCTCAGCTATTTACCCAATCTTATCCCCAAAATGGTAGGCTTATTGAGTCGGCGATGTTAGGCCACTCTCACCCATGCAAATCAAAGGATAATCTCGATAAACAGGAGTTAATAGTTAGCTCAGGATTAAGATCGAGTTACCTAGGTCATCGCATGAAATAGTCAGTTTCACAGTAAACGACGTTATAAAGGAAAGTGACTTATTTCTCGGTCCTGGTCTTATGCAAACTCTTTGCATAGGACACCCCCACTCACATGTCTTTACATGAACGATTCAGGATCACATCGTTTGTATTAAATACAAAGCGGGTCGCGTCACATAGTGTCCCCAGGATAAGACACCCAACCTCTATCCCTATACTATAGACCGTTTTGGCTATCACTTGAACTTGATCCACTTTTATGTCTACACATAAAGTTCAAGTGTTCATTATATAGCCATGAATTCTAGTTTATTGGTTTTGGGTTAATTAATGCACAATTAAACAACCATTCAATAACTACTTATTGAATAAACTTAATAACATTTTATCGATTAACTTTGTTACATTTACTATCCACGAGTTTTAGGACATAAAACCCAACAAGGACGGTGCGCCTTTGTTCAAGACCTGAAGTCAGCACTTAAGGGAACAACCTCTACTATCCCTACAGGCAGGTATGAGTGAATTTCATCTTGCAAGACTATGTCCCTAGCTATCTACCCAATCTTATCCCCAAAATGGTAGGCTAATTGAGTCGGCGATGTTAAGCCACTCTCACCCATGCATATCAAAGGATAATCCCGAATAAACAGGAGTTCTTAGTTAGCTCAGGATTAAGATCGAGTTACCTAGGTCATCGCATGAAATAGTCAGTTTCACAGTAAACGGTGTTATAAAGGAAAGTGACATATTTCTCGATCCTGGTCTTGTGTAAACTCATTGCATAAGACGCCCCCACTCGCATGTCTTTACATGAACGATTCAGGATCACACCATTTGTATTAAATACAAAGTGGGTCGCTTCTCATAGTGTCCTCAGGATAAGGCACACAACCTCTATCCCTATACTATAGACCATTTTTGGCTATAACTTAAACTTGATCTGTTTTTATGTCTACACATAAAGTTCAAGTGTTCATTATATAGCCATGGGTTCTAGTTTATTGGATTTGGGTTAATTAATGCATAATTAAACAACCATTCAATAACCACTTATTGAATAACCTCAATAACGCTTTATCGACTAACTTTGTTACATTTACTATCCATGAGTTTTAGGACATAAAACCCAACAAATCCATCTTGTAGTCGAAGTCATCAGGAAGCTTCAGACTTACTTCCGTCGTTTTCAGCTGTTAGGGATCCATTTTGCGGCCGAAGTCATCAGGAAGCTTCAGACTTATAGAATAGGTTGTAGTAGTTAATATATGTATGGTAAGTAACATTCTTTCTGTTTGATGTAATTTGAGAGAAGAGAAAAAATTAATTTAATACATTTGGATACTGTAATCTGGATGTTTTGAGGACTGAACTAATATTAATATTAATATGTGAAGAGTTTTGTTATTGTGGCTTTGTGAGGGTTGTTGTTTCATTCCGAGATCGAGAGAATGGAGAGCACAAAACATGAATAAAACAGAATGCGTAGTGTGTAACAGAATGCGTATTGTGGCTTTAATTCATCGACTACTTAAACGACACTCACTTCGTTTACGACTTTAAATAAGTGTTTTCATAAACGACCATTGATTCACGATTCTCGCTTCTCGTTTTGTTGGATTCTCGTTTCTCGGTCTCGAGTCAGAATTTTTCTTCACGTTCTCGATTATCGATCCTCGGTTACTTAAACGGAGCTCTCAGTTGTCTCTTCACTTTAATGCCCCGGTTACATAAACGACGCTCTTAGATGTCTTTTCACTTTAATTCCTCGATTACTTAACCCTAACTCACTTCGTTCTCTTCTATTTAAATCAGCGGTTACTTAAACGATCATCTCACAACATCTATCTTCGATTGCACCATCTCTCATTTCTTCCTTTTCATCGGCGAGTATCGCCTTAGTGCATGCCATGTTGTGATACGTCTTTTGATAAGTGCAAAAAATATACCTATTTTGCGCTTATATTTAGCTCATTTTTTTGTGAAACTTGTATGTTTAAGATTAAATTTACTGTTCTCGAGCTCTAAAAAGTGTTAAAATTGATGAGTTAGGTCTTTGAGAGTCATGTGTGTCAAATTTTATGCATTTGTGCTAAATTGGACTTATTTTGTTAAGAATTTTGAGAGTTTAATATATGGTTTAAATATCGAGCACGTGAATAGGGATTCATGGTTTGAAAATTACATTTCGAAAATGATCAGGATTGGTAGCAAAATATTAATTTAATATTAGATATTAAATTAATTATATAATTGATTATTTAATTAATAATTATTTTAAATTAATTATGAATTAATTTAAAATTGAAAATTCAAAACGTAGAATTGAATTTTTCACATTATTAATTAAAGAAATTAAAATAACTAAAATTCAATTTCAATTGGATTAATTAAATCCAAAAGAAATTTAATTTTAGGAGGTGGAGTGCATGGTGACTAAACCCATGCACTCCTCCTCATTAAGCCAACAAATCCCACTTAATTGTGGGATGAATTGGTGTCAAATGTTGGTGATTTAACTTAGCTAATCTTCCTCTTTAAATAGAGGATGAATTGCTGAAGAATTAAGAGAGAAAAACTATCTGTTATGCTGCCAAATTTCCATCTCAAGCTCATTAACTCAAAACTCTCTTAAGCTTGTGTTTCAAGCTCTTTCCCTCTCAAATTCCATCACTAGAGGATCCCACAATTCGTTCCAAATTCCTAAGAATAGCAAGGAAGATTAAGTAGTGGTTCATGACAAGTTGGTGAGGAAAAACAACCAACCAATTCATTCAATTTCGAGCTACAAGAGGTTGGTACCCACTGTCTCTGTTTTTCTCCTTTTGGACAACATGCTTTGTATGATCAAATTGATGTAATTATGTGCCTAAGATCCAAAATTGCTTCCGCATGTTAGATATTAACACCTTCACTATCTCCATACACCGACCGTTTGATAAGGGTAAAAAATATACCTATTTTTCCCTTATATTTAGCTCATTTTCTTGTCAAAAGTTGCATGTTTAGATCAACTTTACTCTTCCCGAGCTCAAAATATGTTAAAGTTGATGAATTAGGGAGTTGAGAGTCACATTTTTCAATATATGCTTATTTGTGCTTAAAAAAACTCAATTTGATATGAATTTGACCCAATTTGGTGTTGTGTAGGAAAATAGAGGAAAGCTGGAAATTACCTAGAAATGCGATTGCATTTCTGGGAAGGCCAATTTCAAATGCTACCGCATTTCTGGAAAAACAGAGGCCGTTCCGAGTCCGTCGCGGGTCATTTTGAACGAGACTTTTGCGCACCTAACCGACCGTTTTTACCCCAAAAATGGCTGGGCTACCTACCAGCACCTATTTCGTGGCTCCTCAACTACTCCACACACTATATAAGGCCTTGATTCGAAGTCAAATCTAAGCAGAACTCACTGGGAAGAAGATGGTGGTGACAAAACCCTAGTAAACGCCCATGAGTAGGGATGCCCAAGGTCCTTCTTAGAAGACTGAATTCTAACCTTAGTTAGACATCAAACCTTAGGGTTTGTAGGGATTTTCACCCTATTCCCATTGTAAAAAGAGAGTAGAGTGTCGAGCGAACTCTAGAAGGATTGGATAAAAGAAAAAACCCTAGTATTTAGCTACTACCATTATTTCCAGCACTTGTCATGAATTTGTATTCTTATTATTTTATTTCAATGGAAAGTTGTTCATTTGCACTTTATCCCACCATGCTTCGCTAAATTTCGTTGAGGGGTTCAATATAGTGAATTCCCTTATGGTTCAATAGCTTGAAAGTGATTATTTGCTTAAGTTTTATTCAATTCATGTCTCTCTTTATTGATTATCATTCTGAATCTTGCTGAGTTTAAATTGATCACTTAGACTTTGCATGCTACATGAGTTTGATCTCGAAAGGGATGAACGATATCGGTTCTCATAAAGGGAAAATAGGAGAAAGGGCTTGAAAGAGTGTATTCGGTGTTATAGGGCGAGGCTGCCTAAGGCACCCTATAACAATTATAGGGTTATAGATTGCATGCTAGCCTTATCTATGTCGTAGTCGAGTCACAGAAATGTGCATAACGGTACTCGCTTAGCCTTCATTGAATAGAAGTTAAATCTGACCCAATGCATTGAATAGGCTTAAGTTGAATAATCTATGATTAAAGTTATTTGCCTTTGGGATGAAACTATATTGAACACCTCGTTTTACTTATCATTGTTATTTCTTTAATTATTTGTTTGTTTATCTTCCGAAAATCAAATCATCAATTATTTCTTTGGTTACCTATTTTAAGCAATCTTTAAGCAGTTTCTTCTTCAAAACTGTGTTTCCAATTTAGTCCTCATGGGATCGATACCCTTGGAATACTTTTAAGGTTTTTATTACTACGTGCGACAGTGTATACTTGTACTAAGGTTGGCTAAATTATTCTCATTTCAGTATCTATCATCTTTACTAACATATTCATCCAGCGAACCACGCACCACCGTTTCATCTGTTGACGATCCATTTTGCAGCCGAAGTGATCGGGAAAGTTTTAAATATTATCAATACATGTATTATAGAATAGGTTGTAATAGTTAATATATGTATTATGAATATTATCAATACATGAATGAAAATTTTTCATTTCGTTATTGTAATGTGGATGTTTTAATGAGAACTAAACTAACAATGTGTGAAGAACTTTGTTAGTGTCGATTTGTGAGGGTCGATGTTTCGTTTCATTGATAGCATATAGGGCGTGATCGAGAGAGACGAGAGCGCGGAACGAGAATAAAACAGAACCGACAATGCATGCATGCAATCTATTATTATTTGATATAAATTAGGGCCCGTTTGATAACCATTTCAGTTTTTGGTTTTTGGTTTTTCTGTTTTTGGTTTTTGGTTTTTGGTTTCCTGTTTTTTAAAAACAAAAACCACATATGTTTGATAACTATTTTTTGTTTTCTGTTTTTAAAAAACAGAAAACCAACCTTGTTTGATAACTGTTTTTGGTTTTCAGTTTTTTAAAAATTAGAAAGATGAAAAGATATTTTAGAGAGAGAAAAATGTGTAAAGACGTTGAAACAAAAATTTAGAGACACAAATATAAATGTTTTCAAGAGATTTTTTTTTTTTGAAAAGATGAGAGAAAAGTTAAACATAGAAAATTTAGAGAGATGAAAGAAAATGTTTAGAGAAAGAATATTAGTTAGACTCGAGAAAAGATATTAGTTAGAGACAAAATAGAAAACAAGTTAGAGTAAAAGCGATAAATTTTAGATTAAAAAAATTAAATAAAAAAAGAAAATTTAGAGAGATAGTAAAGTTAAGAGTAAAAGATATGCTAAAGAACTAACGATAAATTAGAAAAATAAAGAAAAGTTGTAGCGATAGAAAATTTTGATGACTTTTTTTTTCAAAAGAAAAATTAGAACATGTTTATTGAGGAGAGAAAAGGTATTGACAAGTTTTTAGAAATAGACAAGTTATAGAGAAAAAAAAAGTTTTGAGAGAGAAAAATAAATTTTAGAGAGAGAAAAAAAATAGAGAAAGAAATTTGTTGGAGAGAGAGGTAAAAGAGGAGAAAAGTAAGCATTAGAAGAAAAATGAGTTTTTGAAAAACAGAAATCTGTTTTTAAAAACTAATTTTTTTGTTTTTGAAATTTACTTATAATTTCAAAAACGTTTTTAAAAAACAGAAAACAGAAAACAGAAATGGTTATCAAACACCCCTGTTTTTTAAAAATGAAAAACAAAAACAGAAAACAGAAAACGAAATGGTTATCAAACGGACCCTTAGTTATTTGTTTGTTTGAATTGCCAGAACCGGTCCATTTTAGTGTGGTTTAATTATTTATGCTTTATGAATGCATGTTATAATTAGATTGGATGTTATATGCATAAGAGTATGTCATATAAATTTAAAATCCCACCATAGGAAGCATGATCCATGCATTTAAGTATGTTATAAAGAGTTATAATATAAGTATGCATGTTTTAGGTTTCATGTTACATGCATGTCGAATGAATGGTTCTCGTTCGTTATAGTTAAGTATAATCGTTATATAAACTAAACGAAAATGAACAAGCATGTAGCATGAAACTTCCTTAGCTCGATATTAAAACGTTAACATCGAATAGAAAGCATGTTATAAGTTGATCTCTTTTATAAATAAGTTATAAACTAAGATAGACAATAAAATCTATAACAAAGATAAAAGCATGCTCACCTAGGGTTAAACGAACCAAATCGATCAATCTCATAAAAATAGGTCGATAACTTGTAAAGCTAAGGTTACAAGATAACTCACCCGGTTCGATGCTGTCTAAGGCTGGAAGTATTTAAGTTGACGGTTTACGGAACACCTCCTACTTGGGCATCGAGTCGATACTTGAGTTAGGTTAACCTAGGTTTTATGAGCATACACGTGAGAGATGTAAGGTTATAATTGTTTATTACCTAGATAACTCAACAATCGTTTTTGTACTAGGAGTTAAACCATTATAAAACAATTGAACCTGAAGCCAGTCGGGGTAGCCATGCTGAGGGCACTTCCTCAGTAACTCTTTAAATCGCTCCCAGGCCTCGAACAGCTGTTCATCATATTGTTGTTGGAATGTCCCAATCTCGGTCCTCAGCTTGACCGTCTTTGTAGGAGGGAACAATTTCTTAAAAAAGACCTGGACTAAAGCATCCAGGTGGTGATGCTCCCAGGGGGAATGGACTGTAACTAATCTCGTGCTTTATCCTGCAAAGAAAAGGGAAATAAACGTAAGCGAATAGCATCCTCAGACACGCCATTAATTTTTACCGTCCCACAAATATCCAAAAATGATTTAAGATGAGAATTTGGATCCTCGGTGGGCGATCCTCTGTATGCACAGTCTCGGGCCATCTGAATGAGACCGGTCTTCAGCTCAAAGTTGTTGGCATTGATCGGGGCATAGACAATCCCCGATTGTTGCCCCTGAAACACGGGCTGGAAGTAATCTCTTATAGGCCTAGGCTCCTTAGGTGGATTTTGGTCAGCCATCTGAATAATTTCTCTATTTTCCTTTCGAAGCCTATGAATTGTTCTTTCAATCTCGGGATCCAACGGTATCACTTCTCTACTACTACGCATACAAAAAACAAATCTACCCTAAAAAGGAAAGAAAACAATTATGGAAAGAAACAAAGAAAAGAAAACAACTAATCTAAATATGGAAAAATATAATCTAGAAAAGGAAACAAAATAACCTAATATGGAATGCAAAAATAAATATGGCAAAACACAAATAAGGAATCTAACAAATAAAGAAAAACTAATCTACAAAGGAAAGAAAACACTAAAAAGGAAAAACTATGGAAAAAATCAAACAACCTAAACTAGAAAAACAAATATGGAAAGAAAAACAAATAAGGAAAAAAAAATGCAAACAACCTAGAAAAGTAAAAATACACCCTAAATTAAGATCAAACAATTTTTTCACAAAATCAATCTAGCTAAATGTGCCAATCCCCGGCAACGGCGCCAAAAACTTGATGTGGAATTTTCCTTACCGCAAGCGCACGGGTCAAGTAATAATAAAGTGTTCGTATAAACGAGTGTCGTCCTCTGGATTGGATTTTTAAGCAAATCAAGTATTGTGAATTATCTTGCTCAATTTTATTTAGGGATCAAAAAGTAGTGAGTGAATGATATGAAAACTAAATCAAAGCAAGTAAAAAAGTGGAAGTTCAATTGGAAAAACACTTAGGGAATTGATTTCGCCGATTTAGTCTAGGATTGATTTTAAGGAGTAAGTTATTATGCACAATGAAATTATGAGCCAAAGACCCTTTAATCACAACTACCTCTCCCGAGTATAATTGATTCTCATGCAAATTAACCAACTTGATATCCCTATCTGAGTTTATTAATATGCAAGGCAATGAGATCTTTTGACCAATTCTAAAGTTAATCTAAAACCGTCACGAATTAGAAAATAAACTTTAGTCATGCAATCTTGAGTATGTCTATATCAAATCCCCTCTCCCGAGCTAGATTCAAAACATAAATCATCCAACTAATGGCCAATCAATTGAAAGCATTAAATCAAGATTACAAACATAATAAACATTGCACAACTTAAACCATAAATCAATCCATAAACTCAATCAACTACATCAATCCCTAAGCTACAAGTTTAGCTACTCATGATTTGTATTACAAGCTCAACTAAACATAATAAAGCCATAAAATCTCGCTAAGAAAAGGAAAGGGAAAAGAAAACTCAATGTAGGCCGAGACCGAACGTCCCCGTCACGATCCCCACGAACAATGGGTTGATTTCCGCTTTTCTCCCTCTTGTTCAGCCTCAATCCTCTGTTTTCTCCTCTGTTTTACGGCTCCCAAAGGTCCCCCAAAAGAGTTCCCCAAAAACCTAGCCGAAAAGAATTATAAATACTGATTTTTCGTTGTAGCGTCGAGACGCTATCCAGACAGCGTCTCGACGCTGCCTCTAAAACACGCGCGTCTGGAATGGAAATAACGGTAGCGTCGAGACTCTATTGTCACAGCGTCTCGACGCTGTGACGCTGCCGCCTCTTCTAATTAAGGAAAACCAGCGTCGAGACCCTCCAAGAGTGGCGTCTCGACGCTGATGGGCAGAATGCCCTCTCTTGGCTCCTTGTTGCTTGAACTTTCTGGTTCTTTGGCATATTTTCACGTCCCGAACACCCGATTAACTCCAATTCCACGTTTTAGCTCTAATCATCGCTTTCCTACAAAATAAACAATAAAGCACAATAAAATGGCCCAAAAATCATAAAAGACTAGCTAAATTAAATAAGTAAAAGTAGCTAGCTATGCTCGCTATCAAATACCCCCAAACTTAAGCTTTTGCTAGTCCTCGAGCAAACTACAAATCAATCACACAGTAGAAGAATGGATGCAATAATCATAACTCAATCCTCAAGGCTCAAAAGTCAACAGTCAAGCAAGCAAGAGACATGCACATAAGGACCAATGAGGGAGACAAATTAAAATTTTTCCAAAATTAACTTGCACAAGCGAGATCTAACTCAACAAGATCAGACTCTACTAGCCCGGGATTGGATTATTAAACTCTCAGCTCATCTTCCCTCTACACTGGTACTAAGGTTTCACTAATGAGTTAATGAAACAAATTAGTTTGTTTTTCTCCATACTTAGGTGCTTTTAATTAACAATTGAATGAAGCATGAATATGTGGCACTAGCTTTCACACACCCATTGCAGGGACCCTTAACCTGAGTTTTCTCTGGTTGGCCTAACTGATCACAACAGGGGTAGCTCTTTTTGCCTTAATCTTTATTAACCATTGCATATTGTGCGCATAAGTCATGACTTTTTTCTTTTTCAACAATAACAACAAGAATGATTTTTCTTTTATGATCATGATAAGCAGGTATTCTTTTCTTTTCTCCTAAGCAAGATCAAACATGCTAATTTGCAAAAAATTAACTCTTTAGCTCTACCCTACACCTATCGAGGTGACAACAAGCATATGAACCCAATAATTCGCTCCTAAGCATTCAAATCCAAATCTAGCTAAGACAAATACTCTACTCATGCAAGCCATATCCTAGAAAATTTTTAAAAAGTCTCCCTTTTTGGGCACTCATGCTTACAACTCATCACAAGCTTGAAAATTGACAAGAAAGCCTATCCTAGGACATCATAATCATGCAAAAATACATCCAGACAACAACCATATGCATAATTCAAAGAAAGCTCAAAACTATAGCCCGGACTCAGATGCTCAAGGGCTCCACAAACATGCTAATCCACCCCCAAACTTAAAACATGCATTGTCCTCAATGTATAAAGAAAATAAGGCATAAACAAGCATGAGAACAATAAAATAATGAAAGGAGTGAACAATACTGGCCTGGAATAATGATGACTTCTTGACTGAAAGCTTGGAATCTTGAAAGCTTGAAAGCAAAGGAGAGAAAGACAACAAGACCTACAAAACAAACACAAACAATAAATAAAACTCAAAAGAAAGACACAACTAACTTACTTGGGTTGCCTCCCATAAGCGCTTGTTTAACGTCATTAGCTCGACGTGTTGACCGTGCTTCAAGGAGGCTTCTTTTCTGTGAATCCAACAGAGGTGCTCTTTCTTGCACCTTTCTTGTAGCCCATGAACAGCACTTCAGATTGTTCTTTAGAGTCTTCCACTGCTTTAAAAATTTCTTTTTCGTTCCTGACTCTAAGAGTGAGCTCCCTGCGCTCAATATCAATAATCACTCGCCCAGTAGCGAGGAATGGTCTTCCTAATATGACAGGCATTGAAGGATTTTCTATCATGTCCATAACATATAAATCAATAGGGAGGAAAAATCTACCTACTCTGATTAAAACATTTTCTACAATGCCAACTGATCTAACCACAGACTGATCAGCCAATTGGAGCTTTACAGGAGTAGATTTAATCTCACCTATGTCTAACTTTTTACACAAGGACAAAGGAATGATATTAATGCTTGCACCTAAGTCACATAAAGCTCTAAAAGAGTAAGTACCAAAACTACAAGGAACAGAAAAACTCCCTGGATCTGCTACTTGTTCAGGTACCTTCTGTTGTACTCTTGTGCTGCATGTGGAAGCAAGATATACCGTGTCAACCTTCTTTTCCTTTCGCTTCTTTGCTAACCACTCCTTCATGAACCTGTTATATTGGGGCATCTCCAATGCCTCTGCAAAAGGAATATTAATATTCAGATTCATAAAAGCATTCATAAATTTGTCAAACTGAACCTGATTGCTCTTTTTCTTCTTTTTCTTCTTCTTTTCCTTGGGGACCATCAACGTGGGAGAAGGAATAGGAGGCTCAGGTTCAGGCTTTTCAGCCTCATCAGATGATGTGTCCTCCTCAGCTTCCCCTGTGGGCGTGTCATAGTCCTCAGACTCAGGCTCCTCTTCATTTTCCTCCTGGTGCACAGTGATTGCCTTACAGTATTCCATCTGAGTTTTCTCCTGCTCAGCTGGGGCCTTACCTTTATTCATAGTGCTTACAACACTTACCAACTGTCCCAGCTGAGTCTCAATGTTCTTTATGGCTGCACTGTGGCCATTGACTGTGGTGTTGATGGCCATGACTGCCTCCTCTAACTTGGTTGTCCTGTTACTTGACTCTGCAATGAAAGCTCCAACAAGATCTTCTAACTTTTTATTTTCTTGAGTTTGAGGGGCAAAACCAGGGGGATTAAGAACATTCTTAGTATTGGCATAAGAGAAATTTTCATGGTTCCTATTGTTAGGGTGATAATGTGTAGGTGTAGAATTATTATTATATCCCCTAAAATTAGAATTTGATACATACTGAACCTGTTCAATGGTCTCCTCCTGAGGTCTAGATGCCAAAGCAGCAACTGATTCAATTGACTGTGCACTCCCTGTACCTGAAAATTTCATAAAAGCATTAGCAAGGGAGGTCATCTGGGCCTGGAGTGCACTTACTTTATCAACCTCAAACACTCCAGCAGCAATCTTTTTAGGTGCAGACCGCTCAGATGGCCACTGATAGCTGTTGGTGGCCATATCCTCTAATAATGTTCGAGCATTTTCCACGGTCTTGGACAACAGAGTCCCACCTGCAGCTGCATCAACAATCGTTTTTGTACTAGGAGTTAAACCATTATAAAACAATTGAACCTGAAGCCAGTCGGGGTAGCCATGCTGAGGGCACTTCCTCAGTAACTCTTTAAATCGCTCCCAGGCCTCGAACAGCTGTTCATCATATTGTTGTTGGAATGTCCCAATCTCGGTCCTCAGCTTGACCGTCTTTGTAGGAGGGAACAATTTCTTAAAAAAGACCTGGACTAAAGCATCCAGGTGGTGATGCTCCCAGGGGGAATGGACTGTAACTAATCTCGTGCTTTATCCTGCAAAGAAAAGGGAAATAAACGTAAGCGAATAGCATCCTCAGACACGCCATTAATTTTTACCGTCCCACAAATATCCAAAAATGATTTAAGATGAGAATTTGGATCCTCGGTGGGCGATCCTCTGTATGCACAGTCTCGGGCCATCTGAATGAGACCGGTCTTCAGCTCAAAGTTGTTGGCATTGATCGGGGCATAGACAATCCCCGATTGTTGCCCCTGAAACACGGGCTGGAAGTAATCTCTTATAGGCCTAGGCTCCTTAGGTGGATTTTGGTCAGCCATCTGAATAATTTCTCTATTTTCCTTTCGAAGCCTATGAATTGTTCTTTCAATCTCGGGATCCAACGGTATCACTTCTCTACTACTACGCATACAAAAAACAAATCTACCCTAAAAAGGAAAGAAAACAATTATGGAAAGAAACAAAGAAAAGAAAACAACTAATCTAAATATGGAAAAATATAATCTAGAAAAGGAAACAAAATAACCTAATATGGAATGCAAAAATAAATATGGCAAAACACAAATAAGGAATCTAACAAATAAAGAAAAACTAATCTACAAAGGAAAGAAAACACTAAAAAGGAAAAACTATGGAAAAAATCAAACAACCTAAACTAGAAAAACAAATATGGAAAGAAAAACAAATAAGGAAAAAAAAATGCAAACAACCTAGAAAAGTAAAAATACACCCTAAATTAAGATCAAACAATTTTTTCACAAAATCAATCTAGCTAAATGTGCCAATCCCCGGCAACGGCGCCAAAAACTTGATGTGGAATTTTCCTTACCGCAAGCGCACGGGTCAAGTAATAATAAAGTGTTCGTATAAACGAGTGTCGTCCTCTGGATTGGATTTTTAAGCAAATCAAGTATTGTGAATTATCTTGCTCAATTTTATTTAGGGATCAAAAAGTAGTGAGTGAATGATATGAAAACTAAATCAAACCAAGTAAAAAAGTGGAAGTTCAATTGGAAAAACACTTAGGGAATTGATTTCGCCGATTTAGTCTAGGATTGATTTTAAGGAGTAAGTTATTATGCACAATGAAATTATGAGCCAAAGACCCTTTAATCACAACTACCTCTCCCGAGTATAATTGATTCTCATGCAAATTAACCAACTTGATATCCCTATCTGAGTTTATTAATATGCAAGGCAATGAGATCTTTTGACCAATTCTAAAGTTAATCTAAAACCGTCACGAATTAGAAAATAAACTTTAGTCATGCAATCTTGAGTATGTCTATATCAAATCCCCTCTCCCGAGCTAGATTCAAAACATAAATCATCCAACTAATGGCCAATCAATTGAAAGCATTAAATCAAGATTACAAACATAATAAACATTGCACAACTTAAACCATAAATCAATCCATAAACTCAATCAACTACATCAATCCCTAAGCTACAAGTTTAGCTACTCATGATTTGTATTATAAGCTCAACTAAACATAATAAAACCATAAAATCTCGCTAAGAAAAGGAAAGGGAAAAGAAAACTCAATGTAGGCCGAGACCGAACGTCCCCGTCACGATCCCCACGAACAATGGGTTGATTTCCGCTTTTCTCCCTCTTGTTCAGCCTCAATCCTTTGTTTTCTCCTCTGTTTTACGGCTCCCAAAGGTCCCCCAAAAGAGTTCCCCAAAAACCTAGCCGAAAAGAATTATAAATACTGATTTTTTGTTGTAGCGTCGAGACGCTATCCAGACAGCGTCTCGACGCTGCCTCTAAAACACGCGCGTCTGGAATGGAAATAACGGTAGCGTCGAGACGCTATTGTCACAGCGTCTCGACGCTGTGACGCTGCCGCCTCTTCTAATTAAGGAAAACCAGCGTCGAGACCCTCCAAGAGTGGCGTCTCGACGCTGATGGGCATAATGCCCTCTCTTGGCTCCTTGTTGCTTGAACTTTCCGGTTCTTTGGCATATTTTCACGTCCCGAACACCCGATTAACTCCAATTCCACGTTTTAGCTCTAATCATCGCTTTCCTACAAAATAAACAATAAAGCACAATAAAATGGCCCAAAAATCATAAAAGACTAGCTAAATTAAATAAGTAAAAGTAGCTAGCTATGCTCGCTATCAATGCCCCAGAGCTACTAAACCATTCGGAGGGTCGTAACATAGGAATCGAAACAAAGAAATCTCCAGAAATGGATTGGGTCTCTTAGGGTCATTCCCAACATTAGCTTTTTCATTCGGTAGCATTGTTGGGACCGTCCACTGGGATCTGAAAATGGGAGGTCACACTTACAAGATAAATTAATCGTTAGTCTATTATTGACAAAAGTTGTGATAACTAAATGATACAGAAACAAAGGAGTTATTCTGATAATAGTATATTTAGTCAAGAACGTCTTGGTTCAGTGAAGGAGTGATTGACTACCCCTCGGTAGCAGTTATTCTGACTCACTGAAGTATCGTTGCAAATTAATTAATGAGATGGGTACAATATTACTTTTGCTAAACTGAAATTGGATTTATAAAATAAACAATTCACTAATAAATGATTTATTTTATGTTTTCAACATGTCTAGCTCTTTAGTGCAACTATTAGCTTCAGAAAAATTTAATGGCGACAACTACCAAACTTGGAAATCAAACTTAAACACAGTATTAGTAATTGATGATCTTTGATCCGTCTTGACGGAAGAATGTCTGCCTAACCCTGGCTCAACAGGAACCCGAGTGAGTCGGGATGCCTATGACAGATGGACTAGAGCCAACGACAAAGCAAAAGTCTTCATCTTGACAAGCATATATGATGTTCTGTCATAGAAACACGAGGGCATGGCTACGACCAAAGAAATTATGGACTCATTACAAGCGACGTTTGGACAATCGTCCTCATCTCTTAGACATGAGGCTCTCAAATATGTTTACAATTCTCGAATGAAAGAAGGAACTTTTGTTCGAGAGCATGTTTTGAACATGATGGTGCATTTTAATGCAGCCAAGGTAAACGGTGTTGTCATAGATGAAAACAGTCAAGTCAGTTTCATTATGGAATCTCTTCCAAAAAGTTTCATTCAATTTCGCACAAATTCTGTGATGAATAAAATTGAATACAATCTGACAACTCTCCTGAACGAGCTTTAGACTTACCAGTCCTTTACTAAAGGTAAAGGACAAGACAAAGAAGCAAACGATGTTTCTGGTAAGAAGTTCCTTAGAGGTTCAAACTCTAGAACTAAGTCGAGATCTTTTACTTCAAAGAATAAGTGTATTCAGTTGAAGAAAAAGAAAAACAAGGGAAAGGGGAAAGCTTCCATCACTAAGAAAGGCAAGAAGAAAAATGCAGAGAGAGGAACTTGTTTCCATTGCAATGAGAACGGTCACTAGAGAAGAAACTGCCCCAAATATCTTGCAGAGAAGAAAGCACAAAAGGTTGAAGCTGCCAAGCTAGGCAAATATGATTTATTTGTTATTGAAACATGTTTAGTAGAGCAAGATGACTCTATATGGATGTTAGATTCAGGAGCAACTAATCATGTATGTTCTTCTTTACAGGAAACTAGTTCCTAGAAGGCACTTGGAGAAGGCGAGGTGACACTTAGAGTAGGAACGGGAGATGTCGTCTCGGTCGAGGCTGTGGGATCTCTACAGCTGTTGTTTAGAGATAGTTACATTTTGCTAGAAAATGTTTTGTATGTTCCTAGCATAAAAAGGAGCTTAGTTTCTATCTCGTGCTTAATAGAACAAATGTACAAAGTATCTTTTGAAGTTAAGGTACAAAGTATCTTTTGAAGTCAAATACAAAATGGATAGTATCCATAGTGTTACCAGGATAAGGTACTCAGCCTTATCTCTATATTATAGACCATTTAGGCTGTATCTTGAACATTAATCCCCGTATGTCTTCACATACAGTTCAAGACTCATGTAACAACCTAGGATGTTAATTTATTGGATTTAGGGTTATTTAAGACAAAACAACTAATAATTCCATAACTCTTTATAGAATAACAATAAATTATGTTTTATTGAGAACATTCAATAGTTTACATTTACTATCTACGAGTTTTAGGGCATAAAACCAAACATAAATGAATATCTCCCACATATCCTATAGTTTAATTCAATTCATTTAATTCTAAAACAAGCAGAAGAGAATGCAAGGAGGCATGTGGTTAGACCATTTGCTCGATACGAGTTTTAGGTTGACGATGGACATTTGGGCGGACGTGACAACATTCACACGAGAACATGTACTTGTTGTGAATTTGAATACTACAATCTTCCTTGCTCGCACGCGGTTGATGCATGCATATATCGTAACATAGACTACCATGCACTTCGTTCCAAGGTTTATCATGTGGACTCATTGATAGACGCTTATGCAAAACCCATAAAACCCCTTGGACATGCGTTAGAGTGGAAGAGATCACCTCAGCTTGTTGACGTGGAAGTCTAGCTCCCTTGAAAAGTGCTTAGGGTTGGTCGTCGTGAGAGGTTGAGAATACCGTCTACGAGAGAAGTCTGGCAAGTGCACAAATGCAGCCTATGTGGTAATCTGGGTCACAACGAGAAAACTTATAGACAACCACTAAACAAGGCATGATGTTTGTCTTCTTTCGTTTTATGATTTGAACTAGGATATTTGTCACGTTTTATTAATTTTTGAAGATATTTGTCTTGTTTTAGGATATTTGAGGATGTTGTTTCATATTTTTGTTTTGTTTTATTATTTTACAACATATACAGGGCTTTGGAAAAAAAACAAGTCAAACAAGCAAGGATTTCAAGTTTTTGTTCAAATTTCAGGTCACGGTTAGGATCGGGACTAAGACCAGGAATTTTTAGAGAACTTGAATCACTTGCATGGAAAAATCTCCACTTCGCTGTATATTTTTTCAGTTGGAATCAAGACGAAGAAGGATAGAGGTTTATATAACTTGCATGACAATTTTTCCACTTCACTGTATATTTTCCCAGTTGGAATCGAGATTGGGAATTTTGACAGAGGTTCGTGATAACACCTAATTCGTGTCATCTTATTACCACTAATCTAAGCTTGTTAAAAGAATTTTATGCCTTAATTGTCTTATTTTCAAGTAATTCAAGAATAGGTAGCATTGGGAGCCAACCACACGAATTGGTGCTAATTTGAGCCAGTTATAGTGTTTTTGAGCCATCTCGAAGTTCATGGACGATGAGGATGTGAAAAGAGTCGAGTAGATCAAAGTAGGCCTGAAGAATAATGCCAAGAAGTCAAAGGTTGGAAGGCCAAGCTGAGATGGACCAAGCTAAATCGAGAATAAGGACAACATGCTGGAAAAAGGGTCAGCGTTGAGACGCTAATGCGATTTTGCACGGAAAACAGATTCTTGGCGATTTCCTTTGTTCTTAGTTCGTTTTTCTTTCATCTTTTTCTGTTTGTAAGATTTTACGATTTCCTTTGTTCTTAGTTCGTTTTTCTTTCATCTTTTACTGTTTCTTAGATTCCTAGACTGTTTAGGATGTATTTCTTGAATAGTTTTGGATTGTATTCTTCTATTATGGTAGCTTAAACCCTTTTTCATTGGATTCTTGGGATGTAGTTGGATTGAATTGATATATCTTTTGGTTGAGCTTGCTGGTACCTTCTCAATTCTACATTATCTCTGTGTTCATCCATATTTTTCCTGTTTAAACCGTTGTCTTTGAATGCTTTCTTAGGCAATCTATTAGTTATTTGAGATAGCCAATAGGTTTGAATCATTCCTTTGCATTTTTCTATACGAACTTGCATAGCTCGCTTGATAAAACCTAGGATGCATGGAGAAATTAGTCAATTGAATTAGGAATTTGCTTCTTGATTAAATCGATTAATTTCGGATCCTTGATCGTAATGCAACTAATTCGATTAATAATTTCGCGGGCTAACGGGTTATTTATTCGGTTAGTTAGATTAGATTCGTGGGCTACCGGTCTAAAGCATGAGGGGGAGTGGGCGTAATTTTATATTAATTAATTAATTAATCATGCGAGCTAACGGGTTAATTAGTTGATTAGCACAGGTAAGGAGGACGCAAAATCTGAATTACCAAGAAGCATGCCAGGTTCATAGAAATATTGTAGGATTTATTCTTAGAGCAAGCAAGGAAACCAATTAATCAATCAATCCCCCCTAGAATCTAATGATATTTTTCTCATCGATTGTTTCTATCATTTTAGTATTTCGATCTATTCTTTTCTGCTTTTTATTTGAATTTCTTTAGCTATTTTGCATCCCCGTCTTTTGTTTACTAATAAATCTTTTCAAAAACCCCATTGTTCTTTCGCGCAAAAGCCTATATCCTATTAAAACTCCATTCCCTGTGTTCTTCCCTGACCACTGTTACTACATAAGTAGTTCGAGTGCTGCGGACTATAAATTTCATTTGACTGTGACCCTCGACAAGTCTCGTCAAATTGACATCATTGTCAGGGAAGGGCGCATTTCTAGTGTTTTTAGGTTTTTGTGCTTTTTCTTTTCTTTTTTGTAGAGCTTAACGATGAAATCAGCATAACCGCAACGTGGTAAATCAGGATCCCATGGCCGAGCGCATGATGCATGATCTAGCAACTCCTGATCCGAGTCATCTCCCATCTCTTGGAGACCTTGAAGTCAGCAGAGAAATCATATACATCACCCAAGTGCCTGACGAAGAATTTCACAAGTATTGGGATCGCTTCAATAGGTTATATGCGCTTCCTCATCGCCCACTGTCCGAGGAGTCCTTACTTTTGCACTTCGTTGAGGGACTGGCGCCTAACGATAGAAGAATGCTCGATATAGCGAGTGGTGGTGATGCATTAGACAAAACACCCAGTGAGGCTAGAGAGATAATTTCGAGCTTGGAAACATATGTTGGACTCATCTTATGGCAAGCACGAGAGGTAACTTCTTCCCATTCCTCGAATAGCCAAGATTCTGCACAACAGCAATAAGGTAAGTCGATAGAAAATTCCAAGGAGGTCGGTAAGCCTGAACTTGAACCTTCTTTAGATTTCGAGTCTGATTCGTGTGTTACATCATGCATGATAGGAGAAATTGAAATTGGTGTTGAGTTAGCTTTGGTTGATTCTATGTCATTTTCTGTTTCCCCTAAGCTCATTAATTTTGATTTGCACGAGTTGGACTTAGTCATTCCAGTGGTTGACCATTCTGTTGCTAAATTTAAAGGTGTTTTGATTAGTTTGTTGGGAGTGACTAATGATCTATTTGATTTTTCTTATGCTATGCACTTTATGTGCAAGTTTAATTTGTCTACGCAGGAGCCGATTAAAAAGAAGAAAAATAAAAAGGATGCACTGAAAATCAAAGAGATCGATTTCGGATGAGGATTGAGGAGAATCCCGTCGAGCAAGTGACATTAAATATTTGAACGGAATAAGATTTTACTTCTTTTTTTCATTTCCTATTTTTAGTTTCAGTTTTTTTTAGATAGGTTGCTTCTAATTTTTGTTAGTTGATTTTGGTTTCTTTTTAGGTTGGTGGTGCTAAAGCAAGATAATGTACTAATCAATGTTCTCCACCCACGGACTTATTTTCAGGGAAGTTTCTTATTCTTCCTTTATGCATTTGTCCCTGTTTTTCATGTTAATTACATTGAGGACAATGTAACCTTTTAGGTTGGGGGTGGGGTATTTATTCTTTTTTCTGTTGGGTC
This sequence comes from Luffa aegyptiaca, assembly GCA_017139565.1. Lineage (NCBI taxonomy): Eukaryota > Viridiplantae > Streptophyta > Magnoliopsida > Cucurbitales > Cucurbitaceae > Luffa > Luffa aegyptiaca. The sequence continues at coordinate 31,037,739 of CM029404.1, forward strand.
TTGAGCATCTGTGCGTCGGACCAACGTTTGCGCTTAATGTTTGTCTTTCATGCTTGTTGTATATATACATGTTTATGTAATGATGATTTCCTAGGATAGGCTCAAATTTTTCGAAAATTTTTAGCTTTCGATGAGTTGTAATCGTGAGTGCCCCAAAAGGGAGCCTTTTTAAAAATTTTAATTTTCTTGGATATATCTTGCATAGGTTGGGTGTCTTTCTTGCTTTAGAGTAGGATTTGAACACTTAGGAGCGAGTTATTAGGCTCATATTCCTATTGTCACTCCGATAGGTGTAAGGTTTAATGAGAAAGTCTATTTTTTTTTTTTTTTTTGCAAAATAGTGTGTGGAGTCTTGCCTAGGAGATAAAAAGAAAATTCGCCTACCAAAAAAGAAATAAAAATTAAAAAAAAAGGTAAAATAAGTGAAGTGAGCTTTTGTGTGAATATTTTTGTGTTCATTCCTTGAAAGAAAAAGCATGCTTGCATCGATTATGAGTGTTTAGGGGTCAAAAAAACTGCCTGCAGTCTGATCAGTTAGGTCAACCAAGGGTTAAACTCAGGTTATGGGTCCCTGCATTGTAGTGTGAAAGCTAGTGTCCCACCCTAAAAAGAAATGCAAAAGAAAAAGAAAAAGGAATTCCAGGCACCTAGGCAAAGAGGAAGCAACCTAGTTTGTTCCATTTAGACATTTTAGCGAGACCTTAGTGCCAGTGTAGGGGAAGATAGGATGAGAGTTTAATAAATCAATCCCAAGCTAGTAAAGTCCTCTTTATGTGGGATAGAACTCTCTTGTGCAAGATTATCGTGGAGAACTTTTGATTTGTCTCCCCATTGGATCTCATGTGAATGTCTCTTGATTGCTTTAGTTTTTGAACATTTGAGCTTTGAGGATTAAATTGCTTTGCATATATATATATATATACAACTTGTCCTTTTGTTTGTGTGTTTGAATTGCTCGAGGACTAGTAAGATTTAGGTTGGGGGTATTTGATAGCACCTAATTTGTGCTATCTTATTACTGCTAATCTAAGCTTGTTAGAAGAATTTTATGCCTTAAATGCTTATTTTTAGGTAATTCGAGCATAGGTAGCATTGGGAGCCAACCACATGAATTTGTGCTAATTTCGGGCCAGTTAGAGTGTTTTTGAGCCATCTCGAAGTTCATGGACGACGAGGAGGTGAAAAGACTTAAGCGGATCAAAGCAGGCCTAAAGAATAGTGTCAAGAAGTCAAAGGTTTGAGCCCCAAGCCGAGATGGACCGAGCTAAACCGAGAAAAAGGACAACATGTTGGAAAAGGGTCAGTGTCGAAACACTGACGCGATTTTGTGCGGAAGACAAATTTGTGGCGTCGAGACGCTGGTTTCCTAGCGTCTCGACGCTACGACGATTATTATAAATATAGGGTTATAGTTTAGTCCACCGTTAGGTCAGATTTTACGATTTCCTCTTTTCTTAGTTCGTTTCTCTTTCATCTTTTACTGTTTCTTAGATTCCTAGACTGTTTAGGATGTATTTCTTGAATAGTTTTGGATTGTATTCTTCTATTATGGTAGCTTAAACCCTTTTTTCATTGGATTCTTGGGATGTAGTTGGATTGAATTGATATATCTTTTGGTTGAGCTTGCTGGTACCTTTTCAATTCTGCATTATCTCTGTGTTCATCCATGTCTTTCCTATTTAAATCATTGTCTTTGAATGCTTTCTTAGGCAATCTATTAGTTATTTGAGATAGCCAATAGGTTTGAATCATTCCTTTGTATTTTTCTATACGAACTTGCATTGTTCGCTTGATAGAACCTAGAATGCATGGAGAAATTAGTCAATTGAATTAGGAATTTGCTTCTTGATTAAATCGATTAATTCCAGACCCTTGATCGTAATGCAACTAATTGGGTAAATAATTTCGTGGGCTAACGGGTTATTTATTCGGTTAGTTAGATTAGATTTGTGGGCTAGCGGTCTAAAACATGAGGGGTAGCGGGCGTAATTTTATATTAATTAATTAATTAATATTGCGAGCTAACAGGTTAATTAGTTGATTATCACAGGTAAAGAGGATGCAGAATCTTAATTACCAACAAGGATGAAAATATTGATATCGGTAGTAATATCGGTAATTAAGATTTACGAATATATCGACGGATATTCCGGAAAAAATCACAGATATCACAGAAACTTATAAAAATATTGTAATTTCTTTTGTGAAACTTTATAATAAGTTTATTTATGTAACAAACTATTACTTTAAGCATATATCAATAATTATAAGACTAATATTTGCATTAATACAACAATAAATAGTGTCAAAGATTGTAAAATAATATAAACTTCAATAATTTTAAAATTTAGTCAACAAATACATTATTCATAATTCAATAATAACATGATGTGTTTTGGTTATTAAAGCAACATTAATATAATTGATTTGGTAATGATAGTATTCTTTCCGATTCATTCTATCTTCAAAGATTTTTTTTTGACAACTTTATGTTCTTTTAATATAAAAAATAATATCAAATTTTAAAAGAAAATGAGTAACAAAAATTTATATAGACAAAAAAAAAATCAAAATTATCTAAGATAAGTTGTTAATTTTTTTGAAAGAGAGATGATTTTTTATAACATATGTTGATGCCAACTCACCTGACCTCCACGTGTCCAACAGTGAATTTGTTGAGGACGGAGAAGACGTGACCTGCAAAACCAGTAAGAATCGCTGCACACCGGTGTGATGTAGGCCACCTGCACTCCGATGCCTAAGTTAGATCAATAGTAAAAAGTATCTCTGTAGTGAATTTTTCAAACCCTTTTTCGGGTGTGGGAGACCCCATTTATACATGTGTCTTTAGTTAGGGTTTACTTTGGCGTTCAGAGGCGATTTAGGGCTGAACCGTGTGGAACCAGGGCAGACCGGGGTAGCAGGGACCGAATGGAGGCGTAAGGACTCGGCCCACGCAAGTGGGCCGAGTGGTCGGCCTCGGCCTCGGGCCAGGGGCGACCATATGGGTTGGGCCAAGGCCCGATCCCTCCGGCTTTAGCCCGACCCTCTTGCTTGTTCCTCCTCCGGGGCCCATTTCCTGGTTGTCTCTTTGGGCTGGTATTGCATTGTCCTTCTCAGCTCCTTTCATATTGGGGTGGTCCAAAATTACCCACAACAACATAGTTAATAAATTAAAGATTATAGGGAAAAATACACTTTTGGTCCCTGAGGTTTGGGTTAAGTTACACTTTGGTCCCTGAGTTTTCAAACTCAACAAAATTACCCCTGAGGTCTGAGATAAGGAGCAATTTGGTCCCTGCCATCCATTTTACCTTTAAATCTAACGGAGGGCTGACGTGGCACGATTATTTTAATTAAAAAATTAATTTTTAATTTTTTAAAATAAAAATATATTAAAATATTATTATTTTATTATTTATTTTTATTTTCCCTCCCACCCTCTTATTCTTCTTTCTTCTTCAACCTCAACTTCATCTTCAACCTTGTCTTCTTTCCTTCTTCTTCAACATGTTGTCGGCGGCCAGCCGCCGCCGGCGATTTTTTTTTCTTTTTTATTTTTTCCTTCCCTCATCTTTTCTTCTTCTTCTTTTTCTCATTTTCCACAATTTTTTTTTATAAATGGGCTGCCGGAGAATGGAAGGAGGGAGGACCTCCCTCCTTCGTTTCTCTCGCCGGAAAATCGAAGGAGTCTCCCTCCCTCCCCGTTTCCGGCAGCCCATTTAAAAAAAAATTGTTGAAAATTAGAAAAAGAAGAAGAAAAGATGAGGGAAGGAAAAAAGAAAAAAGAAAAAAAAAAGGCCGCCGGCAAGCGGTGGTCGCCGGTCGCCGGCAACATGTTGAAGAAGAAGGGAAGAAGACAAGGTAAGATGAAGAAGAAGAAGAATAGGAGAGAGGGAGAGAAAGAATAAAATATAATAATAAAATAATAATATTTATATTATTTTAATATATTTTTATTTAGAAAATTTAAAAAATAATTTTTTTTTATTAAAATAATGATGCCACGTCAGCAAACTGTTAGAGTTTAACGGCAAAATGGACGGCAGGGACCAAATTGCTTCTTATCTCAAACCTCATGGATATTTTTGTTGAGTTTGAAAACTCAGGGACTAAAGTGTAACTTAACCCAAACCTTAGGGACCAAAAATGTATTTTTCCCAAGATTATATTATTATATTACAAAAGTGTGCATTTTATAGATTATTAATCATGTTATAAAAAATTTTAAAAAAATGTATATTTTATATACTAAATAGGTAACCTAAAATCTTGTGAAAATATAAAACATAAAATAAGAACTAAAAAGAAAGGAAAAAGTGACCAAATTTTAAATAGAAATAAAAACTCAAAAGAGAGGGGGGAAAAAGTGAATTTAAAAAGGAAGTGAGAAAGAGGTGGGATTGTGAAATGGAGGAGAGATAAAGGGGAAAAATAATTACAAAAATTGACATGCCTTGGATTTGAAACTAGTCACTTATATATAGGCACGCTCTTAACCAATCCAACACCAAGCACATGTGTAAAGTAACAAAAAAATATATATAAATATGTAAAAGATCGCCGATATTCGTCCAAAATCGTCGATATATCGCTGATATCGACGATATTTACCAATATTTCGCCGATATCGGTTCTATGGAAATAGAGATATATCGCCAATATTTTGGCCAATATCGCCGATTTTTTCATCCTTGATTACCAAGAAGCATGTCGGGTTCATAGAAATATTGTATGATTTATTCTTAGAGCAAGTAAGGAAACCAATTAATAAATGAATCCACAAACCCCTAGAATCCAATGATATTTTTCTCATCGATTGTTTCTGTCATTTTAGTATTTTGATATATTCTTTTCTGCTTTTTATTTGAATTTATTTAGCTATTTTGCATCCCCGTCTTTTGTTTACCAATAAATCTTTTCAAAACCCCCCTTGTTCTTTCGCATAAAAGCCTATATCCTATTAGAACTCCCTTCCCTGTGTTTGACCTCGACCACTGTTACTACAGAAGTAGTTCGAGTGTTGTGGACTATAAATTTCATTTGACTGGGACCCTCGACAAGTCCCGTCAGTTCGTATCGTTGCATGGAAAATTATCCAATTTACTATATATTTTATCGGTTAGCATCGAGATCGGGAAAATGACCGAAAAATTTGACAAAATCACGATTTTTTCCTGGAAATCAATCTCGACCTTGATTTTAATTGGGAAATTACGTTGCATGGCAATGGAAACCTACGTTGCATGGTTTATGGAAGCAAAGTTAACAGGAAAATTACGTTGCAAGCAATGAAAACATACATTAAGAAGAAAATTTACTAAAATAAGACTAACATTTACAAAAACAAAAGTGATTTACTGAAAGAATGGTCTATTGGCCCAAAGTTGTACAGCGTATTGACGCCTACAAATATTCATCTTATCTTGACTATGAGTATCTAATTGGGATCCTGTTACATCATATTCGAAAAACTTTACGGTAAATACACCACAATGTCCACTATTTAGGGGTGGCAAAAATCCTTGTGGGGTTAGGTCATCCTCGCGGGGCGGGGAATCCCCAATTTGATCGGGTATGGGGGTCAAACCGGGGATTCTTTTCAGGTCCCCGACCGGGGACGGGGCAGAGACAGAGATGGTATTTCTGCCATGTCCTCGCCCCGAATAATTTTTTTATTTAATTTTTAAAAATATATAATATATATATTATAATTATTTACAATAATAATATTATTCTTATATTATATTATATTACTAATAACATTTTATAAACCTTTTTTTTTTTATTTTAAGTTTTGGTTTATTGTATTGTTTTATTTTTATTTTTTTTATATTTAATTTAGGTGTTTAAATTTATGATAAAAAATGTTTAATATTTTAAAAATCAATTATTTAAATAAATAATTAATTATAATACTAACCTTAATGTAAAAGTATATATAATTTTAATATATTTCTTAATTTTTAATTAATAGTTTTTAAATATTTTTTTAAAAGAACTAAAAAAACAAGGATTTTTCCCCACGGGGATTCCCCAACCCCGACCCCAATTCTCCGAAATGGGAAATGGGGCGGGGACGGAGATGAAAAATCCCCACGGGGACGGGGATGGGAAATGCATCCTCGGCCCTGCCCCACCCGATTGTCACCCCTACCACTATCATGTTGTTGTGGGACCTATATCTTCATTTGAAACCACCACAGATGTAGTGGAAGAGAAAGTTTCTCCTTTATTATGTCGCACCTCACCAATAATCATGGAAAAATGATGCAGATCGTATTCAACTCCTTTGATGTGTCTGCCTTCGAATTTAGTGCTACTAATAAGTCATATATATCTTAATAAATTATTATTTATTTAATATAATTAAATAATTTGTTATATTATTTTTTTTAATTTAGTATCAATTAACTATATACAAAATAAAATTGCATATAAAAATAAAATTGATAACTGATCTTGTTTCTTGTTTCTAAATTTCTAGAAATGTTTCCAAAAAAGAGGCAGAATTCGGTTTCTGTTTTTTTTTCCATCTTTCATGCTTGTACCCATCTTTCTCACCTCTTCTCTTCCTCTCTTCATTTTTCTCTCTATTTTTTTCTACCACTTCTTTATCTTTATTTTTCTTCATTTTTTTTTTCTTTTTTTCGTTATTTTCTTATCTTTTTTTTTTTTTTTTTTTTTTTAACTTTGTTTCTCTTTTCTGTTATTACTTTCTCTTTTTTTTTTTTGAAATCATTTTTCCTCCCATCATGAGTGAGTTTTTAGTTATTCTTTTCTATTTAAATCTCTATTATTTTTCGTTAATTGTGGTATAATTTTAATTTATTTATTAAATAAATTTATTAATTTAAAAATATATATATATTTTTTTCTTTCGATCTTTCTGATCTTACATGTTGGGATCCTTGGATAATGAAAAATACATGCATTTTTAAAGGAAAAAAATAGTATTCAATTCAAGAAATGTGGGTATATAAGCTCGATTGTCTAACCTTAAATAGATGTCTCAATACCACAAACACACAAAAAATATATATGAATAGCATGTTGTGCAATAAATTAATAATCGTTGAAAATTTACAAAGTTTGTAAATAACAAATTAATCTAATCGAACTAACTTGTGTAAACAAACATTGTTAAAAATAAATTGTTCAGAGTGAGAGATGACATTGCAAATCAAATTTGAACAACATTTGAAGGATATATTTTTTTAGTATTTTGTGTTGGGGCTAAATAATACTATAAACTCTATATAATAGTTGTATATTTATTTTAATGTATGTTATATATTTTTTATATTATATGTACTAAATTTTATTTCAACTAAAAAACAAGAAACAATTATCAACATACATTTTTGTTTCTGTTTTTTTTTTTTTTTAGAGAAACAAGAAAAAAAATAGTTATCAAACATATTTCTAGTTCTTAAAAAATAGGAAACAGAAAACAGAAAATGAGAAATAAGAAATGAGAACGTTATCAAAATGACTTTAAAATACTTTTTGGTTGATTTTGGCGTTATGAGGAACAACACATCAAAAAAGAGAGAGAAACGACATAGGGAGCCCCAACTTTTGCTTTCTTGAGTAAAGAAGGGAATTGATGGCTATTTGTTGTTGTCATGTTTGAATTGAAGACCTTTTACTTTTGAAGTCATGTTGTTGAAATATAAAAAAAAAAAAAAAAAAAAATTAACTTTTAGAAATTATGGTGATTGAATATTTTAATTATATTTTTGCAAATGGAATTTTATTAGTACAATTTATAATTTTTTATTTCAATGATAATTAATATTGGAAATGATCCATTTAAACATAGTTTTAAGAATTTCTATTTGGTTGAGAAAAAATCTAAAACAAAAAAAAAAAAGGAATAATTCTTGAGTTCCTCACAAGGAATTCCCGTCCCGATTCCTACGAAATTAAACGATAAATTTTGTGGGGATGGAGATTTCGTTCTCGTCCCACCCTGCTCGATGGACATCTCTAGAAAATCCAAGTAAAACAATTACTCAAATAGAAAACTACAATGTAAAAAAAGGTTACTAATATGGTAATGGTAAAGACAATTTGTGAAGTTTGACTAAACCATGCCAACCAAAATATAACTTTTAAAACCCTAGAAACTAAATTAAAAGTAAACCAGAATCATAAAAATTAAATCAGAACTAATTTCAACCCGAACGGACTAAATTAAAATTTGTAAAACCACGAGACCATATTAATAATTTATTTATTTATTTAGTTGGGTGAATTTGGTGGAAGTCCAATATGCTTCATATGGGTGTTAGTTAAATGCATGTGCGGTATAGATGTAGATTATGATTGGAAGCGCCATGTTTGAACATCCACGTAACGTCCTTAATCAATTCAACCCATTATGTACTTAAAAAAAATAGTAGATCATGACTTTACAAAAAAAAAAAAAAAAAAAAAACTTTTTGAAAAAAGTTGAGAGAGAGAGGGTTGGTGAAAATAATCAATTGGATTCCTAATTATGTTATAAACTTACAATGACGATTATTTTTTCATTATTACTGGCTATAATTTGATTAATTCATTTGCTGGGTGATTATTATAATACTCATCCATTTTATACCTTCACTACTAATGAAACATTTATTTTATTTCATAAATTCTTGTTATCGTTTATTTAGTTGTTACTAAGTTTGTTTTGATTAAAAGTAAGGACCAAATTAGTCAACAAGAACCTAACTCAACTGGCATAAAACTTGTACTAATGACCAAGAGGTCTGTGATTGAAATCCTCCATCCCCACATGTTGTCAAAATAAAAAAAATAAAAAAAAAAGTAAGGACCAAATTTATTGATCTGGTAGATAAGGACAAATATTTTATTTATTGGGACTTTCATTGTTTTAAACACAGTTTTAAAAAAGAATTTTGTTTTGGTATGTTTTCAAATATTTTAATTCAATCACTCAACTTTGTATACTGATTGACACATCGTTTATATATACACACTGACACACAAGTATTTGAAGCTATTAGGTAGGTTAGACGTTGAGCTTCAATACAAACTATACAATTATTAATTCTGGTTAAGAAGATTAATAAAAAATACAAATTAGTTTTTTTTTTTAATACAAGATTAAAAGATAAAATATTATATTTAACAATTGAATGAAATAAGTAGGAAAGTTTAGAAACCAAAACTAAAAATAATAAAAAAAAAAACTGTCCCTAATTTTTGTTTTGTAAGTTGTAATTCTTGCAGGTAACTAACTAAAAATAATTTCAATGAGTTGGTAACCATCATAAAACATTTTAATTTTAAAAATATGACAAAGCTAGCGACAATTTCGAACACTGTTTTTTAATAAACAGTTTGTAATCAAAGTAACTCATATTGATATAACTAATTTTCTAAAAGAAGTAATAACAAATTCACAGAAAACAAGAATAAATGCGTCCTTGATGGATAACCAAGCACATGTGTTTAATTATTTGGATTAAAATTTTGGTCACACCAATGAACAAAAAAGCCGCCAATCCAGTGCATATATATTATTTTGACCATTGAAAATGTCATAATATATTAATAATCTTCCATGTTCACAACTACCGCCATTTCCTTCACAGTGGTGTGCTGTTTCCACCATTTTTCCTTCACCTAACACAAATGCACTGCCATCTCAACCTTAAAGCTTACTCTATTTAAGCAGCTTCCCACTTCTCAACTCTCTGCAAAACACTCTCATTTTCCACATCTCTTCAAATACCATCTTCATTATTTCCTCTTTCCTTTCTCTTCTCTCAGTTTCGGTCAATTTCACTTCTACCATGGCTCACCAAAATGGTTCGGTGGAGAGCTTGTGCACAAGCCATCAAGATCCACTGAATTGGGGTGTGGCGGCTGAGTCATTGAAGGGAAGTCATTTGGATGAGGTGAAGCGCATGGTGGAAGAGTATCGGAGGCCTGTGGTGAAGCTTGGAGGAGAGACTCTCACCATTTCCCAAGTCGCTGCCATTGCCACTCGTGATAATGATGTCATGGTTGAACTGGCTGAGTCTGCGAGAGCTGGTGTTAAAGCCAGTAGTGACTGGGTGATGGAGAGCATGAGTAAAGGCACTGACAGCTATGGTGTCACTACTGGCTTCGGTGCCACTTCCCACAGAAGAACCAACCAAGGTGGAGCTCTTCAAAAGGAGCTAATTCGGTTCTTGAATTCTGGCATCTTTGGGAATGGGACTGAGTCTAGCCACACTTTGCCTCACTCTGCCACTAGAGCAGCCATGTTGGTGAGAATCAACACTCTCCTTCAAGGCTATTCGGGTATTAGATTTGAGATTTTGGAAGCCATTGCCAATCTCTTAAACCACAACGTTACCCCATGTTTGCCACTTCGAGGAACAATTACAGCTTCAGGGGATTTGGTTCCTTTGTCTTACATTGCTGGACTACTTACAGGTCGTCATAATGCGAAAGCCATTGGACCTAATGGTGAAACCCTTGATGCAAAGGCTGCTTTTGAACAAGCTAGTATTGATTCCGGGTTCTTTGAATTGCAGCCTAAAGAAGGCCTTGCTCTTGTCAATGGCACTGCTGTTGGTTCTGGGTTAGCTTCAATTGTTCTTTTTGAAGCAAATATCTTAGTTGTTTTGTCTGAAGTTTTATCTGCCATTTTTGCTGAGGTAATGCAAGGAAAGCCTGAATTCACCGACCATTTGACCCATAAGTTGAAACACCATCCTGGTCAGATTGAAGCAGCTGCAATCATGGAGCACATTTTGGATGGAAGCTCTTACATGAAAACCGCCAAGAAATTGCATGAAATCGATCCTCTCCAAAAGCCAAAACAAGATCGTTACGCACTTAGAACTTCTCCCCAATGGCTTGGTCCCTTGATTGAAGTGATTCGGTTTTCCACGAAGTCAATTGAGCGAGAGATTAATTCAGTTAACGACAACCCTTTGATCGATGTTTCAAGAAACAAGGCATTGCATGGAGGCAACTTTCAAGGAACACCAATTGGAGTTTCTATGGACAACACTCGTTTGGCCATTGCCTCAATTGGAAAGCTCATGTTTGCCCAATTTTCAGAACTAGTCAATGATTTCTACAACAATGGTTTGCCTTCTAATCTTTCTGCAAGTAGAAACCCCAGCTTGGATTATGGGTTTAAAGGCACTGAGATTGCCATGGCATCATATTGTTCTGAGCTTCAATATCTTGCAAATCCGGTGACAAGTCATGTCCAGAGCGCCGAGCAACATAACCAAGATGTTAACTCTCTTGGTTTAATTTCTTCAAGAAAAACAGCTGAAGCCATTGACATTCTAAAACTCATGTCTTCCACATTTTTAGTTGCCCTTTGCCAAGCAATTGACTTGAGACATTTGGAGGAAAACTTGAAGAGTACGGTAAAAAACACAGTTAGTCAAGTAACAAAAAAAGTATTGACTACATCCTCTAATGGTGCACTTCACTTATCAAGATTTTGTGAGAAAGATCTGCTTAAAGTTGTTGACAGAGAATACACTTTTGCATACATCGATGATCCATGCAATGCTACGTACCCATTGATGCAGAAATTGAGGCAAGTCCTTGTTGAGCATGCTTTGGAAAATGGTAATAATGAAGTGAACTCAAACACTTCAATCTTCCAAAAGATTGGTGCTTTTGAAGAGGAATTAAAGGCAGTTCTACCCAAGGAGGTTGAAAATGTAAGGTTGACATATGAGAGTGGAAGCTCTAAAATTGAAAATCAGATTAAGGATTGTAGATCTTACCCATTATACAAATTTGTGAGAGAGGAGTTGGGAACAAGATTGCTAACTGGAGAAAGGGTGATATCTCCCGGAGAAGAGTGTGAGAAGGTATACTTAGCATTGTGTCAAGGAAAAATGATCAATTCTATCTTCGAATGCTTGAAGGGGTGGAATGGAGCTCCCATTCCTATTTGCTAATTCTTTTGGCTATTCGCTTGAGGTGGACCATCACTAAAAATTGTTGAAAGATATGTGACAACATTTGTATTTTGCTATTATTTTCTTTTTTTATTTTCTTATTCATTTTTTATCGTAATTGATTTCATTTTATCAATAAAAAGTGAGTTGTGTTAGTAATATTGGTATTAAAGTATTGAATATGATACATATATATATATATATATATATATTTATTTATTTATTTATTTATTTATTTTGTGGGCCAATTTGTCCTATTAGAAAGAAAATATATTATTTGGAAAGAGTTTTGTTTTTTTAATTTTTTGCCAAAACGAGCTTCGCTCAATGGTAATTGGCATGTACCCTCGACCATGAGGTCAGAGGTTCGAATCTCCCCACCCCCAAATATTGATGTACTCAAAAAAAAAAAGAAAAAAGTGTTTTTTTTTTTGGAACCAGAAAGAGTTCTCCCTCAGAATTTATGCATAAGTAAATTAATTATAGGTAAAAGAATGTATTCTTAATTAAAATCAATTTTAGGAGAACAATAGACTAACTCATACACGTTTAATTTTTTTTTTTTTTGAGTACATCAACATTTGGATGTGGGGGGATTCGAACCTCTAACCGGGTACATGCCAATTACCGCTGAGCTAAGCTCGTTTTGGCTCATACACGTTTAATTGGTTGTAATTGATTGGATTTTTTTTTTTTTTTTTTAAGCAAAGGGTAATTGATTGGAACTTAACCAATGAGTTTATAACTTAATGAAGAGAAATCAAAATGGTAATGGACATGATTATTAAGAGTTTAAGAGTGCGTTTGAGGTTGATTTTAGAAAGATCAAAAGTGATTATGAAAATCTTTTAACCTTTTAGGTGTTTGATAAAATTGATTTTTTTTATCAATTCAAACACAATCAATTTTCACTTACTTTGATTTGTGGAATCGGTTGAGGGAGTGCTTTTGAAATTAGCTTTCCGGATAATTTGTCACCTCCTTCAAAAGATTTAAGAAAACTACTATTATATCCTTCCCTAGTTAGTTTGTCCTATTTGGCAACTTGACAACAAGGTTTTTTTTTTTTATTATTTTTTTTTTATTTTTTTTATGAAATGAGGAGTTACATGTTTTTTTTTTCATTATTTTCCAGCACAATTACAAACCAAATTTTTTTTATTCAATTAGTAAGTTTTAAATTTGATATATATTATTTTAGGAAAAAAGTTATATCAACAATTTATTATTATTTTTATTTTTATGTTTTAGTCTATTAATTAATTCAATATTTTCTTTTATCTAAAAATTAATTTTCCTAATCTTTTGTCAAATAATTTAGTGTAATTTAAATGTAATTTTTATAATTGAAATCATACAAAATATAAAATAATTGTCTTCTAATAATTTTAAATATTAAAAATCAATATAAAAAATATTTTAAATAATATATCTATTTTAGTAATTATGGCTAAATCACAACGATTTAGTATTAATTTACCCAACACTCTGACTTGTTTTTTTGTTAAGTTTAAAGTTGAAATTTACTAAATGTTAATTTGTTTCTCGTTACAGTTGAATTTTCTAAAATCATAGTTGACAACAATTATTTCAATAGCCACAACAATCCTGAACTAAGCTTAAATCTCCACTTCCGCACTGCATTCCCAAAAAGCGAGAATCAAAATTTTACTAACAAAATCGAAATTTCAATGAAGTTTTAGATTTCCACTTTTTTTCTTTTTGATTATTTAAATTTCCATCTATAACATTACATATCGTTTTTTTAAAATAGAATTTTCATTAACAGGCACCATATGGGCTAGGAAATACAAGATGTAAATCAGCTTGAACGACAAACAACAACCATGAAGCAAAATCATTCAGCCAAAGAGAGGAACCCACATGGACCTCTTCCTTAGTGAGTAGTGAGCTGGATGATTATATTTATGATTAACATGCAAAAATTGAACCTCTTTGAAATTCACAACCAACTCCTTAATATCACGGATCCATATACCCTCATCAGACAGCGCAAGGTCATCACCATTGAACATGGATATTAGAGACTGTGTTGGTGCAAGACACATTGGAGGATGTAGGGGTGAAATCCCTAGCGCAGTGGAAGATATTCAGAGGACCTAACATTGTATTTTAATCTATACTAAAATACCGATACGAATGGCAAATGAACAACATTTATTAAACATAAACTGCTGTAAAAATAAGGTTAAAGCATGCTGGATTTACTGAATTCAAATCTATTTAATTCATGTAAGTTTAGGGAAAAAGGATTTCACAATCATACCGTCATTGGCGACTTGATTGTTTCACATAAACTCTTAATGATTCTTTGCAAAAACACTGCAACCACGAATCTTGATCCTTCGTTGGAATTTTCCTTTAAGAGTTGCGACACCACCACTATGGTTACACTGACATGACTCTTAGATTTGTGGAGGCAGAAGACTGGTGGGAGTTTGGGAAGCCTTCAGGGGAATTCTCTGAGAGCAGAATGAATGAGTGAGTGCCTTCACCCTTAGGCCAAGGGATCCTATTCATAGGAAAATACCATGAATAAAATATAATAAAATATTATATTAAATTCATATTTAATTTAATAAATAATTAATGAATTCTATAATTAATTAATGAATTCTATAATTAATTAATTACCCAATTAAATATCATATATTTAATTTTTGGCATTCTATTAAATTATTATGTTAATATGAATCCAATTCATATCAATATTTGAACTCTTTCAAATATTTATTTCTCATAAATAATTTTGAATCTAATTCAAAATTATATTATAAAACTTCACATAAACTTTACATTATAATGTATCACCATACATTATATTCTTCCCCTAAGTAAATTGAATAATTTCAATTTACAATCAAGACTTAAATTTCCTCAAATCACTTTACGATCTACCAGTGGGACCTAATGGACCTATAGATCAGAAGCTTCCACGATATGAGATTAATTAGCTAAACTCATTAACCAATTAATTAATATTCGTTAACTGTGGGTACACTCCACTATAGACCCACAACTGCACTCTTCTCACTGCAGACATATTTTGTGTCCACGAATATATATAGACCAATAACAACAAGTTAGTCCTTCACGAATGCTCGTAACACCAACTGGGTCAAATTACCGTTTTACCCCTGGGTTACCTCTACATCCTTAAGTGTTGGTGCTCCTCTAATGAACCTGTTTGTGGTCCAACCACCAAACAGAAATCCCTCTCCGGCCAGTGAGAGAGTAGGGCCCTTTGTTCAAGACTCGGAGACACCATTTAAGGGAACACTCATCTACTTCCCTAAAGCCGAGAAGGATTCAATTCCTTCTTGTGTGATTATGTTTCCAGCTCCCCACTCGGTCTTGTCCCCAAAATGATAGGCTTATTGAGTCGGTGTACTGGCCACTCTCACCCATACAAATCAAAGGACAATCCCTTGTGAACAGGAGTCCATAACCCACTCAGGATTAAGACTAAGTTGCGTAGGTCATCCCAGTGACATAGATACCTAACTAGTTAACGGTGTTACTGTTGGGTTTAATGTCCTATAAACTCGTAGTTTTGTAAATCATTAAACATATTATATTCCAATAAAGACGTTATTGAAGTTATTCAGTAAAAGATGTTATTGAATATGTAAGTTGCAAATATTTAACCTAAATCCAATAAACTAAGATCCTTGGCTATAACATGAATACTCGAACTATATGTAGAGACATATCATAGGATCAAGTTCAAGTTTATAGAAAAAACGGTCTATAGTATAAGGATAGGGTTGGGTGCCTTACCCTGGGAACATTATGGACGCGACCCACTTTGTATTAAGTACAAACGATGAGATCCTAAATCGTTCATGTGGAGACATCGAGTGGGGGCGTCCTATGCAATGAGTTTGCATAAGACTGGACCGCGAAATAAGTCACTTTCTCTTTATAACGCCGTTTACTGTAGAAACTGACTATTTCACAAGATGACCTAGGTAACTCGATCTTAATCCTGAGCTAACTATGTACTCCTGTTTATACGAGATTATCCTTTGATCTGCATGGGTGAGAGTGGCCCGATATCGCCGACTCAACAAGCCTACCATTTTGGGGATAAGATCGGATAGATAGCTGGGAACATAGTCTCGCAAGACGGAATTCACTCCTACCCATTTCAGGGATAGTAGAGAGGTTGTTCCCTTAAGTACTAACTCCAGGACTTGAACAAGGGGCCCCACCGTCTCCTTGGCCCGAGAGGGATTCAGGTTTGATGGTTGGACCACAAACCGATTGTTCATTAGAGGATTAGTGGAACTTAAGGAACACGAAGTACTATAGGGGTAAAACGGACATTTGACCCAGCTATAACTACAAACAACCTGTGAAGGATCGACTTATTGAACATGGTTATATCAAGTGGACGAAAATATATCTACGGTGAGAGGAGTGCAGCTACTGGGCTATAGTGGAGTGTCCCGGTAGTTAACGAATGTTGGTTAGCTTGGTTAATGAGCTTAGTCGGTTAACCTCGAATCGTTGGAGCCCATGATCTATAGGTCCATTAGGTCCCTCTACTAGCTCATATCGGAATAAAGCCTAGAACAATTAGATAGGAAACTTTGAATCGTTCAAAATCGGGAAAGGGTATTATCGTCAATTGTGTTTGACACAATAATTTAATTATGAATTAAATTGTTAAATGAGAGATAAAGTATTTAAAAGTGTTTTAAATACTATATACATGAATAAGGATTCATGTATAATGGATTGCACAAGGTTAGAATGATTAATTGGATTGATCATATGAAAATTGGAAAAGTTTCAAATTAATTACCAAAAATTAATTTCAATTTGGAATTGAAATTAAAATCAAAATTGCAAGATTTAAAATCTGATTTTAAATCATATGATAGTGGATTATGTTGTAATTCCACTCTTGCATGAAGATTAAAAGTGGAATTACACCACATACATGCAATCTTGCATGTAATATTGGTACAACACCTAGATTCCACTTTCATTCAATTCACCACCATGTGTCTTGCATCTTGAGGCTTCTTCATGCATGGATTCACTCTATAAGTAGAGGTTGAATCAGATTAAGAAAAAACATAGCCATTTCCATACTGTTATGCTGCTGGAATTTGGTCTCAAACTCACTCATCTCCATATATCTCTCTAGAGCTTGATCCTTTAAGCATTCCCTTCCCATTCCCTATCTCTATAGACTCCCACAAGTCGTTCTTGGCCCGGAGAATAGTAGGGAAGACACTAACGGTTGTCCTAAGTAGATTGAAGAAGAAAACAATCCACGGAAGTCTACCTATTGAGCTGCAAAAAGGTTGGTACTTCTACTCTCTGTGTTTCTGGTTGTTTAGAACAAACATGCTTTAGGAGTAAAATTGATGTAGTTAAGTGCTTTCGATCTTCAATTGCTTCCGCATGTGTTATATGAACATCTAGTGGTTACTATTTCACAGTCTGGTCTTATGCAAACTCATTGCATAAGATACCCCCACTCGCATGTCCCATACACGAACGCGTTGGATCATTGTGTTTGTATCAAATACAAAGTGGGTCATATCCATAGTGTCACCAGGATAAGGTACCCAACCTTATCCTTATACTATAGACCCTTCAGGCTGTCTCTTGAACAGTGATCCCCGTATATCGAACAGTGATCCCCGTATGTCTCCAAATATAGTTCAAGACTCATCCCACAACCTAGGATGATTAGTTTATTGGATTAGGGTTATTTAGGCAAGATATACATAATATAGACAACAACTCTTTATTGAAAAAACATCAAATAATATTTTATTTATGTTCGGTCAATTGTTACATTTACTATCTACGAGTTTTAGGACATAAAACCCAACAAAGGAGCCCTCACTTACACGTATTTTCTTCAACTCAACACCAAAAAGTAAAACATGAAAACCAGTTGAAACCAACACTTCAATCAAAGATGAATTCAGACAAAATTCATCAAGGAAGAATCACACAGAATCACACATGAAGGTAAACAAGAAGAAGGAGAAGATGAACAAGACAGGAATTATAGTGGTTCGGCAACCATGGCCTACATCCACTGTCAAAGGGAGCTTGAAGATTCTATTCAGAGAGAGTACAAAGGAGATTTACAAGTAAGTCACTCATGTAATGTTTTTCTCACACCCACTCTCGATCTCTACTGCTGCTATTTATACTTCTGAGACCAAGATCTTGATATGACAGGACCAACTAAGGAGCTTGTTGGTTGCAATCGTTAATTCAGGTAACTTTCTTAACATACTGATGTTGGGATTGGTGTCCTAAAACTTGTAGAGAGTGATTTGTTCGATAAAGTAGTTATCAAGGTTCATTCAGTAAAGTCGTTACTGAATGAGTAAATTACACGTTAGATAACCCAAATCCAATAAACTAAGATCCCTGGCTATAAGATGAACACTTGAGATTTATGTAGAGTCATAAAAGTGGATCAAACTCGAGTAATAGCTAAAGCAGTCTATAGTATAGGGGTAGGGTTGGATACCTTATCCTAGGGACACTATAAGACGCGACCCACTTTGTATTAGTACGGACGACGTGATCCTGAATTGTCCATGTGGAGACATGCGAGTGGGGGTGTCCTATGCAATGAGTTTGCATAAGATCAGAATCGAGAAATAAGTCACTCTCACTTTGTAACGACGTTTACTGTTGAGACTAACTATTTCATGCGATGACCTAGGTAACTCGATCTTAATCCTGAGCTAACTATGAACTTCTGTTTATTCGGGATTATCCTTTGATTTTCATGGGTGAGAGTGG
The DNA here is from genome assembly GCA_017139565.1 of Luffa aegyptiaca. Taxonomy (NCBI): domain Eukaryota; kingdom Viridiplantae; phylum Streptophyta; class Magnoliopsida; order Cucurbitales; family Cucurbitaceae; genus Luffa; species Luffa aegyptiaca. Next base: position 31,056,485 of record CM029404.1, read on the forward strand.
CTCATCATTGCCAACTCAATAAGCCTACCACTTTGGGGATAAGACTGGGTAGATAGCCAGGGACATAGTACTGCAAAACAGAATTCACTCCTGCCCAAATTAGGGATAGCTAGAGAGGTTGTTCCCGTAAGTGCTGACTCTAGGGCTTGAACAAAGGGATCACACCCTCTCATTGGCCAGAGAGGGACTCAGTTTGGTGGTTGGACCACAAACCATTTGTTCATTAGAGGATCAGTGGGACTTAAAGAACAAGAAGTAACTTCAGGGGTAAAACGAACTTTTGACCTAGCTGTAGTTACGAACAACCTGTGAAGGATCAACTTACTAATCATGGTTATATCAGGTGGACAGAAATATATCTACAGTGAGGGAAGTGCAACTACATGGCTATAGTGGAGTGTCCCGGTAGTTAACGAATGTTGGTTAACTAGGTTAAAAGAGTTTAGTCGGTTAATTTCGGATCGTTGGAGTCCATGATCTGTAGGTCCATTAGGTCCCCCTGCTAGCTCATAAGGATTATACCTTAGAACATATAGTGATGGGAAAGTTTGAATTGTTCAAATTCAGTTTAGGGAATTAGTGTCGACTATATACGATATTATCGACAAAATAGTTTAGTTATGAATTAAACTATTAATTGCGAGAGTAAAATATTTAAATATGATTTAAATACGTTTCACGTGAATAAAGATTCATGTTCGGTGCAAAGTATTAATTTAATATTTGATACTAAATTAATATTACATAATTGATTAAATTGTTTAATTAATTATTGTTTTAATTTAAAAATGATTATGAATTGTTTTTTTTAATTAAAATTGAGATAAAGAATTCAATCTTAGATTTTATGGAAATTCAAGATTAGTGGATTAAATTAGGTGCAATGAATTAATTTAATATTTTGATATTAAATTAATATCATATAATTGAAAATTGTTCAATTAATTGATAATTTTAAAACAATTGAGAATTGGCTTTTAAATTGTAATCCAAGAATGAAATTGATTCTTGCAAGGAAGGAGTTAGTGGATTACACCACATCTATGCAACAAGTATTCTTGAGACACCTCAAAGTTGCATGGCTTCTCCTCGATACACCTATAATTCACTTACCAATTCTTATCTCCATGTGTCTTACTTTGGTGAATCTAAGATGCATGAAATTTCTCTATATGTAGAGGATTAAAAGATGGAGAAATCAGAGGTTTGAAAGTAGTGTTATGTTGCTAGATTTTTCCCTCAAAAGTTCATCTCTCAAATACTCTAAAAGCTTTAAGTGTTCAAGCAAACATCTTCCCTAAATCACATCCCTATAGACTCCCACAAGTCGTTCTAAGGCCGGAGAATAGCGGGAAAGACACTAGAGGTCGTCCATATCAAGTTTGTGATCAAAGGAACCAAACGGAGTTGCTCAATTGGTCTCCAAAAGGTTGGTACTCTTTTGCTCCCTGATTTTTATTCACTGGACAACATGATTTTGTTTCCTAAGGATGAGTCCGAACTCCCCACCAGAACGATCACAACAGGATCCCACTGCACAAACAAGTTGCCTTTCCGCTCATGAACCTCCTATCTCCCCCGAGAGAGAAAACGGGTGTTCAGAGTAGTGGTTGGTCGATATTTAGGATCAGTGGGACTTAAGGAGCAAGAGGTAGTTACAGGGGTAAAACAGACATTTGACCCAACTGTATTTACGAACAACTTGTGAAGGATCGTTACTAATCATGGTTATATTGGGTGGACAAAAATATATCTATAGTGAGGAGAGTGCAGCTACTGGGCTATAGTGGAGTGTTCTGGTAGTTAAAGAATGTTGGTTAACTAGGTTAAAGAGTTTAGCTGGTTAATCTCAGATCGTTGGAGCTCATGATTTGTAGGTCCATTAGGTTCCCCTGCTAGCTCATATCAGACTAAGCCTTAGAACAGTGTGATGAGAGAATTTGAATTGTTCAAATTCGGTTTAGAGAGTAAACGTTAATTATATACGATATACTTAACGTATTATAGTCTAATTATGAATTAAGCAATAGAGAGAGTTAGAGATATTTAAATGTGTTTTAAATATTGATAATATGTATATGATATATATCATGGTTTGAATTTTTATATATGAATAGGGATTTATATCGGATTGAGAGAGATTAGAATTGGTGCAAATAATTAATTTAATATTTTATATTAAATTAATATAATTAATTAAATTGTTTAATTAATTATTTAAAATTAATTTTAGTTAAAATTAATTATTAGAATTAGTTTTTATTTAAAATGAATTTAGAAATAATTTTTTAATTTATGAAATTCAAAAATTACATAATATTTGGAGATGGTGCTTTTTCATGAAAAAAAAAAAAACTAATTTGGACACCTAATCCCTACCTTTCTTTGTTGTCTTCCTGTGATGAAGAGATGCATGATTAACCCTCCTTGTAAGGAGATGAAAAGATTAAAGGTTAATCTACTTTATTTTCATGCTGGAATTTCACTGAAAATAAAACTGCTCTCCAACTCTCATCAGTTCATTTTCTTCCCAAATTCATCACAATTATGACTCCCACAAGTCATTCTAAAGTCGGAGGATAGCGGGGAAGACACTAACAGTAGTCCTCGAAGCGTTCGTGATCAAAATCATCCAACAAGTTCAAGGAATTCAAGCTTCAAAGAGGTTGGTAATTTACCCCCTGTTTTTCGGTTTAAAAAAGAGCATGCTTTTAATCCTAAAATTGATGTAGTTAGAGTGCCTAAGATCCTAATTGCTTCCGCGTGGGTGTATTACACTCCTTCAGATAAAAGCTGGTCCATATAAAAAATTTAATAAACAATTCTTGTCTTAGGCATCGACAAGAATTGTTTATATGGACTTAGTCGACGCCTTTTATTACGACGTTGGTAGAACCTCTATAATTAGTTTCTTTTGACATTGATTTGCGTGTCGAAAGAAGTTTCACTGACACGTTTTCAAGTTCTCCCAACACTTTTCGACGTCGACAAAAGTGAAATATCTTATAGTGGATTAAAATGGAACAAAACTCAATTTATAAGAACAAAAATGGTATTTTAACCTAAAAATTATCTTCATTACAATATAAAGTAGCATCCAAACTTAAGTTCACCAACCCCATCTCTCAACTTATCGTTTTTAAAGTCAATACCTACTACTTTGATGTATAGTATACCACTTAATAGGGTTGAATTAATAAAAGGTCATATGTGTATTCAAAGATGGCGCTTACCATCATTCTTCACATCTGTACAATATATATGCATTTAACTAACAGTCTATTTTAAGCTTGTTTGACTTCAGTAAAGGAAAAACCAAACAGGGAGGAAAACCTTTTTGACCTAGTCAAAATTGTAGGAAGGATTTTTTTTTTTTTTTTTTAATTTATTTTTTATGAGTTAACCATTCCTAGAACCAAACTATTGACCTTTTTGGGAGAACTGAACCATTGACCAAAAATAGGGTCACAATTTGGCTGCATGAAAAAAAAAATTGATTAATGATTTTTCCCAAATTCTTATATATACTTATATTATGTATTTAAATACTATCTTTTTATTAAATTTCTTTTTTGTCTATAATGTTTTGATCATCAAGATCATTTGAACCTCTTGTTTTAATCTTCAAATTTATATTAATAAGAAATTTAATAAAAACTTGACATATAGCTCATATGCTCAATTCTTTTTTTTTTTTTCTTTATTTGATCATTAGATATTTATAAAAATAGATAGACCGATATTTGAAGTCACATGAAGCAGGTTAAGTGTTAACATTCAAAATAATATTTTAAGTATGTCTTAGTTATTTGAGAACAACAACTAAAATAAATTTTATTTAAAGTTTTTGGGACTTAAATAGAATATCCAAAACTTGAAGAAGTAAAACCAAACTCCTTAAAAATAAATATATGACTTAAGTAATTCATATAAAAGAAAAAAAAAAAAAAACAAGAGTGCAAGGACTTTAATTAAGAAAGCAAGCAAATGATATGCCTCAAGTAACATTTTTTTAGTACAACAAATATGAGATATAGAGATATAAATCTCGAATCTCAAGGGAAGGAATAGATGTCAATTACCACCAAGCTATGCGCATACCAACTATTTTAAAAAGAAAATGTCATCTTTCTACTAATAAACTGCTTATTTATTTATTCATCATCGGAAATTATGACTTATTTATGAAAGTATGATTTTTCATTTTCTAATTTTGATTAAATTACTTTTAAATTCTAATTACTGATCCAATTCAATTGCACATATATATACTCCACCAACTAATTGTTAAATCCTTCGTTCTTTATGCATCCTCATTTTTCTTTTAATTCAACACATTGGGTGGGAGATCAATAATATTAACTCATCAATTTTAAATTTTGCTTCCACATTGAAAAATCATTATAATTATTTTCTATTTTCAGTATTTGCAGCTTATTTCTGTTGAAAGGTGAAAAATATATATTGTCCCAATTAAAGAACAAAAATTGAAGTGACCAAAAACTCATAATTTAACTTAAAAAGAACTAGAATAATATTCATTCACAACGAAAGTGTAGAGAAGAAATTCTAAAAAAATTCTCAAAAAAAGAGAGAAAAAAAAGAAAAACAGAAATATATCAGTAAATATTAAAGTCAAGAAATTCATACAAAGCCACCAAACACTTGCATTAGTGCCCGTCTACTTTGACCCTTTAAAATATTAGTATTATTCTTATTTCAGCCATATTCCCACATTAATATATAATACCAATCTTCCGATCTCTTTCCTTAACTCTTACTTTACCTAACACAACGCGCTGCCAAAACCTTTTCCTATTTAAACCACAGCTTCCATTCTCTCTTCACAACTCAGCACGAACCAATTCAAATCCTTGAATTCCCCAACTCACAAACTCCATCTTTTCCTTTTTGACCTAGATTCTCTTTCCTTGTACTAAAACATGGCACAACAGCTTGCTGCTCACCAAAATGGTTCATTAGAAAGCTTGTGTACGAGCCATCAGGATCCTCTCAACTGGGGTGTGGCGGCTGAAGCACTCAAGGGCAGTCATCTGGATGAGGTGAAGCAGATGGTGGAAGAGTATAGAAGGCCTGTGGTGAAGCTTGGAGGAGAGACTCTCACCATTTCTCAAGTCGCTGCCATTGCCACTCGTGATAATGATGTCTTGGTTGAATTGGCCGAGTCTGCGAGGGCTGGTGTCAAAGCGAGCAGTGATTGGGTGATGGACAGCATGAGTAAAGGCACTGATAGCTATGGTGTCACTACTGGCTTTGGTGCTACTTCCCATAGAAGAACCAACCAAGGTGAAGCTCTTCAAAAGGAGCTAATCCGATTCTTGAATGCCGGCATCTTTGGAAGTGGGACTGAATCAAGTCACACTTTGCCTCACTCTGCTACGAGAGCGGCTATGTTGGTGAGAATCAACACTCTTCTTCAGGGCTATTCGGGGATTAGATTCGAGATTTTGGAAGCCATTGCTAATCTCTTGAATCACAACATCACTCCATGTTTGCCGTTGCGAGGGACAATTACAGCTTCTGGGGATTTGGTTCCTTTGTCTTATATTGCTGGGCTACTCACGGGTCGTCATAATTCGAAAGCTATTGGACCCACTGGAGAAACCCTTGATGCAAAGGCTGCTTTTAAACAAGCTGGTATTGATTCTGGGTTCTTTAAGTTGCAACCTAAGGAAGGCCTCGCTCTTGTAAATGGCACCGCGGTCGGTTCTGGCTTGGCTTCCACGGTTCTCTTTGAGGCAAATATTTTGGCTGTTTTATCTGAAATTCTATCTGCCATTTTTGCTGAGGTGATGCAAGGAAAGCCTGAATTCACAGACCATTTGACTCATAAGTTGAAACACCATCCTGGTCAAATTGAAGCAGCTGCAATCATGGAGCACATTTTGGATGGAAGCTCATACATGAAAACAGCCAAGAAATTGCACGAAATGGATCCTCTCCAAAAGCCCAAACAAGATCGTTATGCTCTTAGAACTTCTCCTCAATGGTTGGGTCCTTTAATTGAAGTCATTCGATTCTCCACTAAGTCAATCGAGCGGGAGATTAATTCAGTCAACGATAACCCTTTGATTGATGTTTCGAGAAACAAGGCATTGCATGGAGGCAACTTCCAAGGAACACCGATTGGAGTTTCCATGGACAACACTCGTTTGGCCATTGCGTCAATTGGAAAGCTCATGTTTGCCCAATTTTCAGAACTAGTCAATGATTTCTACAACAACGGTTTGCCTTCTAATCTTTCTGCAAGTAGAAACCCTAGCTTAGATTATGGGTTTAAAGGCACTGAGATTGCTATGGCTTCATATTGCTCCGAGCTTCAATATCTTGCAAATCCAGTGACAAGTCATGTTCAGAGTGCTGAGCAACACAACCAAGATGTTAACTCTCTTGGTTTAATTTCTTCAAGGAAAACAGCTGAAGCCATCGATATCCTAAAACTCATGTCTTCCACATTTTTAGTTGCTCTTTGCCAAGCAATTGACTTACGACATTTGGAGGAAAACTTGAAGAGCACCGTTAAAAACACAGTCAGCCAAATAGCAAAAAAAGTGTTGACCACATCTTCTACCGGCGCACTTCACCCATCAAGATTTTGCGAGAAAGATCTACTTAAAGTTGTTGACAGAGAATATACCTTTGCATACATCGATGATCCATGCAACACTACTTATCCATTGATGCAGAAGTTGAGGCAAGTTCTCGTTCAACATGCACTTGAAAATGGTGATGATGAAAAGAACACAAACACTTCAATCTTCCAAAAGATCAACACTTTTGAGGAGGAATTAAAGACAATTTTACCAAAGGAGGTTGAAAATGTGAGGTTGGAATATGAGAGCGGAAATTCTACGATTGAAAATCAAATTAAGGATTGCAGATCTTATCCATTATATAGATTTGTCAGAGAGGAGTTGGGAACAAAATTGCTAACGGGAGAAAAGGTGATATCTCCTGGAGAAGAGTGCGAGAAGGTGTTCACTGCTTTGTCTCAAGGAAAGATGATTGACTCTATCTTCGAGTGCCTTAAGGAGTGGAATGGAGCTCCAATCCCAATTTGCTAATTCTTTTGACTCTTTGATTAAAGGGGATCAATGATATATGATAACATTTCTATTTTGCTATTATTTTCTTATTCATTTTTCATCATTATTGATTTTATTTTATCAATAAAAAGTCAGTTGTTGGTATCATAACTATTGAGTATGATATTTATGGAGTGGGCCAATTTGTCCTAAATTATACATAGCATATATTGTTTTGAATGAATTCTCCGAATATAATGCATAAGTAAATTAAAAGAAGTTTTTTTTTAAAAAAAAAAAAAATTAAAATCGACTTTAGGAAAACTATAGGCTAACTCATACGTTTTCAATTAATTGGAACTTAACCAATGAATTTAAAACTCAACAAGGAGAAATCAAAATTGTAACAACCGTACAAAAGTTTAAATCAAATCAAATATTTGAATACTCACACCCCCAAGTTGTAAACAATGTTATTGTTGAGAAGTTTGCTCTCAATTCTAGTGGTCAATCAAACAAAGAACATAAAGGAGAAAACAGAGCATACACAATCGATTGCAAGAATAAAAAGATTAGGGTGAGAAGAAAACAGGAACACAAATGAATTATAGTGGTTCCACCATTCAATGTACATCCACTTTCAAGCAGTCGGGGAGAGCCCTAATTTTATTGATCAAGATACAGAGATCTTTGAAGTAAGACTAATGACAAAGGATTAAATCTAATGGGAGAAAGTAGAAATCTAAGTAAACTTTCTCATTTGCTGTCATACTAGCGACTTTAAGCATTTCATTGTTGCACATGAAATATGTAAAATGAATGTTTAGAATTCTTTTATAAAAAGAAATCTTAAAGAATGTGTCTACACAAATTTATCATGGAGATTTATTTCCAAAGATAAAAAGCAAAAGGTTTGCAAAATAGTAAAAGTTCATTTATGAATTAGCCTTTAGATTTTTTGATATAAGGTTTGATAAAAGTATTAAAATTTTATGACTTTAAATAAAAATTAATAAAACTTGTATAGACAAACAAATCATTAATTGTTTAGTGGATTTTTCTCATATTTTATAATGATAAGATTTTGCTCATTTGGAATAATGTAAAAGTTTTATCTAGTATAAAAGGCTGACTAGCTAATAAATTTCAAATGATTGATTTGGAAAAACTTTGTATATTTTGTATGTCCAAATGGAGATTTTAAGGACATAATGTTGACTTTGTTAAGGATAAAAGGCCGTTGGGCCAAATGGAGAAGAAAGGCAGAGATTATGGGCCAGCCCACAAGACTGAGGACAAGCTGCATAAAGAAATATTCCAGAAGGATTGCTGAACGAATTCCTTCATTCCTTAATATTCTGTTAGTTATTCTTCATTCAATGATTTGCCTCCAGCTGTCCTCTATTCTTTATTTGTATTATTCTTTTATTCATTATTATTGGCCCTATCGGTGTATAAATGTAAATCTCCTGAATCCTTGGTGAAATAAGAAATTGAGCATTGCCTCGCCTGAATTTTCTCTCTACTGTTATTTTCTTGAGTTGGTATCAGAGCACAAAATATGACCAGCGTCAGTTCCACCATGAATACCGCCGCAGCCACCGGAACAAATTTCAGCAGCCCGCCTCTTAATCAGCTGCTGAATCAAGTCACGACTATTAAACTAGATCGTGGAAATTTCCTGTTGTGGAAAAATCTCGCGTTGCCAATCCTGCGAAGCTACAAATTGGAGGGTCATCTGACCGGAGAGAAACCATGTCCCTCAAAATTCATTCATGTCGCCGCTCAAGGGGTGAATCCCAACTCTTCTCAAGTCGCAACTGGTGCAGTTGGAGCAACAGGCTCAGAGGCCGTTGCTGGTGAAGCGGCAGACTCCTCCTCGTCCTCGACTACAGAAATTAATCCACTGTACGATTCGTGGATTGCAGTTGATCAACTACTACTAGGTTGGTTGTACAATTCTATGACACCTGAGGTAGCTACTCAGGTCATGGGCTTCGAGAACGCGAAGGATTTGTGGATGGCGATACAAGAACTGTTTGGTGTCCAATCTCGGGCTGAGGAAGATTATCTCCGTCAGGTATTTCAACAATGTCGAAAAGGTTCTCTTAAAATGTCTGACTATTTGCGCGTTATGAAATCTCACGCAGATAACTTGGGACAAGCCGGCAGTCCAGTCAATACTCGATCTCTGATTTCTCAAGTTCTTTTGGGACTTGATGAAGAATTTAATCCCGTAGTCGCTATGATTCAAGGGAGAGTTGGCATAACGTGGTCTGAGATGCAGGCCGAACTTCTTGTTTTTGAGAAGCGTCTGGAGTTGCAAAATAATCTAAAAAGCACCTTGTCACTGGGCCAAGGAGCAGCTGTGAACATGGCCAATGTTAAAGAGGCAAACAATCAGAGGAACCAAAATAACTACAATGTCAGACAAAATGGTTACGGCAGAGGAAATCAAAGAGGTTTTGGAGGAAGAGGACGAGGCAGAGCCCGTGGCTATGGATCCTACAACAACAATAAACCAATCTGTCAGGTATGTGGTAAAATAGGTCACACAGCCCTAATGTGCTATCAACGATTCAACAAGGAATTTGCTGGTCCTATACAAACTCAAAACAGGGGAGATGGCCATAGTAACAGACAAGGTAATCAAGGCAACTCTCTCCAGCCAACAGCATTTGTGGCAAATCAGAATGCGAATCCGTTTGTTGCTTCTCCTGAAACTGTTGTTGATCCTAACTGGTACGTGGATAGCGGGGCTTCCAACCATGTGACTGCTGACTATAACAACTTGGCTAATCCAACCGAATATGAAGGTAAAGAACAAGTAACTATTGGAAATGGTAGTCAACTTAAAATAGCTTCTATTGGTAATGCTTGTTTGTCTGCTGGAAGCATGAAATTTAGTCTGGAAAATGTCTTGTGTGTTCCGAATATTGCTAAAAATCTTGTGAGTGTATCCAAGTTGGCTAGAGATAATGGTGTTTTTGTGGAATTTCATGAAAATTTTTGTGCTGTTAAGGACAAGGTTACGGGCAAGGAGTTGCTGAGAGGGGTGCTCAATGAAGGGCTCTATCGGTTCAATGGTGCAAAGACTACTGCGATAGATATATCTAATTCAGCTACTAACGGCAACAAAGTCTATAGTATAAATAATACTGAGCTTTCTGCTTTTGTTGTGTCTCCTTCAGTAAATGTTGTTTTATCTAGAGTAATATGGCACAGGCGTCTTGGCCATCCATCAGAAAAAGTTTTTGAATCAGTCACTAAACAGTGTAATCTCTCATACAGAGTTAATGAAAAATCTAAATTTTGTGAGGCCTGTCAGTTTGGTAAGGCACGTGCTCTACCCTTTCCTCATTCTAGCTCTCGTGCATCTAGTAAATTTGACCTTGTTCATACAGATATATGGGGACCGGCACCTATAAGCTCAGTTAAAGGGTTTAAATATTACATTCTGTTCGTTGATGATTTTAGCCGTTTTGTGTGGCTTTACCCACTGAAACAGAAAAGTGAAGCATTGGCAGCATATCTACACTTTACAGCAACAGTGAAAACTCAGTTTAATAGCAATATAAAGGCTTTACAGACAGATAATGGCGGGGAATATGCTAAAATACACAAGCTGTGCAATGAATCTGGTGTTCAAATAAGACTCACCTGCCCCTACACATCTCAGCAAAACGGTAGAGCTGAAAGGAAGCACAGGCACATTGTGGAGACCGGGTTAACACTCCTTGCACAGGCATCAATGCCTCTAAGGTACTGGTGGGATGCCTTTTTAGTTGCATCTATGCTAATAAATGGTCTTCCTTCACAGGTTGTTAATGGAAAATCTCCAGTGGAGCTAATGTATGGCAAGAGCATTGACTTCAGTGCCCTCAGGACCTTCGGTTGTACGTGTTATCCCTGTCTTCGTCCATACCAGACACACAAATTTCAGTTTCATACTGAAAAATGTGCTTACTTGGGGCCAAGTCCGATTCATAAAGGTCATTTATGCCTCAGTTCCAGTGGTCGGGTGTATGTCTCACGCCATGTTCGATTTAATGAGGAAGAATTTCCGTTTGCCTCTGGGTTTCAATCGACTTCATCACCTCCTTCCAATATTGAGCTGTCCCCTCCTGTTCATTTATGGTTTTCACAACCACCAACACCTTCTGTTATATCTGATTCACCTAATCAAAACTGCACTCCTTCGGCCAGCCCTTCAAATATCAATAACAGTCCTTCACATATCAGTAATAGTCCCTCCCTGCCTTCCCCACCATCACCCAATGTTCCTACGCTCAATACACCTACTGTGCCACTCATCTCATCCTCTAGCCCTATACCATCAGAAACTCACACCCAGTCTACGCCACCGTCACAAGCCGCTATATTACCATCTGTTGTATCTGATGAGGCTCCTTTAACTGCATCAGCTACTGCTCAACCAATTCATCCTATGATCACCAGAGGGAAGGCCGGTATCTTCAAACCGAAAGCCTGGGTTTCTCAGTCTCCCGTCGATTGGACTATCACTGAACCCACACGGGTAAAGGAGGCTCTTGCTACCCCTCAGTGGCGTAATGCTATGGACTTGGAGTATTCTACCTTGATGAAGAATCGTACGTGGCATTTGGTTCCCTATCTTCCTGGTATGAATATTGTAGGGAACAAATGGATTTTTCGCATCAAGAAAAATCCGGATGGTTCGATACAACGATATAAGGCCCGACTCGTCGCTAAGGGCTTTCATCAGAGTCCTGGTGTGGATTTCTTTGAAACGTTCAGCCCGGTTGTCAAAGCATCCACTATTCGTGTTATATTGAGTGTTGCGGTCACGAAAGGGTGGACAGTTCGTCAGCTTGACTTCAATAACGCCTTTTTGAATGGGAAACTTGATGAAGTCGTGTACATGAGTCAACCACCGGGGTACACTGACTCACGCTTTCCAGGTCACGTTTGCAAGCTAGATAAGGCGATTTATGGTCTCAAACAAGCTCCGCGAGCTTGGAACAACACTTTAAAGACGACACTCTTATCTTGGGGCTTCATTAACTCCAGGTCTGACTCATCTTTATTTGTTTATCGTACTGTATCTGATGTTGTTCTACTCCTCGTATATGTGGACGATGTCATAATCACTGGAAATAATCCTCTGTTGATAGCTCGTTTAATTACTACATTGGACAGTCAGTTTGCACTTAAAGATCTGGGAATTTTAAGTTACTTTCTGGGCATACAAGTTCATTATCTACCAAATGGAATCTTATTAAATCAGAGTAAGTATGTGGCTGATTTACTTCATAAGTTGCAGCTCACTACATTAAAACCAGCCCACTCTCCATCAGTTGTTGGTCACAAACTCTCTCTTCACTCGGGTACTTCTCTTGATGAACCAATTACTTATCGAAGTGTCATCGGAGCTCTCCAATATCTCACAAATACACGTCCAGATATAGCGTATGTTGTTAATCAGCTAAGCCAATTCTTACAGGCTCCAACCGATAGCCATTGGCAGGCAGTAAAGAGGCTATTGCGTTATATTAGTGGAACTCGTGACTATGGAATTTACATTCAGCAAGGTGCAGATTTGGACATCACTGCTTACTCGGACGCAGACTGGGCGACCAACTTAGATGATAGGAAATCTGTGGCTGCTTATTGTGCATTCGTTGGTGGAAATATTGTGTCTTGGGCCTCCAAGAAACAAAATGCGGTAGCACGATCGAGTACCGAGTCAGAATACCGTGCGTTGGCCTTGGCCTCTACTGAAGTTGTATGGTTACAACAACTCATGTGTGAAATTGGCTTTCCAACTCGACGAATTCCTGTTCTTTGGTGTGACAACATTAGTGCCGGAGCCTTGGCTGCGAATCCCGTTTTTCATGCGAGGACCAAACACATAGAGATTGATGTTCACTTTGTGCGGGATCTAGTACTCAAAGGTAAACTTGTGGTTCGCTATATACCGTCATTAGAGCAACCAGCTGATTGTCTTACTAAATCTCTGAGTCATTCCCAGTTTGCTTTTCTACGAACCAAACTCGGGGTTGCCGAGCTACCCTCTCGTTTGAGGGGGAATGTTAAGGATAAAAGGTCGTTGGGCCAAATGGAGAAGAAAGGCAGAGATTATGGGCCAGCCCACAAGACTGAGGACAAGCTGCATAAAGAAATATTCCAGAAGGATTGCTGAACGAATTCCTTCATTCCTTAATATTCTGTTAGTTATTCTTCATTCAATGATTTGCCTCCAGCTGTCCTCTATTCTTTATTTGTATTATTCTTTTATTCATTATTATTGGCCCTATCGGTGTATAAATGTAAATCTCCTGAATCCTTGGTGAAATAAGAAATTGAGCATTGCCTCGCCTGAATTTTCTCTCTACTGTTATTTTCTTGAGTGACTTTGTCTCAAGTATCTTATATTGACAAAATTGTTGTCAAGTATTTGATATGGAACTTCAACAGAATGATAATGTATCATTCTAACGTGAAGTTATTTTATCTAAGAAAGAGTATTCTAGGACTTTTCAAAAGTGGAGAACGTATATGATTAATTATCTACTCTGAGTAGGAGATAATTAATGTATAAAATGAGACTTAACATTTAATATACGGTTGGTTAACATATATAAATAGTATCACCATTGAGTAGAAAATTAAAAACTTTCTCAAATTAAATTGAAATTTTTGTGTATGAAGTAAAATATTTGATCTTTACAAGATACATGGGTTCTTACAAAGATTTAGAGAACTATGTTGAAATCAAATTTATCCAATGTGGTAGAATAAGGTATACAAATTTAAGGTTTTTGTTTCTGAAGCAACGAAAGAACTTGTATGATTATAATAGTTCCTTAAAGATCTAAAAGGTGTTACAGATATGATTTAGTCTATCACTCTTTATAATGATAATAGTGGTGAAAAGACCAATATTAAGGAAATAAGAATACATCACTTATTGAGAGAGAGAAAGCATCATGGTAGTGATCAAGATGATTTTTAGCGACAAACTTTTTGATAAAAAGACTCTCTAGGCTAAACTGTTTAAGGGTCACCTAAAATGTCTAGGATTACGAGACATGTCTTCCTCACTGGCTTTAGTGCAAGTGGGAGATTGTTGGGATTTATGCCCTAAAACCTCATAATGAATGTTTTTACTCTTATTTAATAATTTTTTGATAATTTTTTAATTGAAATTTACATTGAAAGTGACTTTTGTAGCCAATTCAATAAGTCTACCATTTTGGAGACTTGACCAAACAAGGAGCTGGGCAAACATATATTTCATAAGATGAAATTCACTCCTTTCCATATAGGGAAAGTAGAAGAGTAGTTCCCTTAGGTGCTGATATCAGGACTTGAACAATTGTTCATTAGAGGATCAATGGTACTTAAGGTGTAAGATGTAATTATACGAGTAAAATGGACTTTTGACTCATTTGTAGTTACAAACAACTCATGAATGATCGACTTGCATATAATGGTCATATCCATGGACACAACTTGTCCTGCAGTGCATAAGAGTGCAACTCTGGGTCTATAGTGGAGTGACCTATCGTTAATGAACGAAAAGTAATTGATTAAAGAGTTTAATTAATTAATTTTGTATCATTAGAGCTTATAATCTGTAGGTTCATAAGGTCCCCTTGCTAGCTCATAGTAACACTAAAGAAGCAATTTAGTTGAAAGAAATTTTGAAAAATGTTCGAATTAATATTTAATTTGAAGCGTTCAAATTTATATTTAATATATTAGATATATTAAATATAAAAGAGGAAAAATATATTTATTGTATTTGATACTTAAAATATTAAAATGATTAATATATATTAAATACATTAAAGACAAATATATATTTGAAATTTGAATATGTTAAATATATATTATAGGAGATTTGAATGTGATTCAAATAAATAAAGAAAAATATTTTAATTATGGCAAAGATTTGCCCTAGGTCTCTATAAATAGGACCTTTAGGTTAAGTCATGAACTAAAACATCTCCTCAATAGAGAATTTGAATTCTCCCTAAACCTTTTTTTCTTCAATCCCTTGTGAATCTTCTTTCAAATGGCTCCTATAAGCCTTGGTCCTGTGTTCGAGTCATAACAAGGAAGATTTTGTGGAAGCCAACCTTGGAGATTCAACCTCGTTGGAGTTGAAGCAAGAAGATTAAAGACCCACTAGAATTTTCTCCATTATTTAAAAAGATATTTATTTGCTTAACCCAATTTTAGTTTAATTTTAGATAAATCAAAGTTGATTCCAATGCTTTTGCTGCGGGATGAATAGTTAATTCTATTAAGGGAGTCTTGAGTAAGTCCACCGTATTGAGCTTTGATAGAGTTTGTGATCATATATTGGAGTTGTTGAATGGATAGTGAAACGATCAAAGAGAAACATTGTGGTTGATTGTCTTGCACAGTAGTCTTCCCTTTGTCGTGATTTTTTACGACATGGGTTTGACTTAATTCAACGACATTTTGATTCTCAATCTAGCTCTTTAGGTGCTCAATTTGAAAATCTCTTTCTTCAATCGCCTTCATCAAGATGTTGATTTATTCCTGCATCTTAACCATTCTTTCTTCCATAGTTCTTGTCTCAGTCATCATGACAGGCACTATGTCAGAATCAGGTCTGAACAAGGGGTTATACTTTACAAGAAACTTGTCACTAGTACATGCCCCCGACATTATCGTTTCTTTGTTCGCAACGATAGGAGCTTTATCTTCTTGAAACCTCAGTTCATTGAAGCAACAATGAGTAATAGAACCCGTGTAAAAGTTGCTCATGACAACAGTTATTAAAGAATTTTTGAATGACATAATTTCACTTATATTTTGAGATGAGAGAAATAGATGAGAGGTAGAGATGGTCTCACTCAGCATGCCAATTTGTTCACCCGTAATTTCAAGGAAATGGAACACGTGGAATAAACTTTGTATTTGTATTGATTTTATGTGGGTGTGGGGTACAATCTCTCTAATGTATAATCTTTTGATTCTCTCTTTTGTGTATGTTTGTGTTTCACTCGAGGGCTAGAACGCTTGTTCTCGAGTTTGAAGCTTCAATTGATGCTTGAAGTCTTCGAGTCTTAAAGGGTCTTTGGTCTTCAAGGAACGTTCAATACTCAAGGACTTGAGGATTTTAGAAAATCTTCTACCTTCTCTTCCGGTGGAGTCTCTCCTAATTCACTTGTCTTAGTTGAGAGTTTGGATTCTTGAACCTTTGAAATGGAGGAGAACCCACTCTATTTATAGAGTTTTCTATGGGTAAGTGGTTTGGGCTTCAATGACTTTTGGGTTTAGCCATTTGGACTTGGGCTTTATTGATTTTGGGCCTGACCATTTGGATTTAGGTTTGGTTTGAACTTGACCTAAATACCCAGTGATCCAAATCCATATGATCCAATTTTGACCCAATTGAATTTTTATTATTTGATCAAATGGTCATATTGGAGGCATATAGTCTTTCAATTTATAATTTGTCAACTTTGTCTTTAAATTAAATTTGGGATACACGTCAACTTAATTATTTGTAATTTTGTCATTAATTTAAAATAATGACATGTCAATTTGTGATTTTTCAAAATTTTTCATTCAAACTTTATAATTCCTAATTCATGAAACGATATATTTAACTAAATAAAAAACTTTTTTTTTGGTAGCCTGTTGTAGTTGACACTTTATATTTAAATTCAATATATAATTTATCCTTTTTCAAAGACAATAGCTTATTGATATATATTTCTAAAAAAAAAAAAGCTTATTGATACATTATAGACAATAAATAAATATATATATAGTTCCCTTTAATCTAGTTTGCCATACATTTGACAATAATAAGAACAAAATTAATGAAGCATTAGACAATAAATAAATATATATATATTTCTTTAATGAAGCATTTATTAAAAAAAAAAAACAAAATTAATTACAATTAGATCCATATGAAGTGACATTTATAGGTAACAAAGTGTACTTCTAGGGCTAAAAGCCATGAATGTACATAATGGCTTAGTATTATATTGGGGCAGTTGCATAGATGGCAAATTGGACCAAATTAATAGTAAATACAACACAGTTGCAAACTAATTGCATATATAGCACAATTAATTGTACAAGACCAAAAAGTTGTCGTCAGATTCTATCCGTGTCTATCACTGATAGACTCTGATTATTCAGAGTCTACCAGTATCTATTACTGATAGACTCCGATTAATCAAAATCTATCAATGACTATCACTAGTAGATTTCAATTAATCAAAGTCTATCAGCGATAGTCACTGACAGATTTTGATTAACCGAAGTCTATCAGCGATAGACACTGATAGACTTTGAATAATCGGAGTCTATCAGATAGATTATTCTAATTAGCCAGTGTCTATCAATAATATACTCGGATAATTTGTGCTATATTTGTCATTCTTTTTACATTGTGCTATATTTGTAATTATATAATTCTTATTTGTCACCCACTGCAAATTCTCTATTATAATAATAATTTCTTCTTAATCTTGATTTAATCAAGTATAATAACAACAATATAAATAATCATCATTACAACATAAATTAGCATCCATAATTAAGTTTACCAACCCCATCTCTCATCTTATCGTTTTTTAAAGTCAATACCTACTACACACATATGTATAACTTTGTACATTAAATATGTTTGAATCTCACCCGAGGAAAATCCCATCCAAGTCGAAGGAGGAATGCCTTTTTGACCTAGTCTTCTTCTAATTGCAAGAAGAATTTATTTATTTATTTATTTTGAGTTTGGCAATCGTAGAAAGGGGGGTTTAGCCAAAAATCAATTTTGACCCCTAAATTTAAAAGGTTGTATCAATTTTAACCATAAACTTTCAATTTCATCAAATTAAACCTCAGACTTAACAAATTGTATCAATTTAAACCTCAAACTTGCATAAATGTTACAATGTATGCATTTGGTTAACTTTTCATTTGAATTGCTATTAAAACATATAATTGACAATTTTTTTTTTAACTCACATTGCACCTGTGTTAATGTTTTGTAAGAAATTTATTGGAAAAACTCTTTATCAGAAGAAATCAAATGTCCCATATTATTCTTCTCATTATTATCTAAAAAAAATAAAAAAGTTATTGCCAACAAGAAAAATCCAGTAAATGTGAGAAATAAAAAAACTCAAAATTTCTTTATTTTTGCTTTCTACATTTGTACATTCCTCCGATGAGCAAGAAAAAAAAAACAATAAAAGAAGAAAAAAAAAATCCCACAAAGTTCTTAGCAACAAGAAAAAACAAGCAAATATTTGAAGATAAAAAACCTTCAAAGTTTATTTGTTTTCGTAATCTTAGATAGCAGCAAAAAAGCCTTCACAAAGTTCTCAACAACAAGGAAAAATCATCTAAAATAAAGTTTCTCCATATTTTTATTTATAAGAAACCAAGTCAGGTGCAATGGAAATTAAGAAAAGAAAAAGAAGAATTAGTCAATTACATATGGTGGTTCAAACGGAAAGTTAACTAAAGGTATATACATTGTAACACTTATTCAAGTTTGGGGTTAAAATCGACACGATCTGATAAGTTTGAGGTTCAATTTGATGAAATTGAAAGTTCGGGGTTAAAATTAATACAACTTGCTAAGTTTAGGGTGAAATTTGATGAAGTTGAAAGTTCAGGGTTAAAATTGATACAACCCCCAAAGTTTAGGGTTAAAAATGATTTTTTCCTCAATTTTTAGGAAGAAAATTGATAACTGTTCTTTTTTTTTTTAAAAAAAAAAATTACTTATATGTACAACATTTATTTAAATACTATTTTAGCATTTAAATTTTTATGTCTACTATATTTTGATCCATAAAAGACATTTCAACATTTTGTTTTAATCCCAAAATTTATTTTAATAAGTAATTTAACAAAAGCATGGCATAAGCCTATAAGCTCGGTCAATTATTTCTTTATCTTGTCAATAAATGTTTAGATAGACAAGATAAACACTTATCATTATTTTTTTTTTATTTTATTTTTTTTAAATTTCAACAATATAGGGGATGGAGGATTTGGACTTTAATCTCTTAGTCAAAGATATATACCATTAGGTGTAGGTTAATTGTCAAGTTTCTATATATATTTAACATCTTCCCAAATAATATTTAAGGACGAAGACCAAAAATGGTTTTATTTAAAGTTTTTGAGACTTAGGGTCCGTGTGGAATACATTCTTATTTAAATGTTTTTCAAGAATGCATTTTTTCAAAAACATTTTGTATAAAAATTGTTTAGAATTTAAACACTCATATGTTTGGTTACATTTCCTCATAAGTGTTTTTATACACAAGTTATTGTATACTTAAAAACTCTTTTTAAAAAAGTTGGTTTCAAGTGTTTCTCTTAAAATGGTTTATTTTTCAATCTCATTTTCTAATAAGTCATTTTTAGTGGTTGCCAAACACTGAATTTTTTTCAAAATGATTTATTTTCAAAATTAAACACTTGAAAAGTTAAACCAAACACACATTTAAATAGAATATCTTACCATACAAAACTAAAAAAAATTAAAAGTAAATATTATGTAAGTTTTTTTTTTTTTTTTTGAGAAAATATTATGTAAGTTAAGTAATGAATTAATTTTTTTTTTTAAAACAATAAGCATATAGGAAGAGTACGAGGACTTTAATTGAGAAGAGAAAGCAATACAAAAGACAACAGCAAACCAATAATGACATGGCTTAGACTATTTTTGAAACTTGGCTATTTTCTCAAAGAAAAGAGAAAGTGTCAGTCTTTCTACTAATAAATTGTTTACATAGGGTTTAAATATATATTCTAGATTTTTTAATTCCTTCATTACCCCCTTCAAAATCTTGTTTTTCTTTTTTAATTTTGATTTCATTACTTTTCTAATTAAATAGCACATATATATTCCATCAACTAATTATAAATCTTTGTCCGTTTATGTAATTTTCAATCTAAACATAGTTCCATCGATAATGTATCAATTACTATTTCAAAAATCGGTTGAACTCAAAAAGAAGAAAAAAATCTTTAATTCATATGTATCATTTTTTTTTTTTGAAATTCAACACGTGTTGGATGGAAGATCAAATGTGGAGAGGAATAGATGTGTTCACCACTAGGCTTTAGCTCATCAGTTTTAAAATTTGTTTCCACATTGTAAATCATGATAATTGTTTTATATTTTCAGAATTTTCACCTTATGTTTTTGTTGAAAGGTGAAAATTATTGCCCCACTTAAAGAAAAACAAAATCAATTATTTCAAAAAAAAAAAAAAATCAAAAGTCCTTTTACATGTAGGGTTTAATTACAAATATTGCTCCATCAACCTCTTCAAGGTTGTATCTAGTTAGCTTCTATTCTATAGAAAATTATTTAATAGGTGTCTAGAATTTCAAGTATCTATTTAATTCTAATAACTCTAAAAAAGATTTTAGGTTAATTTACGGATTTAGTCAATATGATTGAGAAACGTTTCAATTTAGTCCCCTATAAGTTTAAAAGTTTCGAATTTTGTCCCTTGGTTTTAAAAGATTTAATTTGGTCCCTTGATTTGGTTAAATCTCATCATATATAGGTTGTCTTTAAATTGTGTTTTACCCATTTGAAAATTTCAAGCGTTGTCTTTTATTTATTTATTTATTTTACTTACCTTTGAACTCTTATATAATCAACTAACATGGTTAATTGTCCAAATAGAAAAGTGTTATATGAAAAATCATTGTTAATCTGATAATGGTAGAGATGATTTGTGAAGTTTGACTAAACATTGGAACCATGCATATTGAAACTTTTGAATCAATAGGAACTAAGTTGAAATTTAGCCCATTCTTCAAAAAGAAAAAAAAATCAAAACCTAGTCCAAACTAGATGGATCAAATTGAAACGAAAATCTAAATTATAGGGACCAAATTGAAACGTTGTCTGAACTATAAAGACCAAATTTATAGTTTAGCCAAGTTTTTAGTAGGTCAAACCTTCTATTTTCTACCTAATATAACTTACTGATATTAATTTTTTTTAACACTACATCACACAATAACTGTGTATGATATATTTAAAGAAATCATACGATGAGTTGAGATTTTGAGTGAAATTCTTAAATAATAAAGTCATAGTGAGCAAACAACGTTAACTAACAAAATGTCATTAGAGATTTATTAAACAAAAAATAAAATTTTAGAGATCTATCGAAAACTTTTAAATTTGGGAAACTAAATAGACACACTCATTCAAGTTGAGGGACCATATTGGAAGCTTTTTCTACACTATTGGGTATAGATAGAAAAATCAAGGACCAAAGTTTATAATTTCACTTTTAAAAAAAAAGTTAATTAGAATGATACACATCCACAACGAAAATATACAAAACAAATCTAACAATTTTTTTTAAAAGAATAAAAAAAAAAGCAGAAATATCTTAGAAAGTAATGGAGTCAAAATATTCACAAAAGGCCACCAAACACTTGCATCAGTGCCCATCTACTTTGACCCTTTGAATTAATTATCCTTATTTTAGGGGTTTTTTGGAAATGCAAGGTAGTAAATGAAAAAATTGGGAAAAAACGATGGATTTTGAAAATATTTAGAAAAAGCATGTGTCGGACCTTTTGAAGAGGCGCGACCTGCTTTTTTTTTTTTTTTAAAATCTGTTTATTTGTATATTTTGTTATTGTCTAACCGATTTTTTTTTGTAAATTTCAATTATTTGGTTTAATCATTGTAATAAATGCATAATCATAACATAATAATTGTGTTTTTTTTTTTAATTTCAAAGTATGAATTTTCTCCCATCAAACACACAATACTATTTTATTAAATGTTATTTTCTATATATATATATATATATATATATATATATATATTGCAATTGCTTAAATGTCATTTTTTCAATACACTTTAAATGCCTTTTTTTAATACACTTTAAATGCCTATTTAAAGAAGCGGTTTCAAACCTTTTCATCCTACACACAATCGACGTAATGAACAATTACATGCATAATTTAATACTACACACCACGTTAACGGCCTTTAATGGTTTGTTTTTTTAGAAGAATTGTTTGCTTTTAAAGTGTGAAAACAATGGTTTCAAAAGTTTTTGTTTCTAGTTCATCAACATTTGGTCTATTTTTTTTTTTTTATTATTTTTCTATGAGCAATTGTTTACTTGCATTTTTTTTTGTTGATAAATATGTTATTATGCAAGTTTTTCTCTAATAAATTGGTCTTGAACAAATTGATTGGAATTGTCAAACACCTTTGCATATCTATTTTTTGTACTTTTATGTTGTATTATGTTTATATATATGCATGATTTCTTTTTTTATTCTTTGACGTATTTGAGATGAAGAAGTATTGGCGTTAATAAAATATATATAATTAGTTGATAATAGAATGGTGCTAGAAGCCATGTGGGATAGAACAAATGTATTCAAATTGAAAATTATTTTTTTCACCTATAGAAGAAAATCATGTTACTCATAATCTAGCTAAATTGAGAAAAATAATGCATTGTAGATTGAAGAAGTACCTAAGATGGTTTTGAAGAAGGTGGTTGATTTTGACACGACTAATGTGGGTAGGTTTTTTTTTTCCTCTCATTTTATTATTGAGAAGTGAGAAAATTTATGTTGGATAAGAAATAGGTGTTACCTACATCATATTTTTTTTAGAATAAGTTTTAGGTATATCATTTTAGTGTTTAGTTTAGTAAATTAAACAGAACAAAGTTTGCAATAACTAATCAAAATATATACAAATCCAACACGAGCAAAATCAGAACTCTAATACAAATATGCACTCAACTTCTACCAGAATTTACTCAAATGTGTACATCAAGTATTATACATGGTTTGAAAGCTCTGGTCACTTGATAATTTGAAAATTCGACGACTCATTTCATTACATGTTAAAATAAACACAAGGTAAAATAATCAATCATTTTATAAAAAATAAAATACTATAAATGAAAATTCAAAATTTTAATATATTTATTGTTAAATTTTGAAATTCAACTAAATGATTAATTTCAATAAGCATTTTAATGTATTTTGAAGTTCCAAAACTCTCTTTCTAACTTTTGAAATTAAGATTAAGATAGATTCAAACAATTTTTAATTTCATTAATTAAAGAATAAGTTTATGTGTTTCTTATGAATTTTCGTTGACTAATATGTTTTTCTTTAATGATAGTGTTTATTTCTTCTTCAAGGTAGATTTTAAATTTTACTCTAATTGAGAAAGATTAATTATTTTCAATTTATTCATTTTCATGTTTTTGTTTTTGTTAATATTAAAAAGGAAAAAACCACGTGCATCACATGTGAAAAAAGTCTAATAAAATGAAATTTACAATTACAAATATCATCCTTATGAGTCCTGACTAGAAGATGATCTCCTACTCTGCCTAGCTCTGGATCGATGAGTCACATCTTGACCTCGATCACCTCGACCTCTAATATTTCCAGTATCACCCTGATCTCTAATGTTTATATCCTGACTAATGTTTCTATATGTCACGTACTGATCTCCAGGAGGATGATAAGTATGTGAGGATTGACCTTCTTCCATCGTTCTTAATCCTGGATGGTCGAATGGAGAGGTCGTTGGAAATGATGCAAATGTCGGAGGAGTTTGCATTAGTAAGTCAGGAGAGAAAAATGGGTCTGGGTATGACGGTTGAAAAGGTGATGGTGGTTGAGGCACATACGGGAAGTCATACGGGAATGAATCACCGTATTGCTCCAGTGGATCATTCTGTTGCTGAGCTGGATCATCGTGTTGCTCAGGTGGATCATCTTCTTGCTGAGCAGGAGCACCTTGTTGCTCAACAGGGACCTCTTCATTTGGAAATGGTGCACCCCCGTCCTCATGAAGGATTTTATATAGCGAGGCCATATGTTGGTAAGCCATTCTATCGAGTCTTGTGTTATTGTTCTTGTTATTCTAAAAAAAAAAAATCAATTGAATGTATGAAATTACATTAAATTGTTTTTTTATTTCAACTTATTTAACAAAGTATTACCAGGTAATAGAATGACGCTCCTGCTTTGGTGATGAATCGTCTACTGATCGCTGCGTACCACTGATCATAATTTTGGTTGACGTCAACACCGAACTCGATTGGTTGGCCGAGTATTACATTAGCATGTCGGCCTTCCCAGATCTGGATGGATAGAGCCAAATACGTTGTCCAGTTTCGCTCATGTCGGCCCCGCAAGTTGTATGAGTGCAACACCATATCTGTATTACACGGTATAGGTATGTGTTGCACCCACCCGAATTGTCGCATTGCACGATCAGGAAAATGCCACTCCACTATAAAAAAGCATATCAGTGGACTTCTAGTGGTCCAAATGTCCTGACCAACGAGACAATAGTTGGGCAATACATGGAGCAAGTGTGCATATGGCTCCCATATGATCTGTACAATTATTCAACATAGGGTTAATTTTGAAAATCAAAGGTACGAGTAAACTCCACAACATTATAAATTATTCATTATTTGAACTTATATATACCTGGTTTTGTGAAATCGTATCCAACATGTATCTGTATTGGATTAAGATATGAGTTGGAGTCTTAATCACAGAGAACTCATCATTCCATCTAAAAAAATGTGAAATTGAATATTAGTTTTGTTGTAACAAAATTGAAATGCAGGAAGTAGTTATATTGAGGAAAGGTTCTTACCGAACTGCCAATGGTCGGTCTCCTAGATGGTTTTCATATCGGTGCCGTTGTCGGGGAGCTACGGTAGGGAACCGATCCCACGTCCACAATTGAAGCAGGATAAGTGATCCGCCCAACTCTCTGGCATCTATAACTGAACCCTTGCAGAGGTTCCTGTATAACAACGCTAGCCATCCTGCACCCCAGCTATACGTCCTAGCTTCATCAAAATCTTCCAATAGGGGTAGGTACATTAGGTGCACCCTACTGCCAGACTTGTCGGTAAATAACATGCCTCCGATCAATGATAATATATATGCTCGGGCATAATGACGAAGGTCTTCTTCCTCGGCGTCGTCTGGTAGATGGACGAAATTATTGAACTGAGCAGCTAACCAAGATAGGCTCAGACGAGCTCCATCCAATACCCTATTGGGGACATGAACCCCCATTAAGTCTTGACAAACAGCTAGTCAGTCTTTGTTTACTGACCCTGTTAGCGCCTTCCCCTCAATCGGCAGTCCAAACTGTACAGCAACGTCTTGCAGAGTGATGGTACACTCCCCATGTGGAAGATGAAATGTGTGTGTCTCTTGTCTCCAGCGCTCCACCATCGCAGTAATTAAATGCCAATCTAGCTGGATGAATTGAATACATGCACACCATAAAACCCGGATGCTCGTAGATATGGCTCAATCCGGGGGTCTGGGCTCGAAAACCTTTTGAGGACAACCTCATGACGTCTACAATGCATGGCATTGTAGTAGACATCATCCCAGACCAGTTTAGATCGATGACTGGGCTGTAGGTGTAGAACAGATGGGTTATAGGGACCTGTAGTAATATCATCTCCCATCTATTGACATTTAAGTGTATTAAGAGTAAGTATTAGTTACACGTATATTAAAAGAAAAGAAAACTTTGCACACAATGAATAATATGTTTTATATATCAAAAAAAAAGTTTAGCACTTATGTTACAAATATTTTGTACATAATGAACAAAAATGTAAACAACAGTTCAATACTAATGCAGCCTAATAGCTGCACGATGCGGACAATTTCTTCGGTTATGCCCTTCCTGCCTACATACTCCACATCGTGTTTTAACCCTTGGTTCCCTCCAATCCATCTCGTTTCTTATACGAGAACTGCATGGCCGACCCTTCCCTCTCATCAACTCGACGTTAGGATACACTTTCGGGAAGTTTGGATCAGGCCAACAACTCTGGTCGGGGATTGGTGTAAACTGCGGTGCATAGCGTGCCAAATAATTTGGTAGGGCATAGTGATCTTGAACAAATTTCATGTAATCGATGCCTATTCGTTTGCAAGCAGCGATGGCGTAGGAACATGGAATTCGATATGTTTTCCACTTATTGCAAACACATGACTCCTCATATAACCTCACGTGATGTTTTTTTCCACCTTTCATCGATATTGGGTCTATTGAAGTCGTGACGTCGCAAATACCCAAATCGTAGTCAAACACATTGACTGAGAAACCATTCGCCTTTGCCTCCCATGGAGTTAATATTTCGATTACATACCTAACAATTAGACACAAATTATTATTGAGTTTTATAGAGGAGTAGGAATGAACATTGTGGTTTTATGGAAATTCTTTACCTTGTGAAGGGTTGTCCAGCCTCCAATGATTTTTTAATTTCATGCCGTCTAGTGGCAAAATATTCAACTGTACGGTAGAACGTTGCCTGCACTAGTACAGTGATTGGCAACTTCCTCGCTCCCTTCAGAACGCCATTAATGCACTCCGCAACGTTCGTGGTCAACCAACCATAACGGTGTCCACCGTCATGTGACTGTGTCCACTGTACAGGATCAAGGGAAGTGAAGAATCTCATGCAATCTTTGTTAATTGTTTGAAGCTCCTGCATGCATTCTTTGAACTTATCGACATTAAACTTTGTACCTGCTCGATACACCAACTTCTTCAACGTCTTATCTTTGTACCGTTCGTTGAAGTTGCTTGCAAGATGCCGCAAACAAAATCGATGGTGTGCATCTGCCCAACCGTTCTCCTCATTCCGGATCGCTGAGATAATACCCTTGTGCCTATCCGAAATAAGACATATTCCTGCTCTCTCACCAACCACATGTTGTCGAATCAGGCGTAGAAACCAACCCCATGTATCGGAACTCTCCTCTGGTACAATGGCATACGCCACAGGGTATATGTGTCGGTCGGCATCGACTGATGTAGCAATCAATAATTTTCCCTTGTACTTTCCGTACAAGTGCGTTCCATCGATTTGAAGTAACGGTCGACAGTGCTTGAAGTCCTCGATTACTGGACCAAATGCCCAAAAAACACTATGAAATGTTTTTTCATCAACATTTTCCACCACTTCATTGTCATTGATATTTTCCACCACATCATGTAACCTCCACGCAACTCGTGTGCCAGGATTGGTGAGCTGTAGTATGTTGGTCCACGATGGCAACAATTGGTACGATTCGTCCCAATCACCAAATATGTTATGTATGGCCTTTCTTTTTCCATCCCATACTTTTGAGTATTTCACATTATATCCATATTTCGTCAATATGATTTACTGCAATGTTCTTATGTCTACTGATGGGTTACACTTAACAACGTTATGCACCTCAGCAGCAATAAGGTTGGCATCTAGTTGTCTATGATCTTGGCTCAGCCTTGCGTATACACACGAATGAGGCCCGTTGTACTGTGTTATTTGAAAACACCCATGCTTCTTTAGCCAAGAGCCACGAAGTCGCCACATACACCCTTGACCGTACCGTTTGCACTTAACTGCCCATACCTTTTTGTTCGTTTCAACAACATCAAAATATTGATGACAGAGGATGGAATAACTCCTTATAGCATTCTTCAAATCATTTTTTGTTTTGAAGGTCATCCCTTTTACCAACAAATCATCTCCCCTTACTTCTTTTTCAACACCTGTATTAGGAAGTGAATCGATGGTTGCCATGTCCAGTTGGGTGAAAAACTTCGGGATTTCGTGCTCGCCATACATCTGAGGCTCTTCCTCTCCATCATCATCAGACGGTCCTTCAGTGCTTTCATTGTCAGGTTCTGTTCCAACGTCTTCATTCGTGACCAGGGCCCAGTCTACATTCTCTCCATCCAAATTGTCCACACCGACTTCATCAACATTAGCAACATTCGGGTCATCTTCAGCTTCATCCTCCGGTGTATAATCAGGTTCAGATACATGTTGAACAAGTCTATTTGGATCTATATGATCGATGTTTTGGCGAGGAATAAAGAGCTCTACTCTATTAGGAAGAGGGAGAGCGAGGTTCATCATAAACCTAAAATCAGTCTCACTTCGTAATGAGACAGGAACATAATAAGTAGACCCTTCGAACCCAATAGTGTCGTATCTAAAGATGACTTCCAACCCTTCGGTTCTATCGATCGACAATCCATTGCATAACCATTGAATGAATTGATCGAATGCAATATCACGAGGAACAGTGAACTGAACAGATGGTTCAACGTCATATTCTATACCATTCAGACCGTGCACTATGTTCCCATTCATATAACATAGAAATCCAACTTGTTCCATGATAGTTATGCAATTAAATCTGATATTTAAAAAACACTATGTAAGTAAATAATAGCTAAATCCAAACTACAGTATTCTACAATTATCAGTTACAATTTTTAAGACTTATGCATTTAACAACTATGAGATATTTTAGGGTTAGAGTTAGGGTTTATTGATTTTTTAGGGTTTAGGTTTAGGATTTTTTGGTGTTTAATTATTTTTAGGGTTTAGAATTAGATTTGGGGTTTTGGGGGTTTAATGATTTCTAGGGTTATGGCTAGGTTTAGTGTTTTAGGGGTTTAATAATTTTTAGGGTTATTGCTAGGTTTAGGTTGTTGGGGTTCAATATTTTTTAGGGTTTAGGGTTTTGGGGGTTTAATAATTTTAGGGTTCATGGTTTGGGGGTTTAATAATTTTTAGGGTTATGGTTTGGGGGTTAGTGATTTTTAGGATTTAGGGTTAGGTTTGGGTTTTTTTTTTTTTTTTTTTTTTTTTTTTTGTTTAATGATTTTTAGGGTTTAGAATTAGATTTGGGATTTTGGGGGTTTAATTATTTTTTAGTGTTTATCATGAGTTAGGGTTTTAGTGGTTTAATGATTTTTAGGGTTTGTTTTAGGATTTTAGGGTTTTCGGATTTTATTAACTAAATATTTTTAAATTCCTAGGCTTCTCTTTGGAATTTAAGTTTTTAGGGTGTTTAGCTCAAATATATATCTAATATATAGTTACTTGAATCATACATTATGTAAATCTAGCAATTTATTAAGTGATGCTTATACAACAATGATTTTTCTCTTATGAGTGCACATCTATAAAAAAAACATACTATTTTTCATGTAAAGTAAAATACTAACTAACCTTTCTTTTCTTTTTAATCTTTTTCACTTTTAACCATTTTTTACAAAGTCAGGTTTAGAGATACTTTTTAATCATATATATTTTTCATACTTTTTAACCATTTTTTACTAAGAAACACAAATTAATTACATTAGACTAATACTGTTAAATGTTATTATTTTATATTGATATTTGGAAATTACAAAATATGTTGGTAATAAGAATGCATTGACTATTACCTAAACTGACATCGGCTTACACTAAAGTACTAACAAAACAAGTCTTATCATATAGTTTTCGATAAACGTCCCAACTTTTTTCAAAACCTTTTGCATATAAGGAAAAGTTATAAATAGTTGTTACAATTTACAAACCAAGATAGCATAGTTATACTTTTTCATGCATTTATAAAATAATTCTCAAACATACTCATCTAGGCTTTCTTCTAAGCAATATCATGAACTTAAGAGTGTATAATATACATGTTGCATGATTCTTTTTTCATTTTATCTCTGAACTTGTGGACACCTATAAAAAAAATCATATTATTTATCATATAAGTGGAAAAAAAAAACCAACCTTGTATACGGCTGTAATTAAATATTTTCAAGGTCCACGTGATTTTTTTTTATACAGAATTTCTTCATGTAAAACACAACTCAATATAATTAAAAATAAGTAAAAAAACAAAATTAGTAACATTACAAAAAAAAAAAACGAAAAATACAATGTAATAAAAAATACCGATCTTCAGAATGCAACTTTATTAGAATCTATCCAACGTGTAAATGAACGTTTTTTTTTCAGTAGAGTTTCTTCCTGTAAAACAAAAATCAGTATACATAAAACAAAACTAGTAACACTACAAAATAATTATAAAAAAAGGACAAAAATCACGAAGTATTAAAAAATACCGAGATGTGGCTTCGCTCGAATCTCTCCAAGGTCTGTGTGATTTTTTTTTCTTGTAAAGTTTCTTCCTATAAAACAAAAATCAGTATAAATAAAAAAAATATTAACACTACTAAACAAAAAGAAAATACAGCGAATAAAAAATACTGATCTTCTAAGTGAGTGTATACGGATCTTTCCAAGGTTCAATTTTTTTTTCCACAATCAATCTTGATGTAAGAACAAAATGGAGGGAAATCGTGGGTAATAGAAAAAGGAGGGAGGAAAACGCACGAAAAATCTGGGACTGCCTTCAACAAACGAGTTGTGTTTTCGAATTTTGGAAGAAAAGAAAAATGTTTCTCAGATTTTTTCTTGCCAAAGGATGGTTCTCAGATCTGTTTTTTTTTGGCAAAGATGATTCATATTTAAAACCATGCAACACCTTCCATTAAATGCCCCCACCCACCAACTTTTCAAAATTTTTTCATCTGCATGGTAAACGCACGAAAAGACGCGAAGACCGACTGGACAAGACAACGCTGAAAAACGATGTGACGGTGGTGCAGAGATTCCTGGAATCTCTGCAATTCGCGCCTTCCCCAAGCTGTCGCGCCTCTTCAAGAGGTGCGACATTAACGTCCGTTAACCGTCGTTTCCTTCTGTCTGGTTCCGTCTGGTTTCGTCCGGTTACTATCTCGTTGCTGTCTCGTTACACTTGTCGCGCCTCTTGAAGAGGCGCGACACTTGATTTTTCAAAATATTTTCAAAATCCATCGTTTTTTCCCATTTTTTTCATTTATTACCCTGCATTTCCAAAAAACCCTTATTTTAGTCATATTCCCACATGCCTTACCAAACTTCCTCGCTCTTTCTCTTATAAAACTCAACTTTACCTAACGCAACGCCTTCACAAAAGCTTTTTCTATTTAAGCAGCGCTTCCATTTGTCTTCACAACTCATCAGGAAAAACCAATTTCAATCCAAACCCACAGATTCTTAATTCCCCCAACACAAACTCCAATCTCCACTCTCATTCCCATAGTTTCTGCCTCCTTAGTTCGTTCAATACAAGATGGCACAACAGCTTGCTGCTCACCAAAATGGTTCAGTCGAGAGCTTGTGCAGAAGCCATCAAGATCCACTGAACTGGGGTGTGGCGGCTGAGTCACTGAAGTGAAGTCATTTGGATGAAGTGAAGCGCATGGTGGAAGAGTATCGAAGGCCTGTGGTGAAGCTTGGAGGAGAAACTCTCACCATTTCCCAAGTCACTGCTATTGCCACTCGTGATAATGATGTCGTAGTTGAATTGGTTGAGTTTGCGAGGGCTGGTGTCAAAGCCAGTGTGATTGGGTGATAGACAGCATGAGTAAACGCATGATAGTTACGGTGTCACTACTGGCTTTGGTGCCACTTCCCATCGAAGAACCAACCAAGGTGGTGCTCTTCAGAAGGAGTTGATCCGATTCTTGAATTCTGGCATTTTTGGAAATGGAACTGAATCAAGTCACACTTTGCCTCACTCTGCTACACGAGCGGCCATGTTGGTGAGAATCAACACTCTCCTTCAAGGCTATTCGGGCATTAGATTCGAGATTTTAGAAGCCATTGCTAATCTCTTGAATCACAACGTCACTCCATGTTTGCCATTGCGAGGGACAATTACAGCTTCTGGGGATTTGGTTCCTTTGTCTTATATTGTTGGGCTACTCACCGGTCGTCATAATTCAAAAGCCATTGGACCCGATGGCAAAACACTTGATGCAGAGGCTGCTTTTGAACAAGCTAGTATTGGTTCTGGCTTCTTTGAGTTGCAACCAAAAGAAGGTCTTGCTCTTGTCAATGGCACTGCTGTTGGTTCTGGATTGGCTTCTATTGTTCTATTCGAGGCAAATATTTTGGCTATTCTGTCTGAAATTCTATCTGCCATTTTTGCTGAGGTTATGCAAGGAAAGCCTGAATTCACCGACCATTTGACCCATAAGTTGAAGCACCACCCATGTCAAATTGAAGCAGCTGCAATCATGGAGCACATTTTGGATGGAAGCTCCTATATGAAAACGGCCAAGAAATTGCATGAAATGGATCCCCTCCAAAAGCCCAAACAAGATCGTTATGCTCTTAGAACCTCTCCTCAGTGGTTAGGGCCCTTGATTGAAGTGATTCGCTTCTCCACAAAGTCAATCGAGCGGGAGATTAATTCAGTCAATGACAACCCTTTGATCGATGTTTCAAGAAACAAGGCGTTGCATGGAGGCAACTTCCAAGGAACACCAATTGGTGTTTCCATGGACAACACTCGTTTGGCCATTGCATCAATTGGGAAACTCATGTTTGCTCAATTTTCAGAACTTGTCAATGATTTTTACAATAATGGTTTGCCTTCTAATCTGTCTGCAAGTAGAAACCCAAGCTTGGATTATGGGTTCAAAGGTGCTGAGATTGCAATGGCTTCATACTGCTCTGAGCTTCAATATCTTGCGAATCCAGTGACAAGTCATGTCCAAAGTGCCGAACAACACAACCAAGATGTTAACTCTCTTGATTTAATTTCTTCAAGGAAAACAGCTGAAGCCATCGATATTCTAAAGCTAATGTCTTCCACATTTTTAGTTGCTCTTTGCCAAGCAATTGACTTGAGGCATTTGGAGGAAAACTTGAAGAGCACGGTAAAAAACACAGTTAGCCAAGTAGCAAAAAAGGTGTTGACTACATCCTCTAATGGTGCACTGCACCCGTCGAGATTTTGTGAGAAAGATCTACTTAAAGTTGTTGAGAGAGAATACATCTTTGCATACATCGATGATCCATGCAGTGCTACGTATCCATTAATGCAGAAATTGAGGCAAGTCCTGGTTGAGCATGCACTTGAAAATGGTAATGGTGAAATGAACTCAAACACTTCAATCTTTCAAAAGATTGGTGTTTTTGAGGATGAACTAAAGAGAGTTCTACCAAAGGAGGTTGAAAATGTAAGGTTGGCATATGAGAGCGGAAACTCTAAAATTGAAAATCAGATTAAAGATTGCAGATCTTACCCACTATACAAATTTGTGAGAGAGGAGTTGGGAACAAGATTGCTTACCGGAGAAAAGGTGATATCTCCAGGAGAAGAGTGTGAGAAGGTATTCACAGCGTTGTGTCAAGGAAAGATGATTGACTCTATCTTCGAGTGCTTGAAGGAGTGGAATGGAGCTCCAATCCCTATTTGCTAACCTTTTTCCAGCTCATGGAAAGTACATCATACGTCAACACAGTGAGGCAAATTTATATTATATAAGATAAATGTGTACTCTTTTTTTTTTCTTTTTCATTTTTCGATCTAAATTTCATTTTACCAAAATGAGGTAGTGAATACATTGTTTGTTAAATTGTACTCGTCTAAGAATTGCCATTGTGTTCAATTAATGAGTACATATGCTAATTAATATTTTTTTAATTACATGGACAAGTTTTACCATTCTATAATATTATTGTAGCAAGATTTCTAACCTTTGATCTTTTAGACAAATTTATAATGCTTTTAACTGAAAGGTTAGAAGAAATACTGAATAATTTGTATTATATTCATTCATACAGTATTGAGCCTTATGTATACATGAAATGACTTAAATCAAGGCCAAAATTAAGCCAAAAATAAATGTAAAATCTTTACAATTAAAGGTTGAAATTAAGGCAAGAATACATAAGATGATATGCTCTAATATGCCCCCTCAAACTGAAGACTGATAGGAAGTCAGAAGTTTGCTTCAAAGTGACAAAAAAGTCTGAGAAGATATAAATTGCATTGAAATATCTTTTTGAACCACTTTCTCACGAACGAAATGGTAGTCAATCTCGATGTGCTTTGTTCGAGCATGGAAAACTGGATTATTGGCAAGAGAGATTGCTAAGACATGATCACACCATAGAATGGGAGTAACAATCAATGGAATGTGAAGATCACAAAGAAGTTGTCGTATCCAGTATAGATAAGTTGTTGTAGTTGCGAGTGATCGATATTCAGCTTCTGTAGAAGAGCGGGCGACTGTGGGTTGCTTTTTAGCAGACCAAGAAATAGGGTTGGAGCCAAGGAAGGCAATAAAACCTAATGTAGATCTGCGATCGGATGTATCACCGGCCCAATCAGAGTCACAATATGCTGTGAATGACATATCACCTTGTCGAAATAAAATTCCAAGCTGCTTGGACCCAGAGAGATATCGTAATATATGTTTGACAGCTGAAAAATGAATAGTTGTAGGTTTATGCATGAATTGACTCACTCGGTTTACTGCAAAGGTGATGTCAGACCTTGTAAATGTGAGATACTAAAGAGAACCAACTAGCTGGCGATAAAGTGATGTATCATTAAATAAAGGCGCAGAAGCATATAGATCAACAGAGGTAGACATAGGAGTTAAACAGGACTTAGCAGATGTCATGTCTAATGTGTGAAGCAAATCAATAAGGTACTTAGCTTGATTGACAAAAATGTCATCCATAGAGGTGTGAACTTCCAATCCAAGGAAGTAATGTAATTGTCCAAGATCTGAAATCTGAAGTTCAGTGGCTAATTGCTTCTTTAAGATAGAAATGTATGAGAAGTCAGATTCTGTGACAATAATATCATATACATAAAGCAACAGATATGTCAATGATTTCCTAGCAGAACGTATAAACAAGGAAGGATCAGAAGTGGAAGCAATAAACCCCAAGGTTAGTAGATATGTTGTAAAGCGATCAAATCAAGTCCGAGGAGCCTGTTTAAGACCATAAAGACTCTTGTGAAGTAAACATACATCCGTTGGACAAGATTTATCTTGAAAGCCAGGAGGTTGAGACATGTAGACTTCTTCCTTCAGATGTCCATGCAGGAAGGCATTTTTTGTTGGATTTTATGTCCTAAAACTCGTAGATAGTGAATGTTAACGAATTATACACTTGTATCAATAAGTGTTATTGAGTTTTCTACAATAAAGTGTTATTGTTAATTTAAGTCTAAAATTGCACAATATGACCCAAATCCAATAAACTAAGATCCAAGGTTGTTGATATGTAACTTGAACTAGTATGTGGGGACATACGGGGATCGGTGTTCAAGTAACAACCTAAAAGGTCTATAGTACAGGGATAAGGCTGGGTACCTTATCCTGGTAACACTATGTGATACGGCCCGTTTTGTATTCGATACAGACGTATTGATCCAAGGCATCCATGTAGGAGACATGCGAGCGGGGGTATCCTATGCAATGAGTTTGCATAAGACCGGACCACGAAATAGTAAACCACTAGATGTAACACCGTTAACTAGTTAGGTTACTGTTTCAATAGGATGACCTAGGTAACTCAGTCTTAATCCTGAGTGTGTCATGAACTCCTTCTCACGAGGGATTGTCCTTTGATTAGTACGGGTGAGAGTGGCCTGCATGCCGACTCAATAAGCCTACCTTCTTGGGGACAAGACCGAGTGGGGGGCTGGGGACATGACAACACAAGATGGAATTCACTCCTTCCCGCTTCTAGGAGAAGTAGATGAGTGTTCCCTTAAGTGGTGACTCCGGGTCTTGAACAAAGGGATCCCGCCCTCTCACTGGCCCGAGAGGGACTTTTCTGTTTATTGGTTGGACTATAAACAGGTTGTTCATTAGAGGAGCACTGGTACTTAAGGAACCAGAGGTAACACAGGGGTAAAACGGTAATTTGACCCAACTGTAGTTACGAACACTCGTGAAGGATTGACTTACCATTATTGATCAATATCCGTGGACACAGAAATATTCTACAGTGAGAAGAGTGCAACTGTGGGTCTTTAGTGGAGTGACCCACAGTTAATGAATATTGGTTAACTCGATTAATGAGTTTAGTCAGTTAACCTCATATCATTGGAGCTTCTGATCTGTAGGTCCATTAGGTCCCCCTGCTAGCTCGTAAAGAGTAATTGGGAACAATTTATCTTGAAAGAATTTGAATAGTTCAAATTCGATATGGGAATCAAGTTAATTGTATGAGATACAATTAATATAATGTATGGTGATGCATTATAATATAAAGTTTAATGTGTGATTAAACTTTATTATATGAGAGAATTATATATTTGAAAGAGTTCAAATATATAGCTAATTAAGTATGTGATATTTAATTAGTAAATTAATTAATTAACTGTGAATTAATTAATTATTCAATTTAGTTTGAATTAAATGTGATTTAATTAAACTATATAATATGAGAGATTAAATTAGAATATGATTCTAATATGTAATTAATTAAATATGTGATATTTAATTAATCACAATAATTAATTAATTTTGAATTAATTAATTGTTCAATTTAATTTAGTTAAATGTGATTTAATTAAATTAATAACTATAGATTAATGTGAATACGATTCATATTAAAACTATAGGTTATAAGAGAGATGCACATTTGAATATGATTCAAATGTTTGATTAATTAAATATGTGATATTAAATTGATCGAAGAATTAATTAATTATGAATTAATTAATTGTGTGGTTTAATTAATTTAATTAAATGTGATTTAATTAAGTTTAATTAAAACTATATATTATGTGAGGGTAATGCATTTAAATATGATTTAAATGTAAATATGCTTAATTAATTAATATGATTAGCATATAATTAATTAATTGAATTAATTTTAATTAATTATGTTATCAGATAATCTAATAGCCATCTGATTAGATGGAGGGTCAAGATTTGATCTTGCATCTCCTCACATTAGTTACACGCATAGAAGGGGGTCTTTGCAGGAGGATTCATTATGTAGAATGTCTCACAACTCTCTCACACTCTCATTCTCTCTCAAGAAAAACAGAGAAGTTGATTTTCTCTACTAAAAGATTTTCATCCCAAAATCCAAGATTTTAGAATTCAGTCCCACAACTGAGTTCCCAAACTCAGAGGATAGCAGGGTAATCTTGTGGTGGTGTCCCAAGATTTCAATTTTGGTCCCTGGCATTCAAGAAGGCGTTCTTGAAGAATTCGGAGTCGTCAAACGACGGTGAGTTTGCTTAGCCTTAAATTTTGTAGAATTATGAATTCTGTATTTTGCCAATGTACTAGTATTTTGTAGAACGAAATTAAATTGCGAACGGTCCAATTGCTTCCGCTGTAACGGAATTGGGAATTCCAATCCTTCATTTTTGACATCCAACTGATTTAATGGCCATTTATATTGAGTAACAAGAGCAAAAATTACCCAAATCGTTGGCTTTTTAACAACTGGACTAAAAGTTTCTTCAAAATTAAATCAAAACCCTCGACTTGGTGATAACCTTTGGCAACTAAACGAGCCTTATGTCGAGTAATGGATCCATCAGGATTGTATTTAGTTCGAAAGACCCATTTACAACCTACAACATTCATGGAGGGCAATCGAGGTACTAAAGTACACGTACCATGTTCTTAAAGAGCATTGAACTCCTCACACATGGCACTTCACCATTCGGGATATTTGGAGGCTATTAGATGGGTTTCTGTTATTATTTTAGTTAGAATTTTTTTTATTATATAACAAATGTTGTTATCTGTATCTTTTGGTTAGTATTTTGTTATTTAGTTAGATTTTTGTTACTGTATAACAGTTTTTGTTATGTTTGCTGTGTATAAGTACTCACAGTGGAGAAATGAATGAAGCAAGCAAAATTTTCTCCCATTTCATTATTTTTATATGGTATCTGAGCAAAACTAATTTTTTTTCTCTCCCACTTGTTTATTTTTTGCTTCCTCCTGCGATCATGTCAGTGAATCCAACTGATTCTTCCACTAAGGTTAATATTAGTCCTTATTACTTGCATCATAGTGACACTCAGAATCTTGTACTCGTCTCGGATCTCCTCACTGATTCCAATTATGTTACTTGGAGTTGTTCTATGTTGTTGGCCTTATCAATTCGGAACAAGTTAGGTTTTATTGATGGAAGTATTCCAAAACCTACTGGCGATCTTCTTCAGTTGTGGACCTGGAACAATAATATGGTAATAACTTCGATCCTCAATTCAGTTTCCAAAGGTATTTCATCCAGCATTTTGTTTACTGATTCTGCACAAGCAATTTGGACAGATCTAAAAGATCGATTCCAAAAACTCAATGGTCCTCGAATTTTTCATCTAAAGAGAAAATTGGCCACAATTAAGCAAGAACAGGATTCCGTGATGATGTATTTTGCCAAAATTAAAAGTGTTTGGGATGAGTATGTTACTTATAGGCATGGTTGCACTTGTCGAGCATGCAAATGGGGTGGATACAAACAAATGGAAGAATTTCTACAATTTGAATACTTGATGAGTTTCCTTATGGGGTTGAATGATTGTTTCAGTCATGCTCGCTCGTAGATTCTTCTTATGGATCCTCCACCGCCTATAAGCAAAGCCTTCTCGTTGATTGCACAAGAAGAAGAACAACGTATTATTTTGCCTTCTCCGCCCGTGACTGCCTTAGCAGTTGGGAGTTCGAACAATTCTCTTCAAGGATCCGGAAAAAATTCATCCAATAACTCTCAGAACAACTCATTCCGGCAGCGTCCTCAGAACAATCCTCAAAATAATCGTCCGATTTGCACTCATTGTGGAATACAAGGACATACTATTGACAAGTGCTACAAATTGCACGAATATCCCCCAGGGTATCGTTAAAGAAGCAATCAACGTAATTCAAATACCAATTAGAAAGGAAATCATAGTGCTCATGCTGTTCCAAATTCATCCAGTGGGTCCAACACCAACAATAATTCTTCTCTGACGGATGATACTTTCACTCAATGCCAAAATATTTTGAATATGCTTCAATCGAAGCTTACAAGTGTTAAGACTGAAGCCGAAAACATTACTCAACACATGGCAGGTACTTATTCTCATTCTACGCCTTTAGAAGTTAAATGGATTATAGATTCGGGTGCTTCAGCACACATTTCTTATATGAAAGAAATCTTTGATACCATGGAGTCTGTGAATACTTCTATTGTGCTGCCAAATAATACTCGAATCTATGTTCAACATGCTGGAACTGTGACTCTATCTGATTCTCTACAACTTAAGCGAGTATTATATGTTCCAGATTTTCAGTATAACTTGTTGTTCATCAGTGCATTGTCATCTGACAGCAATATTTCTGTGGTTTTCTCTATTGATTCTTGTGAAATTCAGGAAAGGTTCACTTTGAAGACGATTGGCAAGGGTAGTCTTCAAGATGGATTGTACCTTCTTAAGCATAGAGTTGTTAGTCCTGATGCAACCCAGATTGTTCACTCTAATGTTGTTCAAGCTACTAATTCTGCTTCTATTTGGCATTCCAGGCTTGGTCATCTATCCTTTTCTAGACTTTCTGCACTTAAGAAAACTTTGTTGATTGATACTTCTGGTTTAGATACTTCTTTGCCTTGTTCTGTGTTGTCCTCTTGCAAAACAAAGGCGTTTATCATTTACTCCTCATAATAATCGTTCCAATTGTATCTTTGATCTTATACATGTTGATATTTGGGGTCCTTTTCACACTGCCTCGCATGCTGGACACAAATATTTTCTTACTATTATTGATGATCATAGCTGATATACTTGGATATTTTTGTTGAAGAAAAAGTTTGACGTGCTGAATATTGTTTGTGAATTTTTTAAATTAGTGGAGACACAATATAACAAAACTATTAAGGTGTTTCGGTCAGATAATGCACCTGAATTGTCCTTCTCTGATTTTTTTCGTGCTAAGGGAGTTATGCATCAGTTTTCATGTGTTGAAAGACCTGAACAAAATTCAGTGGTAGAGCGTAAACATCAGCATATATTGAATGTAGCTCGAGCATTATATTTTCTATCTCATGTGCCAATTCATTTCTGG
Source organism: Luffa aegyptiaca (assembly GCA_017139565.1). Taxonomy (NCBI): domain Eukaryota; kingdom Viridiplantae; phylum Streptophyta; class Magnoliopsida; order Cucurbitales; family Cucurbitaceae; genus Luffa; species Luffa aegyptiaca. Next base: position 31,096,319 of record CM029404.1, read on the forward strand.
AGTGAATGCATTTTAACTGCTGTGTATCATATTAATCGTATTCCATCTCAGTTTCTCAAGTGGATTACTCCTTATGAAACCATTTTTATTTCTAGAGATGTGATCTTCCATGAAACCATTTTTCCTTTTCATACTCTCTCTCCTTCATCACAAAAAGATTTTTTTTCTGACCTTGTCCTTCCAAAACCAGTGTACGTACAGTTGCCAAATTCACCAAATGATACTATAGGCACCAATATTCCTACCCCAGAGGCTTGTCCAGCACCTGAACCCCCAACTACAGAACCTTCTGCTTCAACACCAATTACAGAATCTTCTGCTAGTCCCAATCAACTACAAGATTTGCCTCTTATTCGCAAATCTTCTCGCTTAACCAAACCCCCAACTTATCTCAATGATTACCATTGCAGCCTCATCAAAACACTCCTATTCCAAAAGCATCTTCTCGCCATCCTTTACAAAATCATCTTTCATATTCCAAACTATCTCCTGCCTTTAAAACCTTTACTATCAACCTTTCCTCTCACTATGAACCTCAATTTTATCACCAAGCCATACCCCATGACCATTGGAAGCAAGCCATGAAAGCTGAACTTGAAGCCATGGAAATTAATAACACATGGAGTATTGTTCCTTTACCACCAAATAAACACAACATTGGATGCAAATGTATTTATAAGATTAAATATCGTGCTGATGGAACTATTGAAAGTTACAAAGCTCGTTTAGTGGCAAAAGGTTATACTCAACGAGAGGGACTTGATTTTCTAGAGACTTTTTCTCCTGTTGCTAAACTCGTAACTGTTCGAGTATTACTTACTATGGATGTTTCTTACAATTGGCCTCTTATTCAACTTGATGTGAATAACACATTTCTACATGGTGATTTGTTTGAAGAAGTATACATGGATTTGCCTTTGGGTTACCAACCTACGAGGTCTTTTCCTAAGGGGGAGCGTCCAGTTTGTCGTTTGAATAAGTCAATCTATGGCTTGAAACAAGCTTCAAGACAATGGTTCGCAAAATTTACTAATGCATTATTATCTCTTGGTTTTCAACAGTCTAAGGCTGACTATTCTCTTTTTGTTCGAGGCAGTGGTTCTGATTTTGTTGCACTTTTGGTGTACGTTGATGATATAATTATTACTGGTTCCAATCCCTCTGAAATTGCTGTCTTGAAGAAATTGTTGAATGACAAATTTCGTTTGAAAGATCTTGGCTCACTTAAATATTTTCTTGGTCTTGAGTTATCTCGCTCTTCAAAAGGCATTTATGTTTCTCAACGCCACTATACTTTACAGCTTTTAGAGGAAAATGGTTTGTAAGGAGCTAAAGCTGAGTTGCTTCCTATGGATCCTACTTTGAAACTTCAACAGTCTAATAATGATATTTTACAAGATCCCTCTGCTTATCGAAAGATAGTTGGCAAACTTTTATATTTGACAATATCACGCCCTGACATTACATTTGCAGTTAATAAGTTGAGTCAGTTTGTTGCTCAACCTTGCAAGTCACACTTGGCTGTTGTACATCATTTGTTGCGATACTTAAAATCTTCTCCAGGGCAAGGAATTCTTTTGTCTCCTACTCAGTCCTTTCAAATACGTGCCTTTGCTGACTTGGATTGGGCATCGTGTCTTGATACCAGACGTTCAACTACCGGATTTTGCATATTCTTGGGTGATTCCTTAGTATCCTGGAAATCTAAGAAGCAAACCACCATTTCTCGATCATCTGCAGAGGCTGATTACAGGGCATTGGCAATAGCCACTTGTGAAATTCTTTGGCTCTCCTATTTGCTTACTGATCTGAAGATATCTCCCCAACAACCTGCTTTAATTTTTTGTGATAATCAGGCTGCAATCCATATTGCTTCCAACCCAATTTTTCATGAACGGATGAAGCACATCGTGTTGGGTTTTGGCAAAATATTAGAAGGGAGTTTGTCCCACATCAAAAAGGTTCAAGAAAGTGATGGGCTCCAAGTATTATAAAAGGAGCCTATGGCTTTGGTTTCAAAGCATCCCATTTCAGAATAACTTTAAGCTTGTATACTCTAGTAGTGTGAGTGGTATAAAGCTTTGAGAGAGTGTGTTCTTGTAATTGGGGCGGGGAGAGAATTCTTTGTGATTGTAACAATTTTCACATAGTGGATTTCTTTCTGTGAGCCGTGGTTTTTTCTCCGCTTTGGAGTTTCCACGTAAATTCTTGTGTTTCTTATTTTGTTGCTTTATTTTAATTTCTCTATTATATTTCTGCTTATTCCTGCGGTAGAATTGGGGGATTTTTCCCAACACATCGAACTTGATTGTCATTTTATTCGAGAAAAAGTTGCTGCTGGAGTTGTTAAGCTGCTGCCCATTCGCTCCCAGTTACAGTTGGCTGATATTTTTACGAAATCTTTGCCAGCTATCAATTTATTTTCTTTAATGTCCAAGATGGGTCTTGTTGACATATACAGCCCACCTTGAAGGGGGAGTATTAGATGGGTTTTTGTTATTGTTTTAGTTAGAATTTTTGTTATTATATAACAAATGTTGTTATCTGTATCTTTTGGTTAGTATTTTGTTATTTAGTTAGATTTTTATTACTGTATAACAATTTTTGTTATGTTTGCTGTGTATAAATACTCACAGTGGAGAAATGAATGAAGCAAGCAAAACTTTCTCCCATTTCATTATTTTGATAGAGGCTTCAGTGTAAGAAGGTGGATCAGTTTGGATTGAAGTCTCCATGGTGGATAAGAAGGCCTTTGGCTTGAAAATTCCAGAGTTAACCCGAGTTTGCATTGAGTGAGTATTAATAGGTTGTAGTGAACTCACATTATCCTGAACAATATTTTGGGAAGGCAACACAGTTACAGTATCTGAATTCTGACAAAGAGAATTAGCACAAGTAATATTATCGTTTAACGCAACTGTAGATGGACCAGAATTGTCATCAGTGGGTAATTCGGTATGGATAATGGGAATTAAATGGATTTGGGTCAATAGGAGTAGTAAAGGGGATAGGGGTGGCAGGTTGGGAGTTTTGGCTAAAAGGAAAAATGGTCTCATGAAAGATTACATGACGAGAGACTATGAATTTCTTTGTGTGAGGATTGTAGAATATGTAACCTTTGAAATCAAGAGGGTAGCCAAGGAAAATGTGTTGAGATGTTTTAGGTTCAAGCTTATGGTTATTGGTTGGTTTTAATCGAGGATAACATGCACACCCAAAAACTTTTAAATGATGCAAATCAGGAGTGTAACGAAAAAGTTTTTCAAACGGTGAAGACAAATTTAGAGAAGAAGAAGACATTCGATTCATGGGGAAAACTACCGTTGAAAAGGCATAGGGCCAAAATATTAGAGGAACAGAAGCATGAAAAAGTAGTGACATTGCAGTTTCGACAATATGACGGTGCTTGCGTTCTACAACTCCATTTTGTTCAGGAGTGTATGAACAAGACTTTTGACGTAAAACGCCTTTGGAATGGAAAAGAGACGAAATAGAAGTATTGCAAAATTCACCACCACCATCAAATCGAAAAACTTTTAATTTTTTAGATAAAAGATTTTCAACAAAGGGTAAAAATTTGTGAATAATGGCACTTACATAAGATTTGTAAGCTAAAGGAAAGAGCCAAAGTGAATTTGCTAAAATTATCAATGAAACTAACATAGTAGCGATATCCATTAGAAGAAGTAATTGGAGAAGGGCCTCATACATCACTGTGAATAAGTTCAAGTGGTGCGAAAGAAGTAGAAAGCGACATAGGAAATGAAAGCTTAGACATTTTAGCTTGTAAACAACTAGGACAATCATTAGTAGAAATAGAAGACGATAAAGATAGACCAAGACGAGAAAGACTAAAACGTAAAATTTTTGGAGCAGGGTGTCCTAACTGATGATGCCACAAGGAACACTCCTATTTTGCATGAAAATTATAATTTTTGGGGTGCAAACCAGAGCGAGACAGAGCTGATGGACTTGGAATTGGGTAGAGACCATTGTTGGTGGCACCAGTGTATAATGTTTTTCCAGAGACTTTGTCCTGAACGAGGAACCAGTCAGTGTCAAAGATAAAAATGCAATTATTATCATGACAAAATTTATGGACAGATAAAAGATTAGCAACAAGTTGAGGAGCGTGAAGAATTTTAGAAAGAGTCAAGGTGTCAGATGGGTAGAGAGTATAGCACAGCCAGTGTTTTGAATATTTAAAGGTTGACCATTACCCACTGTGACAGATTCTTCACCATTTTAGTTGTTCGATAAATTGAGGTTGGCTAAGTCATTTGTCATATGCACATTGCATCCCCTGTTAGACAACCAAAAGTTGTTATCAGAAGATTGATCTGAAATTGTTGAATTTACCGGCATAACAACTAATTGAGCAAGAGGATGTCGGCCTTGGTAAGAGAAATTCATCCGATTGTAACAATCAAGAGCACCATGTCCAAATTTTGAGCAAATTTCACACAAAATTCGATTTCCAACAGTGTTATTTTGTCCAGACCAAAAGCTGCTCTAGTGGACTATCTAGCAGTATTAATTTAACTGGAATTGGAGCCTGAGCCGAGAATACCACGTCCATTTTGAAACCCAAAAGTCTGCTGTGAAAATGAGCCCAGCGGCGGGCCCATATACATTTTGGTCGTTTGGCCCATTTATGGTTGTTTGCCCGTTTGGCCCATATGCTGTCTGCAGCTGAAAATTAGGGCTCACACGCAAATTGAAACCACACTGTCCTCGTCCACGCGAAAATTGAGGCGCAGAGTGAAAATTAGGCGTTGGATTCTAGGAGTTAAACGCAGTCATGGAAGTCGACGACATCTAAGAAATAGAGACGACGTGAACAGATTTTTCTTTGGCAGTGAGAAGGGCATGAAGTTCTTCAAGGGATAAAGAACCACTGCGTGTTCGTATGGATGTCCGGAAGGCACTGAATTCAGTTGGTAGTCCATTCAAGGTATGAACTAATACTTCTTCTTCATCAATGGAAACAAAAGCTGCAGCAAGCTTGTCAACGAGTTCTTTAATTCGACAAATATATTTCTCTACGGATTCAGATGAAAGTTTCTTAATTTTGTATAAAGCTGAACATAATTCAAGAACATTAGACCTTGTATTTGAAGAGTAACATTTTTCTAAAGATAGCCAAAGATCCTTTGAAGATGTAGATCCAACAACATGTGCAAGAGCAGAGGGTGATAAAGTGGCATTTATTAACGTGATGAGAGCATGATCACGAAAAAACCATTGAGTATATTCTAGACTAACCTCGGTTGTGTCTGTACCTATTGATGTACTGTCCTCGGTTGTGTTTGTACCTGTTGATGTACGAACGAACTTGTTCGGTTTGGGGAGAGAATCATCAATATGCCCAAATAGAGAATGAGCCTTCAAGATGGATGGAACTTGAAATTTCCATAAAACGTAGTTGCTTGAGTCTGAGCGAAGCGACACAAGGTTGCAGATATTCGATAAGAGAAACAGTGGAGAGGAGGTGACGGAAGCAGTAACAATAGATGAAGATGCAGAGTTTGAAGCCATGAGGAAGAAAACCAAAAATCGGTGGGAAAGAAAAAACTAAAAACGCTCTGATACCATGAAAGGTTAGAAGAAATACTGAGTAATTTGTATTATATTCATTCATACAGTATTGAGCCTTATGTATACATGAAATGACTTAAATCAAGGCCAAATTTAAACTAAAAATAAATGTAAAATATTTACAATTAAAGGCTGAAATTAAGGCAAGAATAAATAAGATGATATGTCTAATATTAACTAGTTGAGTTATCTTATGTTAAAAAAAAAAAAAAAAAAAAAAAAAAAAAAAAAAAAAAAACCATTGAGTTATATGTTGTTGGTAATTATTATTTGTTAATTAGAATATAAAATAAGTATTATCTACTAAAAAAGTTGCAGCCTATTTGATGTGAATTTTCTGTTTCCTGCTCATTTCTAAAAAAATAAGTGATTTACTCATTATTTTTGTAGTGTTGTCTCCTTCAATAAAACCAATACTTTTGAAATATCAACTATATTTCAAAAACATATATTATTGTTTTTAGTTTCTCTATTCTTTTTAAAATTAATGCTTTGTCTTTTATTCCAAAAATAAAATAAATGCTTTGAAAAGAAACAATTAGTCAGTTGATGCGATAACCTATTATATATTTTGTTTTTTAGTACATCAACATTTGGGGTGGGGGGATTCGAACCTCGGACCTCATGGTCGAGGGTACATGCCAATTACCTCTGAACTAAGCTCGCTTTGGCAAGCGATAACCTATTATAATCACCATCGCAGACTTACAACAATTAGAAAAATAAAAAAAATAATAAAAGAAAAGCCAAAATCAACTTAGCACAGAGAGGAAATAGTTAGAATAAAAATTACTTTGTTGATGAAAGAGCTAGAGGTAAGAAAAACTAGTTTCTTATTTAAAGTTGGACAATCCATTAGAACGGTTGATCAAATAACTCAACTTCAATGTTTATCTTGCAACCTATAAAGATCCACGATTTAGTAAGACTCGATTTTGTTTTAAAAATTAAAAATTAAAAATTAAAAAAAAAATAAATTTGAAAATTTTGAAATTAAATAGAAACTTTGTTATGGATAGAAATTTTAGATTTGAAATCAAATAGAGGAAATGGATTGACTTGAAATTTATTTTGAAACCAAAATACTTTTAGAATCAAACATTGAAATTAAGAGTTTTGGGATTTAACTTTGATGTCAAATCAAAAGTTCTGAAATTCAAAAGAAATTGGATATTAAAATAAATTTTTAAAATTGGTTTAAAAATATGGAAGCAATTTATTATTTAAAAAAAAAAAGAGCAAAACTTTATTTTATTTTTGATTCTCGATTAAAACTAATTTGAGTTTTAAGATAAAAGTTTACGAAATCAATAATATTCAAATCAATATATTATATCTTTTAAATTAAAATTAATAAGATTTAACAAATTCTAAGTGGATTTACTTTGGCAGCGATCAAGTGGACAAGGATTAAAAGTTTTGGGATCAAGGATGATTTGCACATTGTTTAAAAGTTGCAACCAAATTGACATGCATATTGAGTAATGAAGAAAGCAAAAGGAAAATAACAATATTTGGCTACATACTAGTACGTAGGGATCTCCCTGCATACCCATCAAAATCTTGACAACTGAGAAAGAGGAAGGTAGAAAATGAGAAAAAAAATTTATCTCTCCTAGTTGTCAACATTTTAATGGTGGTATGTAGGGAGATTCCTACATACGTTATGCAGCTAAGTATTTTCCAAGGAAAATACAGGAGTTAGGGTAGAGGATGATGGGCATTCTCGTTTGGAAAATAAACAGTAGGGTCAAGAATCGAGGTAAAAAAAAAATCCACACACAAACTCAACTAATATATTTTCCTACCCAAAAACCAACACAAAGAAAAAAAAAAACTTTAATTTTATGCAACAAGTAACAACGGTTTTTTCTTTTTTTTTTTTTTCTCTTTCACGACTCTTATTCTTCTATTGAATACATCAACAAAATGCAAGAGTTAAAGACAATGCTTGATTGCAATGATTTTATAAGTTAGGTAGATTGTTCAACTTGAAAGTTTAGGTGTGCGATTATAATTGTTGTCGTAAATCCAACTATCACATTAGATTTAAACTATTCAAATAAAAAATTATAAGAAAAAACAAAGTAACAGAGTGTTCTAAAACCTATACTCTCAACAATTTAGATGAATTCAAGTAATCATCAGAAATATTTAAAAAAAATGAATTAGAGAAGAGTAAAGAGAAAAAGACACAAACGATATATTGTTGGGTTTTTGGCAAAATATTATAAGTGAGTTGTCCCACATCAGAAAAGTTCAAGGAAGTGATGGACTCCAAGTACTATAAAAGGAGCCTATAACTTTGGTTTCAAAGCATCCCATTTAGAATCACTTTAAACTTAGTATACTAACTCTAGTAGTGCGAGTGGTATAAAGCTTTGAGAGAGTGTTCTTTGTAATTGGAGTTGAGGAGAGAATTCTTTGTGATTGTAAAAAAAATTCACATAGTGGATTTCTTTCTGTGGGTCGTGGTTTTTCTCTGCTTTGGAGTTTCCACATAAATTCTCGTGTTTCTTATTTTGTTGTTTTATTTTAATTTCTCTGTTATTTTTCTGCTTATTCCTGCGGTAGAATTGGGGGTTTTTCCCAAAGAGGTATCAAAGCTTTAGGTTTGTAATTTCTTGATTTCTGAGTATGCTTTGTGGTTGCAATATTGTCTGATCTTCCACATCAGAAAAGCTTTCTAGAAATAAGCTTAGGTATCGTGAATAGTGTGAGTTGTTCACTATTTGCAGATTAGCTAAGAGTGAAGCATATATGTCAAGCTTTATGAGTCCAGTGAAGATTGAAGTGGAGAAAATGGATGGAAGGATGAACTTCAGTTTGTGGCAAGTGCAAGTCAAGGATGTGTTGATACAATAAGATTAAGCGGTGATGGTGGTCCGGTGGAATCCAATGGTGGTTCCAGTAGAGGTTCTAAGAAGTCCAGCATGAGTGATGAAGATTGGGAATAAATGGATTTGAGAGTTGCAAGTGCAATCTGACTAAATTTGGCTAAGAACATTCTTGCAAATGTGCATGGAATTTTGACAGCCAAATAGCTTTGGGAGAAGCTTGAAGCAATGTATCAGCCAAAGAACATCTCGAATCGGTTGTACCTGAAGGAGCAGTTTTACACACTACGAATGGAGGAAGATGCGAAAATCTTAGATCATCTGAGTGTTCTCAATGGCATCATTTCGGAGCTGGAGGTGATCGAAGTTAAAATAGAGGATGAGGATAAGGCACTCAGGCTTATCTTGTCACTTTCAACTTCTTATGAACACATGAAGCCAACCTTGATGTACGGGAAAGAAACTTTAAGTTTTGCTGATGTTACTAGTAAATTGTTATCAGAGAAAAGAAGGCTGAAAAGTGAAGGGCGTAATTCACAGGAGGATTCAGTGCTAGTAGCTAGTAATTGGAAGAAGAAGAAAGATTCCGTGCAGAAGAAAAGTTGCTGGGAATGTTGACAGTCTGGACACATGAAAAAGGATTGTCCTAACAGAACAGATTTGTCAAAGGGCTCTGGGTTGGATGCTGACGTTGTCTCTCTCGTCAGGGGAGATAGTGAATTCCTCTGAAGAAAGACAGAGTTCATCCTCATGGTATGTCGACTTTACCATGATAGAGAATGTGATGTTAGCGGTTCCACAAGTTTGCACAAGCGCATTGGCTTGGCAGTTATGCAAGGTGTGTAGTGGAAGTTATGTCAATGGCTGAAGAACTTCCCGGTGAGCCAAGTAGGTGGAAGTTGCACCATAAATTTCAGCAAGATTTATCGACATGTGACAAAGAAGAAAATTCTTGGAAGGTGACATTCCAAGTGGTCTACTCTTTATGGTGGAGTAGGTTATAGTTCTTTGAGTTGAGAATTATGATTATCAGTTAATATAATGGTTTGTAGCAAGAGTTGTGGATTCTTCAAATATTTTGTCTAAGTGGAATTTGTTGGGTTTTTGACAAAATATTAGAAGCGAGTTGTCCCACATCGAAAAAGTTCAAGGAATTGATGGGCTCCAAGTGCTATAAAAGGAGTCTATAGCTTTGGTTTCAAAGCATCCTATTTAGAATCACTTTAAGCTTGGTATACTAACTCTAGTAGTGTGAGTGGTATAAAGTTTTGAGAGAGTGTTTCTTGTAATTGGGGTCAGAGAGAGAATTCTTTGTGATTGTAAATTTTTTTCACATAGTGGATTTCTTTCTATGGGTTGTGATTTTTCTCCACTTTAGAGTTTCCGCGTAAATTTTTGTGTTTCTTATTTTGTTGCTTTATTTTAATTTTTCTATTATTTTTCTGCTTATTCCTGCAGTAGAATTGAGAGGTTTTTCCTAACATATATAGTTGTTCAATCATTGAAACTGATCTACATCCATTTTGAGAACCATTTCATTATCTTCAAAATCTTCAATGATAAAAAGAATTTGGTCTCTCTCACTCATTGTAATACCCAAGATTTATCATAGATCTTGTACAAGATATTTGGTCTTACCCCCAATCGTTCTTCACTCTCCCCTTTTTACACACACAATCTCACTCTCAGAATTCCAATGAAATCATCCCCCTCGGCTGAGAATATAGCTCTAAAAATTAGCTACATCTCATGGTCATGCTGAACTCACATGACACGTAGAAGGAATAAAATGCATTATTAAATGGACCACTTTCTGAGCAAAATAACTAACTCAGTGTAGTGATAACAAACTCCAGTAATGTTGATGAATGAAGACTGAAAGACTGAGTTGGAATAATTCAACCACCAACATCTTATAGGTAAGTTCCACTCATAAGAGGAGGAATGGCTCAAAGAGTCCAGTTGGATGTTGACCCTTAGTAGGCTATTACACAGTCAAGAAATTCTTCGGTTGACAACTACTGTATCAAGAAAGTGAAATCTTGACCTTTAGTAACCAACCTTGAGAGTATTCAAACAACTCTCTATGGTTTTAATTTGAACTAATTTGGTCATAGCATATGTTGCATTCTCATTAAAAGCAATCTTCTCCAAGCTAATCTTAGCATCTAAGATTATATCTCTAATAAAATGGAACTGTTCATCTATGTGATTTGTCCTTTCATGATAGGTTTAGTTTCGTGGCAAGAACACGAACACAACACTTTGACTACCTAACATTACCACCACCAGATCTTAAAGGTAAAAAAAAAAAACACCAAAATTAGCAGTTCCCTTTACATACCTCATGAGCCATTTAACAGCTGAACTAAGTGTCAAATCTAGTCTAGTAGACACTATCAGATACATCAGACTACTTCCTACACTTTCATATGGACAGAGGTGTACTAACTAATTTACAATTCAGCATATTAAACTTAGTGAGTATTTTCATAATATAGGAATTCTGAGATAAAGTCATGCTTCCATTTTGTTTGTCCCTTTGAATGTCTGTTCCAATAATCCTCTTAACAACACCTAGATCTTTCATTTCAAAATGTTCACTTAGTTTGTTCTTAAGATGCTAAATTTCAACTTTATCTTCACAGGATAGAAGCATGTCATCAACATAAGCAACAGATATACAGAAGGTTGTTCTTTGTATGTTTAAATAAACACAGTGATCTTGTTTGTTTCTAGTATAACTGTTTGAAGACATAAAAACATCAAATTTTAAATACCACTGTCAAGGGGCTTGGTTTAAACCATAAAAGACTTCTTTAGTAAACATACATTGTCTTATGTTTCTTTAATGACAAAGCCTACAAGTTGTTGCATATATATTGTTTCAAAACCATGATAAAAGGTTGTTTTCACATCTTTCTACTCTAATTCAAGGTCATAATTAGTAACAAGAGAAAGTAAAACATGAATAGAGGAGTGTCTTACCACCAATGAGAATATCTCACCATAATCTTCACCTTCCTTCTGTGTGAAGTCTTTTGCAATAAGCCTAACCTTATAGCAAACTTGTTGAGATGAATCATGATAATGCTTCAATTTATAGATCCATTTACAACCTACCAATTTCTGATTTTGAGGTTTCTTAACAAGTTTCCCAGTGTTATTTTTAATCAAAGAGTCAATTTCCTCTTCCATAGTCTCCTTCCATTTTTCACTATCCCTAGAATTCATAGTTGTTGTATATGACAGGGGTTCTTAATCAGCAAGTTCAACTTCAACATTTGATGCAAAATGTACAAGGTCAGCATTAGCATACCTTGAAGAGGGCCTAATTTCTCTTATTCCTCTCTTTCGAGCAAGACTATAGTTTTGTAAATTTTCTCCTTCAGTGGTTGTTTCCAGAGGTTGTGCTTCAAGTTCTATTTCAAACACCATGTTTCTAGTTTTAGTGTGTTATCAGGTATTGAGTATCCAATACCATCTCAAAGGTGAGTCTCTCAGATGTATTAGTTTCAGTTTGATTTGACACAATTTCATGGCCATTTTACTCTCATTAAACACTACATCCCTACTAATTATACATTTTTCCTCCCCTTTTTCAACACACGACAGCCTGTAACCTTTAACACCACTTGGATATCCAAGAAAAAAAAAACATTTCTTTGTTCAGTGATTAAGTTTACCTTGCCTTGAAATGAGCAACATACCCAAAAATCTTGAGGTTGCTTAAATCAGGAGGGTAACCATACCATTTTTCCATAGAAGTCTTAAGATGGACTCTTATTTATCAGTCATTAAGGCTTTCCCCATAATTTATTTAATAAATTTGCATTATAAAGCAGACATCTGATCCTTTCAAGAATAGTTTGATTCATCTACTCGACTAATCCATTCTGCTGAGGAGTACCTCGCACAATGAGATGTCTCTGAATCCTAGTCTTTGAACACTATTTCTTGAACTCATTACTCACAAATACAAGATCGTTATCAATTCTTAAACACTTCAATTTATGTTCTATCTTATTCTCAAATAATGTCTTCCATTCAACAAACCTCTTAAATGATCATCTACAATAGAGAGAAAATACCTTGGTTTCATCATTGAATTTAAGTAGATAGGTCCATATCCTTCTCGAATGATCATCTACAGAAAATACCTTGCTCCTCCCATAGATATTCTTTGAATGATGTTGTCCTGTATGACACCCTTGTAGATTTTCCATAAATGCAATGCTCACATATTTCCAATGTACCAATCAGATGATTCCCTAATAATTCCTGCTTGTGAAGTTCTTTTAAACCTCTTTCACTAACATGTCCTAATCAAGCATGGCGAATCTTTGTAAGTCGTCAGTCATTGTAGGAAGAAATTGTTGTTGAACCTACTAATGTGCTACCGTCTAGTATGTATAAGTCATTACTCAAATTTCCTTTAATTTTAGCTCCCTTCACAATTTTCATTGTCAAATACTCCTAAGCATAGAAGATTCCTCTTCAAATCTGGTACATACCTGACTGAGGTTAATGACAGTAGAGATTGTCGAGGTCTCTATTCAAATAAAATTTATAATACACTGGTTTCTAACTACCTTACAGTAGAAGTGGCCAGGGTCGAACACACGGAGCAACCATAATTAATTTAGTTAATTTGAAATTTTTCTATTAGTAACCGAGGGGGTTTTGCATGGAAGAATTTATAGGAAGAGAAATTAAAATGCTAAAAATTAAAAGGAAGAAAAATAAAAGGGGTGAATTCGTTAATCTTACCTCGGGATCGTGCAATTAGTTATTCGAATTTCAATTTGGCAATTTCAATGATTGACTCCCTTAACTAATCGAATTATTATTTAATTGTCTAACCGTCCAGTGATTAAGGATCTCTAACCTTTCCAATCCGACCAACGCATCGAAGCCAAAGCTAAATTAGAATTCTAACTAACAACGCAAAATTAATTAGAATCTAACATCATTAAGAGCATTGAATCGTTAGATTGATTCATATAAACTAAGAATAGCCTGGGTTTATACAATTCTAAGCCTAAATTCCTAGATCTATCATGCAATTGGACCAATTGGGATAATGAGATGATAGCACCAAATTAGTGCTAATTAATTTCTGTAAATCTTGCTTATCCTAATGTTATTATTTGTGAAAATTGACTAATTTTGAGTCTTATTGTTGTATAGGTCATTTTGATGTTCTTGGGATCAAGAAGGGCATTTTGGTAATTAAAAGTAGCGAAAGTCAACATGGACCAAAACTCAGCCAAATTCTCGAGGGCACAGAGTTGGGACGTTGTGCTTATAGCATCTCGATGTTGGCTTGTGCAAGCCCGTCCTCCATCAAGCCCCAGCCGAAGCGTCTCGACGCTATCGGTTGACATATATTATAGGATTAGAATTTCCTAATTCCGTAAAGCAGAAGCGAATTGGGACCGATTCGTAGTTAATTATGTTTCCCAAAATACCAGTGCATCAATAATTTCAAAGAAATTCCTAGGCTAAGCAAGCAATTCATTCAGATCTAATCTAAAGAACAATAAGAGAAGCAAAACGTACCGTCGTTGATGTCTCATAACGATCAAGAACTCCTTGAATTCGGGGACCAAATGTGAAATCTTCAACAATTGGGACACCACCATCTAATCTTCCCCGCTATGTCTCTGAGTTTTAGGAATGAGATTGTGGGATCCCGTGAACTTTGAATGGGATGAACAGAGAAGAAGAATTATCATTCTCTACATGTTTTTTGTTGAGAGAGAATGAGAGAGAGAACTCACTGACCGAGAGATCTAACATGATGCTGAGGAGTGTCAAGAAGAGACCCCTCTGGCGTGTGGGATCTGATAACCACTCCACTAATTTGGGGTTTGGTTATTTATTAATTAATCATAATATAAATACATTATAATATAAATTAATTAATTAACTATATAATTAAACATCTCATATTTAATTACATGTGCATTAAATCATATTAAATACACATCCTTCACATAATATATAGTTTTAATTAAAATTAATTAAATCACATTTAATTTAAACTAATTAAACTACACAATTAATTAAATTCTTAGATCAATTAAATATCACATATTTAATTAATCATACATTTGAAACATATTCAAATTTGCATCTCTCTTATAACCTATAGTTTTAATATGAATCATATTCACATTAAAATTAATTTATAGATTTAATCTAATTAAATCACATTTAACTAAATTAAATTTAATAATTAATTAAATATCACCCATATTTAATTAATTACATATTGAAATCGCATTCTAATATTTCTCTCATACATTATAGTTCAATTAAATCACATTTAATTCAACTAATTGAATAATTAATTAATTCATAATTTATTTATTTATTTATAATTATCTATATATTTCAACTCTTTCAAATATATTATTCTCTCAATTTAATAAAGTTTAATCACAAATTAAACTTTATATTATAATGTATCGCTATACATTATATTAATTGTATCTCATACAATTAACTTGATTCCTATAATGAATTTGAACCATTCAAATTCTTTCAAGATAAATTGTTCCTAATTACTCTTTACGAGTTAGCAGGGGGGCCTAATGGACCTACAGATCAGAAGCTCCAATGATATGAGGTTAACTGACTAAACTCATTAGTCGAGTTAACCAATATTCATTAACTGTGGGTCACTCCACTAAAAACCCACAGCTAAACTCTTCTCACTGTAGAATGTTTCTGTGTCCACGGATATAGACCAATACCGGTAAGTCAATCCTTCACGAGTGTTCGTAACAACAACTAGGTCAAATTATCGTTTTACCCCTGTGTTACCTCTGTCTCCTTAAGTACCAGTGCTCCTCTAATGAACAACATGTTTATGGTTCAACCAGTAAACAGAAAGCCCCTCTCGGGCCAGTGAGAGGGCGGGATCCCTTTGTTCAAGACCCGGAGTCACCACTTAAGGGAACACTCATCTACTTCTCCTAGAAGCGGGAAGAAGTGAATTCCATCTTGTGTTGTCATGTGATGCGTTATCGGGCTGAAATGTGGATGTAAGAAAAGATGGTAAATAATGATTAAAATAAATTCAGCCAACGTAGTGCAAGTATACACTATCGCATGTAGTAATAAAAATCTTATAAGTATTCCAAGGGTATCGATCCCACGAGGACTAAATTGGAAAGACAGATTTGAAGAAGAAACTGTTCAAAGATTGCTTAGATAAGGTAACCAAAGAAATAGTTGATGATGATTTTTGAAAGATAAATAAAATAAATAAGTAAAGAAAACAATGATAAATAAGTGAGGTGCTCAATATAGTTTCAACCCTAAGGTAAAATAACTTTAATCATTGCTTATGAAACCTAAGTCTATTCATGCATTGGGTCAGATTTAACTTCTATTTGGCCTTGCTCACAAGAACCATTAGAAGGCAAAGCAAGTACCGTTATGCACATGTCTGTGACTCGACTCCGACATAGATAATTCAAGCATGCAATCTATAACCCTATAGTTGTTATAGGGTGCCTTAGGCAGTCTCGCCCTATAACACCGAATACACTCTTTCGAGCCATTTCTCCTATATCACCTTTATGAAAACCGATATTGTTCGTCCCTTTCGAGATCAAACTCACATAGCATGCAAAGTCTAAGTGATCAATTCAAACTCAGCAAGATTCAGAATGATATTCAATAAAAAGTGACATGCAATGAATAGAACTTAAGCAAATAAACACTTTCAAGCTAAGTTAACCTTAAGGGAATTCACTATATTGAACCCCTCAATGGGATTTAGCTACGCAGGATGGGATAAGATGAAAAAGAATAACTTTTCATTGACATAATGAAAGTAAGAATACAGAAATAATGAAAAGAACAATTGCTGGAAATAAGGTGCAGTAGCTAAAACTAGAGTTTTTTTTCTTTTATCCAATCCTTCTAGAGTTCGTTCGACACTCTACTCTCCTTTACAAATGGGAATAGGGTGAAAATCTCTACAAACACTCAGGTTTGATGTCTAACTAAAGGTTAGAATTCAGTCATCTAAGAAGGACCACTGGCATCCATACTCATGGGCGTCTACTAGGGTTCTATCACCACCCTCTTCTTCCCAGTGAGTTCTGCTTGGATTTCTCTTTGAATCAATGCCTTATATAGTGTGGGGAGTAGTTGAGGAGCCACGAAATAGGTGCTGGTAGGTAGCCCAGTCAGTTTCGAGGTCAAAACAACCGGATAGGTGCCCAAAACTCTCGTTCAAAACGACCCGCGACGGACTCGAAACTCCCTCTCTCTACCCAGAAATGCGGTCGCATTTGGATTTTGCCTTCCCAGAAATGCGATCTCATTTCTGGGAAATTCCAGCTTTCCTCTTTTTTTCTGCATAACCCCAAATCAAGTCAAATTCATATCAAAATAGGTCTTTTTAAGCACAATTAAGCATAATTTGACATATATGACTCTCAACTCCCTATTTCATCAACTTTAACATTTTTAGAGCTCGGGAATAGTAAATTTGATCTAAACATGCAACTTTGACAAGGAATTGAGCTAAATATAAGGGTAAAATAGGTATATTTTTTACCCTTATCATCATGTCCCCAGCCCCCCACTCAGTCTTGTCCCCAAAAAGGTAGGCTTATTGAGTCGGCGTATTGGCCACTCTCACCCATACTAATCAAAGGACAATCTCTCGTGAGAAGGGAGTTCATGACACACTCAAGATTAAGACTGAATTACCTAGGTCATCCTATTGAAACATAACCTAACTATTTCACGGTGTTACATCTAGTGGTATACTATTTCGTGGTCCAATCTTATGCAAACTCATTGCATAGGATACCCCCTCTCGGGCCAGTGTTGGTGGGATCCCTTTGTTCAAGACCCGGAGTCACCACTTAAGGGAACACTCATCTACTTCTCCTAGAAGCGTGAAGGAGTGAATTCCATCTTGTGTTGTCATGTCCCTGTTGGGTTTTATGCCCTAAAACTCGTGGATAGTAAATGTAACATTTGACCGAACATTAATAAAATGATATTTGATGTATTGTTCACTTATTATTGTTAGTATTGTGTTTACTTTGCCTAAATAACCATAATCCAATAAACTAAACATCCTAGGCTGTTAGTATGAGACTTGAACTGTATGTGGGGACATATGAAGATCACTGTTCAAGTTACAACCTAAAGGATCTATAGTATAGGGATAAGGTTGGGTACCTTATCCTGGTGACACTATGGATACGACCCGTTTTGTATTTTGATACAAACACAATGATCCAATCCGTTCGTGTAGGGGACATGCGAGTGGGAGTATCCTATGCAATGAGTTTGCATAAGACCGAACCGCGAAATAGTAACCACTAGCTGTAACACTATTGACTAGTTAGGTTTCTATTTCACTAGGATGACCTAAGCAACTTAGTCTCAATCTTGAGTGGGTTATGAACTCCTGTTCACGAGGAATTGTCCTTTGATTTGTATAGGTGAGAGTGGCATGCACACCGACTCAATAAGCCTACCATTTTGGGGATAAGACCGAGTGGGGAGCTGGGAACATAATCACACAAGATGGAATTCACTCCTTTCCGACTTCAGGGTAAGTAGATGTGTGTTCCCTTAAGTGGTGTCTCCTGGTCTTGAACAAAGGGCCCTGTCCTCTCTATGGCACGAGAGGGATTTTTGTTTGTTGGTTGGACCTCAAACAGGTTGTTCATTAGAGAAGCACTGGCACTTAAGGATGTAGAGGTAATCGAGGGGTAAAACGGTAACTAAACCCAACTGGTGTTACGAACACACGTGAAGGACTGACTTGCTGTTATTGGTCAATATCCGTGGACACAGAAATATATCTACAGTGAGAAGAGTGTAGTTGTGTTCTATAGTGGAGTGAACCACAGTTAACGAATATTAATTAACTTGGTTAATGAATTTAGCCAATTAATCTCATATCGTTGGAGCTTCTGATCTGTAGGTCCATTAGGTCCCACCGGTAGCTCATATAGGGCAATGAGGTAAATTTACTAAGGAAAATAATATAATGTATCAAGATACATTATAATATAAAGTTTATATTTATTATTAAACTTTATAATATAAATTTATTTTGAATATTGATTCGAAATTAATTTAATGGAGAATTGAATATTCGAAGGAGTTCGAATATTAAATTTAAAATATGAATTGGATTCATATTAAAACTATAGGTTAAAATTAATGCACATTGGATGCACATTAAAATTATAGGTTATATGAGAGAAATATAATTGAATATGTGATATTCAATTTAATGATTAATTAATTATATGTTTTAATTTAGTTTAATTAAATTTGATTTAATTAAAGAACATTAAAACTATAGAGTAAATGAGGGAGGTTCATTTAAATATTTATTTAAATGAATTAACTAATTAAATATGATGTAAATTAGTGATAATTAATTTAATTAATTTTTATTAATTAAATTAAATTGATTTTTTGGTTTTAATTTTTTAAAATTAAAAAATCAAATAACTGATTTGATCAGTTACCTGATCGTGGGTTAGAGTCCACGATTCTCTCTCCCTCTTCCCTGACGTATAGAGTGGGAAGTTAGGCTTTTACATTCAGACGCTCATTCTTGCTCTCATCCTCCAGAGAAAATTCTCCAGAGATTTTGTCCTCTCCCATTCCTACAGTAAAGGTTCTCCCACAAGAAAACCTCAACTCTAAGCCCTTAGAGAATACTAGTGGTTCTTTTTTGGTGGTGTTTGTGGAGACTCGTCCAGCAAAGAAGCAAATTTAGGCTGCTGTAAATTCTGCAAAATTCCTAAGGAGAAGGAGACTCGGTCGAGAACGACAACGAGAGTAAGTGTTCCTGCCTCCTATTGATTCACTAAATAAGACCTTGATTAGATCTAGGTTTTTCTTCACAAATTAGCATGTTATCAACCTGTTTTACAGCTTTATTATATGTTATATGTTGCTGTAAATTTTTGCAAACCGTATTGGTATTTCGATTAAACTAGAAAACAGTGTATAATCTCTGAATTCTTCCGCTGCGTAAGGGCTTTTATCCCTTCAGTCCCCAGCCCCTCACTCGGTCTTGTCCCCAAAAAGGTAGGCTTATTGAGTCGACGTACTAGCCACTCTCACCCATGCTAATCAAAGGACAATCCCTCGTGAGAAGGATTTCATGACATACTCAAGATTAAGATTGAGTTACCCAGGTCATCCTATTGAAACAGTAACCTAACTAGTTAACGGTGTTACATCTAGTGGTATACTATTTCGTGGTCCGGTCTTATGCAAACTCATTGCATAGGATACCCTCGCTCGTATGTCTACTACATGGATGCTTTGGATCAATACATCTGTATCGAATACAAAGCAGGTCGTATCACATAGTGTTACCAGGATAAGGTACCCAGTCTTACCCTGTATTATAGACCTTTTAGGTTGTTACTTGAACATTGATCCCCGTATGTCCCCACATATTAGTTCAAGTTACATGTCAACAAGCTTGGATCTTAGTTTATTGGATTTGGGTCATATTGTGCAATTCTAAACTTAAATTAACAATAACACTTTATTGTACAAACCTCAATAACATTTTATTGACACAAGTATACAATTTGTTAACATTCACTATCTACGAGTTTTAGGACATAAAACCCAACATATATAAACATATCTTTTCACGTTTTAGGTTTTCTAAACTCGTTTTTCCTCTGATTTCCGTCGCAACTGTTCAATTCTCTCTATAATTTTTTAGTTTATCTTGTATTCTTTTCAATTTTTATTGTATTTGATTTGATTAGATTAGTTTCTTAGTTATAGGAATGGCTAATCGAGCCCCGACACTTAGTTGGAGCGTTTCAATGTCCGGCTAAGTGTAGATCGTCGTAATTGGGGACTTCGAAAGTAAGTTTGGCATTCCTTTGAGACCCTTGTACTTCAGATTTCATTGAATTATTGTTTAATTAATTGTGTTCTTAATTCTCGTTTGAATTACAATTGGCTTGAATGCTTAGATTGACAACCTATTGTGTTTGAATCAATTGCTTTACTAGAATTGGTAGTGAATAAATCTATTGTTAATATTGATTAAAAGGCGTTTTATCCCAATTGGTCAAAATTGCATGATAGATTTAGGAATTAAGGCTTAGAATTGTAAGAATTTAGGTTTTTCCTAGTTTTATGCATTCTATCCAATGTTTCATCGTTCTTAATGTGATTAAATTATAATTAGTGAGATGTCATTGGTTAGATTTTTAACTAGGTTTTGGCCTCGATGCTTTGGTCAGGTTAGAAATAATTGGGATCATTAATTCCGCTGGCTTTTCCAGTTTGTAGTGAGACAATTAGCCAATATTTCGTTAATAAAGAGAGTCTATGATTTGGAATTGTCAAACTGAATTCAGATAACCAATTGTGTGATCTTGAGGTAAGATTAGTCAGACCATCCTTTTATTTTCCTATTATTTTAAATTCTGCAAATTAATTTCTAGCATTCTCATTTTTCTTCCTCAAATCTTCTTCCATGCCAACCCCCCCTCCGGTTACTAATTAAAGAATCTTAAGTTAATTTAATTAATTCGGTTTCTCCCTGCGTTCGACCCCAACCACTTCTACTGCAAAGTAGCTAGGAACCGGTGAATATAAATTCATTTGATCCGAAGCCTCGACAACATTCGTTTATTATGTGCCTTTAGTCATGCCCATTTGAGTTGACTTTGGTCAACCAATGGTATTTTGGTCTTTTCACCACCATTTAAGCTCGTTTCAACCCTAAATCGGACCCAAGCCTCTATCATAGACCTGCATACATATTATAATCATTTTGAAGTATTTTGCACAAGGAATTCAACGAAGATAAACGTTTTGGGTAGGAATAATCATACAAGCATTTAATGTTATCAGTTTATTCTCTAACCTGCCCATCAAACATTTTGACTAGAAGGTTTACTATTCCCATGATACAACACTTATGTTGGTTCCCAAGAAGTACTTTTATTCCTTCAATTTCCTCAAAATTTTGGAACTCCTTCAATTTCCTCAAAATTTTGGAACTAATGTCGGTTAGGAATCATGTGAAATGAACATCGTAAATTTAATATCCATTCAAAGTTAAAATTCTCAACTGAAATAGTCAAAACCTTAGTAGTCTCATGGTTTTTAGTAAGGTTTGCATTGTTAGAGTCTTCATCCTTTTTTTTTTCTTTTTTTTTTTTTCATTTTTCCTCTTATTTTTGAGCTCATAAAAATTTCTTATGATATGGTATTTCTTATGACGATGGTAGCATTTCTTGGTCTTATTTTGAGACTTTGATCTCCTTCTACTATTACTTCTATGAGACTTTTTTTTTTCAAATCGACCCCTAGTCATTTGAGTTTTGTTTTCTTTCCATTTATTTTTCTTGATTTCAAGCTCTTTGGATCTCAAGGCATTGAGAACAATGTCCAACGTTAAGCTATCTCTCTCATACTTTATAGTTGTTTTTACCTCATCAAAGGCATTAGGGATAGAATTCAATTGGATTATTACTTTATTTTCATCTAACATCTCTTCTCCAATGTGACTTAAGTCTAGAACTATCTTGTTAAAATCATCAAACTTCTGTTCTAAGTATTTATTGATATCTATTCTAAATAAAAAGAATTTTTCTTTATTATAAAGTTTATTAGTCAGAGACTTAGTTAAATATATGGAATCAACTTTATTCCATACCTCTAAGGCAGTATGGCTTCATGAACTTGACGTAGCACATTGTCGGCAAGATAGAGGATGATGAACGGAAGGTTATCTCATTGATTTCATCAAGTTTATTAGCTTCCATTGTCGTAGCCAAAGTCTTCTAATCAATGCTTTTAACACCTTTTGCTGAACAAGAAGCGCTCACATCTTCTTCTTCCAGAGAGAAAAATTTTCCTTGCCATCAAATCTTTCAACTTCAAATTTCACTACCATTTTTAATCTGCTTTGATACCAATTGTTGTAATAAATTCAACCATCACAATATATTTAAACTATCCAAATCAAAAATAGCAAGCAAAAATAGAGTAACAAAGTATTCTAAAACAAATACTCTCAACAATTCAAATGAATTCGAGTAATCAACAGAAAGATTTTAAAAGAATGAATTAGAGAAGAGCAAAGAGAAGAAGAGGTTTGATCACTCAAATTGATCTACATTCACTTTGAGTCCCATTTCACTATCTTCCAAAAATCTTCAATGATATGGAGAATTCATACCTCTATCACTCACTGTAATACCCAAGATCTATCATAGGTCTTTTATAAAATATGTGGTCTCACCCCATCATTCTTCACTCTCTCCTTTTTACACACACAGTCTCACTCTCAGAATTCCAACAAAATCATCCCCTCAACTGAGAATATAGCCCTAAAAGTTAGCTACATCTCATAGTCACATTGAACTCACATGACACACAAAAGGAATAATTAAAATACATTATTAAATGAACCACTTTCCAAGAAAAATAACTAAATCAGTACAGTGGTTACGAACTCCAGCAATGCTCATGAATGGAGACTGAAGGGTTTGAGTTGGAACAATTCAACCACCAATATCTTCTAAGTAAGCTACCACTCATAAGAGGAGGAATGACTCAAAGAGTCTAGTTGACTTTAGTAGGCTATCACACACTCAACAATAACATTGCATACTATTCAAGGTTGTTTTTGTATTTTTCCTAAAACAAATTTATTGCAAAAGATAAAGGAAAATAATAATAAGTAAGGGAAATTTCATTTTGGTCCTAATTTTTTTGTTTTGTTTCTATTCATTTCAAAGTAATGTTTTAATGTCCGAGGTTTGGAAAATGGTTATGAATGGTTGTGCTTGATTTTTTTTATTTATTTCACTCTATAAATACCTTTTTTACTAATTAAGGACTCTATTAATTTCTTTTAGCTAATTGGATTTTGTTGACTTAATTCTTTCTCTCTTTTCCCTTTTCCTTATCCCTCACTCTCCAACTCTCCAAAGTTTGAACAAAGTTGCAAAAGAGGGAGATTTTTTTTTTTTTTTGAAAAAGGAAAAACCAGAATCAACTACCAAAGTACCATTAGGCAATACAGACAACCATTGAAGAAAGCATTCATTCCTCCACCCAACTCCATCTTCCACGTGCGGAAGAGAAGAAATCCCAAAAAACCCACAACAATCCCCAAACACAGTGTCCGCCCTAGCAATTTGGTGGGCTTCAAAATTGCTCGATCTCGAACATTTAGAGATGGAGAAAGATTCTCCTAAACAAAAATCAGCAAAAGAGGGAGATTATATATATATATATTATTTTGTCATCTCATCACCTCATTTAAATAGAATCCAATAAACAAGTTAACCGTAATATCACTTTTTTATTAGGCCAATTAGCAAGCAACTAAGCTAATACACCATTGAAAACTATTTTCAAATCTCAAGATCTAGAATGTTGGTTTTTACTCAAATTTATAAAAGGGAAGCAAACAAATTAAATTTTAAAATAAAAAGGAAAGGAAATTAAGAAAAAAGTAGATAGAAAACTTGATGTAAGGCTAATGCAAAGACATTTTTACACAAAAAGTACCACAATTCTCAAAGTAGTCTTAAAAGTACCATAAAACTCCTAATATTTTATCTTTGAAAAACTGCCAAAATCTGCCAAAAAGTTTGGTTACAAAACGTAGGCTGCGCTGGGCTGACTTAGACTGCCATGTTCATTAAAATGCTGCCACGTGGACAAACTTTTTTTGTTTAAAATCTGCCACCGATAACCACCTCCATATCTTATCCTTTAAATTGGATATCCATTTCTCTTCCTCTTCCAAGGAACTCGCTGAACCTCCATGGAAATTGGAGAGAAAAAGTGTTCATCAGGTTATGGCAGGCCTCCATGGACATTCAGAGGAAGGTAATTAAAGGGCTCCATTTACTTTTTCTTCATTGCCTTTTTTGCTTTCCAATTCTCTGTTTTGACATTCCCCATTTTTCAGGGCCTTGTATCAACTGCATCTTGTGAAGGGGAAAACTGCTCGAGCATGTATCCCAAAGGAGTTGAGACTCGTTGAAGCATTTGGGTAGTCTTTAATCACTGAGAATTAGTCTAATTACTGTTTTTTTGGAGATAAATTATGACCCTGTTGTCTGATTTTTCAGTTGCCAATTGAAATGAATTAGTGTTTGTTCAATGTATGCTTAAAACTGCTGTTGCTCTCTCTTTCTCTTTCTGTCTCTAGTTATACTCTTGGTGGGTTTTTTCTTGCAAGTTATGATGAAAGTCCAGCAGGAACTTTTGATGAGGTGTGCTTTCTGCCTTCTCTTCTTCTTAACCCTTTTTTCTTCTTGCGCAAAAATAGTGAAGAATTGGTGCTTCTGCTAACATAGAACCCATGTTTTGGTTGGTTTTGGTTTTGATTTTGGCAGCTTGTGGTAATTGCTGGAATTGTTTGGAACCGTCCAACCTCCTGCGCGTATGCTTTTCTGTTACCCTTTTTTCCATTGATGATGAGGGGAAAAGATATGGTTACTTTGTGGGTGAATAGTAGAAAGTTAGTGGGATAATAATATTGTAATTATGTTTGCTAGATTAGTTTCTTAACAGTTCATCAGGTCCTAAGTCTCATCATTGAACCGGTTATTAAGTGGACTCGGTTTTCATGGACCGGTCTGGGTCTGGGGAGTGGTAGCAGAGAAGGGTTTGGACTTGGTTTCAATTTTGCTCAAACGTTTGAATGATGGATAGAAACAAAACAAGTTAAAGGGGTTTTCAAAAACATTTGAATTTGGGAAGACCCAAGAGTTTTTTTTTTTCTTCTTGATCGTTGAATCTTACTTGGTTTTCTTGTCTGAATGCAGATGGGCAGCTAAGGTTCTAGTGAACAGTGTTGAAGCTTGTGATCATGGACGAAAGGTATGGCATATGAAGGATTTTTGTTGATTTCTGAAGCTTGACTTTTTATGGAATTTGAAACGAATATTTGTGGACTTTTTACCATGCCATGTTTGTTTCTGGAGTAATTGATTTGAGGATTGTGAATATTATTTTCTCCATCTGTCTTTTAGCTCTCTTCTATGACTGAATCGTTGGAGCCAAGAACTTTCTCTTATTCTCATATTTTAGCATTTTTTACCCCTAAAATGAATGAGGGCGTATGTCAGAGCCCAGTAGAAATGATACTTATAATGTATTGATTCGCCCAAGATACCCATTCTGCCCTGTTCTTGGTTTTATCCAATGCGACATATTAAACAGTTTGAATTTTTCAAGGTATATGTCTGATATATATTCAACTAGTTAATTTCATTCCGATATTATAATTATCCCGCTGTTTCACTATGTTAAGGGGTGGGGCCAAAAATTTTCTTAGGGAGGAACAAAATTTTACGATTTAACTTGACATATATATAATCGCCCAATGATTCAGTCAGATAATTTTCTTAACATGATATGAATTGAAAGACCCTCCTTTATTCGCTTCACCTTTGATCTTATAATACTTAGGGTCTATTTGAAATGACTTTCTTGAAATGATTTTTAAGCACTTAGAAAGTCATTTCAAACAAACCCTCAAAAATAAATTCAATTGTCTTAGTTCTAACTTTCCAATATGGTATCCAACTGATAACCTGGCCCTAGAAGGGGATCTTCTTTGCCCTCCCCCTATCAACATTGGTAAGTTTTCAACTGTTGACTACCACATATTAGCCAAATTATTATGAAGATGCTGGGCCATGCTTCTTTTCTAAGTTTCTCTTGTAGCATGAATTTCCTGTGAAAAGGCACTTACGAAATATTGTAGACTTTGGGATTCCATAGAACCTGATGATTTATTCAGCAAAGTGCTAGGCAACTATTGAAGCTATATATAGGTGATTTAAAGGGAGTGTGGTAACTTGGTTAAGCAGTTCAGCACCATAGGCATAGTGTCCTTTCTCTTTCATACAATGAAATTCAATGTCTAGTCGTCCCATAATGTCTAGCTTGGCTAGACGTGATTGCTCCCCATTTGGGGAAGGGGTGATATTGCCTAGGACTTTCTGCATCAAAGCTGCCTCAAACTTGTAGCTCAATGCTTCAGTTTCTACAATGAGTTCCTTTGGGTAAATCTGGTAGTCAGCTTTAAATTTTAAAATGCTTCTTGTGCTGGGTGTAGTAAGGCCAAGTCTTGTTGCTATATCATTTGACAAATCAGAGTACTGTAAGGGTCTGACTATTCTAAAATGATATACATAATTAATGAAGATTGAATTACCAACAAGAGTGTTAGACACGAACAAGTTACTATTCTATTTTCTTATGAAACAGCCCTATTTAAAGATTCTCACTTCAAGATTCCTTTAGGTAAACTCAACAATGGAATGCAGTTATCCTTTATTCTTATACATCTAGAAATCTAAACATCTTCATTTTTGGCATCCGAATGAACTTGTACTTGATCTCCCTAGGAGTTTGAGGCTCCTATCAGTATAACATCCATATTGATCTTTTGTGATGGATGGCATTTGGCATCCAAGTGTCTTACCTTTTTTTTCTTCTTTTTTTCTATTAACCTTAGCTGCATTATCTCTCTTGCAGGAAGTCGGGCTTCCAAGTCAAGTTGCTAAGTTTACAAAAGTAAGCTACAATTTTTGATATTATGGTTTTTCAATATGTAATTCATGGATACATATTTGATCAATGTTATAATGTTTTGAACCCTTTTATTAAGAAGTATTGCAACAGCCATTCACAAGAATCATTTTTCTCGATAGTATTGACAATAATCATCCAACCTCCAAATGATATGCTCCTGATCATCTGGGACTCACTCTAAGATTGACTAAATATACACTTTCTATTTTTCACGTTTAAAGCAACATCAACCGAAACCAATGTACTAAATGAATATGATATTTCTGATGTGAAACAGAGGATTGAGGCAGTTCCAAAGCAACAGAATCAAAGAGGACTTCTAAACTCCTTACGTGGAAATAGTAATTTCTATAACCAAAAGAATCAGGAGCATGTCCAAGTGACTGAAGTGAAGGGTCCAACTTCAACAGATGTCTGCAATATAAACCTTTCAATTTCGGGTGAGTTGCTTAATTATGGAGCCAATATTAGTTAATACTTCTTTTGAAAGAGAAAAAATAGCTCTGCTAATCTCATCCACCGTTCACCAATGCCGGATCTTTGATGTGTTCCTCATATTTCTTCTGCATTATCTTCAGATTCTTATCATCTGATGAAATTTTGTGAATATTCATAGAAAAGTTGCATCACTAAAATTTGAATATGCTGAAAATTTACGAAGACTAAAAACTTTAAAGGGACTATACATCTCAGTGCTCTAGGATTTGTGTCAAACAAAACTCCTCTCTGCTTTTATGTCTTGGTTCTTTTTTCATTTTTGAAAAATTGTCTTCGCTATTATTGATTATTGATGTGGGATGTTGAACACATTCCATGTTGCATCTAATCTAACTGTGATAATCTTTGTTATTGATGTGGGACGTTGAACACGTCCCATGTTCGACGAAAAATAAAAAAATAAAATCATAAAATCGAATGCCCTACGTCAAAAATGTTAGTTATGCTTTTAGTGGTTGATGACATGTTCTATATCTCCTAATTTCAAAGAGTAGTGGGCAGTTCTTTTTGGTAGTGGCAAGTTATTGTTGTAGTAGTTGAGTGAGAAGTTTTTACCCGTTAGTGCTTTAGTGGATACTCTATTTTTTTTTCTCCTTTTGTGTGTATTAAAAGCCTATATAAAGGTCTCTTTCAGTGAGTCCAAGTGTTCTGAGCACTTTGCTTTTGTT
The DNA here is from genome assembly GCA_017139565.1 of Luffa aegyptiaca. Lineage (NCBI taxonomy): Eukaryota > Viridiplantae > Streptophyta > Magnoliopsida > Cucurbitales > Cucurbitaceae > Luffa > Luffa aegyptiaca. The sequence continues at coordinate 31,124,535 of CM029404.1, forward strand.
CCTGTAATTGGTAACTATTCTATCAGTGTGATATGCAACTAGTAACGTTTTATTTGGAAAACAATATGGATAGAAAACAACTCTATTCAGTCATAGGTCGGAGACTATCCACAAAATGATTCTACTATCTTAACTCTCTCTTTATGTCCCCCAAACATATACTTCTTTCAACCAACTAGTATCGAGGGTCCCACTGCGTTCACAAAATATACTCTCCGACATCTAACCATCCCTATCTTGGCTCTAACTTCCATGTGTATTTCCCCATTGCCTCTTCCTCGAACACGTAATGTGCTCGGGTGGCCTGTTGAGCTTATTGCAGTGGTTTATGACATTTCTTTTCCTTGTTCCAAGGAGTAGTGCACAACTTTTATGAGTAGTTGAATTTTCCTGTTCAAATAGAATGCCCCTTGTGTTTCTGATAACAAGCTGATGATTGCAGTTCCTTTCAGCAAATGGATGGGACCAGCTATCAAAATGTCTCTTCCAAGTTATAGGTAACCGTATCTACCTAGAATTTACAAATGTCGTGTTTGCCAAATTCCCATTTCATGGCTTATGACAGTTTCATTGTTCTAAAATCTCAGTGGGCATACAGAATATACTCCTGAGCTGCTCAAATATTCCTGCCAAATTCGATGCCGGTTTGTGTTTCTGATTTGTGGTTTTTAACCCTCATCACATTTAAAGATTTTAATTTGTTTAGTGGTGGATGTATCCTGAAAACCGTTTTTTAGGACTAGTTTTAAGAGATATGTTGAAAACAGTTATGTTCAATATTTCTGTGAATCATTGGATCACTTATATACATTATTTTCATTTAGGGTACGAGCAATAAAGCCAGCTACCGTATCGATTGAACTTCCCGGGCAAAACGACAGAGCACAAGATTCAGACCGCCACTCTCACATGACAAGAGCTGGAGATGGTGCAGAACAACATGAACAAAGCCTCACCACATCTGTACTGTTGTCAAAGCCCATACTAGCTTTAGAGTTTAGTTGCATGGAAATGCAAGTCCAAGCTCCCACTGTTGTTTCTCAATATTTTAAACACTCTCTCAGAACACCATGAACACATTTCATTCCATTCCATTCACAGTTAGATATTTGGAAAATTCTTTGGCAGAAGTGTCGTACAATCTGAAATACAGCACTAATAAAACTCTCTTCTCACAAAGTTCCAACAGCTTCTCATTTTGTCTGAAATGAGCTTTAACAATAAAATGACTGAAGATAAAGAATTTACAGAATTCATGGAAGGTGACAAAAAGAGCTCTTTCTCTTTTTAACATAATTTTCTCCTTTTTACTGGTGATCTTTACAAAAAATCTTCCACTCCAGTGTGATGGCACTGAGGGATATACATGGAAAAGAAATATTCACTCTCAGATCATCAGCTTAGCAATCAAACTTCACTCACAACCACAAGCTCAGCCTGAATTATCGAAACTGGACCGATATGATCAGAAAGCTTCAGGGAGAGGCTGACTTTCCAAAAATGACTTGAACAACACCAGTGATCTTTCAGGTTGTGAAAATGGTGCTTCATGTGATGCCCCTCTGATTGTAGCAAAGGAAAGAATATTGCCATAAACTTGTGTCCACCCACCGACCTGAAGAGCAAAAAACAATTCAAAGTCGCTCGTATCTCAAATAATTCTTACTTTAAAGTCGACACAAACAAGAAGTTTTATGGAACAGTTTCTGGGGTTGTTAGGCAACAAGACTTACCTGCTGTCCCTCAAACCAGACTCGGTAAGGTACGGTTGTTTTCAGTCCCAGCTCGTTTGCCAGTTTGTGAACAAGAGTTCTACTTCCTGTGAGTGGAATGACAGAATCTTGATCTCCACTGCAAATTCAAGATGTTTGATGCAGTCAGCTTAAACAGCTGTAGGATTGAAGAGTATCCTGATATGAACCCGAGAAGCGTTTCACTTACCTATAGACCAGCACTTGTATTCCTGCGTTGATCAGTTTCCCCAAGATGTTGATAGTTGGTATCTCCAGGTCCAGCAGCTGGTAATCCAGAATGCTATCAATCACAAAAGAAAAACGTCAATCTGAAAGAACATCAAACTTTATGAAAGTACATCAAGCTTTTCCATTTCAAATATCTTAGTGGACATTGTTAGTATGAAGAAGTTTGCATTACCTGCTGCAAACAGCCCATCTTCGCACTCCCACAAGGCGTGCATGGAGTGCCTTGTGTACATCTTGCCTATTGAGATAGTTAACAGTTTCGTCCTCCACACAGACATCGACCGACTCAGTTACTTGCTACACAGCAGAAATTGGAATTGAAGAATTGTGAGATCCTGAGAAAACGGAAGAGAAGTGAATTAACTGGTTCACTACTCACTTGAGGGTTGAGCACTTTGGACTGAGAGAACACAGACGATATGCATACATCAAGGGTAACGTCATACTTGTCAACAAATCTACTGGTTTCTTTGCTCACTTGGCTCATCACCCTTGAGCAAATGGGTGAAACAGACCCCCTGTAGTACTCACCCACATACCGAGAGTAGTTGCACACTGCCGTGAACATTTTGAACGTCGAATCCGATATTAATCCATGCGACCACAGGAACTCAGCCCTCGAGTTGAAGTCAGTGGCAAAATCTAGAACCGGATTGCCAATCTGCAAATCAAGTGTATGTACGTATAAACAGTTAGTTAAAGTGTTGAATCTAGGGGCAATTCAAACATGATATTGAAACAGAGTTCATGTGTTGAACTCATTTGAGGGGAGTGTTAATGGTAGTTTAATTAGATCTGAGAAAAAAAAAAAGATCTGAGAAGAAATGGTTTGAATTTTCTTTCACTCACAGCAATGCCTTTGAGGTTGAATGAGGTTCGATTAGATTCGAGCATAAGCTCTGCCAGTTGGGGAACATAATGGCCTACACAGATCACGAAAGTGATTATGAGTATGCTTTTTCTTTTGAACCAAGGAAGATGCAATCTTTAGGAGAAATAGTAGCATACCAGCATAGCTTTCTCCTGTAATGAACAAGCTTCTGTTTCTGTAATGTGGGAATCTGACAAACCATTTCTCCAAGAACTCCAAATTGTCCCTTGCTGCAGATACATCAAACATAAACATCAACTCTCAGCCACTCAAAAAACAAAACAAATTAAAGAAAGAAAGCTTTTTTTCTTTTTAAGAAAAAAATACAAAAAACACCTCCAACTAGCTACAGTTTCAGCCTCAGACTTTCCCTTTGAATAATTACACTCCAAAACTTATCAAATCGTTGTCCCTATCGCCCCTTTTCAAAGCACCACTAAACGTATAATAATTATTCAAAATGAAAGTCATTTAGGGTGATTTTTGTAATTTTCTTCAACTATGAACAGTGTCACTGAAAATGGTATCACTCAAAAGTGCAGTTTCCTCCAAACAAACAAACAAAAAACAAACCCCAATAAAATAAAACAATAAAAAGAAGAAGAAAAGGAAAAGAAAGGAAAGAAAAAAAACAAAAGGCAGAAAGGGCAAGGAAACATTTTCCACTTACTAACAAACAAAAGAAAGAGAGGGACCAAGCAATTAGGAAGTGGAGAGAAGTTGACCTTGAAGTGCCCTTTCTTTGGGGTAGGAAGTTATTTTCAACAATGTGGAAACTATCATCATCCCACTTTACAAAAACAAAAAAAAAAAATTACAGAACAAAAGGTCGAAAACAACTTCATGATTCCACATTTCCCCACCTGTGATTTTGTCACCCACAGCCTCATACGAAGAAGTATCAGTAGAATACGAAAACCCAACTCCCACAGGCGTCTCCAAATACAACATGTTCGCTTCTGAACATCAAAACAAACAGAGGAACAAACCAAAAAACCAATCAACACCCACAAATCCTCAATACAAAACCAAACCCATTTCATCAAACACTTAGCAGGCACTATAACCAAAACCTGTATTCCAACTGTGCTCATTCCGGATCAGAACCTCTCCTCGAGGCCGAAACGGTCCATTTTCAGAAAATGCCCCAACTCCCAGAGAAGAACATCCAGGACCTGCAAAGAACAACAACAAAAACCAATTCACAAAAAAAAGAAAACCCAAATGGAGATGAATCAATCAACCGATTTCTGTGAAAATGCAGAACCCAAATACCTCCATTAAGCCAAAGAACGAGGGGCTTAGAAGGAGGATCGACTTGGGCCTCAGCAAAGTAGTAGAAGAGAGCCTTCTGATCGTGCTCCCCAACATGGACATAGCCAGAATACTGAGGAAACCCGACGAGGGGTTGACCAGGCAAGGAATAAATCTTATCCAACAGAAATGGAGAAGGTTCAGCTTTGGGAAGAAAGTGAAAGAGAAGCAGGAAAGCAAGGGGGAATGCAGACATGGTTAATGAAGAAAAAACCCAGAGGTAGAGAGAGAGAGAGAGAGAGCAAAAGGGATGGATTGAAGAAGTGAAATGGAATGGTATAAAAAGAAGAGGGTGTGTTGTTTTTTGTAATGATTATTATTCGAAGATTGGACCCCATTTTTTTTCCAATTGAACAGTGGGAACATGGCCACTGTTGAACTCCAGGTCTCTCTCTCTCTTCTGTGTGTGTGTTGGTATTGGTAATGGTAATGGTGTGGGTCTGTGTGTTGTGAAAATGAAAAGAGAGAATGATATTCAAAAGTCTCTTCATTCATTTGTATTTGTTTGTAAGTTTCTAAACCCAAAAGTAAAGGACTACTGTTTTCTTCTCTTGTCTTCTTCCTTCACTGTAAAATTAAAAATCAACCATCCAAATTTTTACTCTGTGCCACCGCAGGATCCTCATGATTCTCTTTGTAATTTGTTTCATTTATACGCATCTTTCTCTCTAAATATTCTCTCCCTTAAATTAGGTAAATATTCTCTTCCTTCTATTTACTCTCCGCCAATAAGAGCAAAGCTCAACTGACATAAAAATTGTATTAGCAATCAAGAGGTGTGTGGTTCGAGTCTTTGTCTCGAACATTGTTTTCTTAATTCTTCTAGTTAAATTACCTCTATATTTGAGCGATTCAAACTTAAGATTCCGAAAATGTAGGGTGAGAAAAAATTGTAATTTGATTAAAGAAAAGGATAAATGGAAAAGGAAGGAATGGTGGAATGTGAGAGAGAGTGCAATTATGTGAGTTTAGAAATGTAGAGAAAAGGGTGTATTAAATCGAGGAAAAAGTATGATACATCATGACATGAGGGAAACATTGTCAGCAGCCTGAGAGTCTTGTGCTAACATTTTGCTTTTCCCATCTCTCTATTTTTCCCCAACTGATTATTACTCCCTCATATTCCATTCTACCGGAAATCTTTCTTTCTTTTTCTTTTTTTTTTTCTTCTATTTTCTATTCATTCACACTCTAATTTAATAGTTGGTTGAAAATTTCTTATTAACTTTTAACAATGTTGTTTATTTTACCATTCTTCTTTCTATTTCTCTCTTCTGCTTTGAAAATTCGATGGCTATGGTCCTTTCATGTGGAATTGAACAAGTCTCCTCTAGACATCAAATATGCAATCTTTGCAGAAGCAAAAACTCTCTTGCAATGGTCATAGTTTTGTCCATTTTCAAATTAACTTGGGTGTTAGGTTGCAGTCTTGTAATCAGGGAATGGGAGATTTTTCATTCCATTTCACTCTTTCTCCCACTTATCATCTCTTTGCGGGATTTGTTCCCTCTTCAACTCAGTGCTTTATAGATAGTCATTTTTCATTTCCCTTCATACATGAAATTGAACTCATCAAAATACACTTCGACCCTCCTTTCATCACTCTCTCTACTTTCCTTTTTCCTATTTGTCATGAAAAAATTAATAATAAGACAATGATTTAACTGGATCGGTGTTATTGCTTATTCCCTCGCCAATTAGAACATAACTCAATGGTCAAAACATCTTTACTCCTTCTAAAAGTTTGTAAGTTCGAGCTCACATCCTGTAATTGCTAATCGAAATCATTCATAAAGAAAAGTTTAAAAAATAATTAAAAAAAAAATCTGATCCCCTCTTCTCTTCTTTGTGTTTGCTTCCCCCTTCCCTACCAAAAAGAGCCCACCCTGTCCCATTTCCCATTTCCCTTTTATCCATCTGAATTTCATCCTCTTTCTTTTCCCCTCCCTCACCATAAATGACAGAAAAGACAGTTGTTCAACCATCTTCATTTGTCAACACAAATAATAATGTATTTTTTGAATTAAACTGGAGTTCAAATTACTTAACATTAATTAATTTCTTTTATGCCCAACCTTTTTAAATATAATATTATATTATAACCTATAAGTGGATCGGTAGATATTCAAGTGTTTCACGTGTAAATAAGACTACTAATGTTTTGACTTAACCAATTGAGTTATAACTTAATATTTACAAGACATATTCAAATGAATTCATAAACCTCTTCGAACAGATCGAAGAGACAAAAGGTCTATGATATTTAACCAACATTCTCATGAAAAAAATACTCAGAAAGTAACATCTATCATAGTTAGAGATGTATGACATGAAATATGATTACGACGGTAGTATTATAAAACGGACAAAAGTTTGTTAATGTGTGATTGAAACATAATCTGATAATTTTCAAGATTTACTTTGATGTTTTTCCTTTTCTTTTAGTTTAACAAATGTGTGGTGAAATCAAAATTTCAACTTAAAGTAATAGTTATGCACAATGTTTGAATAAAAGTAATATGGAATTTTTACATGTTAAGCAACGTAGAGGAGGAAAAAGATGTAACAGAAATGACGCAAATATATCACATGTCTATTAAATTCAGAAAAATAAATTCATTATAATTCCAAGATATTATGAGAATCAGGCTGTGTACTATAAAAATTTTCCTGAGTCTTTAAAACTATGGATGGTAAAAAAGTTTGGTTTTCTCAATGCATGTTCTGTCACTATCTTGCTATCGAATATGACCCAACATGGACGTTGTTTCTCTATTACAATCAATTAAAATATGGCTATTGCAACAATAGTAAAAATGAAAATGGAATTTAGCATGTCTTCTAAAAAAAACAATGGATCCAACTCAAAAATTAAAGTTGAAAAGACCAAAAAACTTCTAAAAACACGCTAGAAGTCGGAGGTTAAGTATATCAATGATGTTATTGATATACTGTATATATCATGTAAATCATTTATTTGTTTAGTGCAACTGATATATATACTCTAATCTACTTTAAATTTGGTATATCAATTAACTGATATACTAAATATATAGTATATCATATGTATACTCAGTTTTTTTTTTTTTTTTCTTTTATTGGACAAAATGTGTGGTGGATGATTCAAACCTCTAACATTTTAGTCGAATGTATATGTCTTTATGCTAGTTGAACTATTTTCATGTTGGCAAATATAACATCGATATAATATATATCATTTTAATGATATACTTGAAATTTCATTTTTAGTGAGTACTAATATACTATCGATAAACCAATGTTATACTTGAAATTGCATCTTATTGATATACTTATAACAAATTTTGCATTCTACGACCTTCATAATACATCAACAATTAAAAATATATGTAAATGAACTTTTTTAAAAAAAAATAGCAAAGTTATCATTGATATACCTACCTACTCATAACAGGTATATCATGTTATTAATTCCTTAAGTAATATAACAAATGTGGTATATCAATGGTATATCAACATTCATAACAGATATAGAAAACAAACATTTATGCTATAAAAGATAGACATTTCGTTTAAAATATGTAAATAACATAGCACAATCCAATAAGAGTAAATGAAACATAACAAATATAAGCAAAGAGAAGTAACATATCAAGGAAATCATTGGTATATATCAACATTCATATCAGGTATATCATTCATATATCAATACTCATAATTAGATATATCAAATTAGGTATATTAAATCAAGTATATATTTCAGGTATATCATTCTATTCATTTGAGGTAAAACACATGTGTATCATTTTAGTAATATTTTGAGCATTGTTAGCAGGATATTATACATAATCAATATTCATTTGAAGTAAAACATGAGTGTATCATTTTAATAGTATTTTTTAGGTATATCATAGTTGAATTAAAGAAAATTGCAGTGGGTGGCAAATTGGACCAAATTAATAGCAAATATAGCACCATGTAAAAAAAATTGCAAATATAGCAAAATCTATCAGAGTCTATCTGATAGACTTCGATTATCAAAGTTTATCAACTATAGACTTTGATTAATCAGAATCTATCAGTCTACTGATAGACTCCGATTATTTAGAGTCTATCAATGTCTATCAGTGTCTATCGCTGATAAACTCTGGTTAATCAAAATCTATCAGTGACTATCACTGATAGGCTCTGATTAACAAAGTCTATCAGTGATAGTCACTGATAGATTTTGATTAATCGAAGTCTATCAGCGATAGACACTGATATATTTTGAATAATCAGAGTCTATCAGTGATAGACACGGATAGAATCTGACAACAGCTTTTTGGTATTGTACAATTAATTTTTCTATATTTGCAATTAGTTTGCAACTGTGCTATATTTGCTATTAATTTGGTCCAATTTACCATCTATGCAACTGCCCCTTGAATTAACTAGGACTTTTTGGACTTTTCTTATAGATTAGGGTAATTTCAAGTATATTAAATTCGATATATCAATTAACTAATATAATTTATATTTCGTATATCAGTAAATATAAAGTATATCAGATATATTACTAAAATACTAGTTGATACACCAACAAGAGTAAAATTGAAATAATAAAAAAAGCGGGATTCATATTTTTAAAATTTTGCTATATTTACAAATCTTAAAAACCAATGTTAGATTTGTAAATATCTTAATATTTTTTGCTACCTATTGCAATTTTCCATTCAAATGCCTATTATCTCTTTGCATGAATATTTGAAAATTTGCCGCGATTATATTGTTATATGTGTTTATGAAATATTACTTTTATTTTGTTCAATAAAGATAAAGGTACATGTGACGCCCAAGTATAGGGTACAAAATTGAACCGAGATCACATCCGAATGAGAGGGATCTTGAGGATATAAAAGATATGGTTAAGATAAACTTAAAAAAATGGATAGTAACTACTTATATCAATAAGGTATGTCTTTCTTTTCAGTAGTTCAATCATAGGAACTTCAAAGTTAAATGTTTGGCTTGGAAAAGTTCTATGTTGGTTGACCTTTTGAGAATTTTTCAAAGAATACCAAAGTCGTCAAGTGGCAAATTTGGATTTCGAATCCTGGACTTGGAGTGTTACAGGATCGAACCTTCAACTTCAAAAAATGTAAAAAACTGGCTTGTGTTAAACTATACTTGAATAGGTAAAAGTATTTCTATTCTAAGGTGGTAGAAAACATTTAAAGAAATTGTTATGTTTGGTTTTTTTTTTTTTTTTTTTTTTTGACAAATATGAAGTGGGAGGATTTGAATCATAGAACCTCGTGGTTATCGGTACAACTTTATGCTAGTTGAGTTATGCTCTTGTTGAACTTTATTTTTCATAATTTTAGCTTTAAATAATTACTTTCTACGTAAATTAATGTCCTACTTTATAAAAACGTGTTGAAAACTTGAAAGTGTAGCCAAATTATAAGGGAAAAACAACAGAAATTAAAATTGATTTTGTTTAATTTAAGAATTGGGGTTTTTTAACACACATAGTCCAAAACTGTCTCAAATCTAAAAAAATTTCAAACCGTCCACTTAAGTACAGCTTGCAGCCAAGACCCACCATTCGATTTTACAATAAAAAAGAAAAGAAAAAAAAAAAAAAAAAGTCCCATCATCTCCTTTAATGCTCAAATTGCTTTCGAAAGGAACTGTACATTGAATATTATATTGACATGTGACATCTGAGATTTTTTTAAAAAAAAAAAAAAAAAAAAAAAAAATCTATATTGATATGTGAGTTAGCTTACATATCTAACCACCGAGAAAATAAATTATTATCTGCAAAAATTCTCCACATTCTTATATTTTCAAATTTTATAACGTAAACTAGAAATAGGAGAAAAAAGGATAAAAGTCAGAACACTAGAAAGTGGCAGTAATCACTATTTTAAAACACAAGAAATCGCAAACACAGCATAAAATTACAGAATAAAATGTGCAGAAGCTAACAACGAGGAAATCAAAAAGAAATTGTGGAAAATCAAAAAGTTAATGTTGAAAAAAAATGCAACAGAAGGTGGGGAAAAAATTGCAAATTTATATTAAATTTAAACATGCCATAATCAAAATGGTTTTTTTTTTTTTTTTGTTGGTTGCATATATAGCAAAATGGGTTAAACTATTTGCAAATACAACAACCCACAAAAAGAATTACAAAAATGACAAAATATTATAGTCAGAATGTCTAAATTACCAAACTGCCCTATCAGTTTCTATCGCTGATAGATTGTATTAATGATAGAAAACCTTCCATCACTGATAAAAATATTGATTTATAGAGGTCTATCAGTGATAATTAAAAATCTTCTATCACTCATAGGTTTCTATCAGTGATAGAAGATTTTTATCATTAATAGAAGATCTATCAGGTTTTTATCAGTGACAGAATCGTGTATCACTGATAGATTTCTATCACTGATATATAAATCTTGATATAAATATTCCATCACTAATAGAAAACTATCATTTTTTTTGTTTCTAAAACCTATGTCACTGATTTTGTTTCTATAGATGTCGAAGCAAAACAATATGGAAATTGAATCGAAAGAAAAGAAAAACACAAAGCGGAAGTTGAAATTTAAAGAAGGGGGACCTCAACAAAACAAAAAAAACAAAAAAACAAAAAGTATGTACAAATTATCACGTAATCAAACACACTATTAGTTTCTATGAGCGATAAATTTCTATAAGTGATAACTATCACTGGATTTCTATCACTGTGATTCTATCAGCGATAGATTTCTATCGAGATAGAAATCAAACACAAGGGCAAAATGGAAATTAAAAAAACGACTTTAAAATTTTTCTATATTTGTAATTTTTTTTATAAAACTTGCTATATCTACAATTAACCATTAGATTATTTTAGCCACCCATTACAATTTTTCTTTTTTTTTAAAAAAAAAATAATAATATGAAGATAGAATTATATATCTTTTTTTAATCAAAATGTTTATATGTTACAAAATTCCGGAAATATATTAATTCCCTATATTCTCTAAGCAATTAAGTCAATTTTGGAATCCGCTTTAAAAATTTTCTTTTCTCATTGTTCTTTTCTCAAAGTGTCTCACTCGGATACCATCCCATCGCTTCCTACCTACATTTCTTTTTAAAAAATTTTAATTCTTACTTCTAAACTCATAAAGTTTGATCGAGTTTTGTTTTCAACGTTCGATTCCATCAATGAACATTTCTTTTAGTTTAACAGGTGCAAAAAGAAAATTCAAAGTTTTAATCTTTTAGTCAATGATATATGAATTATACTTAAACGGATAATTTCATCAATAAACTTTAAACTAAAATACTCATTCACCAAACTATAATAGAAAATAAAGCACAAAATTATCTATTTTATTTATAAAAAAAAAAAAAACACTAAATTATCATTGAATAAATCTCTAAAAAAAAACTCATTATTTTCGATAAAATTCTACACTAGTTTTTTTTCCCTTATGATTTCGAATCAATCTTAATATAGGTGAAAATATTTTTTTCATTAGTTCTCCAAACAAAAAATGCAAAATTGTAACAATTATTTAAATTGGTTGATAAAATTGAAAATGATATTTGTTATTTTATTTAGAGAAAATTACCTTTTTGGTCCCTGAGTTTTCAAAATAGACATTTTTAGTCCCTGAGTTTAGAGAAATAGGTTTAAAAAATCCCTAAGTTTTCAAAATAAACCTTTTTAGTCCATGAGTTTTGAGAAATAGGTTTAAAAGGTCTCTAATATTATTTTTTCAACCTTTTTTAAGTAATATTTTTGTATTAGTTTTTAATATCGAAGGGTTTTTAAAATTAAAAAAATAAAAAAAAGTATTGATTTAAAATTTTAAAAAATAATATTAGGAACCTTTTAAACTTATTTTTCAAAACTTAGGGACTAAAAATGTCTATTTTGAAAACTTAGGGATCTTTTAAACCCATTTCTCAAAACTCAAGGACTAAAAAGGTCTATTTTGAAAATCCAGAGACCAAACGCACATATTTCTCAAAACTCAGTGACCAAAAAGGTATTTTTCCCTTTTATTTAAGTTGCAAGCATTTGCTTTGATTTGATTAAGTGGGGTGGGCCCACAGAAGGAGACAAGACCCAAGACAACACACATTAAAAATTTGGATGTATTTTATTTTAATATATTTTTCTTTTCCATAATGGTTGTGTGTAATAATTAAGTTTGCAAACTTTCTAAAGCCTTTATTTTTCTAAGAGACTTGTGAAGAAAGCAAAGCGCCAAAGGCTTTCCACACCTTGTATTCTACAATCATACAATGAAGGAAAAAAAAAAAGAAAAAAAAAAGCATAAAGAGGAAAAACAGATCTTTCTATTTGGCAAATGATAAGAATAATATTCCAATAAACTTTCCTTTAAAACTTTAGACTTTGAATATAAATAAATAAATAAATAAATATATGCATATATTTTTTGCATTAATTTTGGTGCATTGCAGTTTGCAGTTTTGCAGTTTTGCAGTGCAGGCCAATTCCCACAGCTATTATTATTATTATTATTATTATTATTATGGTTCAGTTTGAATTCAGTGTTTTCCAGAGTCAAACTCCCCTATGTCTAAATCATTTCCATTTCATACTTTCTCTCTACAGTCTCACCTTTTTTTCTTTTTACATACTTTTCTTTTTTATTCAATATATGTTTTAGTTTTGGGAAAGAAAAAAAAAAATTGTAAATCATCCGGGGACTACGGAGGGTTTTACAATAATCACGCTCTCGAATTTTCAATTTGATCAATCAGTCTTCTAAATTTATGAACCAGACTGTAAATTGGACGAACTACCTCGAAACTACAACATTATTACAATAAAACTTAATTTTCTTGCATCCATTTTTTCTTTTCTTAAATCTAGATGGTAGCTCAATATCAATATAGATACCATTTTTTTTAATGGTTAATATATATTTTTCAAATTTCATAGAGTTAAAAATAATTTAGGGCTTAGGGATGAATCTTTGTATGTCCAGGACATTGATACCTCTAATTGAAAATTTGAGGGTATGACCGACAATCTCTATAGTTCAAGGGAGGTTTTTTACTTTTCTCTTGTGTCGTTAATCTTTGAGTATTTTTCCCATTTAGTCTCTTTGCCAAAAGAATTTTAAGTTTTTCTCTTACATTTTAACCATTTTCAATAGTACCATTTATGTTATGTTAATCAATGATAAAATGGGTTGATAAATTTACATGGCACAATATTTGATGAGTGGTGTTAAAAATTTAGAGATGGAACTAGACTACTTAAAGAGAAGAAAAATGAAAATTTATGCTAATTTCTTTGAGATTTGGAGAAGGAATTAAAAACTTTAATTCATTAACTATCATGTCATCATGTCATGTAAGTTTATAGTTAACCAATTTTAATATTGAAAAATTAAAACATATTAAATTATACTGGAACTACTAAATTTAAACTTTTAAATAAAAAAGACTAAATTGAAAAAAAAAAAACTAAAATATTAGAGACTAAAACATAACTTTCAATCTATCTTAAAAAAAAAAAAAAAAAACTTTCAACCAAAATTTTATTTTATACTATTTGCTCAATTGAATTACAATGGGTCACTTTTAAGTGATGAAATAAATGTTTACTCACAAACTAATTAATAAATTGCACAAGATTCAAATGACACAAGAATCAAAATCAAACCCCAAAATATGCACAAACCCAACTCTGAAATCCATAAACCTAGCCATAAAATCAATTAAAATAAAAAGTATTCGAGTTCAACCATAAAATTAATGTTCAAAAAGTTAGCTAAAAAGTATTCAAGATGACTAAGAAAATCATCAATGTGATGATTAACTGATAATATAAATTTTAATAACTATTCAAATTGATAATCAAATGTGATGAAATTTAAACTGTAAGGTTAAAATTGACTCGTATAACAAACTAACTCCATAGTGTTTGGTAGTAAATAAAATGTGAGAAGGCCAACAGAGCTTAGCTCAAAAGTTGTGTTGATAACCATAATGTCTGTGGTTCGAATCCCCCTCCCCACGTATTGTCAAAAAAAATAATAATAATAAATAAATAAAATAAAATGTGAGAAGATAGAGCAATAATATGCATAAAAAGAAATTTTCAATTTTATGTTTCAAAAAAAAGAAATTTTTATTATAAATATTAAGATATAGATGCCCATATGCTTAGTGGCCTAAACCATGTGTCAATATTCAAAATTGTCCATGTGTCTTGTATAAATTGATGCTTAGTGCCCTTTCCTAGCCACATCCTACTTGCCAAATAGCCTATAAATAGTGACTTTTGGTGGTATTAAAATGACATCTCAATTGGTGAAAAATTTTCAATCCATATTCCTCCACTTTGGCTATTTTGTTATTTTAATTTAATGTTTTTATTTTAATGCTTTTATTTATTTTAGAATTATTATTATTATTATTATTATTATTATTATATTATATTTTATCCACTTCTGTGTTCCCGTTGTGTACCGTTGTGCTGCTCAATTTTACAACACGTTATCAGCACGAGCTCCTGTTGCTTCCTTCATTAAAGGTAGGTCCTAAAGGTAGATCGTTTTTTTTTTAATTAAATATTATATTGCATATTTAGTAGATATTAAATTTCTAATATAAAAATAATATTTTGTGATAGTGTTACGATGACAAATCTTACGAAATTAGAATTCTCAGCCCTTGACATTAATGGTAATGATTATTTGTCATGGGTGCTCGATGCCGAAATCCACCTGGATGCTATGAACCTGGGAGAAACAATTAAAGAAGAAAATACGACATCCAGGCAAGATAAAGCCAAAGCTATGATTTTCCTTCGCCATCATCTTCACGAGGGATTGAAAATGGAATATCTCACAATAAAAGATCCTCGTGTCTTGTGGAAAAATTTGAAAGAAAGGTATGATCATCAGAAAACAGTTATTCTTCCTAAAGCTCGTTATGAATGGATGCATTTGAGGCTACAAGATTTTAAATCAGTAAGTGATTATAATTCTGCATTATTTCAAATCAGTTCAAAACTGTTGTTATGCGGAGAGAAAATTACTGATGCTGATATGTTAGAGAAGACATTTTCTACATTTCATGTCTCGAATATGCTCCTGCAGCAACAATATCGAGAGAAAGGTTTTAAACAATATTCTGAACTAATTTCATGTCTTCTCGTGGCCGAACAAAATAACGAGTTATTGATGAAAAACCACGAATCTCGACCAACTGGAACAACACCATTCCCTGAAGTGAATGCTGTGAATTTTAATAATAATCGTGGTCGAGGTCGTGGTCATGGTCGAGGTCGTGGTCGTGGCAGAGGAAGAAATAACAATTATTTTTATGGTGGTCGTTCTAATTTTAAAAGAACCACCCAAAATGATGATCACAGAGGGAAAAGCTCCACAAGAAAAGAGTCCAAAAAGTGTTGAAAATAAATGTTTCCGATGCGGAATGACTGGGCATTGGTCACGTACCTGTCGTACGTCAAAACACTTAGTTGATCTCTATCAAGCCTCCCTGAAGGAAAAAGGAAAAGATGTGGAAACAAATCTTGCATACCAGGATAATGATATATTTGACCCATCCAATATGACAAATTTGGATGTGGTAGATTTTTTTGAATCTCCTGAAGAGAAGATCGGCACAACCGGTGGAACATCAAGTGCATCTTTTGATTTTGAGAATATCTAATGTTGTTGTTTTTATCTTCATGTTTTTAGTAAATGTTAACTTTTGTATATTTCAAGTGCTATTTTCTTATTGTAATTATTCTCTTTTAATGAAGAAACATGGAATCTTTTCATATGTTGGGTGATTCGAAAATGAGCAAAGAAGATTTATGTCTGGCAGACAGTGCAACTACGTACACAATACTTACGAGTAGAAAATATTTTTCCAAACTGACAATGCTGAAAGAAAAAGTCAATACGATATCAGGTTCTGCAAACCTGATTGAAGGATTTGGAAAAACAAATATTATTTTGCCTAGAGGAACAAAATTTACAATTGGCAATGCATTGTTCTCTAGTCAATCAAAGAGAAATCTACTGAGTTTTAAAGATATACGTTGCAATGGTTATCATATTGAGACTGATAGTAAGAATAATGTGGAATATCTATATATTATCTCTACTGTCTCAAAAGAAAAACGTATATTAGAAAAATTTCCTGCTTTATCTTCTGGATTATATTATACTCATATACGAGTAATTGAAACATATGCAACGATGAACCTGAAGTTCATGAATCCAGACATATTTACAATTTGGCATGACCGATTGGGTCATCCAGGATCTATAATGATGAGAAGAATTATTGAGAATTCAGATGGACATCCATTAAAGAACCAGAAGATTCTTCAATCCAATGAATTATCATGTGATGCTTGCTCTCAAGGCAAATTAATAATTAGACCATCACCAGTTAAAGTGGGAACTGAATCACCTGCATTTTTGGATAGAATCCATGGTGATATATGTGGTCCTATTAACCCACCAAGTGGACCATTTAGATATTTTATGGTATTAATAGACACATCTAGCAGATGGTCACATGTGTGCTTATTATCAAGTCGAAATCTTGCATTTGCAAGATTACTTGCTCAAATAATTAAGTTAAGAGCACAATTTCCTAATTATACGATTAAGACCATTCGTCTTGATAATGCTGGTGAGTTTACATCCCAAGCTTTTAATAATTATTGTATGTCAATTGGGATAAGTGTTGAACATCCTGTAGCTCATGTGTCATACACAAAATGGTCTAGCTGAATCATTTATAAAACGTTTGCAATTAATTGCTAGACCGATGCTTATGAGAGCAAGACTTCCAATATCTGTATGGGGTCACGCAATTTTACATGCTGCATCGCTTATACGCATTAGGCCAGCAGCCTATCATAAATACTCTCCAATACAATTAGCTTATGGCCAGCAGCCAAATATATCATATCTGAGAATTTTTGGATGTGTAGTATATGTTCCAATTGCACCACCACAACGTACTAAGATGGGTCCTCAAAGGAGGTTAGAAATATATGTTGGATATGATTCCCCATCAATTATTAAATATCTTGAACCCCTGACGGGTGATGTATTTACTGCACGATTTGCTGATTGTCATTTTAATGAGACAAATTTTCCAACATTAGGGGGAGAAATTACGAAGTTGGAAAAAGAAATTACATGGAATGCATCATTATTGTCTCATTTAGATCCCTATACAGATCAATGTGAACTTGAAGTTCAGAAAATAATTCATTTGCAAAATATAGCAAATCAATTACCAGATACATTTATAGATGCAAAGAAAGTGACTAAGTCACATATACCAGCTGCAAATGTCCCATCAAAAATTGATATCCCAACACAACATGTTGTCATTAATGAATCTGGAACACGCCAGAAGCGTGGTAGACCAGTGGGTTCTAAGGATAAAAATCCTCGAAAACGAAAAATAATTAATAGTAAAAAAGACTTGGTTGAGGATGTAGATACCCATGAAGAAATTCATGACATAAATAGTGAGGAAGGTGAAATGCCTGGAGATAATAATGAGATTTCCATAAATTATGTCATGACAGGAAAAAGATGGAATCGAACTGATGTAGTTATTGACAACATTTTTGCATATAATGTTGCTCTTGATATTATATATGAGAATGAAGATCCTGAACCAAAATCTGTTGAAGAATGTCGATATAGAAAAGATTGGCTTCAGTGGAAAGAAACAATCGAGGCAGAATTAAATTCACTTTCAAAACGTCAGGTTTTTGGACTAGTAGTCCAAACACCAGAAGGTGTCAAGCCTGTGCGATACAAATGGGTATTTGTGAGAAAAAGAAATGAAAATAATGAAATCACAAGATATAAAGCAAGATTAGTTGCACAAGGTTTTTCACAAAGACCTGATATTGATTATGAGGAGACATATTCTCCAGTGGTGGATGCAATTACACTAAGATTTTTAATTGGTCTGACTGTATATGAAAGTCTGGACATGCATCTTATGAATGTTGTCACAGCATACTTATATGGATCTCTTGATAATGATATTTATATGAGAATCCCAGAAGGATTTAAGGTACCTGAAACATATAAATCAAATTCTCGTGAACTATGTTCAATAAAGTTACAGAGATCATTATATGGATTGAAACAATCAGGACGAATGTGGTACAATCGCCTGAGTGGATATTTGTTGAAAGAAAAATATCAAAACAATCCGATATGTCCGTGTGTTTTTATAAAGAAATCACAGTCAGGATTTGCTATCATAACTGTATATGTTGATGACTTAAATATAATCGGAACTCCTGAAGAGCTTTCAAAGGCAATAGAATATCTCAAGAAAGAATTTGAGATGAAAGATCTTGGGAAAACAAAATTTTGCCTTGGCTTGCAAATTGAGCATTTAGCAGATGGGATATTTGTTCATCAGTCAACTTATACGGAGAAAATTTTAAAAAGATTTTATATGAACAAAGCACATCCATTAAACATTCCAATGGAAGTTTGTTCATTAGATGTAAAGAAAGATGTCTTTCGACCTCGAGATGATAATGAAGAACTACTTGGTCCTGAAGTACCATATCTTAGTGCAATTGGTGCACTTATGTATCTTGCTAATAATACAAGACCAGATATTGCATTTTCAGTAAATTTATTAGCTAGATATAGTTCTTCACCAACGAAAAGACATTGGAATGGAGTTAAGCATATACTCCGCTATCTCCGAGGAACGATTGATATGAGTTTATTTTATTCAAATAAATCAAATTTTGATCTGGTTGGTTATGCAGATTCAGGATATTTATCTGATCCACACAAAGCTAGATCTCAAACAGGTTATCTATTTACATGTGGAGGAACCGCTATATCATGGCGATCAGTGAAACAGACCATAACGGCTACTTCCTCTAATCATGCTGAAATTCTTGTAATTCACGAGGCAAGTCGAGAATGTGTATGGCTAAGATCAGTAACTCAACACATTCGCGGAACATGTGGTTTGTCTTCTAGTAAAGTTCTTCCAACAATATTATATGAAGACAACACTGCTTGCATAGCTCAAATCAAAGGAGGATATATTAAAGGAGATAAAACGAAGTATATTTCACCAAAGCTTTTCTACACTCATGATCTTGAAGAAAATGGTGACATCACGGTACAACAAATTTGTTCAAAGGATAACCTGGCAGACTTATTTACAAAGTCATTACCTACTACAACCTTCGAGAAATTAGTCCACAACATTGGAATGCGACGACTCAGAGATCTTAAATGATGTTTCCATGAGGGGGAGAAAAATATATTGTATTATCTGAGGATTATTAAATTATATGAAATATGTACTCTTTTCCTTCACTAGGATTTTTTCCCATTGGGTTTTTCCTAGTAAAGGTTTTTAACGAGGCATATTTCATATATGGGCATCTAAGGGGGAGTATTATAAATATTAAGATATAGATGCCCATATGCTTAGTGGCCTAAACCATGTGTCAATATTCAAAATTGTCCATGTGTCTTGTATAAATTGATGCTTAGTGCCCTTTCCTAGCCACATCCTACTTGCCAAATAGCCTATAAATAGTGGCTTTTGGTGGTATTAAAATGGCATCTCAATTGGTGAAAAATTTTCAATCCATATTCCTCCACTTTGGCTATTTTGTTATTTTAATTTAATGTTTTTATTTATTTTAGAATTATTATTATTATTATTATTATATTATATTTTATCCACTTCTGTGTTCCCGTTGTGTACCGTTGTGCTGCTCAATTTTACAACACCACAATTTTTTTTTTAAAAAAAAGCATGAAATAATTTTGTGATGCAAAACGGATTTGACGTGGCAGGGTTTCTAAGACAATATTTAGAATAAAAACAAACAGTTAAAATGGAAAACATTATTTTACTACTTTGAATGACATTTTATATAATTTGTTATCACAAACCTTAGTGCTAACTTTTAGGCAATTTACCATACCCCCCTAATTATATATGATTTGAACGAGGTGCACGCAAAGAAGAAAAGAAACCATACAATTAGAACTATGTTGACTAGAGCTTTTAATCATTTTCTTTAAAAATCGTTAGTTTGAAACTTCACTTTCCCGATTTCAATTCAAAAAGAAAAACTTCTGTTCTTACAAACTTATCTACTAGACATCGGTCCAATAGTCATCAAAGAAAGTAAAAAGAAAGAAATAAAAAAAAAAAAAGACTTCGAGAGTGTGGGTTCTTCAAATCCCAAGGACATATGGACCTCATAATAAAGAGTGCCAATATTGAAGAGGCTCACTGAGCTGAAGAGATACAGTTTGGGAGCTCAAGAATGAAGAAGCCTATTATATTGAGCAAGACACACACATTGTCTACTCATAGAATCCCGGCCACCACAATAGTGTTAGGTATAGACTTGCCATACAAGACAGTGGAGAGAATTATAAATATTGGGATACGTCCCACTTGGAAAATATGCAATACCACCCTAGCTCAGCTTGACATCATTCCGATTTAAGCATTAACTTTAAACATTAGAATAGGTTGGACATAGCACCACATACATCAGTGTGATTTTTTTTTTTCTCTTGTAGATCAATCGAACGCTTAAGCTCGCGTCTCATCTCGATCAAGAGTTCAATAGCAAGGTAAGCCAGTTAGTTGTTCCACAAATTTAGTAAAGATAGGTGTAAACGAGGTCGAAGAGTCACGAGAAAGAAAAAGGGGAAAGGGAAAAGAAAATGATTAGAGGGAAGAAAGAGAGAGAGAGAGAAAGTGAAATAGTAAAAGGATGGGGAGATGGAGATGGAGATGGAGATGGAGAGGATTGAAACAAAATGTGTGTGGCGTGGTGCATGATGGGGTCCGGTTGGGTGAGTGAATGATTCCCACTCAAGGATGTTGGGAGAAAAACACATTTAAATGTAAATCCATGGAGAAGAAGACATGCATGCTCAAACAATCCCACTCCACATTGGCCCCATCTACCCTTACTTCCCCCACTCCAAATAATACATATATATATGCCCACAATTCCTTTTCTTTTCTTTTCCACTTCCCCCTTTTGGCCTTTGTGGATCACCCATCTCAACTAACTTCCACTACCTCACACACCAATTTCTACAAATACCCCAAAATCACTCCCCTAATTATAATACCTAAAAGTTGGCCTTTTCGATTGGGATATGTAATTGGCTTATGGGTTAGGTTTTCAAAGTCTGAAAAATAACTATGTGGGCCATATATCCATATGATAATTTCATGTGTATATTTGTGTCTTTGGTATTCCTGATGAATTTAGGAAGTGGAACATAATACTAATAGCTATAACACACATGGCCTTGTCAAGATAAGGTGACTTGTACGCCAACATTTGAAGCATACTTGATAAGGCATGAGGCTCAATGAGGTTACATCGTGAGTTAATAATTGTGTTAATTTACTCAATACCTATATTGTCAATTTACCTATATATGTTAGCAACTCATGTAGCCACGTGAAATGCATGATCTACTATCTAGGGTTGTCAATTTTCCTTACAAGGACCCCACCAAAATGGGTTGGCCAGGGATTCCCTATTTCGAGTGAGAGGGTTGAGGAAAAAATTAAATTCCTTGTGTTTAAGTTTGGAGACAAGGATGAGGATTGCAATGTCTATCCCCACCTTGCTCCAATCCCATGTTCTTTGCTTAGATATTTAGAATTTTTCTCCTTAAAAAAAAAAAAAAGAATAAATGAAAAAAAAATTCTCGTAGAAAACTTGACCCCACAATTTTTTCTGTGGAGAATCCCCACCCTAATCCTTGCAAAATTTGGGGAATGATTTGGAAGTGGAGATACCCCATTCTCATCCTTGCGCTATCTTGATGAAAGTCGATGACACACCTAGATTTGCTTGAAAATATCTAAACACGTGACTTGGTAAATCGACTAGAAGTGATCTCCTAGTGGTCCTATATGTGATGATACACATATCTCTTATGAATAAATGAAGTAAGTTTTTTACTATATTAAAATTTTGTCATTAAAAGGTATTTGATAAATGTCATGCTAGTATCGAGCAGTTTCTTAATTATTTTTGTAGATAAATAACCTTTGACCACAGTTTTTTTTTCTACCTCTAGGTTTACCAAATGACCTCTAAAGCCCTAACGACCACGAGATTAACTAATAAATTAGTTGATATTGTCCAAAATTATACAACAATAGTATCTAAAAGTGAAAATCAAATAATGAATGTAATTGGAGCGGAGTAATGGAATAGTTAATCTATATCTCAATAGTTTTAGAACATAAGAATCAAGTTCTAAAATTTATAAATTAAGATGGAATGTGTTTGGTGTTGGTGGCTTTAGAGTCTTAAAAATAATATTTGAAAATTGAATATTATTTCAATGCATAACCCATATGAGATTTGGAGTGAAGAAAATACCCAATTATACATTATGCTTAAAATGCTTAACCCACCAAAATTAGCAATGTTTAACTTAAATCCTTGAATTATTTTTATTTAGTTTTCCACACTTGAAAGCTGAGACAAATTAAACTTTTTTTTTTAAAAAAAAAAAAAATGGACAAGTTTGTTTAACATGTTTGAAAGAACAATATAAAACAAAAAGAAGAAATTGTTAGTAAAGAATGAAGATTTGAAAAGTAAAAAAAGTAATAATGAGGAGAAACAAAAAGAAGAAGAAGAAAGAAAGAAAGAAGGGAGAAGTTAAATACCCCTAAACCCAACTACCAAGGGTCAAGGGAGGGCATTGGGTTTGGGTATTTGTGGTTCTATTTGTTAACTTTACAAAGTTTGATTGTGTGAAAGTGACATGAATTTTAGCAAATAATAATAATAAAAAGATCATAACTTTTAATTTATTAATATTTTATAAAAAAAATGTGTTAGTGGGTAACTGGGTATGTGGAGAGAATCAAAAGGAATGATGAATACAAACAATTGTTAAAGTCTGTCTGTTGAATGGATGTGGGTCTAACTCTCTCTCTCTCTCTATCTCATGTCAATAAATAAATTTTTACAAAAAGGTCTTCTAATCTAAAACAGTTGAATATATATGGAAGGCATAGATTAGATCCAAAATGCCTTTTTTCAAAATTTCCTTCTCTCTCTCTCTCTCTCTCTCATGTGCAACTTTTTTGAAGAAAACAAAAACTTGTTTTGCTTCTCATTCTTGGAGTAAACATCATACACCAAGAAGGGAGGAACAAAGGAATGGGACATGCCCATGGTGGACCATTTAATGGTGGAGTTTTTAGCTTTTCACCATTTTCTTTTACAAAACATTCCCAAGTCAAATTACCATTTTAGTTTTCATGAGATTTTAAAAGTTTTGTTCTAATGATCACTTTGGAATTCGTTCAATTTCTTAAAACTATTCATTCAGTTATTGGATGTTAAATTTTTTTTTTGTTATATACCATGTTTATTATATGGGTGTGACATTCAAAACTGATATTGGTGTTCAGTAAAGATTATATGATTGATTTGTATTTAAGACTTAGGAAAAAATACCTTTTTGTTTTCTGAGTTTTGAGGAATAGGTGCGTTTGGTTCCTAAGTTTTCAAAGTAGACATTTTTAGTCCTTCGGTTTTGAGAAATAGGTTTAAAAGGTCCCTAAATTTTCAAAATAGATCTTTTTAGTCCTTGAGTTTTGAGAAATAGGTTTAAAAGGTCTCTCATATTATTTTTTCAACTTTTTAAAATTAATGTTTTTTTTTATTATTTTTTAATATTGAATGGTTTTTATAATTTTAAAAAATTAAAAGTATTATTTTAAAAAAATAATATGAATGACCTTTTAAACCTATTTTGCAAAACTTAGGGACTAAAAAGGTCAATTTTAAAAACTCAGAGACCAAAAACACCTAGTCCTCAAAACTCATGGACCAAAAAGGTATTTTTCCCTAAAACTTACTATAATCAAGTTTTGAATCGGACATTTCAAAAAAAAAAAAGAAAAGTTTTGAATCGGATTAAAAAAATGGAGGAAATCAGGTGAGTTTATATGTAAGTAAAGAGAGAAGAAATTGAGCATAAAAAGAGCAAATCTTGTCATACATTCTTAAAAAACCTAATACGTAAATATCATTTTTTTTTTACACTTTGAATAGAAAACATATGGTGTAAAAAAATATATTAACATTTGGTAAGTCATAATGAAAGGTTTAAGATCATGGGATCCAAATTCAAATCAAGTTCAACTTAGAAATTGTAATTTTAAGTTGTATTATTATTAGTAATTGGAATAATATTAAACTTAAACCCTAACATAAACACATATACCTACACATACAAATATATAATATATATAATTAACTCGTTGCGGGATATAATATAACTTCAATTTTAGTTTTATGTGTCTATATATAAGTAGAATTAATTTTATTCCATTTTTATTAGTTATATGATGATCAATTATTTTGGTTCAATTAGAAAATGCTACTTTTTTTCCCCTCTTTTTAATTGGTGAAAGTTGAAAGCTAAACTTGATGGTACAATTAAATGATGTTAGATCTAAAATTTAGTTATTGTATTTTGCCACTTCTATTATTTAAATTTTTACATTTTCATTTATCCATTTTTGTCCCTAAAGTTCAAAATATTTAATTGAATAAAAATAAAAAGCTGACAAAACTCATGTGGAAGGTGAAGAATTAGCATATGATAGGTTGATAAGTTGCATCGAAGCAGAAGCTTATAATTAATTTTCCACTACATATCGTCTTAGCTTTCAAGTGATGGTATGTCAAACTTTTTATTATTGTAAGGGAACGAGGACATGAAACAGATCTCCACAATGGTATGATATTGTCTACTTTGGGCATAAGCCCTCATGACTTTGCTTTTGGATCACCCCAAAAGATCTCATACCAATGGAGATACTTGTCCTTCCTTATATACCCATGATCATCCCCTTATCTAGCCAATGTGGGACTTTGGTCGCACTCCCAACAATTATTTAATTAAATTAATTAAAGATAAAATTATCTTTTATTAACTTATTTTTTTTTATTTAAATTCATTTTATCCTTAAATTTTCGACTTCACCCAATTGAATCATAAACTTGAATATGTAAGATAATTATTATGTTCAAAACTAAATTACAATGTGTCTCAAGACCTAACCAATTATTTATACTTTAATTCAACCAAACAAAACATCTAAAAATCAAACTATAAAAATATCTAAATCCACCCAACATGAAAACACTCTAACCCTAAAATCCAAGCAAGTAAATAAGCTCTCAAACTCAACAATAAAAATGTCTAAATCTAATTGAAGGTTATGCAACACAATCGAAAAGATCCGAACAATTATACATATAGTCTAACCTTATTAACCAAAGTGAGCATAGCTCAACGGTAATTAACATGTATCCTTAACCAAGAGATTAAAGGTTTGAATCCTCCACCACCCCCGAATGTAACAAACTTAAAAAAAAAAAAGAAGTCCAACTTTAATAATGCTCATATCTCTAGCCACTAATTTTTCAAAAAAAAAAAAAAATAAATAAATAAAAACAGTAAAAAAAAAAAAAAAAAAGAGATTTTATTATTATTATTATTATCTTTGCGTGGTTTGTAATTAATAATTGGAAATGTGAAGTACGGGGCAATTGGTGAACATTTTAGGGAGTGGAAGGCGCATGGGCTCACACAGGCTTTCCAGCAAGAGGACATTATGGTGATTTTAATTTCTTTAGTTTAATTAATCAAATTTTGAAACAAAACAAAACAAAACAAAACCCTCTGCCACAACCATAACAACGCGTGCTGTGTGCCATTAACCGCGCAAATCAAACCCATCACTCCAAACACACACACTTTTTATTTATTTATTTATTTTTTAAGGCTAAAAAGCTAAAATACAACAAAGCTAAGACTATCTTTGCAAAAAAACAAACCAACCTAAGACCTAAGACCTATGACTAACCACACCCATGGTTTGCAAAACGCCACCTAACTAACTTCCAATTACACCAACCACAAAACATATATCAACCAAATATAAATATTCTCCTTTTCTTTTCATTTCTACCCGTTTTATTGGCTCTTTCTTTTTCTTCCTTTCCACTTTATATTCTTTTATTTGTTTTCTTACTCCATATTTCTAACCTCTCTCTATATATATATTTTTTATGTTACAATCAGTTAGTTGTTTATTGCCACAAGGGTCAAGTGTGTTTACTATAAAGTGTAGTAGGATCTACGTGGATTTATATATAATATATCTTTTCGCAACAAATTGTCATATAAAATATTATGAAAAAGTTAAATTATTTACTTAGTCTCTATCATTTTAAAATTTGTAATCGTGTTTATATAGTTTGAACAATTCTAATTTTGATCCTTATAGTTTGGTTGAACATACTTGAGAACCCATCATTTCCCCTATGTTTTACTTGACCTTAAAATCTAATGGAATTGACTTACACGGTTTGATAATATAATTTATTTTAGGCCAACAAGCTCGTTTGATAACTATTTGGTTTTTGAAAATTAAGCTTATAATCACTACTTTCATCTATAAGTTTCTTTATTTTGTTATCTACTTTCTTTCCATCTTTTCAAAAACAAAGTCAAGTTTTGAAAACTAAAACAAGAAAAAGTATTTTTCAAAAACATGTTTTTGTTTTTGGAATTTGACTAAGAATTCTATTATGAGTGAATTTGGACCTAGCTCTAAGAAAGTCTGAATGACGAGAGCCCAGAGAAGTAACAAGCCTACGAAGGCCCATTGGACCTGAATCAATCTCTAGGCTATTCCCTCTCCTAAAAGGAAGGGAAAACCCTAATTTCAACTATAAATAAAAGTGACTAACCCCAGAGTAAAGGGACTCAACTAGGTATTGAACCTTCCCTCTAATTCTTAATTTATTTGCTCCACTTACGATCTCCCGACTGGCAAGCACCACACCGGTGCTCGCTAAATTTTGGCAGAGACTACAAATTCATCAAAATCACCAGCAAACCGAAATTCCAACTTATGTTTCAATGAACTAATATGGAACAACCACATAGATCGAGGACTACCAAAAGCTTGTCATCTGCTGGTTACTTTAGACAATTCATTATGACGGCCTCAATCGCCTCCGATGTTTGATCTACACGTTGACGGCAAGAAACTGTCGACGATTGAGATTCCGGCGGTAGTGGAGATATAATCGAATTAGTGTATGCTTCGACGAAATCTAGAGCTTTTTTTTGAGTACATCAACATTTGGGAGTGGAGGGATTCGAATCTCTGACCTCATGGTCGAGGGTACATGTCAATTACCGCTGAGCTAAGCTCGCTTTGACAAGACTATTCTTCTCACATTGCTCGAATTAACTCTAGGAGAAACAAAATAGGGTAATAATTCTGAATTGCACCTTTTCAACTTATTATTTTGCATATAAATGTTTTTGGTTTAAATACTGCTTTTGATTTTTGTTAATTTTTATCCTTACTTTTAAAGTTAACGTACCGATTCATTAAAAAAAAAAAATCAAAATTAATCAACTTTGGTTTCAACTTCATGCTATATTATACCCTTTTGATTTGTCCTAAATTTTTAGGAGGGTATTATTTATATATTATCAAAACTCAATTAAATTAAATTGGATTGAAAAATGATTTGAATTGATAATATGATTGCTTTACGCTCTAGCTTAAAATATTCTCAATCAAGTTGATTGTGGATAGATATTGTTGATGGTCGATTTTGGTCAGAGGAAACTCACCTGACCTTCACGTGCCACCAACGGTAAATTTGTAGATGAGGGGGAAGACGTGGCCTACAAAGGAGAGAAAACCTGCACACCGGTGTGGTGCTAGCCACACCGCCTCCGATGCTTAAGTCAGAAATCGGAAGGGAGAGCTAAAGAGCAAGGGAAGAGAGTCGAGAATTGAGTTCGGGTCCCCTTCTTCAGTGGCGAAGAGGGGTATAAATACCTGCTCGTGCTCCTAGGGTTTTTAGGAATTCGGAGGCGTTTTCGGGATCAACGAGGCGAAATCGGGGCGGCTAGAGGCATCAGGGACCGAGAGGAGGTGACCGAGCTCGGCCCGCGCAAGCGGGCCGAATGGTCGGCCTCGGCCTTGGGCCGAGGCAGACCATTTGGGTCGGGCCAAGTTGGCCCGGCCCTTTGGTCGGTTCTTTCTCGGGCTCGGTCTCCTAGCTCTATTTTCGCCCGGACGTCCTCGTCAGCTCCTTGTGCGTCGGGTGGTCCAAAATTGCCTATAACAGATATAAATCTATGTAGTTTTAAATACATAAGATTAGAGTGAGATTCAAATTTTAATTTAGATTTGATTTGCTCTCTAATTTAGAATCTGAATTAGATATTTCATTGAGGATATTTCTATCAATTGATAATTCATACTTTAGATTGAACTTATCTGATTTGATGACTAAAATTATAGATTTGTTGTATCTATCATTTTGGTCATTTAATCAATAAATAAATAGACCAACTGGTCATATTTTAAACCACACATTTAAGTTTGTTAAGTCCAGTCTTAAAAAATTACTTGGACTAAATAAAGAGTCGAAATTAAAGTAGACTATATAAAACAAGTTAGTTACTTACTTGCACAAAAATTGTTCTATGGCTTCATATTACAAAGTTTGTTATTCATTTCTAATTCTGAGATCAACAATATGGAGTGAGAAATTCAAGTGGTTTGAAGATAGCTCATATTAGCCCAGCAAAGGGTCTTTACCGTTTCATAAGGTTTAACATTATGAGTATGTTCTCTACCTACCCCTATTTACTAAATGTCTATTACTCAATTCGTAATTACGAATTCTGATACTTTTTTACCTTATGTGTTTCCATTGATTTATTAACTATTCGTGAGTTGTCAGCTACTCGTAACATACTTATATTTTTGATCAATGACTAGTCTTTTTCCCATATCTACATAATGTTATCTATTAACGTTATTTCACGAGGAGACAAAATGGAGCTCCTGAAAGCCTGAGTAGCTGAGCCAACAAAATGTCCTTGGAAGAGTGGAAAAAACATATACTCTCCAAGGTACTCGATTTATGGAACGACCTTAGCAGAGTCAACAAACGCTCGAGAATGATGATGTTGGAAGTCTCAGTAACAATGACAGAGCCGACATGCAAGGGATTGAGGTTGATCCTTAGGAGGCCAAGGCCCACAAATGCCAATAAGGGAGAGTTATGCGACATGAAAA
The DNA here is from genome assembly GCA_017139565.1 of Luffa aegyptiaca. NCBI lineage: Eukaryota > Viridiplantae > Streptophyta > Magnoliopsida > Cucurbitales > Cucurbitaceae > Luffa > Luffa aegyptiaca. The sequence goes on from CM029404.1 coordinate 31,153,902, forward strand.
CGCTAAGGTATGTCAACGTCGATTACTCAAGCATAACTTTTACTTCGAGAAAAACCTTGCTTGAGTAGGGGGCTGCACATGGAATATGCTTCCCTAATTAAGTAAAGAACAGTCAGAAAGGCAGTAAATTTGGCCTCGTGACTTTGTGGTCATAAAAACCCATACTATTCTCAGTTCCACAAAGAACTTGATCCAGGTATTTATGTCATCTACATCTTTAAAGATTTAGTATTTACGTTCCTAAGCTACTTGACTCTGTTCCTATGTCTAGAATATTCTTGAGCAAGGGTAGTACTTTTTTCTTATTAATATGTGCTGTTATTCTAGTTTGATTGGCTAGAAGCTTAATGATACACTCGCTTATGAAAAGCTTATGTGTAGACTGATCCTTGCAGAGGTTGGGTCCCCCATATTTTCAACCTCTCCAAGCCCTCGACCGAGTGTACACACCCTCGAGATGAGATTCTAAGACCTCAAATGAGTGTACGCATCCTCAAGATGAGATTCCAAGACCTCGACTGAGTGTACGCACCCTCGAGATGAGATTCCAAGACCTCGACTGAGTTTACGCACTCTCGAGATGAGATTTCAAGACCTCGACTGAGTGTACGCACCGTCGAGATGAAATTGATTCTTGCAGAGGGGTTGACGTATTTCCTCAACCTCCCCAAGTCCCCAATGGAGTGTACGCACAGTTGGGACGAAACTGATTCTTGCAATAGGGGATATGCACTCCCTATCAAACAAAAGGCAAGAGGGGATATGCCTCTCTATCAAATAAAAGGCAAGAGGGGATATGCACTCCTTATCAAACAAAAGGCAAGAGGGGATATGCCTCCCTATCAAACAAGAGGCAAGAGGGGATATGCACTCCCTATCAAACAAAAGGCAAGAGGGGATATGCCTCCCTATCAAACAAAGGGCAAGAGGGGATATGCCTCCCTATCAAACAAAAAGCAAGAAGGGATATGCACTCCCTATGAAACAAAAGGCAAGAGAGGATATGCCTCCCTATCAAACAAAAGGCAAGAAGGGATATGCCTCCTTGCCAAACAAAAGGCAATAGGAGTTGATCGATGAGGTTAGAAAATGGAACCGAGACTAACCCTCCAAGGGCTGAAGCTGGTCATCCGAAGTTTGAAGCCGACCATAACCAAATGAAGGCGGGAGTTCATATTTCAACATTTAAGGGACTTGAGACCGAAGCCGGCCCTATGGTCTTATCACGGGTGCCACATAAATGGCTACGTGAGAAAAACACTCACACAGGGGGCTTCAAAATAGTAAACTACACTCGTGGTTGAGGTTAAGACTTAAGTCATTTCACACAAGCAAAGCGAATGGCAAAAACCAGAACAATCTCTTTTGCAAGATATTAAATTAGTTACAAACAAAAAGTCAGATACCGACTGGTAAGAAAAAAAAAAGATTCATATGGAAATCGATTTTCATCCATTTAGAGGAGACCATCACGATAAAGCATCTAGAGCTAGCCTTGGAACATTTGAACTCAGAAGGGCTTATGTAATTGTCCAAGTGAATTGAAGAGGAAATCAACACACAAATCGACACGAGTGAGATTTATACTCTTAAATTGGACTTAGGGCATTTGACCTATAGCAACAGGCTCTCCTTTAATCCCAATTCAAGAGTGGGGGCTTAATGTTATGGGTGAATTTGGACCTAGCTCTAAGAAAGTTAGAATGATGAGAGCCCAGAGAAGTAACAAGCCCACGAAGGCCCATTGGGCCCGAATCAATCTCTAGGGCTATTCCCTCTCCTAAAAGGAAGGGGAAAACCCTAATTTCAACTATAAATAGAAGAGACTAACCCCAAAGTAAGGGGACTCAACTAGGTATTGAACCTTCCCTCTAATTCTTAATTTACTTGCTCCACTTACGATCTCCCGACTGACTTAAGCATCGGAGTCGGTGTGGCAAGCACCACACTGGTGCTCAGTTTTCTCTTATTTTGCAGGACACGTCTTTCCTTTCTCTTATTTTGCAGGCCATGTCTTTCCCCTTTAAATAAATTCACCGTTGATGTCACGTGAAGGTCAGGTGAATCGCTTGGCTAAATTTTGGCATCAACAAATTCAAATGTTTCTTTAACAAAGATGAAAATCATTGTAAAGAAATTGAGAGAAAATAAGAATAATTTTCAAAAATTAAAAACCAAATGGTTATTAAACGAGACCTAAATTATCAGTTTGGTCTTTAAGATTTTAGTTTAGTTTTTTTTTATGCTCAAATTTGGTCAGTGGGTTAGGTCTTGAACTAGTGTAATTGGGTTGGTCATGCACCCAAGGTTGCATGAGTTTGAGTTCGGGTCGGTTCCTTGCACCGGTTTGGTGCTGTCCATGTCTATTCCCAAACTTAAGTTAGTGTGTAAACTCAAAGTGATTTAGAGTTGAACACTGGGTAAGATTGCATACCTTTATTATGAGATTGGTTCCCATATTTAAAGTATTGGCACCTCCCAATAACTGTATTAGAAGGGTTCATGAAGCCTTCCCTTTTGAGTAATCATAAGGTGCTCAACTTAGTAGCTTGACCTTCGAAGGACGAGATTTCCTAATCAGGAAATGGGGCCACGCGGGCGTTTTCTTGTTTTGATACAGCCCATAGGGCCTTCCCTCGATGGGCTTACATACAACAATTTTTTTTTTGGGAATTGTGAAAGATGGCTAGAAAAAAAAAAGCCACTTTGTTTTATGACTAAAATAGTTTCGTATTTGGAAAGATGGCTACCGTGAATCAAGGAACAACCAATCGATTTTTTTCCCATTTTACCCTTGGTATATACTTGTATACACATACGCCGTTTTTAATTACCATTATACACCGTGATTCATTTTTCAAATTTCATTGGATGCACGCCGATTTGGTCTCCAACTGAATTCCATGGAATCCGTTTTCTTCTCCCTCTCCAACAGTCAAAAAGGATTTCCTATATTTCCGTTTTATTCTCTCTCTCAATCGAAAAATCTTGGATTTTCCTCAATATATGTTAAAAAAAACTATAATTTTATCCTATATTTTCTCGGTCCCAAGATTTTTCAACTTTTTCTACATTCTCACTCGTCTCTTTACGATCGAACATTCCAATCTTTTCCTGAACATTCCAATCTTTACAGAATTCAAATTTCATCCCCACTGTCTTTGCATGATAGTGTTTGGGAGAGGAAAATTCCTACAGTATTTTCAAGTGCAACGTAGTGTTAATTAGTCATGACTCGACCCTTTCTCATCTCACTGAATTCGTCACAAATCTTATTAGGCTTGATGCTTGAAAGAAAATTTCACAGATCTCCCTTTGCAATAATGGTGAAGACAAGTTTCAGATTATAAGCTTTTTTTAGAACATGGATCTTGTCAGGATGCTCGCTGGGGTATTGTACCATGATTGTTGCCTTGTCGTATATGCTGAAAGTGTGGATACTAGTATCCAGAGGATTTCATGTAAGTGTACATATCAATACATTACAGTAACTTTGTTGTCGATGTGGATGTTGAGCCTGTAGATACCAATATACACAGAGGCAGTGTTGGAACAAATCCACTAAGGAATGCAAATCGGAGAAGGATGATGTTTGTTTCCTTAATTCAGTTGTAAGTGATGTTGTTTTTACACTAATATATATAGTTAAATACATGTTGTAACTGATTAATAGTCCTTACAAGAAAATTTTGGATTGTGTAAATAGGATCCTCAAAACGAGGTTTTAAAGCATTTTACGAGCAAGTTTTGGATTTCATAAAAGTGTCTTTAGACAAAAAGTATATTTCATCAATAATTATCATCAATTTCGAGTCTCCATTGAGCAAACAAAAAGAGAAAGCGAAAAATGATGAGGAGTCCATTGTCAAGGAAGATGGCGAGAACCGGATAACGTTTAATTACTGTATTAATTATATGTATATATTCTTAGGTACATAGAGACTTCAGAGATATATACCCTTATTCATATGCGAGCGATTGATAGAATCGTTGAATATGGTGCTTGTTTGTATATAAACATATATAGATGTATGTTGTTATACTTATTGTGTATTTGTACACAATTACTTCTGTGCTTTCATGTATGTGTTATTATATACACATAAGTATCAAGTGATTTTGTACGAAGAAAAAATGTATATTGACAGTTCAACACAAGATTTTCTTTTTTTTTTGGATTAAGAATTTAGAATTTTTCTTTAAGCGATGTTAATTACAATTTTAGATTTAATGCAAGGTTGTTAAATCTTAATGTCAAATTCAATTTCTCTCCAGTTATAAGGTTGCTTCTATTTTTTTTGTTTTGATTTAGTTGGTTAGTTTGTTAAAATCAAATTTTCTTTTTCTATTTTGATTTAGTTGGTTAATCTAGTATTAAAATTAGATTTTCTTTTTCTGTTTTGATTTAGTTGTATTTCTCTTCCTAAAAGTCTAAACGGTAAGTTAGGGGCAATTTTTTCTATTTCAATTAAAAATACATTAATTAAAATCATGTTTAGCTATTTATTAATTTCTAAACATGTTTTGCCATTTTACAAATCATCCTATTAAATTTAATCATTTTTCTTGTTGCCCCATTTTTTTTAAAAAATTTAATTTGATTTTTTTTTTTGATACATAACAAGTTTCAAGTTGGTCTTTGTAATTTTACTCTAAATTGTAACTTTACCCACCTTGAAACTTGTCATTTTTTCCTATATTTTACAATTTAAATTGATAAATTAATTATACTTGAGTTCTTGAGGTTAGAAATACAGAAATTATAGCGGATGGGTCAAATTGATCATCAAATTTCACAAATGTCCTTAATTATCAAAATTATCATGGGTAGGTTTTTACACATTAATTGGGATAAATTTGTTACCAAAATGCCCTTTCATTTAATGATTGACCTAATTTTAATTTAATAATATATTAGATTATATAAATTATTAAATATATTATTTTTGTTATTAACCATATCTTGCCGCCTCTTTACCAAAAAATCAGGGGATTTGGTCTTCAGTCATGGTAAGTATTATTCCAAATAATGTTTCCATTTTATAATTCATAAACTCCTTTTATTTGTTTTCATTTTGACGGCTGAAGGTTAGAATCCTCTTTTTTGCACAATTTCAAGATGCAGTAGTAGGTTTTCACGATTCTTCCTTGTCGAGCTTGTTGCTAGCGTCTTCTTCCCTTGCTATCGTCTTCTTCCTTTCGAAAATAGGTGGGTTTCACGGTGAAGAAACGGGTGGGTAGAGAAGGTCGTCAGAGAATCCATTTAATGTCGGAGAATCTCGCCGGTGTGGCCATGGACGATGGCGATGATTCTGATTGGCTTGATCAGAGCGAGGGATCCACCACTGAGTGATCTATAGATCTGGGTTTTTTTTGTCGTATAGATCTGGGTTTTTTTTGCATATTCTACGATTCCTTGTTAAATACCCGGTATGATTTCTAAATATCGGGTATGAATTTTTAAATACCAGGTATGAATTTTGAAATTTGCAATAATTTTTTTTTTTTTTTTTTGCGTATAGATCTGAGTTTTTTTTTTTTTTGCATATTCTACAATTCCTTGTTAAATATCCAGTATGGATTTCTAAAATACCAGGTATGATTTTTAAATACCCGGTATGAATTTTTAAATACCCAATATGGGAATAAAGATTCGGCGGTATGGAATTCTAAAATACCGGGTTTGTGATGGACGAAAATGGAAGAATCACAACAAACCACGAAAACTGACGAAAATGAAAGGGTGAAAAATGGTCTGTGATGTAAAATGGTATGTGATGGAAAAATACCTGTTCTTGGTGTTTGGTTTGTGATGGACGATTGTGGACGAAAATTGGGGGATTATTTTCAAATGCCATATAATCACGTCTTTTCCTTTTCTGTATTTTCTTTTTTTATTTTTTAATTTTGATTATCAAAGGGTCAAATTGGTAAATGAGCTACAATTAATAAAAATGGGCTGGACTGAAATGAAAATTATAAAGTTTTTGGACAAAAGTGAAATATATGGGCTGATTTCAGCCCATTCTTGTAAAAACCCCTTAGAAATAAGAATTTAGTTGGTAGATCGAGATACATATTTATGGATAGTATCTTTTTCATATAAACCTCAAAAGTTAACTTTTCAATGTTTAGTTTTGTAAAAAAAAATCATTTTGAAAAAAATTCTAATGTTTGGCAACCACTAAAATGACTTATTACAAAATGAGATTGAGAAATAAATCATTTTGAGTGAAACACTTGAAAGCAAATTTTTTAAAAAGATTTTTTTTTTGGTATATAGTGGTTCCGTTTAGAATACATTTTAATTTAAATGTTTTTCAAGAATGCATTTTTTTGAAAAAAATATTTTGTATAAAAACTGTTTAGAATTTAAGCACTCGTATGTTTGTTTACATTACCTCATAAATGTTTTTATACACAAGTTATTGTATACTTAGAAACTCTTTTTAAAGAAGTTGGTTTCGAGTGTTTATCTCAAAATGGTTTATTTCTCAATCTCATTTTCTAATAAGTTATTTTTAGTAGTTGTCAAACACTAGAAAATTTTCAAAATTAAACACTTGAAAAGTTAAACCAAACACATCTAGTAACTTGTGTATAAAAACACTTATGAGGAAATATAACCATACATATGTGTGTTTAAATTCTAAACAATTTTTATACAGAATGTTTTTTTAAAAAATGCATTATTGAAAAACACTTAAACTGAAAGGTATTTCAAACGACTCCTAATATAGTGTACGGATTAACAACCCTTCTTAACCTGCCTTCTAAAATACGTATGAAGGATTAAAAATTTCTTTTTTTCTTTTTTCTCAAAAAATATATATTTTTTGAAAATCTAAAAAAATAATTAAAAAATGATTTAAAAAATTTTCGATAATCAAAAGTAATTTCAAAAAACTCTAAAAGCACGAGTGCTTCTTGGATAAAAATTTATTTAGTTTTTTAATAAAAAATCTTATAATAGAAGTAAAATTTAATATATATTCTACCATTGTTAATTTTTTTTAAAGAATATTCTAGTACTGTTAATTAAATATAGATTAATGAAGAAATAAATTATGAGAAATGGAGAGAATAATGGTGGGACCCATCAAAATTATGAAGAAAAATAGAGAGAGAAATAGTGGAACCCACCAAAATTATAAGGAAAATAGAAAGAGAAATGGTGGGTCCCACCAACTTTATAAAACAAGTGTTGGAATAGGTTGGAGTCCCCTTCCATTCCAAGGATTCACATTGGAATCCAAAAGGTGATCTCATTCCAACCCAAATCCAGCCCAACAAACATTGGAATCTCATTCCAATCCAATCCCATGCTCCAAACATCCTTAGTGACATTTTAACTTTTAAGCTCACTCAAAACATGTAAAAAAGAAAAAAAAAAACTTGACATTGACTAGTTGAGAAATAATTATCTGTTGGGTTTTATGTCCTAAAACTTATGGATAGTAAATGTAACAAAGTCAATTGGTATCGATAAAGCGTTATCGAGGTTATTCGATTTCTGGTTGTCAAATAGTTGCTTTTAATTATGTATTAATTAACCCAAATCCAATAAACTAGAATCCTTGGCTATGATATGAACACTTGAACTTTATGTAGTGACATAAGAGTGGATCAAGTTCAAGTAGTAGCCTAAACGGTCTATAGTATAGAGATAAAACTGGGTACCTTATCCTAGGAAAAACTATGTGACGCGGCCCACTTTGTTTCAGTACAAACGATGTGATCCTAAATCGTTCATGTAGAGACATGCGAGTGGGGGCGTCCTATGCAAAAGAGTTTGTATAAGACCGGACTGCGAAATAAGTCACTTTCACTTTATAACGTCGTTTACTGTGAAACTGACTATTTCAAAGCAATAACCTAGGTAATTCGATCTTAATCCTGAGCTAACTATGAACTCCTGTTTATTCGGGATTATCCTTTGATTTGCATGGGTGAGAGTGGATCAACATCGCCGACTCAATAAGTTCCTACCATTTTGGGGATAAGATCGGGTAGATAGCTGGGGACATAGTCTTGCAAGATGGAATTCACTCCTACCCGACTTTAGGGATAGTAGAGAGGTTGTTCCCTTAAGTACTGACTCCGAGACGTGAACAAAGGTGCACCGCCCTCTCATTGGCCAGAGAGGTTTTAGGTTTAGTGGTGGGACCACAAACCAATTGTTCATTAGGGACTCAATGGAGGCTTAAGGAACAAGAAGTGCTATAGGGGTAAAACAGACTTTTGACCTGGCTGTAGTTACGAACAACCTGTGAAGGATCGACTTACTAATCAAGGTTATATCGTGTGGACATAAATATATCTACAGTGAGAGGAGTTCAGCTACGGGCTATAGTGGAGTGTCCCGTTAGTTAACGAATGTTGGTTAACTAGGATTGAAAGAGTTCAACTGGTTAATTTTGGATCGTTGGAGCCCATGATCGGTAGGTCCATTAGGTCCCCCTGCTAGCTCAAACGGACTAAACCTTAGAACAAAGTGATGAAAGAATTTGAAGCGTTCAAATTCATATTTGGGAGTTAACGTTAATTATATGTGGTATATATTTAACGTATTATAGTTTAATTATGAATTGAACTATAGAGAGAATAAGCTATATTTAAATGTTGTTTAAATATAGATAATATGTATACGATACATATTTCGGTTTATACATGAATAGGGGTTCATATTTGATTAAACCGGATTTTGAGAAAAGTCAAGATTGGTGTATTATTTAATTAGATATTAAGATATTAAATTAAATATATATAAATTAATTAAATTTTTTTTAATTAATTTCAGATTAATTATTTGAATTAATTAAAAGAGAAATAAGAATTTGATTTTTCAAATTCAATTTTCTTTTAGGATAATTGTAATGGGTGGCAAAATTAGGGTAAATAATGGCAAATTTAGCAATGTTTTAAAATATTTGCAAATATGACAAAATTTTTTAATTAATTTTTTATATCCTCGTTTTGCCCCTAAATTGCGCGCGCACGTCTTCTTCTTCATGCTCTGGTTTTCCTCTTTCCGTTTTGCCCATTTTCTTTCGATCTCGTTTTCTTCTTCATTTTCTCGGATTTCACGGTTTGGATTTCGAACGGATCTTTCTTGGATTTCACGGTTTGGCTACCTCGATTAATTGCAGGTGATCGCGTGGATTACTCTCTTTTTCAATTTGGTGCATCATTATTCAAGGTTTCTATCAGTGATAGAAAGTTTTTCTATCACTGATAGATAGAAGCTTTCTATGACTGATAGAAAGTTTTTCTATCACTGATAGAAAGTTTTTCTATCACTGATAGAAAGTTTCTATCACTGATAGAAAAACTACTGATAGAAGCTTTCTATCAGTGATAGAAAGTTTTTATATTACTAATAGAATCTTTCTATGACGATAGAAAGTTTCAATCAGTGATTTTTCTATCAGTGATAGAAAGTTTTTCTATCACTGATAGAAACTTTCTATCACTGATAGAAAGCTTCTATCAGTGATATAAAAACTTTCTATCACTGAAGAAGACGGAAGAAATATGGAGAAGACTGGGGAGCGAAAACAAACCGGAGAAGACGACAGACTGAATACAAACTGAAGAAGACGGGCGAGCGAAAACAAACCGGAGGCGGACTGAATACGAACTGATGGAGAAGACGGAAGAAATGGAGAAATAAGGAGAAGACGGAAGAATGAAGAAGACGAGAGATGGAGAAGAAGACAGATGGAGATGACCGGAAAAGTAGAGAAGAAATGGAAGCTGATAGAAAGATTTTGAGAAACTGATAGAAAGAAATGGAGAAGACGAATGGATTTCAATTTCGTGGGTTCAGGGTTTAGGATGGGCATTTTAGTAATTTTACCTTTCAGAAGGCAATATTTTGCCATTTTTGCAAATAGTTTCCACGGCTGCTAATTTTGGGCCGGTTTGCTACTTTTGCAACCGGCCCTTTCTTTTATGATACACCAAAAGGCAAAATACCATGAGAAGACACCTTTCATGTGAGTAAGCTTTTAGCTTGGTTTGTTGTCTTCTTGTAGTGATTTTGGGTGGAGTTTGTGTTCTTTTAAAAGGATGATAAGAAGACACAAAAGCTCATCTTGCTGGTGATATTCATGCATAGAAAGAAAAAACCCAAAGATTTCTCCAAAAACCGTGGAGCAATTCTCTCCAAGAAACCCATTCTTTTCCTTTCAAAATTCATCTTTCTTGAGCTCCCACAAGCTCGTTCTAAGGCCGGAGAATAGCGGGGAAGACCTCGGTGGTCGTCCACGACGTATTCGTGCTGAGAATCATCCAAAGAAACGCTTTAATTTGAAGCTCCAAGAGGTAAGTAACTGAGCCTCTGTTTTTCGAAGTTTTGAGCATGTTTTTCCTTAACGAAATTAATAAAATTAAGTGCCTAAGATCCGTAATCGCTTCTGCTCGAGTGTCGTACACTCCTTCATTATCAATATTTGCTTTGTTATGTACATATTTCTTTTTAGTTTAGTAGTACGAGAGTGAGAAATTAAACCCCTAAATTTTTAAGACAGATGCATAATATCTTAACAAGAACAATGAAGATTGTTGGGAGTGCGACCAAAGTCCCACATTGGCTAGACAAGGGAAAAGATCATGGGTACAAGTATCTCCATTGGTATAAGGTCTTTTGAGTGAACAAAAAACAAAGCCATGAGGGCTTATGCCTAAAGTGGACAATATCATACCATTGTGGAGATCTGTGAAGTGTCATTGTCCTTAGCAAGTGGTATCAGAGTCATGAGGAGGTTCGTGGTTGAGTTATGGCTGGCGGGTATACTCTGGAGAAGAGGAGTTGTCCTAGATAAGAGCAAACTCTTGTGAAGCTTAGAGAGTTGCGAATAAAGTACCATCGAGCCTCCCCTCAAATAGTCATCTATCCATCCAACTCTCTAGGCTTCACTTTGAGATTAGAAACGTAGTTGTGGGACTACCTAATCTTGAATGAGAAAAGCTCTAGAGAGAAAATTCTCCCTTTGTGTTCTTGAGTTGAGAGAATATGAGAGGGAGGGAATGCAAGAATGCTTTCTTGTGTGGCCTTTTCACTTTAAGGAAATGGTTGGATAGTTGACGTTATCGATACGTCGGGTTTTGTATAAACCGGGTTGTGGGAGATTTAATATTTAAATATGATTTAAATACCGAAAAAATGAATAGGGATTCATGGTTGAAGATAAAATTTCGAAAATGTTTGGGATTAAGAAAAATATTAATTTAATATTGAATATTAAATTTGTTGGGTTTAATGTCCTATAAACTCGTAGTTTGTAAATCATTAAACATATTCTATTTTCAATAAAGACGTTATTGAGGTTATTCAGTAAAAGATGTTATTGAATATATACATTGCGAATGATTAACCTAAATCCAATAAACTAAGATCCTTGACTATAAAATGAATACTCGAACTATATGTAGGGACATATCGTAGGATCAAGTTCAAGTTTATAGTAAAAATAGTCTATAGTATAAGGATACGGTTGGGTGCCTTATCCTGGTGACACTATGGACGCGGCCCACTTTGTATTAAGTACAAACGATGAGATCCTAAGTCGTTCATGTGGAGACATGCGAGTGGGGGCGTCCTATGCAATGAGTTTGCATAAGACAGGACCACGAAATAAGTCACTTTCTCTTTATAACGCCGTTTACCGTAGAAACTGACTATTTCTCATAGATGACCTAGGTAACTCGTTCTTAATCCTGAGCGAGCTATGAACTCCTGTTTATACGAGATTATCCTTTGATCTGCATGGGTGAGAGTGGCCAGCATCGCCGACTCAACAAGCCTACCATTTTGGGGATAAGATCGAATAGATAGCTGGGGACATAGTTTCGCAAGACGGAATTCACTCCTACCCTTTTCAGGGATAGCAGAGAGGTTGTTCTCTTAAGTACTAACTCCAGGACTTGAACAAGGGGCCCCACCCTCTCGTTGGATCGAGAGGGACTTAGGTTTGATGGTTGGACCACAAACCGATTGTTCATTAGAGGATTAGTGGAACTTAAGGAACAAGAAGTACTATAGGGGTAAAATGGTTATTTGACCTAGCTATAGCTACGAACAACCTGTGAAGGAACGACTTACTGAACATGGTTAAATCAAGTGGACGGAAATATATCTATAGTGAGGGGAGTGCAACTATCGGGCTATAGTGGAGTGTCCCGGTAGTTAACGAATGTTGGCTAGCTTGAATAATGAGATTAGTCGGTTAGTCTCGAATCGTTGGAGCCCATGATCTATAGGTCCATTAGGTCCCCCTACTAGCTCATATCGGAATATAGCCTAGAAAAAATTGATAGGATTCTTTGAATTGTTCAAAGTCGGGAAAAAGGGTATTATCGTAAAATTGTGTTTGACACAATAATTTAATTATGAATTAAATTAGAAAATGAGAGATAAAGTATTTAAAAGGGTTTTAAATACTATATACATGAATTAAGATTCATATATAAAAGATGCACAATATTAAGGTGATTAACTTGCTTAATCATTTATAATCAATTGGGCAAGGTTCAAATATGATCTTATATATTAATGTCACATTTAGAATTGATATTAATATCATAAATGAATATTTGAAATCTGATTTTGAATCATGGTAAGTGGAAAATGATGTAATTCCACTCTTGCATGAAGATTCAAAGTGGAATTACACCACAAACATGCATACTTGCATGTAATGTTGTTTGAACACCTAGCTTCCACTTTCACCCTTAAGACCACCATGTGTCTTGCATCTTGAGGCTTCTTCTTGCATGGATTCTCTCTATAAGTAGAAGAAGAATCAGATTGGAGAGAGATAGAGCATTTACCTTAATGTTATGCTGCTGAATTTCTTCCTCAATCACTCTCTCATCTCATATCTCCATAGAGCTTGAACCTTCAAGCATTCCCTTCCCATTCCCTATCACTATAGACTCCCACAAGTCGTTCTCGGCCCGGAGAATAGTAGGGAAGACTCTAAAGGTTGTCCAAGAGAAGTTGGAGAAGGAAAACACCACAAGGAGTACCTCATTTGTGAGCTACAAAGGTTGGTTTTCTCTAAACTCTCTTTACTGTCTTTTATAGAACATGCATGCTTTAGGAGCAAAATTGAATGTCTTAAGTGCTTTCGATCTTCAATTGCTTCCGCATGTGTAATATGTACACCTTCAATTGGTATCATAGCATGATTAGAGCACTTAAGTCGTTTTAATTTTGCTGTGGTGGGTACCATTTTGAAATTGAATTTTCTGTGTGCTAAAATGGAAGTGTTCTGGTTTGGCAATTTTTTTAGCCTTTAATTCTTCATGAATTTGTAATTGCTCGGAAATGTAAGAGCGTTAATGAGTGTACTAGAGTCTGTAATTTTTATAGAGTCATTAGAGTCCATATAGGCTGTTAAATCGAAGCAGAACGGGAGAAGACGCAGCAGAAAAACAGCAGCAGTGGGCTGCTGTCGCAAGAGCGTCGGGACGCTCTTCATGTAGCGTCCCGACGCTGTTGAAGAAATTTTCCAGAAACTGCAGTTTTCAAATCCGGTTCGGTTCAGCAGCCTGTTTTGGGTCCGGTTCGGTTTGGTTGTAGCTGGTTCAACCAATTTACACAATTTGCAAGGCCGGTTCAGTGCGTGAAGGGGTGGTTCGGGATGGTTCGTGAAGCTCGGGATCGCCACAAGCAATTTTTATTAATTATTATTGTAATAATTAGTTAATTGTTTGTTTTAAATTGCCAAACCATTCCATTTTAGTTTGATTTAATTTCTTTATGCATTTTGAATGTATGATTTAATTAAATGGATGTATGTGCATTATGAGCATGCCATATAGTTTAAAATCCCACCATAGGAAAGCATGTTCATGCATTTTTAATTTTAATAAGTGTTATTAATAGTTTAAATGCATGAGGGAAATTTCATGTTTAAATTGATATAAATGTTGTATTGATTTAGGGAGATTCATGCTTGAATGGTTAATTAAAATTGATTAATTGATATAAAAGTTATATTAATCAAAAGATAAAATTAACCTAGCATGAAGCATGAAATTTCCTTAGAATTTTGTTTATAAGAGTTATATTCAAAAGGCAAGTTTGTTATAGTTTAGATTTATAATTGTTATAAATCACATAGAAATTTAAAATCTATAACAAAGAAAAAGGTGCATGCTCACTTAGGGTTAATTTGATCCAACTCTCGATCGATTTCAATTAGATTCAAATAGGTCGATAAGCTTGTAAAACATAGGTTACAAGAGAACTCACCCGACGAGATGCTGTCTAAGGCTGGAGGTATTTAAGTTGACGGTTTACGGAACACCTCCTACCTGGGCATCGAGTTGGTTCTTGAGTTAAAGTTAACCCAGTTTTATGAGCATGCACGTGTGTGATGTGAGGTTTTAATCGTTATCACCTAGACATCGTAAGATTAAATGAACTTAGACTTAGGGTTATTCTATTAGCCGGAATTCGCCTAAGTATAAGTATGCCCAAAACCGTTTAAAATACTTAGTGGGAGGGGAGAGATATATCAAATCCATTTCCCTTTCACGTTCTCCCTTTTGTTCACAAGGTGAGATTTATGCTTGGCCTCGTGTTGATTATACCTCAACTGCTCCATTCGGAAGGTGTTTGCATAAATCAATAACAAGGTGAATGGAGAAAGTATTTATAGTAAGTGAGTGAAGGAAGTGTGTCAACACATCCTGCGGTCTCCTCCGTTAGGTTGCACCGTGAGATTTCCATGTTGCGCCTGCTTGTATGCCCTGGAGCTACTAACCATTCGGAGGGTTGTAACATGGAGATCGGAACAACGCAAACTCCAGAGATGGATAGGATTACTTAGGACCATTTCCAACATTAGCTTTTCCATTCGGTAGCATTGTTGGGGCCGTTCTCTGTAATCTTAAAACGGCGGGTCACACTTACAAGGGTTACTAAGTGTTAGTAAATTCCTGACCAAACGTAACGATAACTAAACAACTATAGGAATAAGAGTTATTCTGGGATTAGTATTTAGTCAAGAACGTCTTGGTTTTGTGAAGGAGTAATTGACTGCCCCTCGGTAGCGGTTGCTCTAACTCACTAAAGTATCGTTGCAAAATAATAATCCTGGGTACATTATTACTTTTGCTAAAACTTGATTGGATTTTGTCTAAAAATGGTTAATAAGCAATTTCTAATAGTTTTTGTTTAATTTTTCAGCATGTCTAGCTCATTAGTACAATTACTCGCTTCGGATAAGCTTAACGGGGATAACTATGGAACTTGGAAGTCTAATCTGAATACAATACTAGTAATCGAGGATCTTAGATTTGTCCTTACCGAAGAGTGTCCACCTAACCCTGGCTCGTCAACAAACCGAATTGTTCGGGAAACATATGAGAAATGGACTCGAGCAAATGATAAAGCAAGAGTCTATATTTTAGCAAGCATTTCAGATGTCTTGTCTAAAAAGCACGAGAGGATGGTCACCGCAAGGGAGATCATGACTTCGTTGCAAGGTATGTTTGGACAACCGTCCTCGCAAATCAGGCACGAAGCTCTCAAGAATGTTTACAATTCCCGAATGAAGGAAGGTGCTTCAGTTAGGGAACATGTTTTGAACATGATGGTTCAGTTTAACATTGCTGAAGTAAACGGTGCTACCATTGACGAGGGTAGTCAAGTAAGTTTCATAATGGAGTCTCTTCCGAAGAGCTTCATTCAGTTCAGGACAAACGCTGTCATGAACAAAATAGACTTTAACTTGACCACTTTGCTAAACGCTTCAGACTTACCAAAGTCTTACTAAGAGAGGACATGAAGGGGAGGCAAATGTTGCCACAACCAAGAGGTTCCAAAAGGGATCTTCCTCAGGAACAAAGTCTGCACCTTCCACTTCAAAGAATAAGAGTATTCAGATGAAGAAAAAGAAGGTAAAAGGGAAAGGAAAAGCTCCAATGGGAGGCAAGGCAAAAGCTGCAGAAAAAGGAAAGTGTTTCCATTGTAATGTAGACGGACATTGGAAACGCAACTGTCCCAAGTACCTTGCGAAAAAGAAGGCTGAAAAAGAAAAACAAGGTAAATATGATTTGCTCGTTATCGAAACATGTTTAGTTGAGCAAGATAGCTCTGCCTGTATATTAGATTCAGGAGCGACTAACCATGTATGCTCTTCTTTACAGGAAATTAGTTCCTGGCATATGCTGGAAGACGGCGAAGTAACTCTCAAAGTTGGAACTGGAGAGGTCGTCTCAGCTAGAGCTTTTGGAACTCTCAAGTTGTCTTTTGGAGATAGATTTTTACTACTTGAAAATGTCTTGTACGTTCCCGATATAAAAAGGAACTTAATTTCTATCTCTTGTTTAATTGAACATGAATACCAAGTATCTTTTGATATTAATAAAGTGTTTGTTAACAAAAGAGGTATGCATATATGTTCTGCAAAACTTGAAAGCAACTTATACGTGTTAAGGCCAATTCAAGTTAAAGCTATTTTTAATACGGAAATGTTTAAAGTAGCGGAAACTCAAAACAAAAGGCGAAAAGTTTCTCCTAATACCTATCTTTGGCACTTGAGATTAGGCCACATAAATCGCAATAGGATTGAAAGATTGGTAAAGAGTGGACTACTAAACCAGTTAGAAGATGACTCGTTACCACCATGTGAGTCCTGCCTCGAGGGAAAAATGACCAAACGACCTTTTTCAGAAAAAGGTTATAGGGCCAAAGAACCTTTGGAACTCGTGCATTCGGATCTCTGTGGTCCTATGAATGTCAAAGCACGAGGAGGGTATGAATATTTCGTCAGCTTTATTGATGATTATTCAAGGTATGGCTATCTTTACTTAATGCATCATAAGTCTGAAGTCCTTGAAAAGTTCAAAGAGTACAAGACTGAGGTTGAGAACCAATTAGGTAAAACGATTAAAACACTACGATCAGATCGAGGTGGAGAATATATGGACTTACAATTCCAAGACTATTTGATAGAACATGGAATTACGTCTCAACTCTCAGCCCCTGCTACACCACAACAAAATGGTGTATCAGAGAGGAGAAACCGAACTCTGTTAGACATGGTTCGATCAATGATGAGCTATGCTCAGTTGCCTGATTCGTTCTGGGGATATGCAGTTGAGACTGCCGTATACATTTTGAACATGGTTCCCTCTAAGAGTGTTTCTGAAACACCCTATGAGCTATGGAAAGGGCGTAAAGGTAGTTTACGTCACTTCAGAATTTGGGGATGCCCGGCACACGTGTTGGTGCAAAACCCAAAGAAATTGGAACGACGTTCAAAACTGTGCCTGTTTGTAGGATATCCTAAAGAAACGAAAGGTGGTCTATTTTACGACCCTCAGGATAATAAAGTGATTGTATCGACAAACGCTACTTTTCTTGAGGAAGATCACATAAAAGATCATCGACCTCGCAGTAAACTAGTATTAGATGAGATTTCAAGAAAAACTACAAAAGAATCTACAAAAGTTGTAGATCAAGCTAGTCCATCAAAAGTTGTTGATCAAACACATCCATCTCAAATAGTGAGAGAGCCTCGACGTAGTGGGAGGGTTATAATACAACCCGACCGCTACATGGGTTTAACAGAAACTCAAAACATCATATCTGATGATGGTGTAGAGGATCCATTGTCCTTTAATCAGGCAATGAATGATGTTGATAAGGACCAGTGGATCAAAGCCATGGATCTCGAAATGGAGTCAATGTACTTCAATTCGGTCTGGGAACTTGTAGAACAACCGGATGGGGTAAAACCTATTGGTTGAAAATGGATCTACAAGAGAAAACGAGACCAAGCCGGTAAGGTTCAAACCTTTAAAGCTCGACTCGTGGCAAAGGGTTTTACCCAGCGGGAAGGAGTTGATTATGAAGAAACTTTTTCCCCTGTTGCCATGCTTAAGTCGATTAGAATACTCTTATCCATTGCCACATACTATGATTATGAAATATGGCAAATGGATGTCAAGACAGCCTTTTTGAACGGCAATCTTGAAGAGACTATCTATATGGCTCAACCAGAGGGATTTATAGTCCAGGGTGATGAGCAAAAGGTTTGCAAACTTAAACGATCCATTTATGGATTAAAACAAGCATCAAGATCCTGGAATATACATTTTGACACTGCGATCAAAACGTATGGCTTTGAGCAGAATGTTGACGAACCTTGTGTTTACAAGAAAATCGTCAAAAACACTGTAGCTTTTCTAGTTCTATACGTAGATGATATCCTACTTATAGGGAATAATGTAGGATTCCTGACTGACGTAAAACAATGGCTAGCGACTCAATTCCAAATGAAAGATTTGGGTGAGGTGTTGAAGGTGTACATATTACACATGCGGAAGCAATTGAAGATCGAAAGCACTTAAGACATTCAATTTTGCTCCTAAAGCATGCATGTTCTATAAAAGACAGTAAAGAGAGTTTAGAGAAAACCAACCTTTGTAGCTCACAAATGAGGTACTCCTTGTGGTGTTTTCCTTCTCCAACTTCTCTTGGACAACCTTTAGAGTCTTCCCTACTATTCTCCGGGCCGAGAACGACTTGTGGGAGTCTATAGTGATAGGGAATGGGAAGGGAATGCTTGAAGGTTCAAGCTCTATGGAGATATGAGATGAGAGAGTGATTGAGGAAGAAATTCAGCAGCATAACATTAAGGTAAATGCTCTATCTCTCTCCAATCTGATTCTTCTTCTACTTATAGAGAGAATCCATGCAAGAAGAAGCCTCAAGATGCAAGACACATGGTGGTCTTAAGGGTGAAAGTGGAAGCTAGGTGTTCAAACAACATTACATGCAAGTATGCATGTTTGTGGTGTAATTCCACTTTGAATCTTCATGCAAGAGTGGAATTACATCATTTTCCACTTACCATGATTCAAAATCAGATTTCAAATATTCATTTATGATATTAATATCAATTCTAAATGTGACATTAATATATAAGATCATATTTGAACCTTGCCCAATTGATTATAAATGATTAAGCAAGTTAATCACCTTAATATTGTGCATCTTTTATATATGAATCTTAATTCATGTATATAGTATTTAAAACCCTTTTAAATACTTTATCTCTCATTTTCTAATTTAATTCATAATTAAATTATTGTGTCAAACACAATTTTACGATAATACCCTTTTTCCCGACTTTGAACAATTCAAAGAATCCTATCAATTTGTTCTAGGCTATATTCCGATATGAGCTAGTAGGGGGACCTAATGGACCTATAGATCATGGGCTCCAACGATTCGAGACTAACCGACTAATCTCATTATTCAAGCTAGCCAACATTCGTTAACTACCGGGACACTCCACTATAGCCCGATAGTTGCACTCCCCTCACTATAGATATATTTCCGTCCACTTGATTTAACCATGTTCAGTAAGTCGTTCCTTCACAGGTTGTTCGTAGCTATAGCTAGGTCAAATAACCGTTTTACCCCTATAGTACTTCTTGTTCCTTAAGTTCCACTAATCCTCTAATGAACAATCGGTTTGTGGTCCAACCATCAAACCTAAGTCCCTCTCGATCCAACGAGAGGGTGGGGCCCCTTGTTCAAGTCCTGGAGTTAGTACTTAAGAGAACAACCTCTCTGCTATCCCTGAAAAGGGTAGGAGTGAATTCCGTCTTGCGAAACTATGTCCCCAGCTATCTATTCGATCTTATCCCCAAAATGGTAGGCTTGTTGAGTCGGCGATGCTGGCCACTCTCACCCATGCAGATCAAAGGATAATCTCGTATAAACAGGAGTTCATAGCTCGCTCAGGATTAAGAACGAGTTACCTAGGTCATCTATGAGAAATAGTCAGTTTCTACGGTAAACGGCGTTATAAAGAGAAAGTGACTTATTTCGTGGTCCTGTCTTATGCAAACTCATTGCATAGGACGCCCCCACTCGCATGTCTCCACATGAACGACTTAGGATCTCATCGTTTGTACTTAATACAAAGTGGGCCGCGTCCATAGTGTCACCAGGATAAGGCACCCAACCGTATCCTTATACTATAGACTATTTTTACTATAAACTTGAACTTGATCCTACGATATGTCCCTACATATAGTTCGAGTATTCATTTTATAGTCAAGGATCTTAGTTTATTGGATTTAGGTTAATCATTCACAATGTATATATTCAATAACATCTTTTACTGAATAACCTCAATAACGTCTTTATTGAAAATAGAATATGTTTAATGATTTACAAACTACGAGTTTATAGGACATTAAACCCAACAAACTCCCACTTGGACTAGAAACTCTAGTGGGGTACATGAAGTTAGGTGTGAGAGAAGTATAAAGACAATAAACTAGGGCATCATCCATACCCTTACAAAATTAATTAATTATTATTTAATTAGTAATTATTTTTATTAATTTTGAATTAATTTAAAATTGAAAAATTAAAATTATATTTTATATTTTTCAGATTATTGAAATTAAATAATTAAGAAATTAAATTCAAGATTATCTTGAATCAATTAAAATCAAAATTAATTGATTTTTTTGGAGGTGGAGTGCATGGTGACTAAACCCATGCACTCCCCTCACTTTGGCCACAACATTTCCCACTCAATGCATGCTTAATTGATGTCAAACTTTGGGGCTTTTCTTCAGCTTTGATCCCTCTATAAAAGGGAAGAAGAAGGCTGAAAAAAGGAAGCTAGTTCCATAGTGAATTGCTGCCAAAATCTCTCCTCACCATAACCCACCTCCATAGCTTGTTCTTCAAGTTTTTCCCTTCAAATTCCATCACTAGAGGATCCCACAATCCGTTCCAAAGGCTTGAGGATAGCAAGGAAGATCAAGTGGTGGTTCGTGACTCATTGGAGAAGAAAAACAACAAAGGGATTAAGCCAATTTCACGAATTAAAGAGGTTGGTGTTGCTGTCTCTATTTTTCTTCTTTTGAACAACATGCAAAGATTGATCAAATTGAGTTTATTAAGTGCCTAAGATCCAAAATTGCTTCCGTAATTTAGATATTAACACTTTCACTTTTAAACCACATACAACAACAACGACCCATTTTTTATACATATTCTAGGACCCTAAAGGTTGGGCAACACTTTTAAGGCCTTAACAACTAATGAGCAACAATTCAAACATGCTTCCAAAGCTTAAACACCTAACGGGCAATAAACCTTAACGCTATTAAACTAGAAACAAGAATGAATCTTACCCAAACAGAACCATTTCCACACTAGACGGGTTATATAAACCTCAACCAACGTGCTAGAACGCTCCTTGGGCAGTGGGTGATCAGGGTGATCAAGCTGAAGTGATTCGAACTCAATCGAACACTTAGACGGCGCTGCAGAACAGAAATTCCATAACAACACTTAATTTCCAGCACTAAAACGAATGGGCATTTTGATTTAAACCCCAACCAAGCATGGGTAAAGCTCAAACTTACCAGACGAAGCGATCCGAGGCCAAAACACCCGCTGAACAAGAGCAAAACGCAAAAAAATGAGGCCCGGGTTGCTGGACGTGCGCGGATCTGACTGAACAGAGCGAAAAGAGGTTAGATCGAGCCTTTACCAACAAGAATGAGGGAAAGAGAGGCTTACCCACAGACGTTTCCTCGCTGAACAACACACGAAAGAGAGATTCAAGCCACAAAACCCACCAAAAAGGGGCGAAAAACAGCGGATTGGTGAGCTGGGTGGTGATGACTCGGGCTGGGTGACGCCGGCGACGACACACCTACTGCAGCGGCGGTGGTGCGTTGAGGCGACAGTGACTGGGTGGCTTCCACACGAAAAAATCGAGAGAGAGGGAGAGATTCGAGACCCAAAAACCCACGGGAAACGCACAGAGGGAGAGGGAGATCTCGGGGAAGGCGGTGACGGTTGGGCTACACGGCGGCGGTGCGACGATCGGCTGGTCGGTGGCGGCACAACTCAGACGACGGCGACGTGATGAGCTCGAACGATGGCTGGAGGGCGGGCGGCTCTGAGCTACACGACAAAAAGGGCGAGGTGGGGTTCTTGCGTGAAAAGAAAAGAGATGGAGAGATGAGGGGGTTTCTTTGATTCCTTCTTTTCATTATTTTTTCTTTCTTTTTTTTTTTTTTTTAAATTTCTTTCCATTGAATAAATCAAAGTCCAAGAATAAAACCCTAAGAATAGCTAACTCCCTTAACCATTGCTGACTTAGAATTTAAATGGGCTTTTAGGAAGAAATTAATTACCTAACGCTCATATTCCAAGAATAATTTCCCAATGCCTTGGTATTTGATTATAAATTCCATGTTATGAGTCAAAATAAGAATTATATTCCCATTCGACTATATTCATAAAATTTAAATTACACCCAAAATGCACGGGGCGTCACAAATAGGATGACCTAGGTAACTCGGTCTTAATCCTGAATGTGTTATGAACTCCTTCTCACGAGGGATTGTCCTTTGATAAGTATGGGTGAGAGTGGCCTGTACGCCGACTCAATAAGCCTACCTTGTTGGGGATAAGACCGAGTGGGGGGGTTGGAGACATGACAACACAAGATGAAATTCACTCCTTCACGATTCTAGGAGAAGTAGATGAGTGTTCCCTTAAGTGGTGACTCCGGGTCTTGAACAAAGGGATCCCACTCTCTCACTGGCTCGAGAGGGACTTTCTATTTATTGGTTGGACCATAAACAGATTGTTCATTAGAGGAGCACTGGTACTTAAGGAGACAGAGGTAACACAGGGGTAAAACGATAATTTGACCCAGCTGTAGTTACGAACGCTCGTGAAGGATTGACTTACCGTTATTGGTCTATATCCATGGACACAGAAATGTTCTACAATGAGAAGAGTTTAGTTGTGGGTCTTTAGTGGAATAACCCATAGTTAATGAATATTGGTTGACTCGAATAATGGGAACCCGAGCATGATGAACTTGATGAAGAACACATGGGTTTTGAGAGTTGAATGCCATGATGTTTGAGAGAGTTTTCATTTTGGCTTGCATGAGATTTTTCCAGCAACTTCAACTGAGTTCCATACCCTTTTTGAATCATCCTTTTGGTTTATATATGAGCATCTCATTTTGCTCCAATTACCTCACAAGAAGACATCAATTAAAGGGGAAGAAGGTGAGTCATGGGAAGGTGTCAAACTATTGAATTTTACATGAAATTCAATTCAAAATTGATTTTCAATTTTTATGTAAAATTCCATTAGCTTTAAACAATTTTCAATTTCTTTTAAAGTTAATCAAAAAATCAATTTCTAAATTAATTAAACTAATTTTAATTAATTATATATTTGTTTAATTTAATATCAAAATATTAAATTAAATTAAATAAATACACCATACCCGAACTCTCTTAAATTCCGATAATTTTGAATCACTATTCAAATTTAAACCGAATATGTATCGAATACATATTTACAATATTTAAATCCTATTTAAACATTTCTTACTCTCTCAATTTATAGTTTAATACAACCATTAAACTATTATGCTAAATTATATCGAATATAATTAGCGATATCTCCCAAAATCGAATTTGAACGTTTTCAAATTCTTTCATCATTCTGTTCTAAGGTTTAATCAGTTTGAGCTGGCAAGGGGACCTAATGGACCTACAGATCATGGGCTCCAACGATCTGAGATTAACCGGTTGAACTCTTTCAATCCTAGTTAACCAACATTTAACTAACGGGACACTCCACTATAGTCCGTAGCTGAACTCCCCTCACTGTAGATATATTTCTGTCCACCCGATATAATCGTGATTAGTAAGTCAATTCTTCACAGATTGTTCATAACTATAGCTAGGTCAAAAGTCTGTTTTACCTTTATAACACTTCTTGTTCCTTAAGCCTCCATTGAGTCCCTAATGAACAATTGGTTTGTGGTCCCACCACTAAACCTAAAACCTCTCAGGCCAATGAGAGGGCGATGCGCCTTTGTTCACGTCTCGGAGTCAGCACTTAAGGGAACAACTTTTCTACTATCCTTAAAGTCGGGTAGGAGTGAATTCCATCTTGCAGGACTATGTCCCCAGTTTTCTACCCGGTCTTATCGCCAAAGTGGTAGGTTTATTGAGCGACGCTATTAGGCCACTCTCACCCATGCAAATCAAAGGATAATCCCGAATAAACAGGAGTCACTACTACAAATTTGACCTTTGTTGATGGCTAAAAAGTATCAACTATCACATTCATTGACGCTTTTTAGAAGTCAATAGTAGTGGTATCAATAAAACTAAAGCGTCAATATTACTGTTTGCATTGACGCTTATAGGACGTCAACGAATATGTCTTTGTTGACGTTTAGAAGCCATCAACAAAGACATTATTGACACGTTTTATCTGTCAATGATATTCATAAAGTGTCAACGTAGTCACCTTTGTTGACGTTTAATAGCCATCAACAAATCTTATTATTGACACGTTTTATTCGTCAATGATATCCATAAAGCGTCAACGTTGTCATATTTATTGATATTTATAAACCGTCAATATAGACTTATGTTGACGTTTTTTCATTGTCAATTATAGGATCGAAAATGTCAATATATACATTTATTGACGCTTATGAGCTGTGAATATATCATTTTATTGACGTTTATTAGTCGTCAAGTTACCGTATTAAATTGTCAAATTGTGTATTTTCATTGACGGTTAATATATGTCAATTATGGTGTTTGTTATGATGTTTTTTAACCGTCAACGATACATATTTGGAAAAAAAAAAAAAAAAACCCTCACGTTGGTTTTTACCCCTGCTTGGCAACATACATTTACACAATAGTAGCTAGCTACCAATTGTAATGCCTCCAAAATTCAACATAATATAGAGGGCATTACTAAATTTTACCCTGTAACCAGGTTTGATTTACCAAAAATCCGACAGCATAACGATGTAATTATAACTAACCAAAAATTTTTGGGTACCTGAAAGAACAGAAATATGCACTTCTAAACTCAGAACACAACCTTCACTTCACTTGACAATAACATGACATGTTCAATACATTATATGAAAGTAACACCAAAACTCAAGTATAAAATAGTACGAGTCAGATCTCGTAACAAACACATTATTGTTCATATAGAAATATAGAATCAAATGAATCATAATTTCAACCAAACGTGAAATCATAATGAGATAATAGATTTCATTAACCAAAAAGTTATTTAAGAACACAACTTAAGTAAGTCATAATATTAATTTCATCAAACTAAGAACATATCACAGTGTCTAACAAGTTGTCTAAAAAACGAATAAAAAAACTAAGTATAATATTAACAAACAATCATCCCATGTATTGTGCTACATATTCACATAATTCAACTCTTATCTCGTCGAATTCTGATTGGCTAAATGCAGTTCCTCTCGTCAACTGCAAAAAAAAAAGAAAAAAAAAAGTAAACATAATACATTACAAAAATTGTAATAAATGTAAAAAGTTATGTTGAATACAAGGCTAAATCGATTAGTACCACATCTGTAATCACTTTGCTCCTATGGGATATTATATCTCGTATAAATTTAAGAGTGTAGTATCCACACTCCATAGATCCCGATTGTTGAGCACACTACATATATAGTTCAACACATGTAATAAGAGAATTTGTATAATATGATTAAAATGACCTAAAAAATAAGTAAAAGTCATTATCTTAACATATACCCACTGAAAGGGTGGACTTCGCAAATTAGTCTAAGAATGAAACATTCTTATAGCCCTAACACAGTAATATAAGAATAAGAATACTAAACAAATATAAATAATAAACTTACATAAGCTAAAATAACTATTTACTTACGTATTAACTATGTTCTTTACATCATCACGAAAGTCATGCCTTAGGGAGTCAATTGAATAAATTGTGAATGTTTTTATTGATATCGCCAACAACATACAATGATATCTATATACACAATGATCATACAATAGAGTTATAGCAAAAACAAATGTGCAAAGTGTTAACATATACTTGGTTTTCATACTTACCCGGGATTAAAAGGACATATCAATAATTTGTCATTGACCTCTCTTAACCTGTTACATAGGACTTGAGGGCGTTTCTCCTCAGGTCCCGAGCCAACTGAGATCAATGTTGAATGTAAAAATGCATATTGCTCTAAGATGGATGGGTCAGACTCGCATTAGTATCTAAAAGAAAATAATTTCATATTAGTATTAAAAACATAACAAAATTAATGACAATTTGTTAAAGTAAATGTTACTTATGCGATATAAATTGTTATAACAGTGGTTGCTAATTCCTCCATCAAGCAAAATTCCCAAATCAGCTTCCAATTTGACACACAACACTTAACAATTTCAAGACCAAAAAGGAAAAGGAAAAAGAAAAAGATCAAAAGCTAAGATTAACTGAATATGTCATTAGTTAGATGATATAAAGAAAATAAGCAGCATAAAAAATTCCTTTTCGTCAATTGGATGTTAACATGATTGGCTTTAAAATCAATTTGTCATTTCTTCATCCTTATCCTTCCTCATCTATCTAAAAGGAACTCTTGGTTGTTAGGATATCTAAACTATTCCAATAGTAACAACCCAAACTTATATAATGCCATATGGGAAAGAATTAGGATATACTACGAAACAATAATTGGTACCAAAAGAACACTGAAACTAAGCCCCTTAAATTAGCCACACGAAGACCTTAGATTGCAAAAAGGATTGATAATTCTCATACGAAATGTCTTGAAGGCCACAAAAATTGGAGGAAACAACAAATTGAGTGCTAGCAAAACTCTAAAAGATGAAGAAAGAAGTTGCATTGAAAAAAGGAATAAAATTTAACACAAGGGATCATTCCTTGAAAATAGTCGAAGCTTGTAGATCGAGTTACCTAGGTCATCGCTTGAAATAGTCAGTTTCACAGTAAACGGCGTTATAAAGTGAAAGTGACTTATTTCGCGTTCCGGTCTCATACAAACTCATTTGCATAGGACGCCCCCACTCGCATGTCTCTACATGAACGATACAGGATCACATCGTTTGTACTAAAACAAAGTGGACCGCGTCACATAGTTTTTCCTAAGATAAGGTACACAGTCTTATCCCTATACTATAGATTGTTTTAGGCTATCACTCGAACTCGATTCACTTTTATGTCACTACATATAGTTCGAGTATTTCATATCATAGCCATGGATTCTAGTTTATTGGATTTGGGTTAATAAATGCATAGATAAACTAATCTTTCGACAACCAAAATGTTTTATATTTAACTTTGTTACATTTACTATGTCACTACAACTCGATCCACTTTGCTAACACTCGAACTCGATCCACTTTTATGTCACTACAATAATGTTTTATATTTAAATTTGTTACATTTACTATCCACGAGTTTTAGGACATAAACCCCAACACTGTTGTCACAATATAAAGTAATGGGTAAGTTCATATTTGGAACAACTTCCAAATCTGTTAGGAACTTTCTAGGCCATACTGCTTCTTTAACTGCCTCGCAAGCAGCGACATACTCCGCTTCCATAGTGGAGTCTACGATGCATCCCTGTTTGATGCTTCGCCAAACTACTGCTCCTCCGTTTAGGGTAAAGGTTGACCCTGACGTAGATTTCCTGGAATCTTTGTCAGTTTGGAAGTCAGAATCAGTGTATCCAGTAAGGATCAAATCCTTAGATCCATACTCCAGCATGTAGTTCCTCGTTCTTCGAAGATACTTGAGGATGTTGTCCAGTGGTCCAACCCTGGATTGAACTGGTACCTACTGACTATTCCCACTGCGTAACAAATGTCTGGTCTCGTACAAAACATTGCATACATCAAACTGCCTACCGCTGAGGCATAGGGAATACGTCTCATATCCTCAATTTCCTGAGGTGTCTTAGGACATTGTTCCTTTGACAAGTGAACTCCGTGCCTGAAGGGTAACAATCCCTTTTTTGAGTTTTGCATCGAATATCAATCTTGTCGATATACGTTGCCTGAGACAGTGCTAGCGTTTTGTTCTTGTGGTCCCTGATTATCTGGATGCCAAGAACAAACTTTGCCTATCCCAAATCTTTCATTTGGAATTGGGTTGCTAGCCAATTTTTCACGTTACTAAGGTATCCTACGTCATTTCCTATAAGTAGGATATCGTCCACATATAGTATTAAGAAAGCTACTTTATTCTTGACGATTTTCTTGTATAAACAAGGTTCATCAAGGTTTTGGTCAAAACCGAAAGATTTGATCACTGTATCAAATCTCATATTCCAAGATCTGAAGGCCTGTTTCAATCCATAAATGGATCGATTCAGTTTACAAACTTTTTGCTCCTGACCTTGAGGTACGAACCCCTCGGGTTGAGACATAAAGATATTCTCTTCAAGTTCGCCATTCAGAAAGGCAGTTTTGACATCCATCTGCCATATTTCATAGTTGTAATATATGGCTATGGATAAGAGAATTCTTATTGGCTTTAACATAGCAACAGAGGAAAAAGTTTCTTCATAATCAACTCCTTCCCTTTGGGTGTAACCCTTCGATACAAGTCGTGATTTGAAGGTCTATACCTTCCCAGCAACGTCTCTCTTTCTCTTATAGATCCATTTACACCTTATGGGTTTTACCCCTTCAGGTGGATCTGCAAGTTTCCATACCAAATTGAAGTATATTGACTCCATTTCGAGGTCCATTGCTTTGACCCATTGGTCTCTGTCTATGTCATTCATTGCCTGTCTATAAGACAATGGATCCTCTATGCCGTCATCTGAAATGACAACTTCAGTTTCAGTTAAACCTAAGTAGCGTTCAGGTTGTTTCACAATCCTCCCACTACGTCGAGGCATTCTCAACGTTTGAGATGGATGAGACTGACCAGAAGAACTAGTTCCTGCATTATCTCTTGATAACGAACTAGGTTTGTCAACAACCTTTGTTGATTCTTCAGTACTTTCTTCTAATACTAATTTGCTACGTGGTTTATAGTTTCTCATGTAGTCTTCCTCCAAGAAAATCACATTTGTCGATACAAATACCTTATTTTCTTGTGGGTCATAGAAAAGACCACCTCTCGTTTCTTTTGAGTATCCAACAAATTGGCATAATCGTGAACGCGGTTCTAATTTCTTAGGATTTGTTACAAGCACATGTGTTGGACAACCCAAGATTCTAAAGCAGCGTATACTAGGTTTATGCCCTTTCCATAAATTGAAAGGTGTTTCAGAAACACTCTTCGATGGAACGTTGTTCAAGATGTGAACTGCAGTCTCTACATCAGACTCCCAGAACGAGCTAGGCAACTGTGCATGGCTCATCATTGAACGAACCATATCTAATAATGTTCTATTTCTCCTTTATGATACACCATTTTGTTGAGGTGTATCAGGTGTCGAGAGTTGCGATTGGATTTCATGCTCTATCATATATATTGGGTTTTATGCCCTAAAACTCGTAGATAATGAATGTAAGCAAATTGTATACTTATTCAATAAAGTGTTATTGAGTTTCTACAATAAAGTGTTATTGTTAAATATTGCACAATTTGATCCAAATCGAATAAACTAAGATCCAAGGTTGTTTGTATGTAACTTGAACTAGTATGTGGGGACATACGAGGATCGATGTTCAAGTAACAACCTAAAAGGTCTATTGTACAAGGATAATGTTGGGTACCTTATCCTGGTAACACTATGTGATACGACCCGCTTTGTATTTGATACAAACGTATTGATCCAAAGCGTCCATGTAGTAGACATGTGAGCAGGGGTATACTATGCAATGAGTTTGCATAAGACCGGACCATGAAATAATAAACCACTAGATATAACACCGTTAACTAGTTAGGTTACTGTTTCAATAGGATGACTTAGGTAACTCAGTCTTAATCTTGAGTGTGTCATGAACTCCTTCTCATGAGGGATTGTCCTTTGATTAGCATGGGTGAGAGTGGTCAATAAGTCGACTCAATATGTCTTCCTCTTTGGGGACAAGACCGAGTGAGAGGCTGGGGACACGACAACACAAGAAGGAATTCACTCCTTCCCACTTTTTAGGAGAAATAGATGAGTGTTCCCTTAAGTGGTGACTCCGGGACTTAAACAAAGGGATCCTGCCCTCTCACTGGCCCGAGACGGACTTTTTGTTTATTGGTTGGACCATAAACAAGTTGTTCATTAGAGGAGCACTAGTACTTAAGGAGACAGGTGTAACACAGGGGTAAAACGGTAATTTAATCCAGTTGTGATTACGGACACTCGTGAAGGATTGACTTACCGGTATAGGTCTATATCCGTGGACACAGAAATGTTCTACAGTGAGAAGAGTTCAGCTGTGGGTCTTTAGTGGAACGACCCACAGTTAATGAATATTGGTTAACCTGATTAATGAGTTTAATCATTTAACCTCATATCATTGGAGCTTCTGATCTGTAGGTCCATTAGGTCCCTCAGCTAGCTCGTAAAGAGTAATTAGGAAAAATTATATCTTGAGAGAATTTGAATAGTTCAAATTCATATTGGAAATTAAGTTAATTGTATGAGATACAAATTAATATAATGTACAGTGATACATTAAAATGTAAAGTCTAATTTGAAATTAAACTTTATTATTATGAGAGAAATAAATATTTGAAGAAGTTCAAATATTAATATGAATTTGATTCATATTAAATTTATAGAATATAAGAGAATTTGAAGAAGTTCAAATTTTAATATGAATTTGATTCATATTATAAAATTAATTAATTGAAGGCCTGAAATTGGTAATTCATTAATTAACTAATAGAAGGCCTGAAATTAAATATATGATATTTAATTGGTGATTAATTAATTAAAAAATTAATTAATTAGAAATTAATCAATTATGGAAATGATTAATCACTTATGGAAGTAATTAATCATTTATGGAAATGATTTAATCACTTATGGAAGTGATCAATCATTTATGGAAAAGATTAATCAATTATGGAATTGATTGGTTATGGAATTGATTAATTATGGAAAAGATTAAATCAGTTATGAAAATAATTGATTTTAAATGAATATTTTATTCATGGTCTTTCTCCTATAAATAGAACACTAAACCTAGGGTTTAGGAACAACAACAGATGGCCACCATAAGGTCATTCTTGCCTCCCTCTCATATTCTCTCTACTCAAGAACTCTAGGGCGAATTTTCTCTCTAGAGTTTTTCCCATTCAAGATTAGGTAGTCCCACAACTACGTTCCTAATCTCATAGTTATAGCGGGGAAGATCAATTGGTGGTGTCCCAATTGTTTACGCTTGGTCCAAAATCAAGAAAGGCGTTCTTGTTATTTCAGAGACGACAACGACGGTATGTTTGCTTCTCCCCTTTAGATTTAAATCTAATAATTTTTGTATGCTTAGCCTTAAGTTTGTATAGAATTTGTTCTATGTTTTTTTGCCAATGTAATGGTATTTTTGGATAAACAAAATTAACTACGAATCGGTCCCAATTACACTTCCGCTTTATCGGAATTAGGGAATTCCATATCCCTCAATATAGTCCTAGAATCTTTGATCCATGTACTCTCCTTCGCGATCAGATCAAAGAGTTTTGATTGTTTTACCTAACAGGTTTTCAACCTCTGCCTTATACTCCTTGAACTTTTCAAGGGCTTCGGACTTATGGTGCATTAGGTAAAGATATACATACCTTGAATAGTCATCAATGAAAGAGATGAAGTATTTGAATCCTCCTCGAGCTTTCACATTCATCAGACCACAGAGGTCTGAATGTATGAGCTCTAGGGGCTCTTTGGCACGATAGCTTTTTCCAGTAAAAGGTCTTTTAGTCATTTTGCCTTCAAGGCATGACTCACATGGAGGTAATGAGTTATCTTCTAACTCGTTTAGAATTTCACTCTTGACCAGTCTCTCAATCCTGTTGAGATTTATATGGCCTAGCCTCAGGTGCCAAAGATAGGTATTTTCTTTCAGAGAAATGCGTTGCCTTTTTCTTTGAGTTTCAGCAGTTTTAAATAACTCGTTATTTAAAATTGCTTTTGTATCGGTTGGTCTAATTACATATAAGTTATTTTCTTGTTTGGCTGAACATATAAGGATTCCATTTTTCAAAATGAATGCTTCATTAGAATTAAAGGAAACAAAATATCCTTGATCAATCAAACAGGAGATAAATACAAGATTTCTTCGAAGTTGAGGTACTATATACAAGTTCTCAAGAAGTAAAAATCTATCTCCAAAAAACAACTTAGCATCTCCCACTACTGAAGCTGAAACGACATCTCCTGTTCCGACCCTGAGTGTCATTTCACCTACTTCCAGTGGTTGAAAGGAACCATTTCCTTGCAAGGAGAAACAAACATGATTGGTAGCACCGGAGTCTAGTATCCATGCATTATGATCATGTTCAGTGAGACAAGTTTCTAAAACCAGTAAATCAAATTCACCTTGTCTTTCTTTCTCCCCCGTTGAGACAAACTGTACTTTGTCTATAGCCTGAATCGTATTTGGGCTAGACTTCCACGTAGCATTATTATTGTCGGTTAATATATTGTTTTTAAGCAGTGAATTTATGGAGGAATACATACTAAAAATTTAAAACATACGACTGTATTAGTAATCCTTGCGTTAACCTTTAATATAATCCAATCTATATTTAGCAAAACTATTAATCAAAGAAACCCTAATAAACTATCGATATAGTTTTGCAACGATACTTCAGAGATTTAGAGCAACAGTCACCAAACGGGTGATCAGCTACTCCTCCTCTGAATTGAGACTTATCTCAGCCAATTCTTAATATCAGAACATCTCATATGTCTATATTACTTTTAGCTATCGTTCATTTGGTCCAGGATCTCAATCCCGTAAGTGTAAGTCTCCCACTTTTAGATCCCAGAGAGACGCACCAACAGGCTACCAATAGGAAAGACAACTGTTGGTGATTACCCTAAGTGACCCTATCCATTCCTGGAGTTCGCGGTGTTCTGAAACCTATGATCAGACCCTCCAAAGGGATGGTCGCGCTGAAACGACACGCAGGCAGATCATAAGAATCTCACGGTGCGACCTAGGGGAGGAGACCGTAGGATGCGTTGACACGTGTCCTTCTCCCACTTACTATGAACACTCTCCCCATTCACCTTGGTATTGACCTATGCAAACACTCTCCAAAGGGAGGTCGCGCCTAGGGCGACACAAAGCCGAGCATGAATCTCACGGTGTGAACACAGGGGGACGTGAGAGTAAACTACTTGATATGAACATCTCGCGTTTTATACTTTTCCTCCCACTGAAGTGTCCTATTCATTTTTAGGCTTTATTTTGACTCAGATAAAATCTGGCTAAATGAAACTATCTAAGTCTATGCCTTATTAAATAAGGTCTTTACTCTAATGTCTATGTGAACTAAACTCTTTTAATTCCTAATGACATTGTATGCTAATAAGACCGTGGTTAATTCAACTCAGGGTCCAGACCAGGTGCCGAGAGAGTTCCCTTATAACCAAAGTCTTATATCCTACTTAATCATATTTCAAATCTATTTAAAATACTAAGTAGGACATTCTAATCCTATTAGAAATGTGATCTTAGGTCTAGTAAAATTTTAAACCGTTTAAATTTTAACTCAATTCCTAAGATCCTATGTTAGCATGCAATTCTTTGTTATAGGTTGACAATTTCTATTCATTAACTTTATAACTCTTTACAACTTTTAATGAATTAGCCCTATAACATGTTTCTAATGGTGATGAAAGCGTAGAACAATCAAGTATTCAAGTTATAAAGCACCATTTAGAAACAACATATATCTAGGCGTGCATAATTATTTTATGCTTATGATGTCTAGGTGATAAACTCATTTAAACCTTACATCGCTCACGCAGGCTCATAAAACTCGGGTTAACCTAACTTCAAGTACTGGCTCGATGCCCAGGTAGGAGGTGTTCCGTAAACCGACATCTTAAATACCTCCAACCTTAGACAGCATCTCACCGGGTGAGTTCTCTTGTAACCTTAGCTTTACAAGATTTCGACCTATTTTATGCAAATTGTTCGATTTTGAGGTTCGTTAACCCTGAGTGAGCATGCTTTTATATTGTTATAAATTTTCATGTCTATCTCAGTTTTATAACGATTATAACATAGACAACCTATAACATTCATCTATGCTAAGGTGGTTTCATGCTGCATGCTTGTTCGTTCTCTTTTATTAATATAACACTTTATACTAAACGAGCTAAACGAATAATTAAAACATTCAACATGCATCTAACATGAAACCCTAATCATGCATTTAATTTTTATTACAACACTTATAATAATTTACTAAGGCATGAAACATGCTTTCCTATGGCGGGATTTTAAATCTATATGCCATACTTTATGCATATTATGATCCTATTTAATTTAAACATCCATTCATAATGCATAATAAATTGAACACAGTAAAGTGGACCGGTTTTGGCATCCTAAAGCAAGCTAATTAACTAAATTATTACAAGAATAATTCAAAAACGGCTCCAAACTGCCCTACTCTTCGGACTAGCTTTAATTTGCTTGAACCAACTCAAATCTTGGCTGAACTTGATGGAAAATAAAAAAAAAAAATTGAGTAGAACCACCAAAATTAAGCCAAACCAGGCCACTGGGAGAGAAAATCGGACAAAAATTAGACCTGAATCACGCGAATTGAACTTGGGCAGCACGAACCGCGTGGACCAGTTGACCATCGACCTGGACCACTAACCAAATACCGCGAACCGCTTGCCCAGATGCGCGAATTGCTGACCAGACGGACGAACCGAACCGCGAACCCCAGTTGAAACGCGCATGGTTTTTTATTCAAATTCAAGCCGCCCGTCATCTATTCTTTGCCCAGAAAAATTCCAGAAACATGGTGTTCTTCGTGCTCTGTTTTTCCGGCCAGCGTAAACTTCTCGAATTTCTTCAAATTTACACCCTTAATGGACTCTAATGACTCTCAAATTTTACAGCCCCCATATGAACTCATTAATGCCCATAAACATGTAGGCAATTAAAAATTATTTCAACAAATTAAAGGGTAATTGATGCCAAAACCAAAATTAATCCACTTTAGCAACCAAACAGTCATCTCATGCAAAATTCATCCCACCACGCCAAAATTAATGAAAATTGAGGGCCCAAATCTGCTCTGATTCCAATTGAAGGAGTGTACAAGACACTAGCGGAAGCAATTTGGATCTAGAACCTCTCAATTTCATTAATTTTGGAATTGAAAACATGCATGAAAATAGCCGAAAAACAGAGGGTTAAACAACCAACCTTTTGGTGCCAAATCTGTGAGCTCCTTGGAGTAATTCTTCACAAAAACTCGACGTGGACGACCACCGAAGCCTTCCCCGCTCTTCTCCGGCCTTAGAACAAGCTGGTGGGAGCTTATAAGTAATGAATTTTAGTTAGAAGCTTGATTATTCATGCAAAACGAGAGAGAGATAGAGTTTGGAATTTGAGAGAGATTCAACCAGCAAGAACACCCAGATTGTCTCATTATCTTTTCTCTTCAACACTCACTTTTAAGGAGATACTTCATGCAAAAGAATTCACAAGGTATTGACACCCAATTTACTCAAAATGAGTCATGGGTTTCAAGTGGGATATGGTGTCAAACATGGAGAATTAACCTCCTAAATTAATAAAACAAGAAATGAAATTAATTTCCTAATTAATTACTCAAATTAATTCTATTAATTAATTTAGATAATGAAAATAATTTCATTTTTAATTAATTTAATATCAAATATTAAAATTAATTATTTAGCACCAATCCCGATTCCTCTAATTTAACCGAACATGAACCCCTATTGACGTGTGTAATATTTAAATCAAATTTAAATAATTACAATTCTCTCAAAATATAGTTTAATCTCAATTAAACAATTTCGTTAAATATATTGGATATAACTAACGACAACTCCCTAATCCAATTTGAACGATTCAAATTCTTTCATCACAATGTTCTAAGGATTATTCCGTACGAGCTAGCAGGGGGACCTAATGGACCTATAGATCATGGGCTCCAACGATCCGAGATTAACTGCTTAAACCCTTTTAATCCTAGTTAACCAACATTCGTTAACTACTGGGACACTCCACTATAGCCCGATAGTTGAACTTCCCTCACTGTAGATATATTTCTGTCCACCCGATATAACCATGATTAGTAAGTTGACCTTTCACAGGTTGTTCGTAACTACAGCTGGGTCAAATGCTCGTTTTACCCCTGAAGTTACATTTGTTTCCTTAAGTCTCCACTGAGTCCCTAATGAACAATCGGTTGTGGTCTGACCACTAAACCCAAAACCTCTAGGGCCAATGAGAGGGCGGAATCCCTTTGTTCACGTTCCAGAGTCAGCACTTAAGGGAACAACCTCTTTACTATCCCTAGATTGGGTAAGAGTGAATTTCGTCTTGCAAGACTATGTCCCCAGCTATCTACCCAGTCTTATCCCCAAAATGGTAGGCTTATTAAGTCGGCGATGATGAGCCACTCTCACCCATGCAGATCAAAGGATAATCCCGAATGAACAGGAGTTCATAGTTAGTTTAGGATTAAGATCGAGTTACCTAGGTCATCGCTTTGAAATAGTCAGTCTTGTCAGTAAACGACGTTATAAAGCAAGAGTGACTTATTTCTCGGTCCTGGTCTTATGCAAACTCATTTGCATAAGACGCCCCACTCGCATGTCTCTACATGAACGATTTAGGATCACATCATTTGCATTGTATACAAAGTGGGTCGCGTTACATGGTTTTTCTAGGATTAAGGTACCCAGCCTTATCCCTATACTATAGACCATTTAGGCTCTTACTTGAACTTGATCCACTTTTATGTCACTACATAAAGTCCAAGTTTTCATAAAATAGCCCAGGGTTACTAGTTTA
The DNA here is from genome assembly GCA_017139565.1 of Luffa aegyptiaca. Classification (NCBI taxonomy): domain Eukaryota; kingdom Viridiplantae; phylum Streptophyta; class Magnoliopsida; order Cucurbitales; family Cucurbitaceae; genus Luffa; species Luffa aegyptiaca. Next base: position 31,190,754 of record CM029404.1, read on the forward strand.
TTGGATTTGTGGTTTATTTAGGCAATACTAATCATTCAAAATCAATAACACTTTATTGAATAGAAATAACTCTTTATTTATAAACAGTCGTCAAAATGATACATTTACTATCTATGAGTTTTAGGGCATAAAACCCAACAGGTTACAATTTTCTTTAACCTTTAACTAAATTGAAAAAAAAAAGTGGACTCTATTTTCTTCGTGTGAACTTACATGGTAGTGATGAATGCTAGAAAGTCAATATACTTTTGTGGTTAATTTCCAATTAGGTGTGAGGAGAATTTCAATTTTAAAACTAGTAATGTCCTAGCTAATTGGTTTGCTAAACTTGATAACGTTCTTATGTTAACTTTTGTTTGTGAGTTATTGTTAAATGCTTGTATCCAAATTTTTATTTGAAATTTGAACCCCTTGCTCTGGGAGGTAATGTAAGAGTGTTTATAATGGAAAAATGTAATATTTTTTAGTTATAGCAATGCAACGCTACTGTAATTTATAACAGTAATTAGCATTAATAATTAAGGTTATCAGTTCTTTTGGTCGTATGGATTGAATTTTATGAAGGAGATAATACTTCCAATCTTATTGATCAAGAAGGCTAAGCCTCTATTAAATACAGAGGAGAGGAGAAAGCGTACCAGCTTGAAAAAAAGATTACAATCTGAGATTACAGACTAAGCTTACCCAACTAGAGAAAATCAAGGAGATTAGGTAGGCTAAATCACTTCCTAATAAATGTAAATACAGAGGAAAAGACAAACCAATACAGAACAATACACTGACAAATAAGAGTACAAACAGTGATGAAAAGTCAGTTCGTAACAGCCCCCCGCAAACGAGACGAAGGAATGAACCGAAGGGCGAGTTTGTCACGTAAGAATTGATACTGACTGTGTGGTAATGGCTTGGTAAGGCAGTCGGCAATCTGTTCATGCGATGGGATGTGACGGATCTCAAGACGCTTGGCAAGAACTTGATCTCGAATGAAATGAGCGTCGATTTCAATGTGCTTGGTGCAGGCATGAAAAACCGGGTTGTAAGCTAAGGCAGCAGCACTCATGTTATCACACCATACAGTGGGTGGTGATGACAGTGGCACCCGAAGCTCACGTAGCAAAGAACACAACCACATGATCTCGAAAGCAACATGAGAGAGAGCAAGATATTCGGATTCAGTGCTCGAACGAGCCACAACAGCCTGCTTCTTGGAGGACCAAGAGACTAAGGTGGGGCCAAGAAACACACAATAACCACCAACTGATTTGTGATCATCTGGAGAAGCAGCCCAATCCGCATCGGAATAGGCCGAGAGAAATAATTGAGGGGCTGGTTGGATGGACAAACCGAGAAATAACGTGCCTTGAAGGTACCTGAGAACACGTTTGAGGGCATGCCAATGATTAATAGTAGGAGCTTGGTTGAATTGGCTCAACTTGTTGACAGCAAAGGCGATATCGGGGCGAGTGTGCAGAAGATATTGAAGAGACCCAAGAGTGCTTCGATACATTTGGGGATCGGAAAGAAGTGGGCTGTCATTAAGATGGAGTTGTTTGCCAGTGATCATGGGAGAAGCAACCGATTTAATGTGCTGTAAATGGAGCCGCGAGAGGAGATCTTGAATATATTGGGTCTGCGATAAAATAAGTCCAGCAGCTGAATATTGGACTTGAATTCCAAGGAAATAATGTAGTGGACCAAGATCTTTAAGTGCAAAAACAGACTGCAATTTGGCAATAAGCTGGTGGAGAAGCGTGGTATTGGAACTGGTAAGAATCAAGTCATCAACATATACCAATAAGAACTTCGAGCCGTGGGCCGCATGATATGTGAAGAGGGAGACGTCCGCTTGAGATTGAGTGAAATTCCAGGAAAGAAGAGCAGTACGAAGAGCATCGAACCAAGCCCGAGGAGCTTGTTTAAGACCATATAAGGCTTTATTCAACTTGCACACATGTGATGGGAATCGAGAATCAACATAGCCCTGTGGTTGAGCTATATAAACATCCTCATGAAGGCGGCCATGAAGAAAGGCGTTACTAACATCAAGCTGTCGAATAGGCCAATTGCGAGTTACTGCCAAAGTGAGAACCACCCGAATAGAGGATCGTTTAATCACAGGGCTAAAAATTTCACCATAGTCTATTCCGGGCTGTTGAAGGTATCCCTTGGCCACAAGGCGGGCTTTGTAGCGTTGAACACATCCATTGACATCCCTCTTGATTTTGTAAATCCACTTAGTTCCCACAAGATTTTGAGATGAAGTGGAGGGAACAAGCTCCCAAGTGCGATTCTTCAGTAAGGCATGGAATTCATCATCCATGGCACTCTTCCAAACGGGAATATCAACAGCAACCTTGAAGTTTGGTGGTTCAGTTTGGGTCCAATCCATGGTTGATGAGAGGTGAGTGAGGCCGGTGAACGGGAGTTTAGGTTTAAAAATGCCAGATTTGGCACGGGTGGTCATAGTGTGGGTATTATGAGGGATGGGAGGTGGCATAGGAGTAGGTGAGGAGGGAGTGGTGGCGGGTGAGGTGGAAATGGAAAATGGAGATACAGGAGAAGGGAAACGTGTGGATGGTGGTGATGCATGCAAGGGAGAAGGTTGTAATTCAGTGGGGAAGTGAGGTTCAGGGGAAGTGGCAGTGGGCGGCAAATTACCAAGTGAAGCAGTGTGTTGAGGAATTGGAAGCCAAGACAACACAGTGTTCTCAATTACCATGGATGCATGTTGCTGTGGCATGAAAAGTTCTTCATATGGAAATTCTGATTCATTGAAACACACATGCCTTGATATGTAAACTTTCCCTTCTTTATTCATACACCGATAGCCCTTGTAGTTGTCTGCATAACCGATAAAAACACACTTTTCAGTGTGAAAATCAAATTTTCGTTGCTGATATGGACGTAGGCAGGGGTAACATGCTGAACCGAAAGTCTTTAGAGACTTATAATCAGGTTGTTGTCCTTTTAGTAAGGTATATGGAGATGAACCATTCAACACTGCAGTGGGCATTCGATTGATTAAAAAAACTGTTGTATGAAAAGCTTCCCACCAATAATGCAATGACATTTTTGCTTGAGCTAATAGAGCTAATTCGGTTTCTACCACATGTCTATGTTTGCGCTCCACTCTACCATTTTGTGCTGATGTATATGGACACGCAATCTGTATTTCAATTCCGGTTTCGGTTCCAAACTGAATAATCGGCTTAAACTCACCTCCTCCATCACATCTAAGAGTCTTGATGGCATTCCCATATTGCTTTTCCACATGAAGTTTGAATTGTTTAAACACTGTAAATGATTCACCTTTTGTTTTTAATGGAAATATCCAAGAATACCTTGAGTAATCATCCAAAAATGCTATGTAGTAACTATAATCATGTGTGGATTTGATTGGTGTCGGCCCCCATAAGTCTGTATGAATAAGATCTAGTGGTTTTTCAGCCCGAGATTCAGAGGAATTAAATGGTAAACGGTGAGATTTTCCAAATTTACATGCCTCACAAAAATGGACTTTTTCATTGCCTTTAACAGGAACTTTACACAGATGGAGAATTTGTTCCAAAATCTTAGGTGATGGATGGCCAAGTCTCTTATGCCAAATATCCATCTTACAAGTTAACAAAACATAGGAAACTAAATTGATCAAATTCCCTTTGTCGTTGATGTGTTTGGTCTTCACAGCAGGCATTTCTCCCATAAATTCTTTGGCTTGAGTTCCTTTATTTTCCAGAGGTGGAATAATTGAGGCTTCACTTCCTTCCAAAAGTTTGTACAGTCCGTTGACAAACTTCCCTACCAACCATACTTCATTGGATGCCTTTTCCTTGACAAAACAAAATAGATCATGAAATTCCACTATCACAGAATTATCTTGGGTCAACTTTGAGATACTAATGAGGTTTTTCTTCATCAGAGGAACAAACAACACATCCTTTAAAACCAATGTTCCTTTGTTGGAAATTAAGAAGGAAGTTCCTATGCTAGAAATTGGAACTTTGGAGCCATCTCCTACTACAATATTAGTCAAGTGAGAAGTAGTACCTTTGATGGATAATTTTTCGACCTCAGCAGTTACATGGTTGCTTGCTCCGCTGTCGAGATACCATGAAGGGTCTCGAAGAGTCTCAGGATATGCCATGAGAGCTGTAGGGTTGTTTGAGCTTGATTCCAAGGATACTTGATTTTGATTTTGTTGAGTGACAGCAGCTGTATTAATATCAGGTTTGTCATAACGGTGGTGACATATCACTGCTGTGTGTCCTATTTTCTCACACAACTGGCAAGTGGGGCGATTGTTTTGTGGATAAGGAGAGTAACGCCCGCGTGATCTGTATCTTCCACCTCTGTTAGAATAATTTCCTCGGCCTTGAGATGTGTTTTGTGCAGAGTAACTTCTATTTTGTTGGGGGTTGAACTGATTTGAGTTGCTGTTGTTGGATCATCTCTGTCCTTCGGCATTGGTGAGATTTATGGCAGCAAGGTTTGCTGTGGCTTGATTCACAGAGATGTTGCTCTTCAATGCTTGCAATCTTTCCTGTCTTTGCTCAAATGACAAGAGTTCTAGTTGAATCTCACTCCAACTCATGTTTTGGTTTCTAATCACACATACAATGGGTGTGTATTCATCATCTAGGCCGGCTGTAACATGAGAGATAAAGCTGCGCATATCCATCGGAAAACCAGCGATTTGAAGATTGTCATAATACTTCTTCATAGTGTCTAAGTACTCGTACATTTTCATTGTTCCTTTTCTTGTTTGTTGCAACATGAGCCTATTGTAATCTTCCTGCGATCGTGACTGGACTCCGTAATACTCTTGAACTGAATCCCACAGCTTCTTTGCTTCATCATGACCCATAACTTGAGTAGCTATTTCTGGGGTCATAGAGTTGTACAACCATCCTACCAACAATTGATCAGCAGCCAACCAAATATCATATTCAGGGTTAGGAATTTTCAAACCTTCAGGTTCGTCTTCGGATGGAGGCAGAACAATCGTCATCTCTGGAGCTGGGATTTTTCCAGACAGGTGGCCTTCGAGTTTATAACTCTTGAGTATCGGAATGACAATATTTTGCCATAAAAGATAGTTGGTTCGGTCCAGCTTTATAGAGGTTACCTGATTTAGTAGATTTGTGAAGGTTGGAGTGCCGATTATTTGAGACCCATATCTTACCTGTTGTGCGCTTCTGTCGGCTACAATTTCTTTCCCAAATCCTATCTTGATTTCGCTGGTAGTTGAGGAAGGGTTTGTTTTTGAAGACTCAGTGGTTGGCGCATTAATGGGGTTTTCGATAACAGGAGTGTCGGACATGGTTGCTCAAAGAAAAGCTCTGATACCAGATTGAATTTTATGAAGGAGATAATACTTCCAATCTTATTGATCAAGAAGGCTAAGCCTCTATTAAATACAGAGGAGAGGAGAAAGCGTACCAGCTTGAAAAAAAGATTACAATCTGAGATTACAGACTAAGCTTACCCAACTAGAGAAAATCAAGGAGATTAGGTAGGCTAAATCACTTCCTAATAAATGTAAATACAGAGGAAAAGACAAACCAATACAGAACAATACACTGACAAATAAGAGTACAAACAGTGATGAAAAGTCAGTTCGTAACAGTATGTACTTGTTCCAACATAGCCTTCTAACAATGGGTGTGAAAGTTTATGGACTTGATGAACCACATGTTAATCCCTCTAACAATGAGATATCTTGGGATAATATTGTGGTTATGACTTGGAGTTGACATTGGCCATGGCTATATACACCACATTTCAACCACTCTGCTTGCCATTGACTTTGAAATTCAGTAGAGTTGTGAGATTCCTATAGTTGTATTTTGCCTATCTAGCTTAGAAAAATTGGATAAGTAGTCAGCGTCGCTTAGGTGTAGTATTCTTTTGTTTAGGTACAGGAAAAACATCTTCTGCTCGTGTAATTGCAAATCAAAGGGTAAGTTACTATATGGTTATTGTTATTGGTACTCATGATTGATCATATATGAAATTTGACCCAAAGAAGGTTGAAAATGGAGAATACTTGTTGAATTTGTTATCTTTGTTGGTGGCTTTGAGCACGAGATTCCTTATCCTACTAACTACTACTCTATTCTATATACTTTCAACTCACGGAAAAAAAAACAAGGTGTAGTTAAAAATTTTGTCTTCATATTGTACTTTGTGTTTCAGCAGGTATTTAAAATATGTTTAGCATTTCATCTAATTTTTTTATTCCCAGGAGTTGATGTTTGACTGCTTTTGTACTCTCACATTTTGACCTAGGGCGTCCCGTTGTCCTAGGGCATCCCGTAGGAGTTATTAGAAAATGATAAAGGCATCAAAGTCGCTTCTCCCGATGTATTTCTTTGTGGCAGCTAGGCCAGTTTGGTTCCTTCAACAGGGTTTTTTGGAAAAGTAGGAAAAAAATTAAAACAAATTAGAGAAAAAGGGGAAGTTTGAAAGTATTTAGAGATATAAGGTGTCGCGTCTCTTCAACAGACGCGACACCTTAAGATTTTGTGGGTCGCAGAGACGCGACCGGTGCCTTTTTTTTTTTAAACGCTGTCAAGAGACGCGACCACGCCGCCACGTGTCAAGCCCATGTTTTTTTGTAATTTTCGTTTATAGTTTTTTTTTTTTTTTTTTTTTTTTTTTTTTTTTTTTTTTTTAATTTGAAGATTCTAAACTAAATGATTTTTTTTTAACTAATTATATTTAAACCAAATGACATTTCAAAAAAGTTTTTTTCTTTTTTTATACCAAATGAGTTTTTTTTGTTTAACTATATATATTTTAAACCAAATAATATTTTTTTTAAAAAAAACAACCAATGATTATATTTTTTTTTTGTTTAACTAATAAAAATTTATTAAAAAAAAAACTAACTTATAAATTAAATATATAAATTGTATCTTTAGAATGAATTGTTATGGACCATCTATTATAAAATTATGAATCGAATCTACTAAAAAATCAAAACAGAAAGCAAAAAAAATGAATCTAATAATGTATCTAATTATCTTATTCAAAAAGAAGTTAACAATATAATATTAATTTAATACTTATAAAAACAATTATAATTTTTTGTTTTAATATGTAATTAGAAAATTGAATATATTTTTCCCCTCCTTAAAAAAAAGTATTTTCGTGGACATTTGAGTTTCAAATATCTGGCAATTTTAAAGAATTGAATCTTGCGTTTAGATCGGATTTAAAGATAAAATCAATAAAGATTATGAACACTGGTTAAAAAAAAAAAACAAAAAAAAAACCGATTTCTAAAAAAACGAAGAAGTAGCAGTAGCAGTAGCACAGTGTGGTTTCTCTCCACACACTTGTTTCCCACCACTTAATACCATGCAGCCCTTAAAAAAAAATTTAAAAATAAAAATGGTAGGTTTAAACTTTAAACTTTAAACCATGCACATCCCTTGCAAAAAAAAAAAATAATAAAAACAGTATTTCAATTTTCCACCCACCCTCCCGAATTCTGCAGCGCAGTCACATCTCATTTGCTGATGTGACATCGAAGTCGCGTCTCTTCAACCTACGCGACCCAACGCCGAAAGCCGATTCCTTCTCGTTGCCGTCTCGTTCGATCTCGTTGGCGTCTGGTTGCTGAGGTCGCGTCTCTACAACAGACGCGACCTTACATGTCGCGTAGGTTTGACCTACGCGACACCTCATATCTCCAAATACTTTCAAAATCACCCTTTTTATCTAATTTTTTTAAGTTTTTTTCCTACTTTTTCAAAAAACCCCTTCAATAGCTTTATAATTTCTCACTTAATCTTATTCTTTTGTGCTCAATGATGAGGTTGCAGTAGAAGGTTTGTTTTTTTCCTTTAATTTTGGGAAAGGTACAAGTGACTTGACCATGGATATATGATTATGTTTACATGATTTCGGTTAGGAAGATTTGGGATTGTTTTTTTACTTGATGAAGAGACCCATCCTTCTTTTTATTATTATTATTAGTTTTTGTTCTTGAAATGGATGTCTATCTTCTTTGATACTTTGTTATTCCGGCTCCAAAAGCAACTAAAAGAAAAAGATCTTTGTCTAATAGAATTACGCTATATTACTATGCATATCCTTATGAACTTGGAAAATGGGCAAAATTTTCAGCTGTTTGTGTTGTGCCTAGAACATGATTAGAAAATGAATTTGATGCTTGTTGGTCTCTTATAACCACGTATCAGCACTCACATGCAAAAGAACAATTCTCAAGCAAAAAGAACCAAACACAAACATGGGAAAGAAATCTATTTGGCAAAACTTCAAGAGAAAAGCAAGAAGAAAATGGTCGTAGGAAAAACACAAATAGAGGAAGAAAGACACACGAAGTTGAGATGTTCAGCGTTGAAAGTCTTACATCCACTATAAGGGAGCATGTGTATAATGGTTTCTTCATGGAGGGATTTACAAGCTTTACAGATAAGTCTTTCAAACTCTCTAGCCTCTTACAATTTGCTTAGATACTTTGATTCATTTAACTAGACTTACAAAGAGGTAAAACATGATTTAGTAATGATTTCACTCTGAACTAGTTAAACAATATAACAATTTGATGCTTGGATGTTGCTCTTACTGCATTTTTGTGAACATATCAATACTCAAGATTTTGATCATTTGAGTTGAAAATGAGTATAAGAAATCTTGTCTATTTAGAGGTCTCACATGATATTTGAGGTTCATTTGTGCTTTTGATTAAATGGGATTTTCTTTCTCTTATATATCCTGAATATTACATTTATCTAATTAGTCTATTAGTATTTAGAGCTTAGTCATTTCATCAATGCCCAATAGTTTACAAAGGCATCACACCTTTTAAATATTTTGAGCATATGTGCTTTCAACATAGATGGAAAAAAATTAGAAAACAAAAGAAATGGGAAAAAATAACGTAGGAGATCATGGCATTTAGTTTTCTCTTTTTGGATGCTTCAAATTGTCATAAAAGGATGAAAATGGGACTTTGACTTGCTGAAAGTAGACAAGACTCCACAAATAAGTGTAAGGATCAAGAATGAAAGTAGACAAGATTGCATTTTTATGAAAATCAATTTGTTTGTGGCAGAAATTTGTAGAATCATGTCATGTTGGCTTTAAAACTATACGGGGGGGGTATTTTTTTTTTTTTTTCTTTTTTCTTTTGCAGATTCATGTCAGAACTCAAATCATGACATGAACTAGGGTGAGATTTTTGTGCAAGTATTTCGACTAGAGAACATGAACATGTTTGTGGTTATGGAGTAGGTGCTACTCCTTTGAATCATCTTCTAATGTACGTGATCTTGAATGTTGTCTTAACGAGTTTGAACAACGTCTTAAAATTATATTTTCACCTACAAACTTTTTATAACTTCTTCCTCTGAGATGAGTTGTTGATCATAGGCTTTCAAGCTAAGCATAATTAGTTTAGTTTAGTTGTTATACTTTAAAAGCGCTTTAAGTCATATTTTTAATCTTGGTATAGCTACTTATTGTAGTTCCAAGCGAATTCGAGCACTTCTACTTGCCAATCGGCAGGCTTTCGATGACTACCCACAACCCGAACAACCTTGGGATTGAATGCCCATAGGCTAGGAGGTTCAGATTAGTGATTTCGAACTCATTCAATCATTTTTCAGCAAGCATTCGAGGTCGTTGGGTGCCGATCGGTAAGTTCCCACGCCCTTAAACCTTTAGAATGCAGCTTACTACTTGGTAGATGTTCTTGTAATTGGTTTAAGTTGTGATCTGACTTTGATATTAATTTGTTAGTTTACATGTTCAAATGGTCTTCGTGTGAGCTCTAGTCCTTTCGTTTTTAAAATTGAATTTGATAGACTTGTTTAGAAGTCTGAGGCATTTTTAGTTGTTGTGTAAGCTGTAGCCTTTCATTTGAATAGTGATTGATGCGAAATTTGACTCGCTTTGATTTGTGGGAGTTTGTAGTGGAATTCTGTGTCTATAGAAGTGTGTTCCTCGTGTTTAACATGTTAAGGAAAATTTTGGGTTAGTCTTATGTATACCATTATGCTGTCGAAATTTTCCGAGCATTCGATTTGGAGTTAAGATAGGGGCTTCCTAATGTCGCTAGGTTAGGTATAGAAACTTGGGGAGTTATAGTTTAGGAATAAGGTTTTCACATATCTTATTATTTAAAAAAAAAAACTCGTCAATACCTGAGATCCTTAGTTAGTTGATGAAGAAAACTTAGAATAATTAACATGAATTAAGGTAGAGCTTGGAGGATAGCAAGAGTATACATCATCAAGTTAGTGCATTCTTTTTCTTCTTTGTTCAGTTTGTATTTTGTTTAGTGTTACTAAGTGTGCAATTCTTTTTCTTCTTTTTGACTTATCATTAAGAGCATTCTTTTTCTTCTTTGTGACTATCTACAATAACTTAGGCACCGTTTTTTATTAACTATTTAGTTTTTGAAAATTAAGCCTACAAACACAACTTCCACCTATAAGTTACTTTGTGTGTTATCTATCTTCTTTCCATATTTTCAAATTATAGAACTTGAATCATTACGGCTCCGTTTGATAACATTTTTGTTTTTTGTTTTTGGTTTTTGGTTTTTGAAAATTATGCTTGTTTTCTCTCAATTTCCTTGTCATGGTTATCATGTTTGTCAAGGATACATTTGAATTTCTAGCCAAATTCTAAAAACAAGAACAAATTTTTTAAAACTACTTTTTTTAGTTTTCAAAAATTGGCTTGGTTTTTGAAAACATGAGAAGAAGGTATTAGAAAAAACTAAGAAACTTGTAGACAGAAGTAGAGTTTATAAGCTTAATTTTCAAAAGCCAAAAACTAAGAACTAAGGCCCCATTTGATAACCATTTCGGCCCAGTTTGATAACCATTTGGTTTTTGGTTTTTGGTTTTTGAAATTTATGCTTGTTTCCTCCCAATTTCCTAACAATGGTTTTTATTTTTGTTAAGGACACATTTGAATTCCTAGTCAAATTCTAAAAACAAAAACAAGTTTTTGAAAACTACTTTTTTTAGTTTTCAAAATTTGACTTGGTTTTTGAAAACAAGGGAAAGATGGAGATAACAAAACAAAGAAACTTGTAAGTAAAAGTAGTGTTTGTAGGCTTAATTTTCAAAAACCAAAAACCAAAAACGAAATGGTTATCAAACGGGGCCTTCGTTTCTTGTTTTTGGTTTTTGAAAATTATGCTTGTTTTCTCCTAAATTCACTACCATGGCTTTCATCTTGTTAAGGATCCATTTGAATTCCTAGCCAAATTCAAAAACCAAAAACAACTTTTTTTTTGTTTTCAAAATTGGACTTGGTTTTTGAAAACAAGGAAGAAGGTTGATACTAAAATAAAGAAACCTATAAGTGAAAGTAGATGTGTATAAGCTTAATTTTCAAAAACCAAAAACCAAAAACGAAATGGTTATCAAACGGGGCCTAAATGATTATCAAACAGGACCTACAATGTTTGATTTTTTGTACTTCTTTATGTAGGTGAATGAAGTGATACATTATCCATGCAAAAGGATCAAAGATGACAACTCAATGACATGATATACTATAATCTTGAACCTTGAGTGGATTTTGTATTTTATGAACTAATATATGTGGTTGGAAATTACATTATGTGAATATTTCATCTTGTATCATTTAGATAACTTCTTTATTCTAGGAAACTATCAAATACCTTATTTTGTAATGTAAATTGATTATGAAATTTCAATTATGAATGGAAGTCATGATATTTAATGTGTTATGAATTATTTCTTGTGTAGATTTAGCTAAAAATGAGCACTTGAAGTAAACTTTATCAAATTTTAATTAATTTAAATGAAATTTAGATTTAAAAAAAATTAATGTCTAGCATAAAAAAAATTATCATTGAAAAAAAGTTAGACCTTTTATAGCTATGATTAAAAGCCATAAGAAAATTTACATAGCAAAAAAGAAATGCTACCAAAAGGTTTTTACAATAATTATAGTAATTAGAAAACATTAAATAACTTTTTATAGCATAATGTTAAAGTTATAAACATTATATTATAGCATTAAAAAAAATGCTATTATATGTTAAAGATAGCACAATATTTTAGCTATGTAAACAAATTATAGCTTTAATAAAAAACGCTAAAGAAAGTTTTCGTAGCAATGTATATAAGCTATACTTCCATACTCTATTATAGCATTCATTATAGCTCGACAAAAATGCTATAAAAAGTCTCAGACTCTTAATAACATGGGCTGTCAGGACCTTCAAAAAACGCTATAATAGGTCTTTTATAGCGTTTTTTTATTAGCTATTGTATTTGTTATTTCTTACATAGGATCATAGGTTTAATTAATTAATTTTAAATTGATTAAAATTAATTAGACCTAAGATCATGTTCTAATAGGATTAGAATTTATTCGTACTTAGTATTAAATAGTTTAATTGAACTAAGTAGGAAAAACATTGCTATGATTATAAGGAAACTCTGCCGATTAAGTTCTGTCTAAGGCTGGAGGTACTTAAGATGACAGTTTACAGAACACCTCCTACCTGGGAACTAAACCGGAATACCTGAGTTGAATTAATCATAGTTTAATGTTAGCATGGAATGTCACTAGGTTAATTTAAAATATTTAATTCACCTAGAAGATAGTGTAAGGATCTTATTATAAGAGTTATAATAGGACTAGACTTAGATAGATTGACTTAATCGGATTTATCTAAGTTAAATAACCCTAAAATATATGGTAGAACACTTCAGTGGAAGGACAAATACAAAACTAGATTTAAATCAATTAGTTTTACTCCTACGTCCCTATATTCACAACGTGAGATTCATGCTAAGCTTCATGTCGCCTTGGGTGCGGCCTCCCTTCGGAAAGTGTTTGCATGGGTTAATAACAAGGTGAATGGGGAAAGTGTCTATAGTAAGTGGGAGCGGGACACGTGTCAACGTATCCCTTGGTCTCCAACCCTAGGTCAGACTGTGAGAGTTCTATGGTCCACCTGCGTGCTGCCCTAGAGCAACCATCCCTTCGGAGGGCCTGATCATAGGATTCAGAACACCTTGAACTCCTGAAAAGGATAGGGTCTCTTAGGTTAATCACCAATAGTTGCCTTACCCTTCGGTAGCCTGTTGGTGCGTACCTTTGGGATCTGAAAGTGGGAGGGTTACACTTACGAGGATGAGTTAAGTGTGTTAACAAATCATTGACCGAATAACGGTGGCTAATGTCTATAGGAATATGAGTTATTCTAGAATTAGAATTAGCTGAGAAGTGTCTCATTTTAGAGGAGAAGTAGCTGATCACCCTTCGGTGGCTATTGCTCTAAACCTCTGAAACATCGTTGCAAAACTAAATAATAGTTTTTAGGGTTCTTTGATTACTTGTTTTGCTGAACTGATATAATTGTATGCAATTGTTTGTATCACTCGTGTGATGGGTTAGTGCGATAAATAATCGAGTAATTTGTTATTTCAGCAATTCAAATGAAATATGTGCATTGTTTTACGCCTATTCAATAAATAACAGTGATTATACAACAAACTTAAACGAATAATTTGTGGTGAATGATTTAAGATTAGTCTTAACAGAGGAATGTCCTCATGCCCCAAATGTATAATTCATTAAGAAGTGTTCCTAATGAATATGACATTGGAACTTGCTCAGCCAAAGAAGACTAGTCCAAAGACAGTAAATTTGATTTACTAGTCTTGGAAGCGTGATTTGTGGAGAATGGTGATTCTACCTGAATACTTGATTCAGGGGTCACAAATCACGTTTGTTCTTCTTATTAAAAGGAATAAGTTCTTGGAAACAGCTTGATGCTTGTTATATAACTCTCAAAGTTGAATCTAGAGAAGTTATCTTGGCTGTGGTATTAGGGAACATGGAGTTATTTTTTCTAGTGGGAGCAAATACATATTACTAGATAATGTGTATGTAAATCCTAAGATCAAAAGAAATTTGATTTCTGTATCTTATCAGCTGGAACAATGTTACTCTAAACCTTTCCTTGCTAATGCAGTTTTAATTTCAAGAAGGGGAGTTAACTTTTGTTTAGCCGAACTGGAAAATAACCTATATATTTTAAGACTGATCTAGAGTAGAGCATTGATACACATTGAACTGTATAAGACTGCTCCTACTCAAAGTAATAAGAGGCAAAGGATTTCTCCTAAACGAAAATAATTTTGTTTGGTACTTAAGGTAAGACCATATTGACCTTAATATGATTGAGACCTTGGTCAAGAGTAGACTTCTAAGCGAGTTAGAAGATGACTCTCTACTACCTTGTAGGGCATGCCTTAAGGGCAAGATGACTAATATGTCTTTTACAGGAAAAGAACTATAGAGCCAAAGAACCCTTGGAGCTTGTACTTTTGGATCCTTGTGGTCCAATATATTAAAGCAATGGGAGGGCATGAATAATTCATCTATATTATAGATAATTATTCAAGGTATGATTGTCTCTACCTAACACAACTTAAGTTTGAAGCTCTTGAGAAATTCGAAAGGGCTTGAGACTAAAGTTGAAAACTTGTTAGGTGAGACGATAAAAGCACTTCGATCTGATCGAAGTGTAGAGTATATGGACTTGAGATTCCAACACTATTCCATAGTATATGAAATCACATCCTAACTCTTAACCCCTGGAACACCTCCGCAGAACGGTGTATCAGATAGGAGAAATAGAATCCTATTGGATATGTTCAATTCGTTATGAGCTATGCTCATTTGCCTGACTCGTTTTGGGGTCATGCAATGTTGACTGCAGTACATATTTTGAACAACGTTTCGTCGAAAGATTTTTTAAAACATCTTTTGAATTGTGGAAAAGGCGTAAAGGTGGTTTACGTTATTTTAGTTTTTGGGGGTGTCTAGCACACATGCTTGTGACTAACCCAAAAGAAACTAGAACATTGTTCAAAATTATGCTTATTTGTAGGCCACCCCATGGAAACGAGAAGTGGATACTTCTTCAATCCACAAGAGAATAAAGAATTTGTATCGACAAATGCTACATTCTCAGAAGAAGACCACATGAGAAATAATAAGCCACGAAGTAAGGTTTTTGGTTTGAAGAAGTATCCACTTTATGCAAACTCATTACATATGATACCCCCACTCGCATGTCCACTACATGAACGCGTTGGATCACTGCGTTTTTATCGAATACAAATTGGGTCGTATCCATAGTGTCACCAGGATAAGGAACCCAACCTTATCCCTATACTATAGACCCTTTAGGTTGTTACTTGAACATTGATCCTTGTATGTCCCCACATAGTTCAAGTTACATAAAACAACCCTAGATGTTTAGTTTATTTGATTTAGGGTTAATTAATGCAAAACTAAAACAACAATTATTGAACAATTCCAATAATATTTTATTGATATTAATTAATTTGTTACATTACTACCCACGAGTTTTAGGGCATAAAACCCAACACTAAGTAACACAAGAACATCTCAGTCCACCTTCAGCAAATAGAGAGTTGTTCACACGTAACTTCGAAGATGGAGACACGTGGAATAAACAATATATTGTATTTTTTTAAAAAAAAAGAACAATATATTGTATTGATGTAATATGCATGTGGGTGTACAATCTCTAACTTTAATCCTCTGATTCTCTCTCTTATATGTGTGAGTGTGTTTCACTCGATGGGCTGGAACGTTTGATCTCGAGTTTGAAGCTTCAATCAATTGCTTGGAGTCTTGAAGAGTCTTTGGTCTTCAAGGATTGTTGAGGTCTTCCGGTCTTGAAGGGTCTTTAGTCTTCAAGAAGTCTTGGGGTCTTGATGAGTCTTTGGTCTTCAAGAAATGTTTAGATCTTGAAGAGTGTTTGGTCTTCAAAGAGTGTTGAAATCTTGAAGAGTGTTTGGCCTTCAAGAACTTATGGATTTCAGAGAGTCTTCAGTCTTCAAGCTTGGTGGAGTCTCTCTGAATTCTCTGGTTCTGCTTGAGAGCTTTAAAATTCTCAACTCTTGTCTTTGTGAGAGTCTAAAATTTTTGAACCCTTGAAATGGAGGAGAACCTCTCTAGTTATAGAGTTCTCCCTGGATGGGCCCTGGTGACTTTTGGGCCTAACAACTTGGGCTTGGGCTTTATCGGTCTTGGGTTCAACTATTTGGTCTTGGGTATGGTTTATATTTAACTCAAAACCATATGATCCAAATATTTAAAAGACCCAAATTTGATCCAATTAATTATTGTTTTTAATTAATTGGTCAAATTAATTAATTTGATCAAAATAATTCATTTTTAATTAATTGATCAAATAGAAATTTGGCTCTATAAATTTATAATTGGCCAACTTTGTCTTCAAATTAAATTTGGGACACATGTCAATTTATAATTGGTCCCAAATTTAATTAATTATAATTTCGTCATTAATTTTAAAAAATAACGTGGCAATTTGCTATTGGTCAATATTTCTCTTTCAACAAGAGCGATTCCAAGATGGACTATCCAAGTATGTAAAACTCTGGCTATTTTTTCCAAGAGTTATTTTTTGTTATATATAATTTTTAGTTTTTGCTTCAAGATGTACTTTTTGTTGGAGGAGTGTACGAGACACTAGCGAAAGCGATTTAGATCGAAACACTCAAAATTCTTTTAATTTTAGTTAAGAAAACATGCACAACAAAGAATCGAAAACAGAGCATGTGTTTTTTTTTTACTAACCTTTGTTAGCCGAATTCTTCAATCTCTTTGATGTTTTTTTCTCACGAGCGAGCTCGAGACAACCACGTAAGTCTTCTCCGCTATCCTCCAGCCTTAGAACGAGTTGGGGAACTCGAATTTGTGATGAATATATGAAGGAATCAAGAAAGGAAAGAGAACTTGAGAGAGTTTCTGTATTATGGTTTTTGAGAGAAACTTTTTTGCATCCAAAAGTGAAGAAAACCAGCAGCTTCCCTTGTTTCCATGCAAAACTTTGTATATATATCAAGACAATCCAAAGTGCAATTGGATTACTCATGATATGAGGTGTCTAAACCTCTAATTTTGCATGATTTGAGATTAGGAGAATATGCCACCGTATGAATTTCAATCTTGAAATTCATTCTCTAATTTCACAAATCTATACTATATTAAAAGGCGCTTAAGGGGAGAAACTTTTGATTTCCTTTTAAGCCCCTTTTTAATCTTCAAATTCCTTATTTGTCCTTCCTATTTAATTATTCAATATTTTATTATTCAAATTCCCACGGTTAGATTAAGAATTGGTTTTTAAAAAAATCTTCATTATCACGTTTACGTTTTGTTTTTTTTTTAAAAAAAAAAAATCTCTTCATAAGATTAAGAATTGGTTAAAAAAAACTCATTCTCACCTTTACGTTTTGTTTTTTTTTTTAAAAAAAAAAATCTCTTCATAAGATTAAGAATTGGTTAAAAAAAATCTCATTTTAAGAATTAGTTAAAAAAAAACCATTCCCACGTTAAAAAAAAATCATTCTCACATTTAGGTTGTTATTTTTTTAAAAAATCTCATCTTTGATAAAATTAAGAATTGGTTTTTAAAAAAATCTCATATTTAATAAGATTAAGAATTTGTTTAAAACAAAATATTGATTCCCACTTCTAGGTTCACATCATTCTCACGTTTGTGTTGTTTATTTTTTAAAAAAGAAATCTCATCTATGATAAGATTAAGAATTGGTTTAAAACAAAATCTTGATTTCCACCTTTAGGTTCACACATCATTCCCACGTTTGTATTGTTTTTTTGTAAAAAAAAAAAAAAATCTTATCTTTAATAAGAGAATTGGTTTAAAAAAAACAAGATTTTTTTAAAATTTAATTATTAATTCTAATTGGTTTCGGTGGTTATGATAAATAACTATGATTTTAGAATTATTAATTCTAATTGATTTTCAGTTGTGAAAATTAGAGGGTTTTTTTTTATTTAATTATTAATTCTAATTGGTTTCAGTGGTTATGATAAATAACTAGATAACTGATCTTAGAATTATTAATTCTAATTGATTTTCAGTTGTGAAAATTAGAGGGTTTTTTTTATTTAATTATTAATTATTAATTCGAATTGATTTTCGGTTGTGAAAATTAGAAGAATTTTTTATTTAATTATTAATTCTTTTTGGTTTTCGGTGGTTATAATAAATAGAATTTTTAAAATTAAATTTTGTGAAATCTAAATTTAGATCAATTGTTTTGATTTTTCAAAAATAAAAAGATACTTGAGTTTAATTTTCGATTAAATCAAATCAAGTTTTAAAATTAAATTTGAAAAACTAAAATTCAAATTAATTGTTTTTAATTTTCAAAATTTCTAATTTGAAAAGATTTATCATAACCACCCGATTCACTTGAACCCTATAAATAGTGGTCTAAACCAAGAGATGGGGGTGGAGATGAATTAAAAAAATTGGAGCAAACATCAACCAAGTGAGAGGAGACTCATTCCTACTCCATGTTTACTAATGTGAATATAGCCTTTTCATTTAGTGTAAATATATATAATTTTTTCTTATTTCTTTTTCAAGTAGACTAATGTATCCTTAGGAGATTTTGTTAGTTTTCTGGAAATTTATTAGTTTATATTATATTTTCGTCACCCCGTAAGAGTTTCATATGAATAAGAAATATTTTATGTTTATTTCTTTAATAGAAACGAGTACACCTTTGTGTGAGTTCATTAGTATTGTCTTTCTTATTTTTTCTAAAATGATAAAGAAGATCGATCACTATTATTTTCTTTTTTTAAAATCGATCTCTCTCCATTATGCTTTTCTCCGACTTTCAAAATTTTTCATATATTTTTTAGATTTTTTTAGACAAGATGATAGGAAGAAAATGATATTTTTATTTAATTAGTGCTCATTTAATTGGATTAAACATAACTTTAATTGAATTAATAATTGATTACAAAATTAAGGTTTTGGAAAATATAAATGCTTACCTAGCTAGGTAATTTAAAAGACTCTTCGTTATCTTCAATCTTAAAAAAATGTTTAAGCAGGTGAGATTTTTGAGATTTTTTATATTTGATTTATATCCATGATATTGGTTATAAACCATTTTTATTAGAATGGTTCAATTTGGTCACATACATATCAATTTTTGCAATAATTATAAATTCATGTGTATTTATTCATTTTTATATTTTTTTGGTACATTATCAAGTCATATTTCAAATTTTTTAATTAACTACTTATACTTTAAAAGGTATTATAACACGTGCAACGCACGTAGTTTCAAACTAGTTGACTTAAATTAATTCAATTAATTATTTTTTAGAAAAAAACAATTTTTAATTAATTAATTATAATTATTTAATTTAATATCAAATACCAAATTAAATAATTGCTTTAATCTCGATCTCTCTCAAAATAATGAATATGAATCACCATTCATGTTTAAACCAACACATGTATCGAACACATAATTCTAATATTTAAATCTCATTTAAATATTCCCGACTCTCTCTAATATAGTATAGTTTAATTCGTAATTAAACTTCAACGTTAAATTTATCAAACATAATTTAACGACAACTCCCTATAATGAATTTGGACGTTTCAAATTCTTCATCACACTTGTTCTAAGGTTTATTCCGTATGAGCTAGCAGGGGGACCTAATGGACCTACAGATCATGGGCTCCAACGATCTGAGATTAACCAGCTAAACTTTTTTAACCTAGTTAACCAACATTTGTTAACTAACGGGACACTCCACTATAGCCTGATAGTTGAACTCCCCTCACTGTAGATATATTTCCGTCCACCCGATATAACCATGATTAGTAAGTTGACCCTTCCCAGGTTGTTCATAACTAGAGTTGGGTCAAATGTTTGTTTTACCCCTGAAGTTACATCTTGTTCCTTAAGTCTCCAATGAGTTCCTAATGAACAATTGGTTTGTGGTCCGACCACTAAACCTAATACCTCTCGGGCCAATGAGAGGGCAGGATCCCTTTGTTCACGTCCTGGAGTCAGCACTTACAGAAACAACCTCTCTATTATCCCTAAATTGGGTAGGAGTGAATTCCATCTTGCAGGACTATGTCCTCAGTTATCTACCTGTTCCTATCCCTGAAATGAGGGGTTTATTGAGTCGGCGATGATGAACCACTCTCACCCATGCAGATCTAAGGATAAGCTCGAATAAACAGGAGCTCATAGTTAGCTCAGGATTAAGATCGAGTTACCTAGGTCATCACACTAAAATAAGTCAGTTTCAACAGTAAACGACGTTATAAAGGAAATTGACTTATTTCTTAGTCCTGGTCTTATGCAAACTCATTTGCATAGGACGCCCCCACTCGCATGTCTCTATATGAACGATTCAGGATCACATCGTTTGCTCTATATATAAAGTGGGTTGCATCTCATAGTGTTTCTAGGACAAGGTACCCAACCTTATGCCTATACTATAGACCGTTTAGGCTATTACTTGAACTTGATCCACTTTTATGTCACTACATAAAGTTCAAGTATTCATATCATATAGCCATGGATGTTAGTTTATTGGATTTGGGTTATTTAACGTGCAATTTACTTATTTAATAACTTAAGTGAACAAAAAACTCGACAACGGCTTTATCAAACAAGTATATTACTATTTGTTTCATTCACTATCTACGAGTTTTAGGACACCAATCCCAACATTTGTATGATTCAAATTAGGCAAATCATGGCCTGAACTTGTTGGTGTCAATGTTCTTACTGCAGTAAAATTCATAAATGAGGATAATCCTAAGTGGGAGCCAATTATTTTGCCAAAAAGATCTCTAGTGACCATAGATTATAATCCCGATCGAGTACAAGTTTTTGTTGATGAAAAATTATTGTGACAAATCCTCCTCCTCACAATGGTTGAAATATCTTGAACATGTATGTTTGAGACAATATTTAAATATTTTTTAAAAAATATAATCTATTATACTAGTCAACATATTTGTGATTATGCATTTATAACTGTCATCTAACTATTTATACGATCATGTGACAAGTTTTTTTTTCCTTATGGACTTCCAAAATTATCTTGATTGAGAGACAATAAAACAAATTAACAATGATAATAATATATTATATTTATAATAATTCATTTTTAGATTCATAAAAATAAAAATAAAAATAAATTAAACATCTCCTACCCGTTATTCTTAGATTAAATGTTGGAAAAACAACTTGGATTTTTCGATCAAATAAAATTATAAAAACAAGTTGGATTTTTCGATCAAATAAAATTAGAGAAAGCTGACATAAAAATTTGGACTTATCCATAAAATTCAATTGGAAATAAGTCCGTCATAGTCACAAATTAAATTGCTTGTGTCATATATAATTCAAGTGATTAAAACAATCCAGTCACGACACTTCGATCTGCATCGTGGCAATTGTTGGGGCACTTGAGCTCTTTGTCCCCTCTCCCATGGGTAGTGGGGGGGGGGGTGTGGGAGGGGGGACTTCAACGAAATAATTTCAAGATTTAGAAAAGTCGGGCAGGGCTCCTAGGCCTCTCTCACAAATGCAGGCTTTTAGGATAACGACTGATAACTCCCAACTTCTAGATCCAGGATTTACAAGAACCAACGATCAAGTATTTCTACGTGGATCCGTCTAGATAGATTCCTTTTAACTCATGCTATGATTTGTTTTTGCAGGGACTTTTGGGTGGATCATTTGGACTTTATGAAGGCATCTGATCATCGCCCCATTCTCGCAAGTTGGGACAGAGGAAGAAGAGGTGCACCAGAGGGGAGAATCAGTTTATTTCTAAATTCTTTTGTGCTTTTTAGGTAACCGGAAAATGGGGGTTTATGGATAAAGAGATAAGAACATAAAACAAAGGCGGAAAAATAAATGCAAGAAAAGTAAAAGGCGGGTTAGTTGATCTTACCACGAGGATTACTGTATTCGAGGTGCTACTCGGTGTTTAGTTTGATTAATTTCATTCATTGATTATCGATTGATTTTAATTAATTATCTAAGCCCGATGTACTCTAGAGACAATCCGAGAGTCATGTTCACATTCACAAACATGTAAGCGCCAAGTTTGATCCTAATCTAAATCTAATTAACTGCGCAATTAATTAAATCTAGATCGCATTGAGACTAGCCTGATTAATTAAACATGCAGCGGGCAATAAACCTCAATTACAATAAATTAAATCATCTAGCTCAAGGTGACGCATGAGGAATATCACAACGTTCTCCTATTTACTACTTTTTATTAGCAAATAAATTTAGTAAAGTCGCGGTTGAGGTCGTTAATCTCTCTTAACTTTTACTAAACTTGTATGCATAGAGCTAAAATCACAAAGACAATTAACCTAGCAATTAAGAATAGAAATCTCATAAAATTAAATCAAACTTACACACCGAGGTCCAAATTACAGCAATCCGAGCTTAGTTGGTCATAGACAAGCACACTCCGAGCTCGAGGTTTGATCAACCGACCCTTAGACTAAGAAAATTGAGAAGAAAGCTTGATACTAGAGAGAAAAAGTGGCTATAATTGAGAGAATTCAACTTGATACAAGGATGGTTTAACCCTAATACAATGCTACATATTTATAGGAGCCTTTAGCCTTGAAAACATATGAATTTGGCACTGAAACGAGGCCTCAAACATGGAAAGAATCACTGATAAAAAAGGAAATTTAATTTTTGGAAAACTGCCTAGCATCTAGACGCTAGGCACAACGTCGAGACGCTAGTTTGATTTTTGCCGCAACATTGAGACCCTCTTTTCTAGCATCGAGACGCTATACTCTCAGGTTTTTGGCTTGAACTTGTTGCAGACATGGCGTTGAGATGCTATTTTGGAGGGTCTTGACGCTGGGCTTCGGCTCTAAGGGCAATTTGGTCATTTATGCTCCGGTTTCGCTCGATTTAGCCCCGAATTGGCTCCAAACCTACGTCAAGGACCTATACACATATTATACTCATTTTAAAGAATTTTTCTCAAGGAATTCAATAAACATAAGCAAATTGGGAGATTATAAATGTATAAAAAATTAGACCTATCAGAGTGTAAGGATATCATTAAGCGATTATGGCAAGACACACGAAGAGGTGGATCCCTTTCACACCAAGCGAGGGTGCAGGCCTACTTGCATGAGCTTCAGACTTGGTCTCTTCATCAGCATGAGGGATCTCTCTAGAGGGCCATCAAGTGTAAAGAGGGGGAGATTCATATTTTGGAGTCTAGTAAGCCAGAAAATTGGGTGGCGAGTTGGGTTGAGACTGAGAAGGATTTGGAGTCTTTGCTGGTTGAGAATGAGGCATATTGGCGGCAAAGGTCGAGAGAGGAATGGTTGGTGTAGGGGGACAGGAATTCGAAGTGGTTTCATGTTCGAGCATCTCAGCAGCGTCGGTGCAACAGAATTGTGGGCCTCAAGGATAGTGAGGGCCAATGGCAGTTAGATCTGAGTTTGGTAGAGACCATTATTGTTGATTATTCTACTAATTTGTTCTCTTCGTCCTCCTTGCAGGTGACAGTTGATACGGTGTTGTGGTGTGTCACTCCCACAGTTACTGATGTATAGAACCAAGACTTACTTAGGGAGTTCACTTGGGCTGAGGTAGAGACAAGTTTGAAAAGCAGGGGCCTCACAAAGGCCCAGGTCCCAGCTCTATTTTTTTCACCGTCACTGGTACTTGATCGGTGATGAGATTTCAGCACTTTGCCTCAATATTTTGAATGTAGGAAGCTTAGTGAAGGAGTTGAACCATACATACCTGGTGTTGATCTCGAAGATAAGGGGTCTGATAGCGCCCAAAACGTGCTATCTTATCACTTCTAATTTGATCTTGTTAGTGTGCATTTGATGGTTTAAATGTTTATTTTACAGGGATTCGAGCACAATAGGGCAAATAGGCCTATATTTCTTTTTGGCACTAACTTGGAGTTTTTACGGTGTTTTCGAGCTATTTTGGAGTCCCCAAGATGACTTGAGGCCAAAGGCATCAATCGGAATGCTTGGACATCATTTTCAGAGTAAAGGAATCAAGCAAGAAATTGCAATTATTGGAGCAACCCGAGAGCAGGTGTCTCGACGCCATGATGGCGGCGTCAAGACGCCAACGTGAGTCTCAACCCACTTACGGAAGGGCTGGCGTCTCGTCGCTGGCGTTAATTATAAATACGATATCTTCGTCTTTTTTAGCCACTAGGTCATATTTTCAGCCGTTTTGGACGATTGTTCTTTGTTCTTTTCCATTCTTTTGAGTTAAGACCTCTATTTCTATCCAGGTTTTTATTATTTTGCTATGCATTGTTGTTTCTTTATTTGTTTTGCTTGTAGCATGAGGGGCTAAACCCCTTAGGATTGTTGGATTGGTTCAACCTATAGATGCTTTGATTTATTCTAGTTGAGTTTGGTGAAGCTTGCTTTCTGTTTTATGGTTTTGAATTATTTGCATCTTAGTTTCTCGTTTAAACCATCACGTTTGTTTATCGATTTAAGTCTTGACGTCCCTTAATTCGAATATGAGTGTGGTCATATCAGTTATTTTTAGATAGCCACTAGGTTGAGGCGGATTCATCGCTAGTTTGACGGTAGCCTAGCGTAGACTTCCGGTAGGCCTAAGATTCTAAGAGAACTTAGATTAATTTGATTAGAGAAATCTAAATCCTAATTTAATTAACTAATTCCGGGCCTTGTACGATCATGCAGTTAATCAGTTAGCAATTTAGAAGATTTATCGGGTTGTTAATTTGATTAATTAGATTTAGGCTGAGAATTTATCGGTCTAAGTATGAGAGGCGTCGGGCGCAATTTACAATAATTAATTAATTCAGTTATTTCGTGGGGTTATCGTGTAATTTAATTAATTAAACACAGACTGAGTAGGTGTGGTTTATCCGAAAAGTCAAGAAGCACTTCAGGCAATTTAATTCAATCCGTAAATTATTTTTAGAGCAAATTATGAAACTAAAATGGTCAAAGTTATTTGTAGAGTAACCAATCCGACGGTCCCGTCTTTTATCTGATTTCTGTCAATTTTCACTTTGTTTCTACTACTTGCATGTTATTTAATTCATTTCGGCAATTTTCTTTTCTGTTCTTGAATTTTATATTATTCTAATCAGTGACAGACCACAAACCCCCCCCCCCCTTTACCAAAAACTCCCCTGTTTAGTGAAATCCCAAAAATTAATAAAGATCCCCCTTTCCCTGTGGACGACCCAACCACTACCTATTGCAAAGTAGCATAGAGCCGGAGTTATAAATTTATTTGGCACGAACGTTGGAGAATTCGACACCCTCATGCGGTCCCGACCAAATTGGCGTCGTTGTCGGGGAAAGGCGTTAGTTTTCTTTTTGATTTTTGGGTTTTTTCATTTTTTTTCTCTTCTGTTTTTTCTTGTATGATCACTCGTTCCGTGCAGAATAAAAATCTAAGGTATAATCTTGAGATCACATGGGAGGAGCGACGCTTGAGGAGACGAGCCAGAAGCAGAGAGACCGAGAGTAGAGAGCCTATTCCATTTTCTAATATGGGAGACCAGACGCTCAGACATATGGCAGCGCCTGATTTAAATCAGCAGCCCCTATGTATCACCTACCCTGAAATGACAGGTACCTTCGAACTTAAATCTGGTTTGATCCACTTACTTCCTATCTATCGTGATTGTGCAGGAGAGGATCCACATAAGCATCTGAAGGAATTCCATATCGTGTGCTCTGGTATGAGGCCACTCTGTGTCACAGAGGAGTGAAGGATTGAAATTCCTTGCAGCGAAACCGTATATCAGACCTTTTCGTTCGTAATTTGGTTTCTTTGAAAACACCGATACATTGGGTCAAATTACAGAATAATTTCTATAAATTTAATACGATTAAGCATGCTGAATGGAATTCTAAACTATTTAGAATACAAGAGAGACTTACTTGTGAAGACGAATTACTCAGCACAATGCTCCAATTTTGATCACGTTTACTGTACTGCCTTTTGCTTCAAGAACACTACCAAAACAGTACACCCACTATACTCTGAGATGAGGTTTGACTTGTGGGAACCGGATCTTGATTTGGGAAAACAAAAAAAATTCAGCAAGAATGGTGTTGTAATTTTTCTTTGAGAGGATCTTGAGAGAAGAGATTGAGAGAGAGTTTTCATTAAAAAACTACAAAGAGATCATTCTACCTTTTTCATCGTGCTACGCACTGGGAGTTACCCTCATCTGCCACATACCCACTCCCCAGCATAACTGCTGGAGAGTTATTAATTTAATAATTATATTATTAAATTGATATTAAGAAACTTTATAATATACAATTGAATTTATTTAATCAAAACAATTTCAATTAAATTAAATTCAACATATAGTTTCTTTATTTAATCCAATTAAATCATATTTAATTGAACTAACTAGGCAGATATATTAATTGTATATCATATATTCAATTAATTGTATCTCTCTCTTCTAACCTATAGTTTTAATGTGCATCAAATGTACATTAATTATAAACTATAGTTTTAATTTCGATTAAATCATATTTAACCAAATTAAATTAAACTAATTAATTCTCCAATTAATTAATTCATAAATTAATTAAATATCACATATCGAATTAATTTCATTTTTCTCTCTCTTATACTATAGTTAAATATGAATCACATTCATATTATTTTTATCCTATAGTTTAATATGAATCTAATTCATATTTAATTTTTGAACTCCTTCAAATATACAATTCTCTCATAAATTAATTTTGAATCATATTCAAAATTAATTTTATCATAAATTTTAATTGAATAATTAAACTTATATTATAATGTATCTCCATACATTATATAAATTGCATCAAATACAATTAACTAAAATTCCCATAACTATCAAGATTAATTAACCTCAGAACCCTTTACGAGCTAGCAAGTGGACCTAATGGACCTACAGATCAGAAGCTCCAACGATACGAGATTAACTGGCTAAACTCATTAACCAAGTTAATCAACATTCGTTAACTGTGGGTCATTCCACTAAAGACCCACAACTGCACTCTTCTCACTGTAGAATATTTCTGTGTCCACGGATATCGACCAATACAGTAAGTCAATCCTTCACGTGTGTTCGTAACACCAGCTGGGTCAAATTATCGTTTTACCCCTGGGTTACCTCTAGTTCCTTAAGTACCACTGATCCCTCTAATGAACAAGTTGTTTAGGGTCCAACCACTAAACAGGAGTTCCTCTCGGGCCAGGAGAGGACGATGCACCTTTGTTCAAGCCCCGAAATCAGCCCTTAAGAGAACACACATCTACTTACCCCAATAGGGAAATGAGTGAATTCCATCTTGTACTGTTATGTTCCCAACCCCTAAAATGGTAGGATTATTGAGTTGGCGAACAGGCCACTCTCACCCATACAAATCTAAGGACAATCCCTCCTGAAAAGGAGTTCATAACAGAATCAGGATTGAGATTGAGTTACCTAGGTCATCCTATTGAAATAGAAACCTAAACTAGTCAACGACGTTACATCTAGTGGTTACTATTTCACGGTCCAGTCTTATGCAAACTCATTGCATAGGATACCCCCACTCACATGTCTCCTACATGGATGCTTTGGATCATTACATCTATATCGAATACAAAGTGGGTCGTATCACATAGTGTCACCAGGATAAGGTACCCAGTCTTATCCCTATACTATAGACCTTTTAGGTTGTTACTTGGACACCGATCCCCGTGTGTCCCCACATACTAGTCAAAGTTTCATTTAAACAACCTTGGATCTTAGTTTATTGGATTTAGGGTTTATTAATGCAAACTCGATTATTCAATAGCCAAATTATTGAATCACTGAAATAACGCTTTATTGAGATCGATTAATTTGTTTCATTTACTATCTACGAGTTTTAGGGCATAAAACCCAACAAGAAGGCTATCAATCTAAGGGCGTTTCCATTCTATCTGAAAGACCAAGCCAAGGACTGGCTATACTATCTACCATCGGGCTCAGTGACTACCTGGAACGAAATGAAAAGACTTTTCCTAGAAAAGTTCTTTCCTGCGAGCCGAGCAGCAAATCTGAGGAAGGAGATCTACGACATTACTCAGATCTCCGGTGAGACCCTGTACGAGTATTGGGAGAGATTCAAGCGATTATGCGCTACTTTCCCACACCATCAGATTTCAAACCAACTTTTGATTCAATACTTCTATGAGGGACTTCTCCCTATGGATAGGAGTATGATCGACGTTGCTAGTGGTGGTGCGCTAGTGAATAAGATGGCAGCTGAGGCCCGAGCACTCATTTCAAGCATTGCAGAAAACTCACAGCAGTTTGGCACGAGAGAGCCTGCAGCACCTGTTCAGGTTGCTTCAAAAAGTGAGGTAAGTGAGATTCGCTCTGAACTTTCTGATTTAGCTAAACTTGTTCGTTCAATGTGCGCAGGTAAGACACTGGTAAGACACAGGTAAAGGCTTGTGGGTTGTGTTCAATGACCTCCCACAATACTGAAGAATGTCCCCAGCTTCAAGAGAGTAGTGAAGTCAATGCTATTGGAGGCTATGCTGGGAACAACCGGAACCAAAGACCCTACAATCCATACGGGAACACCTACAATCCGGGGTGGCATGACCATCCAAATTTCAGCTATGGAAATCAAAAGTCCGAGGTGTTCAAGCAGAATCAAACCACAGGTTCCTCTTCAAGTAAGTCTTTAGATGAGGTTGTTAAGGAGCTTGTTGACCTTTGCAGTTCCAGAAGGAAACCAGGAATGCGATTAAGAACCTAGGTAATCAAATGACCTAGATGGCCACACAGATCAACAGACTAGAAAACAAATGCTCAGGAAAAATACCTGCACAACCAGAGGTCAATCCTAAGGCGAACGTCAGTGCCTTATGGAGTGGAGTAGCCCAACCTATTTTTCCACCAGGATCTTTCTTTTCCCCTTCTTCTGACCAAAATTTTTCTTTGACTAAATTTTTTTCTGTAAACAAGGATGATGAGGTAAGTACTTTTTCCACTTCCTTAGAACTTAACGCTAATCCTGTCTCTTTTGATACACAGGATGAATTAGAAATGTTTAGGAAGTTGCAAGTGAACATCCCCCTTCTTGAGGCGATAGCACAAATTCCATCCTATACGGAGTTTCTAAAAAATTGGTATCAAGGTAAAGTTGAGTCCTCGGGAAAGGAGGAGGTAAGTGAAATTCTAAGTATGTTGCTTTTTGATGACCTTCCTGAAAAATGCATAGATCCTAGCATGTTTTTACTTCTGTGTCTGATCGGTTCCACTAAAATAAAACATGTCATCTTAGATCTAGGCGCCTCAATTAATGTTATGCCTATTTCTCTGTATAGGGAGTTAGGTTTAACAAACATTAAGAAGTCAGGAATTTTAATTCAGTTAGCTGGCAGATCTTGAATCAAACCTTTAGGCATAGTGGAGAGTGTTCTTGTTAAGGTTGAGGACTTAGTATTTTCTGCTGACTTCTATGTTTTAGACATGCCTACTCATGCATCTTCTACTTCATCTGCATCATTACTCTTAGGTCGTCCTTTTATGAAGCCGACCAGAGCAGTGATAGACGTGGATGAGGGAGTAGTTTCCGTAGGATTTCAGGATAGAACTTTCAAATTTAAAGTTTTTGATGATACTGATAGTCCTTAGGTCTTATCTTTAGAATATTACATGTTAGACTCAGATCCAGTGTTTGACCAATCTAGTAATGCCAAGTCTATCATGATTTCTGATAATGAGACCCATTCTTCTACTGTTAGGACCCCAATAATTAATGGTGATGTGTATGATGTAGTAGACGAGCACCATGTTTTGATTACTGAGAACTCCGCTAGTGTGACGGTTTGTTCGTCTTCTAAAATAAGGGTCGATAGTGTTGTTTGTCAGCCCCTTGCTTCTTCTGATTTTTCTTTACAGGTTCCCCGCCTTTTGAAAAGGCAAGTTTCGAAGAACAATGTTGTATGGTCTGGCGGAGAGAGACCACCCTGAATGGCGAAAATAAAGGAGAATTTGGTCGAGCAAACGACTTTAAACATTTGCACCGAATAAGTTTTTCTACTTTTTTTTTTCCTTTATTTCTTTAGTATTGCATTTGCTTTGTTTTTCTTATTCAGTTTGTTATTTGAATTCTTAGGTAAGCGACTTTAAAAAGACAGATTCGTACACCTTTTAGCCTTGAGCTTCAGTTCAGGGGAGTATTTTCTCTCCCTTTTTACATTTAATGCCTCTGTTGTTCATGTTTATTATTACATTGAGGGCAATGTAAGAATTAGGTTGGGGGTGAGGTACGCTTTGCTTTCTGTCTGTTGGGCCCTAAGCACCTGAGCGTCGGGCCAATTGTATGCTTTCATTGCTTTACTTGAAT
Organism: Luffa aegyptiaca; assembly: GCA_017139565.1. Taxonomy (NCBI): domain Eukaryota; kingdom Viridiplantae; phylum Streptophyta; class Magnoliopsida; order Cucurbitales; family Cucurbitaceae; genus Luffa; species Luffa aegyptiaca. Next base: position 31,221,049 of record CM029404.1, read on the forward strand.
ATTTGATGCTTTTAGATGTTTTTAGCATGACAATGATTTCCTAGGATTAGCTTATGTATTGATAGGTTTGCTTTCGATGAGTTGTGATCGTGAGTGCCTCAAAAGGGAGCCTTTTTAAAACTTTTCTGTGAAATATCTTGCGTTGGTTGAGTTTCTTTCTTGCTTTAGAATGGGAGTCGAATGCTTAGGAGAGGCTTATTAGGCTTAGATTTTTGTTGTCACCCCGATAGGTGTAAGGACGAGTTTAAAGAATAGAAACTTTTCGCAAATTAGCATGTGAACCTTGCCTAGGAGAAAGAAAAAGAAAATTTGTCTGTCACAAGAAAATGAGTCTCTCCGTTGGGTCTCGCGTGCATGTCTCTTGATTGCATTCTTATTTATTCTTTAGCTTTGAGGATTAAGTCATGGAAAATTCATCTGTTTGCATCCATATTCATGTCTTTTTAGCCTTGCTCGAGGACTAGTAAGATTCAAGTTGGGGGTATTTGATAGCGCCCAAAACGTGCTATCTTATCACTTCTAATTTGGTCTTGTTAGTGTGCATTTGATGGTTTAAATGTTTATTTTACAGGAATTCGAGCACAATAGGGCAAATAGGCCTATATTTCTTTTTGGCGCTAACTCGAAGTTTTTACGGTGTTTTCGAGCTATTCTGGAGTCCCTAAGATGACGTGAGGCCAAAGGCATCAACTGGAATGCTTGGACATAATTTTCGGAGCCAAAGGGATCAAGCAAGAAACTGCAATTTTTGGAGCAACCCGAGAGCAGGCGTCTCGATGCCATGATGGGGGCGTCGAGACACTAATGCGAGTCTCAGCCCACTTATGGAAGGGCCGGCGTCTCGACAATTTTATTTTCTGTTCTTGCATTTTATATTATTCTGGTTAGTGACAGACCACAAACCCCCCCCCCCTTTTTACCAAAACCCCCATGTTTAGCGAAATCCCAAAAATTAATAAAGATCTCACTTTCGCTGTGGACGACCCAATCATTAACTACTGCAAAGTAGCATAGAGTCGAAGTTATAAATTTATTTGGCACGGACGTTGGAGAATTTGACACCCTCCTGTGGTCCCGACCAGGGTCCTATGTTTGTCAAGGACTCTCACCCAATTAGCCTTTGCAATGTTGTCTATCAAATTTGTGTCAAGGCAATCAAAAATCGCCTAAAATGGGTGCTACATTCAGTAGTCTCTGCTGAGCAATCGACAGTTGTACATGAGCAAGGCCTATGATTAGGTGGAATGTGGTTTTTTAGGATAGATGATGCTTTAGATGGGGTTTCAGACAAGATGGATCGAGTTGGTGATGAGTTGTGTTGAGTCAGTTTGGTTCTTAGTTTTGTTAAATGGGAAGTCGTCGTCAGAATTCCTACATTTCTAGGGGATCCATCAGGGAGATCCTCTTTCCCTTTATCTTTTTATTGTGTGCTTAGGGTCTCTCTCTGATGCTTCATTATGAGATAACTTGTCAAAATTATATGGGTTTACAAATGAATAAGTATTGTCTGATCATTTCTCATCTTTTTTAATGTTGATGACAGTCTTATCTTTTTTTGTGCTGTTAAGCATGACTGCATGACTATTAAATTTGTTTTACATATTTATGAGCTAGCTTCTAGATAGGTTATTAATTATGATAATTCTATGTTCATGGTTAGCAGGAAAACTAGCCCATACAATATGTAGCAATATTTAATTAGAAACACATATGGGGTGGTTCATATGCACTCGCTTGGTCAATATTTGGGGCTCCCTTCATAGAATGCTCGGAAAAAGTGCACAATCTTTCGACCGGTTAGTGATCGGGTTTGGAAGGTTCTATAGGGATGAAAGGAAAAGCTTTTTTTGGTGGGTGGGAATGAGGTCGTCATCAAGGCTGTTGCTCAGGCCATTTCCACCTACACGATTAGTTGTTTTAAGCTGTTGGTTTCCTTATGTAATGAGATAAATATGTCGTGTGCCAATTTTTGGTGGGGGTCAACAGATATAAGGCAAAAAATCCATTAACGTAGTTGGAACCGTTTGTGTCGTCACAAGCTGTTAGGTGGCATATGGTTTCGAGATTTACACATTTTTAATCAGGCCATGTTGGCTAAAAAGTGCTGGCGTTTGTCCCAAGATTAGTCTAGCCTTCTGTATAGAGTTATGCGAGGTAGGTACTTTAGTATGGGTTCCTTCCTTCGGGCGACATTAGGGACAAACCCAACGTATGCGTGGATGAGCCTACTATGGGGGCAGGAATTGTTTAGACAAGGTATTAGGTGGTGGATTCGTACCAGCCATAGTATCTGGATATGTGGGTGATGCGAGTGTGGACTGAAGATGGATGTTGGAAAAGATGGTAAATAATAAATAAGAATGAATTTAGTCAACCAAGTGCAAGTATAAACTATCGCATGTAGTAATAAAATCTCTGGAGGTATTCCAAAGGTATCGATCCCACAGAGACCAAGTTGGAAACACAGATTTGAAGAAGAAACTGCTCTAAGATTGCTTTTGAAAGGTAACCAAAAGAAATAGTTGATGTTGGGTTTTGTAAAACAAATAAACAAACAAGTAAAGAAATAACAATAATAATAAAGTGAGGTATTTAATATAGCTTCAACCCAAAGATAAATAACTCTAATAATGGTTTACTTAACCTAAGTCTACTCATGCATTGGGTCAGGTTTAACTCCTATTTGACCTTGCTCCCAAGAACCGTTAGAAGGCTAAGCGAGTACCGTTATGCACATTTATGTGACTCGACTCCAACATAGATTATTCATGCATGCAACCTATAACCCTATAGTTGTTATAAGGCTACCTTCCCCTATAACACTGAATACACTCTCTTGAGCCCTTTTCTCCTATATCATCTTTATGAAAACCGATATTGTTTGTCCCTTTCAGGATCAGACTCACATAGCATGCAAAGTCTAAGTGATCAAGTTAAACTCAGCAAGATTCAGAATGATAATCAATAAAGAGTGACATGCAATAAATAGAACTTAGGCAAATAAGCATTTTCAAGCCATTTAAACCATAAGGGAATTCACTATACCGAACCCCTCAATGGAATTTAGCTACACATGATGGAATATAATGCAAATGAACAACTTTTCATTGAAATATTGAATAAATAATACAAAATAATGAAAAGAAACAAGTGTTGAAAAAATATTGTGCAGTAGCTAAAACTAGGGTTTTTTCACTTTTATCCAATCCTTCTAGAGTTCTCACGACACTCTACTTTCCTTTTACAAGTGGGAATAGGGTGAAATCTCTACAAACACTCAGGTTTGATGTCTAACTAAGGGTTAGAATTTAGTCTTCTAGCAAGGAACTCGGGCATCCCTACTCATGGGCGTCTACTAGGGTTCTGTCACCACCTTCTTCTTCCCAGTGAGTTCTGCTTCAATTTCCCTTCGAATCGAGGCCTTTTATAGCGTGGAGAGTGGTTGAGGAGTCACGAAAATGGTGCTAGCAGGTGGCCCAGTCAGTTTCGGAGTCAAAATAGTCGGTTAGGTGCACAAAACACTCGTTCAAAACGACCCGCGACGGACTCGGAACTATCTGCCTCTGCCCAGAAATGTGGTCGCATTTCATTTTTGCCTTGCTAGAAATGTGGTCGCATTTCTGGGAATTTTCCAAATTCCTCTTTTTTCTGCAAAACACCAAAACGAAGTCAAATTCTTACCAAAATGAGTTCTTTTAAGCAAAAATTTGCATAATTTAACATACACGACTCTCAACATCCTAACTTATCAACTTTAGCACTTTTAAAACTTGGGAATAGTTTTTTTGATCTAAAACATACAATTTTGACAAGAGAATGAGGTAAATATAAGGGTAAAATAGGTATATTTTTTAACCTTATCAGGGGGGATGTTTGGATCCCGAGGACCAAAAACGACAAGGTGATGAGGGTTTGAGATAAGCTTCGTTCAGAGACAGTGTCCTTGTTGCTTTTGGAGCATGGGGTCCTGGGATGTGACAAAGGTGTAAGGGGACTTTCTACGAGATGATGTTGAGCATATTTTGGCCATACCATTAAGTGGTCAAAGAGAGGACGATGCGATATATTGGGCGCTGATGGTAAGGGGCATTTTTTCTATGAAAAGTGCTTATGCGCTTGGGGTGAGTTCGGTCGAGGATGCGTCTGGTGCATCATCCTCCATAGGTAAGGTGGGGGCTCTTTGGAAACATTTCTGGAATTTGCAGTTGCCTCCAAAAATGAAAATTTGTGGTTGGAAAATTCTCAATGACATCATTCCCACCCATGTGAATCTACAAAGAAAGGGAATTGATCTTTCTATCTAGTGCCTTTTATGCCATAAGATTCTTGAAACCACTATACATTTGTTTTGGCAATGTAAGGTGACTAGGCACTTGTGGTTGTATTTTCTATCTCCTAATATTCGTTGTTTGTTTTGGTGCAAGTACGATATAGATCCTCTAGATCATTTCACATGGGTCAGAGATTATGGTGTGGGGGAGGATGTAGCATACTTCATCCTATTCCTATGGCATATTTGGGATGGGGAAGGAGTTTATTTAGGCATCTCTTTGGGAGCTTTTCCCCTTGACTGCTCGTGGGATTTGTGGGGATGATTGTCTCGACTCACATGGGATAGTGGAATTGAACATGGTGACTGCTTGGATTCCCCCCCCCCCCACGGCGAATACGTGGTCTCTTAGTTGCGATACGGCTTGGCTAAATGATGTAAGGGTGGGGGATTTTGGCTGGGTGCTGTAGGACCATGTTGGAGATGTGATTGGGGTAGGTTGTGAGCCAGTCACAGGGCTCCTCAGGGTGGTTATGTTGGAAATGTAGGCAATTCGGGCTGGATTTTTGGCTATTGGTGAGAGAGGGCTTCTCCGACTGATGGTGGAGCCAAATTGTTTGGCAGTTATAAATCTCTTGAATGATAAGGAGGAGAACTTCACCTTAGTTCGTACAATTGTTATGGAGGTGCAAAAGCTTTCTTCTTACTTGGTGAGGATACAATTTAAGCATATTTAGCAAGTCCAAAATTTGGTGGTTGATAAGTCGGCACGACGAGCAATGATTCATAGGGTTTATGGCACTTGGTTTTCAGATTTCCCAAGTTGGCTACTGGAAGCAATTGAGGGGTACAAGCGAAATTTAAACTTATTGAAATCTTGATGTGTTTCTTTTCTTCTCAAGAAAAGGGAAAAAAAAAAAAAAAAAAAAAAACCCACAACCACAATATAGATGTCAATGGTTCGAATTTCTCTAGTTTAACATGATATTTAGCTCAATAAAAAACATTATTTAAAAAATAATCGTTTGTATAAAAAAATAAAGAAATAACTGTTTTGTACAATCATTTAGACTACTTTCATCGTTGATACACAAATTTGTCCGAGACGAATTTGTCTGCTTCGCTCATACTTCAACAATGAATTTGCACATATAGGTTTATGCTTGCCACGCGAGGTCTGATGCTAAAGTTAGAAAACAAAGTAAAAAGATGCAACAAGTTTAAGGTTTGGTAATGATGTGGAATTTACTTCCATTGAAGTCAGAACTTTTTATTTATATTTAAGGGTTGACGTAGGCTTTCTTGAGGAGGCAATTAATCGTAAAATTATGTGCCTTTAATAAACAATATCATTATGGAAAATATCATATACATTAGCATCATTAATATAAAAATATGTAGAAGGATAAAATTGAAAGAAAAACACTTTTCAAAAAAAAAAAAAAATGAAAGAAAAACGTAGAAAATTGAGGCCAAGCTAAAACTGATTTTTTATTTTTCTAAAAGTTGACATTTGTGAAATATAGGTTTCAAAATGGGCTTATTTGATGCAATATCTGTTGGAATAATTTGACCAGGCTTGCCGAACCTCCAAATCTAACCATAGAATTAATTATCCCATAATAATAGTAACCAAACTGGGACAATCCTCTCAAAACTTTGTTGAAGGCTCGGAACAAAGTGATTTGAAATTGAAACTCCAATTTTATGCCATCCAGTCTCTGCAAAGCAACTTTGTAATGAATTTACAAAAACTCAAGTTGGAAGATGATTCAGAACAAACTCCAATTCAATCCACTTCCCCCTTCTGTGCAAATCCACAAACTTCAGCAGTATTCCAAACGAGACAAGATCTTAATGTCAATCTGATTCAGCCTTTGCATCTGCTGCTGAATTTCATGCCCCTGATATGGCCTTCTACACTCAACCAATGGAAGATCGAAATGCAACACAGTTCGCCATTCAGCCCACCATATCGACAAATCATGTGCTTTCCGGTGAACTTAATATCGGCCATCTCTTCATGTTGCCATATTGCACAAAGAAAGATTCAGATATGAGCGTAATTTGTTGTTCACCTCTCGGTTGGTTCGATATTATTGAACTGTTTGTTTCGGTTTTGAGGGTAAACTGTGTCAAAAACAATCCTAGCAAAAACATGTCGAATCTCTGACAAGTTACCCAGTGCCAAGGAATCGTGGTCGATTGTTCTGCTTCTTTTCGGAACCGATCCCCTTTCCTTGCCCCTTCTAACACATTCAAAAATTTTACATACCCTCATTGACAAAGCCTGTGGGATAAAAACCTGCAGAAGGAAGCAACATTAGAATTCATTTGACATCCGAACATGTGGTATTGTTTGGCAATAATGGGATGGCGTTTAGGAAGATAAACTTCTCTCCTGCATTCCTTGTTCCCTAGATTCAGGACAGTACTTAAACAAAAACTAAATAGAAATAGAAATGGCTCCATAAATTATGAGCCAATGTCATCAAAGAAAATGGCAGTGCTCCATAAATATCTTAAGGAGTTTGAACACAGAAGCATGTTGTAAGATACGACGGAACTGATATCGGTTGATAGGTAGAGTAAATCACGACATTTTCATTTCTAAACTCAATGTCGAGGCACCCACAATATTCCATATCTTCAAATTCCTACTCCATGTGTGGATTATGGTGTTTCAATGACGCATCAACACATGCAGAAACTTCAATTAAGGTGCATTTACTTCTAAAAGGACTGGTTTGAGCAAAAGTATTTTAATTATAGGTACTTTGGTAAAAACATGCCTAATAGTGGACTACTTTGATGTTTGATTTTGGAATCTGAAGAAAGTGTTTTTTATGTTACTCCCAAACATAAAGCACTACAAGCATAGTCTTGAAAATATAACATTTCTTAATTACTTTAAATCAAAATATTGACAACATTTTGACCCTCACCAGATCAGACCAAGGTGCTTGAGGATATTTGATCATAGCTTGCGAAACATAATGGTGATCCGTCATCTTCCATAACACATCTTTCACTGAAGCTGCAAGATCAACGACCTGTGCCATCAGTGCATAATCTGATTCTTTGTGGTTACTTTCTACTATTTCATGGAATGATGCGTGTGGCTGCGAGATATTTCGGGCTATTTCTACTGCTTCATACAAGGATCCACCACTATGGACAGCAAGGCTAAATGCTGCAACAACCAATGGATCTTGAGGCTGGTCAACCAAAGCTTTGTGAAATGCTAAGAGAGCAATCCTGGAATAAAGCACAGAAGCATGGAGATGATCCAGATAACCTCATCTAACAAGTACAGGTAAATTACAATCTAACATAAGAGCTTCAATTTTGCATTGTTGATTAAATGAATCTAGGTTCACAATTTATCATAACATTTTGAAGGATCTATTTTGCTTCGGATCACATCGAGCTCATATCAACTAATAAAGGATTAACAATGCAAACTTCATTTTCGTTGAACAGTGATTTAGAACTTGCGAATAGAGTAAATTATAATTAACATGTGTTGCCCACAAGATAGAGTTCCATTCTTTAGATATTATCATTGGGTTCCAAGAGGGGCAGTTACCCATAGCCAAAATTTTAACCATTAGCTTGCAACTACAACTTCTACCAAATTTTAAATGCCAAATTAACTTGTTAACTAGATTTATAAAATAATTAACATAACTCTATATTTCAGTGACTTGATATTACATCGATAACAGATTACATAAAATTCCAATAATCTAAAAGTAATGATAGTATTCAAAAGATTTATTGTACCATAAGCTGCTATGACAGGGTCGATTGGGTGCCACAAATTTATCAAGGTTGGAAAGCAAAATCTGCATGATTGCAAAGAAAGGGAATCGGTGTCATGTATGTTATATGTAAAATTCTTGCCAGAAAATAAAAATCAGAGTGTTCATACTCATTGCCGATATAGCAATATCATTTGTAACCTAAGAAGCACGGATACGGACACGAGACACGGATATGACATGACACGGACACGGTAACACGTCATTTCTTAAACATCTAGGACACGGACACGGCATGGACACATTTAGTCAAATATTTTTTTAAAAAAATATATATCATTTTTATACAAGAAGAAAATTCAAAATCAACAAGTTCATGCATTTGTATGCTCAAAAAAATAAGTTTAATGTATTTCACTCTTAAAATTTATTATTTTTGTTATTTAGTATCGTGTCTATTTAGTATACTTAACAAGTGTTCAATATGGATACCTATTTTGACTTTGTACAACTAGTGTTTGCTACGTATCAATTGTGCTAAGAAGTGTCGGATATGTGTCCAACAAGTGTTGGAGTGTTCAAGTGTCCGACACGTGTTGGACACGGACACGATAGCCAAACTAAAATGTCCATGCTTCTTAGTTTGTAACCAGGTCAGTCGCAAAGCTAAACACACTGTGACAGGTTAACCGATCTCAGGTAGTAGGGAAACAAGAGCAAGAAAAATGTAGTTAAATTTAAGGATTCTGATAGGAAGGAGAAACCCAGAAAAACAACCTGTGTACTTTACAATGTTCTAGAAGAAATAAGGGAATATAAGAGGGTAAGTGGGAAATTTCGTATGGGGAGAGGATGCGAGTTTACGAGAATAGATATGTGGGCATGATGCAAGTAGAATTGTTTCAACGTAAGATCTACTGTAAGATTCTACTGTAATTAACTGAGGTTAACAGTGGGTTAAGAAGTTAGAGAAATGGCTTATAAGTATTTCCTTGTATGGAGTAGGAAGATAAGCAAGAACTGTTAGTAGAAAAGGGGAGGCCCAGACCTCTCGAAAATCTCTAGAGTTTGGCTGTTTTTCTCTTTTAATAATTAATGTAACATTTCCCTTGGAGGGTTCTATCATATTCATTTTGTACAACAATTTTGTTAAGAAGAGGGAAAAGAATGGGTTGTTCTCATAGACATAACATGGCATTATAAATTGTAATAATGATTGGTACAGCCCTAACCAGAAGCATGTTTGAGCTTGCATCACGCCTCCTGAAACCTTGTGAAACAAAATATGATGCCTACAAGATACAATAACTAATTAGGACAAGTAAAAAAAGAAAGAAAAGAAAAGAAAAGAAAATTGGAGCATTGAACTTGTGTTTATAAAGTAACTAATAGTAGAACAAGAATTATATACTTGGATTGGAAGGAGTATTTCCAGAAGCCCAAATCTCCATAATAATCTCAAAGAAGCCTCTGCAGACCCAAACGCTAGCATATAATTCATTTCCATAAGTATCCGCCCCTGTTACATTAAAAATAAATAAATAAATTAGCTTAAGGAGATAACAAAAGCCATATTAGGCGGTATTTAGAATGTCAGATACCTTGTCAAGTTTTAACACGGAGCAAGATAACTCTTTTATAGAAAGTGCTATGTCTCTGGTGAAACGAAATCCTAAACGGGCTGCAATTCTCACCGCACGTAAAATTCGAGCTGTGGAATTAGATTACATTAAGATGCCATGCCACCTATGGGTAAATAAAAGAAAAAAGAATGTTTCCCATAGTCCTATTTCTTGATACTATAAAATGGAAAAATCTAAACACTTAAAAAGTGTATCGAACATTTGCTCACCACAGTCCTCAGTAAAAGAAAGATTTGCAGGTTTTATAGTTCGCACCTTCATTCAGAAGAGGAAACACAAATTACACATGCTCAATAACTCATTGGAAAAACTCTAGAACTGAACCTGGTTCAATAAAGGCACACCTTGGATTTTCTAATATCCTCCATTGCCCCCAAATAATCATATACAACCTTTTTGTATGGATCATACATCAAACTGCAAGGATTAGGAAGACATGCAGTAAATGGTTACAACCAACATTTACACCTGAGAGGCAATAATACAGCAAAGTCAAGAAAAAATCAAATAGCTAAGAAGTATCATATCATTATCACATTCCATTTTCTTATTTAGACAACAAAAAGGGATAAAGAAATCTTGGTGTGACACCTGTTAATGGTAAAGTCCCGCTGTGAGCAATTCATCCAGCGAATATAATCAGGCTCGTTTAAGTTGGAAGGTTTGTTAATGTAATTATTAAAACCAACCCTACTTCCGGAGGTGCTAAAGCTCGAAACCTTGCCATAATGCACCAAAAAAGAAAGATGAGTAGACACATTCATTGTCTTGAAAATAACCATTGGTAAAGAACTACTTGATGAAGCCTTTTGAGAGCAACTGATAGAAATAAATTAATCAGCTAACCTCTATAATAGTGTCAAGGACATATACATGGCAAATTGGAAACCGCTTTCCAACAACTAGACATCGGGTAAAAATTTTCCGTACCTACATACATTAATAAACTTCAGGACAATAACAGTTTAGCACAGTAGAAAGATGGTATAAAAGATAACCAGAAAGGAAGAAGAACCTATGAAAGCATATGGCAGAATGGAACTGTTTGTTGTTCCGTAGAATAGTTTTTTAAAACTATAAGGTACTATGATTAGATGACTTCCAAAATTAAGGTTGTTGTACAGAAACTATCTACACACCCTTAATTTTCAAAGGACAACATTAGTTATTTTACCCATGAGAACAAACTAAGAGAAAATATGAGAAAATAACTTATATATATATATATATATATATATCTGATCTTTTGTTCTAAAAAAGTAACAGGCTTCATCATCAGCCAAGTTTTATCCCCTCAAAATTCAAAATTTGGAAAAATATTAGTAAGATATGAATCAGCAGCCAAGTTTTATTCCCTCGAGAATTTAAAACTAGAAGACCATCAGTAGGATATGAAAGCCAAAATCTTCTTTCTATCCATTATGACAAGTACTCTTTTAAAGGAAACTAAGTGCTGCAAGAATCTATCTGAATAAAAAGGTCATATCATAATGCCAAATATACAAATTTTCAAGTAAAAAACAAATAGATAGAACCTCTTTAAGTTGAGCTGAAGTTATGATATCAAAGTCTTTAGGAATTCTCCTTAGAATAAGATCCCGAACACACCCACCAACAAGATAGACCTCATACCCTATACATCAGAGTTATCATACAATAAACCGAAAAGAATCAGGTACTAATAAAAGACAAACGTTAGAAACTCATTTAAATGTGTTTACATCTGTCACCAGCTGAAAACCAAGAGCATCCAGGTATTCTATGTCGGAGATCAACTTCAAAAGTCTTCTTACGACTAAATTTTTTAATAAAGTTTCAAAATTCAGAAATACAATTCTCAAGGATATACTTTTATTAACCTGACGTGATAGTTTTACTTTTTAAACATGGAAGAACATTCTCACAAAGGGTATGACAAAAGTAAATATTTCTATAAACTCAGACTATGGAATAAGGTGATTCAAACGTTAACCATCAACTTAATGCATCACCAACACCACATCATCATTTCAGAAAAATAAAGAATACCTTCTTTCCTTAGCCCATTTAAAACCAGCCGCGTAGGCTTTGAAATCATTGATGTGTCAATCCCAAGATCCTTACAACTCAACGTTTTCCATTGAGGTGTTGAGCTATCAGTCCGTTCTATTTCTTCTCCATTCAGAATCAAATATGTCAGATTAGTATACATTGTAAAGCTTCAAGCCTCCAAGTTGATGTCTTCAATTACCAAATTGGTTGGAAATTCAAAAACACTTATACATAAGTGAGGAAATCATTTTGTTTACCTTTCCTACGCAAAGCAAATGAAATGCAAGCTTTATCCTCCTCCTTACAGAGAATTTCCGATTCAGCTGCAGACCCAATGGCTAAAGAGCTTTGAAGTCGCGCCTACAGAGTCAGTAGTTTATTGAAAATTTTGATTTAAGATACCCAAAAAAGACACTAGAACAGAACACACCAGCAGCAATCAAAACCCAGAAAAAGATAAGAATAGAGAACTGAGCACACAGTTTAGTGGTTCTACCAAGGAGTTCAACTTCCATGGGAAAGGCCAGAGAAGGATGTTCTAATTCGCTTACCACACTAGCCAATACACAGAAGAAAACCCTCATTCCAAATCTCCATGAATGGCACCTCCTCACTCTTGACCAGTTTTTGTTCTCTCACACATACACAACAATCAATTACACATTTACATACATGACAGTGACTACCATAGCTAACAGAAAACTAATTGTTGGAACTAACTGAAACTGACACTAACTGTTAATTGGCATCAATAAATATCTCAAGAAAAAATAACAGGGCAATTCAACCCACCACACTGTTTAGCTTCACACAACATGAACAGAGAGGAGTATTGTAGGATAGAATTTACGAACACATTCCTCATTGAGCTGAGATTGAAACCCTTTATTCTAATTTATATCGTCCGCCACTTCTCTCATCATAGAAGCTAATAATCATTCGTAAAAAGTGGGAAAGAACTAAAAAGACCTTGCGAATGCAAAAGACCAGCGGAGAACGAGTGCAATGAATCCTCCGAGCAAGCCCTGGGGCTGAAAATGCCATAGCCATGGATGACCAAGCAAAGCCTTGCTATGTCATTCAGGAGGTTAGAGAAGAGCTCTGGAGAACTGTTGAGGATTTACAAACTGGATATGGCAAAAGGCAAGGGAGAGGACAGAAAGAGAGCTTGATTTCAGCTTACAGAGTAAATATTTTTGTCTATTCGTTCAATTACAAGTTTTGTCCTTAGTCTCAATTTGATTCACGGATACAAGTAGGTTTTTGAAAACAGGTAACTTAAAAAGAATGGATATCTGACCTATTCAGACAATTTTTTTTTTTTTTTTTAATTCACAAGCCTACTATTCACTGAATACAAAATTGGAAGTTTATAGAGTCCCAATAGATATGAAATTCAATCTTATATCTAAAAGATAGGTTAATTTTTAGCTAAAGCGAGCTTAGCTCAGCGGTAATTGACATATATCCTCGATCATGAGGTCAGAGGTTCGAATCCCCCCACCCCCAAATGTTGATGTACTCAAAAAAAAAAAAAAAAAAGGTTAATTTTTAAAAATCTTAAATATGCAAGGGATTTATTAGATGTAAAATTGAAAGTTTGGACCTATTAGACACTTTTAATGTTTAGAGACCTATTAAACACAAATTGAAAGTTCAGAAACCTATTAGACACTTTGAAGTTTATGGACTAAATTGACACAATCCTAAAAGTTGACAATTTAACCTTATTTATTTGAGCTATTTACAAGAATAGTAAAAATGGAAATGGAATTTGCAACTATGTCTTCAGTTTTTTAATGTTGCACATATAGTAACAAAAAAAAAAAAAATGGTGTCGGCCCAAACATTAAAGTTGAAGACATGTAGCATCTTTGGTTCCATCTCAAAATCCCTTGTTAGCTGAGTTGGATCGGTATGAGATCGAGTTAGCAGTGTCGGATGTTTCAACCTTATTGACTTAGCTTTCAGTGGTCCCTAACTTATTTCAGAAGTGACACCAGAGCAACTTCAGGTAATTTTGTTTCCCTACTCTCTAAGAGATGTTGCGAAGGTATGGTTAAATCAACAACCAGCAAATTCCATTGCTACATGGAACGATCTGGTTGAGAAATTTCTAGAAAAATACTTCCTGCCAACAGCAAATTCGAGATTGCGAAAGAAGATGATAACGTTTGCCCAGTTGGAATATGAGACACTCAATGATGCTTGGGAACGGTTTAAAAGTTTGTTACAAAGATACCCTCACCATGGATTGCCCCACTGTATTTAGTTGGAGACTTTTTATGTAGGGTTGAACAAAAACTCCCAAGTGTTAGTTGACTCATCGGCCAATGGCGCATTATTCAGAAAAACATATGATGAAGCGCATGAAATTCTTGACCGCATAGCAAGAAACAACTATGAATGGGGAGCAGCAGATAGAAGACAAGCTCAGGAAGTTTCAAGGTAGATCCCATGACTGCGGTAAATGCAAAAATCGATGTGTTGACTACAAGAATGGACGCATTGACCGCCAACACAACCCCCCTTATAGCTCAACTAGTTGCGGTAGAATGCGACATTTGTGGCGAAAGTCACACGCATGATCAATCCTCATCCAACCCAGAATCTGTTTTCTATGTGGGACCGTAAGGAAATGCGCGCAACAACCCTTTCTCAAACACGTACAACCAACGGCGAATCCACGTGGGGGCCACGGGGGCACGTGTCCCCCTGAGATTTTAGCTTACATGTATATGTATATATTATTTAACCATTAGATTGAAATTTGTTATCTAGTTCGTTGGTTTGGGAGCACGAAAAACTTAGACTCTTTTGGAATAGGGATCAAATCCTTGTGAATGCAGTTTATATTTTACTTTTTTACGTTTGCTTTATATATACGCTTAATTTTTTTTTCTTCTTTATACATAATATAATATAAGCGGTTTAATTTATTTTCCGTTTTTTTCTTTATATACTATTTTAATTTTTAATTTTAAAACTTTATAGGTACATTTATATATTATTTTAACTTTTTATTTGAGTTCTATATCATTTTAATTGGAACTAGTTTGAATTATTTTATTTTTTTAGTTTTACACACATTTTTAAATTATTTTTAAAAAATTAATTGTGTAAGAAAAGTTTAATTTTTTTGCTCATATATTTATTTGGATGATTCTAAATGGTTAATTTTGTAATTTCATGGAGTGGAAATGCTGGCGCAACAAAGCAACTACCGCAGCAAGGTAACAATAACTCTGGCCCTAGACTCTTTAGTGCTAACAATGATCAGGTGGCGCAGGGATCTTTTCAAGGGAATTTCCACTGCAACAACAACACAACAACTGGCGACTCAGGGATACATTATAATATAATGTAATGTACAGAGATACATTATAATATAAGTACAGAGATACATTATAATATAAGTTTAATTAGTGAATTAAACTTTATAATATAAAAATTAATTTTGGATATGATTCAAAAAATAAATCCAAAAAATAATTTATGAGAGAATTAAATATTTGAAGTAGTTCAAATATTAAATATGAATTAGATTCATATTAATACTATAGATTAAATTTTATGTGAATAAGATTCATATTAAAACTATAGTATATAAGAGAATTATTTGAATATGATTCAAATGGTAAATTAATTAAATATTTGATATTTAATTAAGGAATTAATTAATTAAAGAATTAATTTAATTTAATTTGATTTGATTAAATATGATTCAATTAAATTAATTCTAGAGTTTATATTTAATGTACATTGGATGCACATTAAAACTATAGGTTAAAGGAGAGAGGGGCAATTAATTAAATATATGATATTTGATTAATAGGTTGGTCTAGTTGGTTCAATTAAATGTGATTTAATTGAATTAAATAAGGAAACTATATGCTAAAATTAATTTAATTAAATTAGATTTGATTAAATTAATTTATTTCATAATATATAGTTTTTTTTATTTGAATTATTATTATTTAATAATAATTAAAACCTCAATCGTTGGGAATATGCGATGTGGGAGTTACAGATTGGGTAACTCCCTTCCCAATCATGATCTTCAAGGGAACTTCCCATCTATCTCTCTCTTGATCATTCTCTGGAAAACATAGCAGAACACTATCTCACTTTAATTCTCTCTCAAGAAGAAGACAACAACCTAGCTGTAAATCGATTCCCAAATCAAGGTGTTGTGTGATCCCACCATCACAACTTCAAGATCCCAGAGGATAGCGGGTGATCTGATTGGTGGTGTTTGTGGGGATCTCTTGTTGTACGTGTTTTGGAGTATAGTGTTGTGGTGAATCCTAGTCTCCAACGCGTAGGTTTCTCGTATTCTAAATAGTTTAGAACTCAACTAGCATGTTTAATCAGTAGTTAAATTTAAAGAATCATTCTGTATCTTTAACTTTGCCAACGTATTGGTTTTTCGTGATTGAAATTTAATTCGAGTGGTTTTGAATGCTTCCGCTGTGGGATTTCAACCCTTTTAGCTTCACTATTCCATGCTCCATTGGTGAAATTGATATAGGGAGAGCTTTATGCGACCTTGGCGCAAGCATCAATTTGATGCCATTGTCAGTATTTAAGCGCTTCGGTATTGGAGAAGCACGTCCAACAACATTTACTCTCTAGCTTGCAGATAGATCGGTGGCGCATCCAGAAGGAAAAATTGAGGATGTATTGGTCAAAGTGGATAAATTTATTTTTCTAGCAGACTATATCATTCTTGACTATGAAGCAGATCGAGAAGTCTCAATCATTTTGGGACCTTTCTTGGCTACCGGACAAACATTGATAGATGTGCAGAAAGGAGAGCTCACCATGCGAGTCAATGATCAAAAGGTTGTGTTTAATGTGTTCAACGCATTAAAATACCCGTCTGAGTTGAAGGACAATGAAACAGTGGCGAGTGTGGAGATTTGTTCCCCTCTTGAGCTATTAAGAATGGATGTGTTAAAAGCAACACGAAAGGCTGAGGAAGAAGATCATGTCGCATGTAAAGCAGAAGAGTGCCGCATGCCTGCCAAGACCGCAACAGAAGTCCATGCACTAGATCTCACAAACTGGGAGTTTACTTTACCTTCAATTGTATTTCCGCCTGCACTAGAATTGAAACCTCTCTCATCGCATCTAAAATATAATTTTCTAGGCGATAATAAATCTTTACCTGCTATAATTTCATCCAAGCTGAATCTCATGCAAGAAACTTTGTTAATGCAGGTCCTCAAAAGGCACAAATGTGCTATAGGATGGACTATCGCAGATATCAAGGGAATAAACCCATCATATTGCATGCAAAAAATCTTATTGGTGGACGAATTAGATGGTTTAATAAATCGTTAGAGGCGTCTGAATCCCGAAATGAAGGAAGTAGTGCACAAGAAGATAATCAAGTGGATTGACACAAAAGTGATTTATCCCATCGCAAACAGTAGATGGGTAAGTGGCGAGTGCATGTGTTGCGAGCGCAACCACTTACTGCTCGAGTGCAAGTATACACTATCAAGTAATAAAGTGGAGAATACTCCGGATATCGTACCCAATGGAGATGGTGACTAGTTGAAAAACACTCAAATTTGTAAAACAAGAACCTCCTCTAAATTTGCAACCGAGGATGGTAACCAAAGAAATAATTTGATGGGGTTTTGTGATTGAAGATAAAATGATAAAAGAAAGCAAGAAAATAAAAGTGGTTAAAGATATATGAGATAAGCGGGGAATTCAAATAACCATCAACTGAAAGCATTAAAATGCGCCCACCTTTGCGCTAACAACTCACTCAGGTATTGCACACAGCTGGAGAATACTATCTATAGTGCCCACATAGACATGGTGCAGACAGATTGCTCTACTTTGCACCTGCAAATACCTTGACAACTAGATTGTGAGTTAAGTCCTACTCTTATTTAGCTCCTCTGTAGGTTCCTTTAGAAGACTAAGCCAACTAGATAGCTATTCCTAAGACTAGTTGAAACCTAGATAATTATTGCACACGACTCCCAAAACTCTAGTGGTTCCAATCCTATTTCTAGGATGCAAGAAAACAAAGTCCTATTTCTAGAATCTTTTCCACTATTGTTTTTGCAAACCCGCGCAATCAATTCCAACCTTTCGGCCACCAGCTGAACACAAACTATGCTAACTTAAGTGATCAGTTTAAGCTAACAATGAAACTCAAAATTTAGCAAAAACTAACAATGCTAAGAGGAAGCAAGGTTGCCTTTTGCATCAGTGGGACTTTTTTATACTCAAGGTATCCACATATTTGAACCTCCAAGAAGAAGCTTAGTGTTGGGTTTTATGTCCTAAAACTCGTAGATAGTGAATGTTAACGAATTATACACTTGTATCAATAAAGTGTTATTGAGGATTAAGCAATAAAGTGTTATTGTCCTTTAAGTCTAAAATTGCACAATATAACCCAAATCCAATAAACTAAGATCCAAGGTTGTTTATATGTAACTTGAACTAGTATGTGGGGACATACGAGGATCAGTGTTCAAGTAATAACCTAAAAGGTTTATAGTACAGGGATAAGGTTGGGTACCTTATCCTGGTAACACTATGTGATACGACCCGCTTTGAATTCGATATAGACGTATTGATCCAAGGCGTCCATGTAGGAGACCTGCGAGCAGAGGTATCCTATGCAATGAGTTTGCATAAGATCGGACCTCGAAATAGTAAACCACTAGATGTAACACCATTAACTAGTTAGGTTACTGTTTTAATAGGATGACCTAAGTAACTCAGTCTTAATCCTGAGTGTGTCATGAACTCCTTCTCACGAGGGATTGTCCTTTGATTAGTACGGGTGAGAGTGGCCTGCACGCCGACTCAATAAGCCTACCTTCTTGGGGACAAGACTGAGTGGGGGGCTGGGGACATGACAATACAAGATGGAATTCCCTCCTTCCAGCTTCTAGGAGAAGTAGATGAGTGTTCCCTTAAGTGGTGACTCCGGGTCTTGAACAAAAGGATCCCGCCCTCTCACTGGCCCAAGAGGGACTTTCTGTTTATTGGTTGGACCATAAACAGGTTGTTCATTAGAGGAGCACTGATACTTAAGGAGTCAGAGGTAACTCAGGGGTAAAACAGTAATTTAACCCAGCTGTAGTTACGAACGAACACTCGTGAAGGATTGACTTATTGTTATTGGTCCATATCCGTGGACACAGAAACATTCTACAGTGAGAAGAGTGCAGCTGCGGGTCTTTAGTGGAGTGACCCACAGTTAATGAATATTGGTTAACTCGATTAATGAGTTTAGTCAGTTAACCTCATATCATTGGAGCTTCTGATCTGTAGGTCCATTAGGTCCCCCTGCTAGCTCGTAAAGAGTAATTGGGAACAAATTATCTTGAAAAGAATTTGGATTGTTCAATTTCAATTTGGGAATCAAGTTAATTGTATGAAATACAATTAATATAATGTATGTTGATACATTATAATATAAAGTTTTATTTGTGATTAAACTTTATTAAATTGAGAGAATTATATTTTTGAAAGAGTTCAAATATATAACTAATTAAAAATGTGATATTTAATTAGTGAATAAATTAATTAATTGTGAATTAATTAATCATTCAATTAGTCTAATTAAATGTGATTTAATTAAACTATAATATATGAGAGTTATATTAGAATATGATTCTAATATGTAATTAATTAAATATGGTTGATATTTAATTAATTATAAAATTAGTTAATTTTGAATTAATTGATTGTACAATTTAATTTAGTTAAATGTGATTTAATTAAATTAATAACTATAGATTAATTTTAATGTGAATATGATTCATATTAAAACTATAGGTTATAAGAGAGATGCACACTTGAATATGATTCAAATGTATGATTAATTAAATATGTGATATTTAATTGGTCAAGAAATTAATTAATTATGAATTAATTAATTGTTTAGTTTAATTAATTTAATTAAATGCGTTTTAATTAAACTTAATTAAAACTATATATTAAGTGAGAGATGTGCATTTAATATGATTTATTGCACATGTAATTAAATATTAGATATTAATTAATTAAATTGTTAATTAATTAATTAATATATTTAATTAATTAAATTTTATTTTAATTAATTATTATATTAATGAAAATCTTTTCTCTCTCACTAAACTACAGGCTAGAGGGGTCTTTGGTTGAGATCCTAATTCTGCAGGATTTTGAATTTTTCTCTCTACTCTTCCTCTCTCATTCTCTCTCAAGAAAAAGTCACAGAGAGTTATTTTTCTTCTCTGTTTTTCTCATTCCCTCTCAAGATCAAGGATCCCACCATCTAGTTCCTAATCTCAGAGGATAGCGGGGAAACCAAGTGGTGGTGTTCGTTCTTGAATTCAGAGTCGTCAGACGACGGTGAGTTTGCTTAACCTTAAATTGTAGAATTATGAATTCTGAATTTTGCCAATGTACTAGTATTTTGTAGAACGAAATTAAAATACGATTCGGTCCAATTGCTTCCGCTGTAACGGAATTGGGAATTCCAATCCTTCACTTAGCTCATTGAGGAAATTAAAATGCAAGACATAAGGTAAAAAACACACAAAGTAAAGGAATAACTTGAATTAATATTAATAAATAAAGAGAGTACATAAAATAAAGAACTTACAATTGAAAATTAAATCAAAACAGAAAGTACAACAGTTTACACAAAAAACAAACAAAAAGTAAAGACTCAAGACTCAACTAAAGGTTCTTTCCCTTCTCTAACTTGCTCTTAACCTTTTTCAAGGGGAGACAAGTCTTTCTCTTCTTCTTCTTTCGAATGGAAGAGCTGACAGAAGCTGGAAGAACTGGAACTCGAAGTGGTTACAAGATGAGAAGAAAGAAAAACAAGAAAACTATCCTAAGGACGAAATTTCGAGCTCTCTTTGCTTCTTACACCTTGGTCGCCTTATATAAACTTTGGAAGGTAGGGTTGGCTGCCGAGATCAATGTGAGAGGACCCTTAAAGGAAAAAATTCACGATCCTTGGAGATTTGATACGAGATTAGGGATTTTCGGATGATTTTATGAAGATTCCGTGAATCTCAAAATTATGTCGGAAAGCCTAGTTGCGGCCGCAAATTCGGGTGCAAATCTTCAATGCACTGCTTTGACAATTCTGTCTTCAGTTGGGGCTACTTTCCTTATTAGTTTGCGAGCACAATTCAAACGCAAACTCCACATCCTCAAGACCAAATGTGGGTGCAAATCTGCAACTTCAACCTTTTACTCCGCTAACACTTTATCTCCAATTGCGGGGGCATTTCCACCGCAACTAGGTCTCTGCACAAAAACATTAGCTTGGATAAATTCTTGCAAAAGTAATCTCTTTTTGGATATTTTAAGCACAAATTCTATATTTCTAGGATTTCCAACATGATTCTAAGACTTTTGCTAATTTGACTCTAAAAGATATGATTTTAAGCACAAAGTCCTTGCTTTCCTAGCAATAAACTAAGTTTTTAAGGCTAAATAACACACATAAATGAGCATTATCACACCCCCAAACTTAATCCGTTGCTTGTCCTATAGCAATTCTAACAAAAACATCAGAATCAAGAAAGAAAAGATGTGTATTTCATAGGTAAGTTTAGTTCGTGAGGGCGCCTTTCAGGAAAGATCTCAACTCCTAACACTTTTAGTTAACAACAAGATTTTTCTAACACTAGTCCTTCACTCACTTCTCTCAAGATAAAACATTCTCATGCATTCTCACCTCTACTACTTGTTATTCCACCTAGCCCTTATTCAGAGTAGCCTATCTCTTTCACAAGTTATCCTAACTCTTAAGATCGAAAAGAAAATTTAACTTCCCTCCCGCAAACTTATTATAAGTTGCTGCTAGGCTTTTTGTTTTGTTTTTTTTTTTTTTTTTGAAGAGAGTCTCATAGTCATCTACACTTTCATTCCAACATACTAACACTTTGTGGTGAAAGTAGCTGAGTACGAGCATAGCTCACTATTGAGACTGTAACGCATACTCACTTCCCAAACCAACCTTTCATGCAGTGGAAATCATGGGTGTCATGACCGCCCCTAATTACTTGGTTTTCTCGAAAAGGAGGAGTATCTCCTTGCTTTTTCTATTCTTTTTTTAGCACTAGAAAAAGGCAACATGATACATAGAGAGAGTATACAAAAGGCAAAATTGTCCCCCCCCCCACCAAACTTAAATGAGTCAATGTCCTCATTGACTAAACATGAAGAACATAATAGGAGAGACTAAAAAGGATCGACAAGCTAAGATCAAGTCTAAATTTCCTAAAGGTTTTAGCAGTCAAAGCTTAAGGTGAGTTTGGACTTGAATGTGTTATGGAGAGAAAAGTTTATTCAGGCTTCATGCTTTGAAAAACTCGAGTTTACTAAAGTATTTAAAGGGCCGAGAGAGCTTTAGTTATCATCATTAAGGGCGCTCAAAAACAAACAAACCACTAAAGCACACTCAACTTTAAAAAATCTTTAAAAATACTTTTATCAAATAGATATACTTTTTTTTTCCAAAATTTTTCAAACAAAACATAAAACAAAACAGACAAGCAACCTATCTAAGCATATGAAATGAAATGCAAGAAACAAATAAAGACTCACTAACCTATCAAAACAAGACAAACTAAACAAACAGATAAAACAAAAGAAAGCAAATAAAAGATAAGTAGACCCTACTTCTTATCACCTATCAAAGAATAAGAAAGGTGAAAAGAAAACTCCCCTAGGCGTTTGAAGGGTCGGCTCCATCGCCTTTGGGTGGGTCCATGTTTATTTCGGGGAAATGAGGGAGATAATCATCTAGGTCTTCCACAAGCTCATCGAAGACCTTTCCTATGACATGATCCCGAAGCTGGGCATATGTCATGTAAAATCTGTACTGCTCCCTCATGTACTCTGAATCTCTCCTCAGCTCCACTATACTATCTTCAGGTTGTTGTGGGGTAGCTGGAGCTGGATGGGTTAGAGTTTGCGGTTGGTTTGCGGTCTGCCGTTTCTGCTATAATGGAATTTTTCAAGAGGAGTAGTTTGAGCCTTCTTTTCTAGGGAGGTCACCTTCAATCTTGAATTTTCAATAAGCTTCTTGATTAATCTCACATCGATGGTAGTTCTTGCAACCTCCCTCTCCTCTTGAGCCTCAGGCTCAATTTCTGCAAGCCTGCATATTTTCGTGGTCAAACTTGGGAAGAAAAGTCTCCCCACGTTCTTATGCCCACAGGCCAGGATTTCGTTCCAGATGATTCGACCTAAGTTGAAATCCAGGCCCTTGAACATGTTGTACAACAACATGACACGTTCCTGTGAGATGGTTGTTTCATGCGTTGTAGGCATGGTTTTATTCTTGATCACGAAGAGCCAGACTGATGCCTCTGGCTTCAAGTGTCCAAAAAGTAGAGTCTTGATCCACGTCATGGACTCCTTCCACTTTACTCCCCTATGGGCCACCAATGTAAGAGTTTCTACCAGCTGTTCCTTTGTTGACTCCTCTATGATCATGTTCCCAGCTGGATACCTGAGGGATGACAATTGGAAAATTCGATTGATATGTTTTGTCGAGAACTCCACCATCTGGCCTCTTAGGAACATCACCGTTTACTGGTCCTCCTCTATCTGTGCATAAAACTCTCTAACTAGGGGGACTGAAGATGCCTTCGGTTCCTTGTGAAATCGGTCCCAGTTGTACCTACGCAAAATATCTTCAATAAAAGCAAGGAGTGGACCTGTCTTTGTGGAGAAGGCCTTCTCACACATCAGGGCTCTCTTCTTCATGATGGCTAGGCAGGCTTGCATGTCAACATGGGGCTCCACCTGTCATTCCACCCTCGATTTCTTCATAGGTGTTTTCTTTACCCGAGGAGTGGAGGATTCTCCGTTTACAAGTTGTGGTGGTGGTGGTGTTTGGTAACGGGGCAACACAGACTTCGCTCCCCGAGTGTTTGGCCTCCTAAGGGAAGTTGTGATCTTTCTTTTCTTTTGCTTCCCCTCGGCCTTTGCTTCTTCTTCTCTCCCCCTCTTCTTGGGCATTTGGTGTTTAGTGATTTCCAAGACCTCATCTTCATCAACAGGAGCCTATTGCTCATTTTCTTTTTTCTCTTCCTCATTTTCTTTGCGCTCAAACACTTCTTCATTCTGGTGCTTGAACAGGTCCTCGAGCACATTTTCTTCCTCTTGTGGTGGTGGTGGGGTTGTCTCATTCTGCTGCACCTCAAGAATTGGTGTATTTTCCTCTTCTTGCATAGTTTGTGTCGTGTTTGCGATTGCAAACTCCCCTTCTTGTCCTTTAGATTGCCCCTCAGATGTGGGCGCAATCTGCTCTTTTTCTTCTTCTTTCTCAGTGGCATCCACTGAGTTCTTTAGGCACGAGGCTGCAAAGTTTAGTGCAACCTTTTCTTCTTCTTCTCTTTTCCTTCTTTTGGCTTCCTCTTCGAGCTGGTCCGCAATTTCCTGAGCCTTGGCCTCGACTTCCAATATGGCCTTTGAGATCAAGTTGTCCCACTTCTTTTATTCCAAAGGCCTGATCAACCCCCTACTCCATCTCGATTGGTGCTTATGCTTCGCCATCATTTTGATTCATGGTTTCCTTGAAGATGGAGTAGCGGCTGGTTGTGTGGTAGCCTGTCCCTGCATTTGTGCCCCAGATGCGGGTTCATTATGATAGCAAGCATAGCAAGTTATTTTTCCTATCTATTTTAGTTAGTCTTTGAGATTAAATTGGCCAAAATTATGCATTTTAATGTTTTATTTATAGGAATCAATTATTGGAGCTAAATCGAGAAAATAGACTTGATCGGGTGTTTGAGACATGAAAAGAGGCCAATAAACCGAAGAGAATCAAAGTTGGAGGCTTTCAAATGAGGTTAATCCGAGAGCTAGCGTTGTGACGTTGTTTTCTGGGCGTCTCGACACTAGCAATTTTCTTATTTAATTCAAGCAGCAAAGGGTCACAGCGTCGAGACGTTGTGGCTATAGCATCTCGACGCTCTTGAGTATTCCATAAACAGAATGGACAGCAATGCGACAGCATCGCGGCGCTGCCCATAGAGTCTCGACGCTGTCGACAAATTTCCTATCAATACTATGCAATTGTGGCCGGCCAAAGGGAGTTCTTTTAAAGAGTTTTTAGCCCTAATTCCGATTAGGAAGCTTGGAGAGCGGGATTGAAGACAATAGCTCGAGGAGATCGTCACGCGAACGTGCAGTATAGACGGGACTAGAGTTTTTATCATTCTTTTTCATTCTTTAGTTGTTTTTATGGCTTTTATCGTATATAGCTTACATTGTAACACAAATTATGAGTAGCTAGGCCTTTAATTCTTAGGGGTTGATGTAGCCTTTGGGCATTATGGATTATTTTTGGATGTATGCTTTGATTTCATTTATGCATAGTCTTTTCTTAATGCTTACAATTTATTGGCCATGAATTGAACGATGTTTAGCCTAAATCTTGCTCGAGAGAGGGGGTTTAGCTTAGATCTTGGTATGCATAACTAGGATAGTCTTAAGATCAAGAGATTTAAGATAATGTTAGAAATCGTTAAAAAGGATTAGACTTAAGGTCTTGCATGCTAATGAGTTTAGATAGGAATATTGAATTCATTGCATGTTAGAAAATTCTTTATGCTCGGGAGAGATAAATATGAATCTTGTTATTCCTAGATTTATGAAACATAGCATGTTAAATCATCCAAGTAATTAATTCATAATCTCAATAGGTGAAGTCAATTCCCTAAGAGTTTGCTCTCCAATTGAATTTCCAATCTTTTAATTCTTGCATTACATTCTTTTGCATCGTTAAAACTTGATCCCTAGATAAAATTGAGCGAAATTATTAATGGTAATTAATCTAGTTAGAAACCAATTTAGAGGACGATATTTGATCTAAAAAATCACTATATTATAACTTGGCCCGTACACTTGCGGTAAGCAAATTGCGGATCAAGTTTTTGGCGCCGTTGCCGGGGATTGACATATTTAGCTAGTTTAATATCGTGAAAAAATTGTTCGGTCTTAGTTTAGGGTGTATTTTTATTTTTGTAGGTAGATTGCATTTTTTCCCCTTATTTGCTTTCTTTCCATATTTAGTTTTTCCTTTTTTTTGTTTTTGTTTCCATAATTGTATTTTTTTTTCCTTTTTAGTATTTTCTTTTTTTTTTTAATCTTTCCTTATTTGTTTCTTTCCTTAATAGTTTTTGCCTTATTTGTTTTTGCATTCTCAATTAGTTAATCTTTTTCCTTTTCCAGAATATCTTTTTCTTATTTAGTTTTAGTTGTTTCTTTTTCTATTTTCTTTCCTTATTTGTTTCTTTTCCTTTTTAGGATAGTTTGGATCGTGTATGCGAAAGGTTAGGGAGTTGGCCTTAGTTCCCTTTGACCTCGAGATAGAGAGGACATATAATAAACTTCGAAGGGAGAATCAAGAAAACCTCATCCAAATGGCCAATCCTAATCCTGAGGAGCCTAAGCCAATTAGGGACTATTTTCAGCCGGTCTTTTAGGAGCAACAATCGGGGATTGTCTACACCCCCATCAATGCGAATAATTTTGAGCTCAAAACTTGTCTCATTCAAATGGCTCGAGATTGTGCTTTCAGAGGATCTCCCACAGAAGACCCAAACTCACAATTGAAATCCTTCCCAGATATATGTGGGACGGTAAAGTTAAATGGAGTGACTAAAGATGCTATATGCTTACGTCTTTTCCCTTTTTCTTTGTAGGATAAAGCTCGGGACTAGCTGAATCTATTCCACCTGGGAGCATCACTACATGGGATGCTTTGGTCCAGGTATTTTTAAAGAAATTCTTTCATCCTGCAAAGACGGTCAAGCTGAGGACCGAAATTAGGACGTTCCAGCAACAATTCGATGAACAACTGTTCGAGGCTTGGGAACGCTATAAGGAGCTGTTGAGGAAGTGCCCTCAACATGGTTACCCTAACTGGTTTCAGATTCAGTTGTTTTACAATGGTTTAAATTCTAGCACTAAAACTATTGTTGATGCAGCTACAGGTGGGACTATGTTGTCCAAAACTGTTGAGAACGTTCGGACTTTACTATAGGACATGGCCACAAACAGCTACCAATGGCCATCTAAACGGTCCACACCAAAGAAAGTGGCAGCCAGGGTGTTTGAGATTGATAACGTAAGTGCTTTACAAGCCCAAATGTCCTCCCTTGCTAATGCTTTCTTAAAATTTTTAGGCACAGGGAGCACACAGTCCATCAAGTCGGATGCTGCCATCGCATCTCAATCTCAGGAGGAGACCGTAGAACAGGTCCAATATGTGTCTAATTCTAATTTTAGGGGATATAGTAATAATTCTACACCTACACACTATCACCCTAACAATAGGAACCATGAAATTTTTTCTTATGCTAATAATAAGAATGTTCTAAACCCTCATAGATTTTTCCCTCAAAAGCAAGAAAATAAACAATCTCTTGAGGATCTATTGGATCTTTTATTGCAGAGTCAAGCAACAGGACCAATAAGCTGGAGGAGGCAGTCATCGCTATAAACACCACAGTGACTGGCCACAGTGCAACAATTAAAAATATTGAGACTCAGCTGGGACAATTGGTAAGTGTTGTTAATACTATGAACAAAGGTAAGGCCCCAGCTGAGCAGGAGAGGTCCCATATGGAGTACTGTAAAGCCATCACTGTGCATCACGAGGAGGACGGTCAAACTGTTGAGGAACAGAAGATTGAGGAACCAGAAGGCACTATTGGAGAAGCTGAGGAGGGCCCATCCTCAAATGAAGCGGAAAAGCTTAACTCTGAGCCCCCTGTTCCTTCCCATACTCTTTTGATTCCAAAATTGAGGAAAAAGAAAAAGAAGAATTCAAAAGCTCACTTTGAAAAATTTTTAGATGCTTTTATGGGTTTAAATGTTAATATTCCTTTTGCAGAGGCACTGGAGCAGATGCCTAACTACCAAAAGTTCATGAGGAGTGGTTTGCCAAGAAAAAAAAAGGAGAAGCAGATGGAAATAGTGTACCTCACCTCCACCTGCAGCGCTCGACTATAGCAGCAAGTGCCTGACAAACTTACTGATCCAGGGAGATTTTCTGTTCCCTGTAGTTTTGGTACTTGTCCTTTTCGAGCTTTATGTGATTTAGGTGCTAACATAAATATCATGCCTTTATCGTTATGTAAGAAATTAAACATAGGAGAAATTAAACCTACCGCTGTGAAACTCCGATTGGCTGATTAGTTTGTTGTCAGCCCATATGCAATAGTTGAGAATGTTCTTATTGATAGCATTAGCATGCATAAATGCTATCAATTTCCTATTATTTTTAGCTAGTTTTGTGCTTGAATTGTGTCCTTTAATGCTATTTTATGTTTAAAATTCAGAAAACCGAGCCAAGGAAGCAAAACCGGAAACTTGAGAGATTTTGGATGATTTTGGAGGCTTTTGGAGCAATTTGGAGAAGTTCATTGAAGACCCAAGCCCAAAAGCCCAAGAAAAGTAAAGTGGAGGCCCAAATTGAAGTCAAAATCGGGCAATTCATTGAAGACCGAGGCCTAGCGTCTCGACTCTTGGCAGCCGTGCAAGAATGTTCTGGAAATGGGACAGCGTCGCGACGCTGCGATGACTTGGAGCCCAAGACAAAGTGACGTCAGAGCGTCGCAACGCTGTGCCTGCTGGACAACTATAAAAGGGGCCATTTGCATCCAAGTTTGGGGAGCCGATTTGTGGGTTTTCACCCTATTCTCGGTTTAGCACTAAAATTGGTAGTTTTTGGGAGAGTTTTGGAGCTTTTTTGAAGATCTTTGGAGCTCGGGATCGATAGAGGTCGCCGCGGGATCGAGGAGATCGACACTTTTATGAGCATTTCTCTTCCTTTTTCCTTTAATTTTAGTTTGTAGAATAGTTGTGATTAGGAATTATTGAATTTTAGTGATTATTAGTAGTAAATTCCTAAATTCCATGAGTTTTGATCTAGTTGTTGAACCTTTGCTGAATTACTGAATTGATTTGGTTTAATTGTCATTATTGTTCATTTGTGCATTTTGTCCTTAATGCTTTTAATCAACTGATCACTGATTAAATGACTCGTTACTAAGTGGAAACTCGACGGAGAGAAGCTTAGACTAGAACTGAATGCATGACTGACGTTTATTTACCCAAGTGACACAGGATAAGATAAATAGCATTAGAGGTTGTATTGAAGGGTCGTAATGCCATGCTAAGTAAATAAAGAGGAAACCGAAAGGAGATTCTTTATTAAAAGGCATGAGATAGGAGGAAACCGACATGAGAGTCCTTGAAATTAGACTTCTAGACTTATGAATAGAATGATTAATTAATCCAAGTTAGCTAATTGATTGAGCGATTGAAGGTCCAATTGATGAAATCAACCCTCTATGAATTATCCCTCCAAATTGTGTCTCCATTTATCTTTTGCTTTCTAGATTAGCTTTTTAGTTCATCTTTTTCGGCATTAGATTTTGTTCTCTAAATAAAGCTAAGCAAGATTATTCATAGTAATTAATTGAATAAATCCAATCCCTGTGGAGACGATACTCTATACTCAAAATCACTATATTACTTGTGGCGACCCGTGCGCTTGCGGTAAATACGTCAACACTTATTAAAGTAGGTAGATTCTTTCTTCCTGTTGATTTCTTTATTATGGATGTTAAGGAAAATCTTACAATCCCAATCATATTAAGGAGACCATTCCTGGCCACTGGGTGGGTCATAATTGACATAGAGTGTAGGGAGCTGACTGTGAGGGTCCTACATGAGAAGGAAGTTTTCAAACCATTCGTTGATCCTAAGGATGATTCAAGCGCTATGGTGGTGGGTTACAGGAAATGTGCTAGCAAAAGCACCGTTGATGGAACTCCTGACATTAGACCTCTTTGATGCATGCACAGTCAACATGCCGAGCTAAAGACGTTAAACAAACGCTTATGGGAGGCAACCCAAGTAAGTTTATTTTTTGTCTTGTTATTTTTTATTTTATTGTTGTCTTTGTTTTGTAGGTCTTTTGATCCTGTGGCTCTTGGCCTGCAAGCATCCATGAGAAGGTCATCATTATAGGGCAGTACTGTTCACCCCTGTTGGGTTTTATGCCCTAAAACTCGTAGATAGTAAATGAAACAAATTAATCGATCTCAATAAAGTGTTATTTGAGTAATTCAGTAATTTGGTTATTGAATAATCGAGTTTGCATTAATAAACCCTAAATCCAATAAACTAAGATCCAAGGTTGTTTAAATGAAACTTGGACTAGTATGTGGGGACATACGGGGATCAGTGTCAAAGTAACAACCTAAATGGTCTATAGTATAGGGATAAGGCTGGGTACCTTATCCTGGTGACACTATGTGATACGGCCCACCTTGTATTCAATACAGATGCAATGATCCAAAGCATCCATGTAGGAGACATGCGGGTGGGGGTATCCTATGCAATGAGTTTGCATAAGACCGGACCGCGAAATAGTAACCACTAGATGTAACGCCGTTAACTAGTTTTGGTTTCTATTTCAATAGGATGACCTAGGTAACTCAATCTCAATCCTGAGTCTGTTATGAACCCCTTTCAGGAGGGACTGTCCTTAGATTTGTATGGGTGAGAGTGGCCAGTTCGCCGACTCAATAAGCCTACCATTTCCGGGGCAAGACCGAATGGGGGCTGGGAACATAACAGTACAAGATGGAATTCATTCCTTCCCCTATTGGGGTAAGTAGATGTGTGTTCCCTTAAGGGCTGATTCTAGGGCTTGAACAAAGGCGCGCCGTCCTCTCCTAGCCTGAGAGGAACTCCTGTTTAGTGGTTAGACCCTAAACAACTTGTTCATTAGAGGAATCAGTGGTACTTAAGGAACCAGAGGTAACCCAGGGGTAAAACGGTAATTTGACCCAGCTGGTGTTACGAACACACGTGAAGGATTGACTTACTGCTTGGTCGATATCCGTGGACACAGAAATATTCTATAGTGAGAAGAGTGCAGCTGTGGGTCTTTAGTGGAGTGACCCACTGTTAACGAATGTTGACTAAACTTGGTCAATGAGTTTGGTCAATTAGTCTCGTATCGTTGGAGCTTCTGATCTGTAGGTCCATTAGGTCCCACTGGTAGCTCGTAAAGAGACTTGAGGCAATTAAGTATAAATTGTAAATTGAAAGTGTTCAATTTATTTGGGGAATCGTATAATGTATATTGATGCATTATAATGTAAAGTTTATGAAACTTTATAATATAATTTTTGAATTAATTTAAAAAAAAATTAATTAATTCTTGAGAGAAAGTATTTGAAAGAGTTCAAATAAATTTAATATGAATTGGATTCATATTAATTTTAATTTTAATAAAATCCCTAAGATTAAATATATGATATTTAATTGGGTAAATTAATTAATTATGGAATTAATTATTTATTTATTAAAATTAGAGACCTTTTCCTATTAGGGAAGAAAATATTTGAAAGAGTTCAAATAAATTTAATATGAATTGGATTCATATTAATTTTAATTTTAATAAAATCCCTAAGATTAAATATATGATATTTAATTGGGAAATTAATTAATTATGGAATTAATTAATTATTTATTAAAATTAGAGACTTTTTCCTATTAGGAAAAGGTCTCCCTTTTCCTATTAGGAAAAAGGTCTTGGCCTTTACTATATATAGGACCCCTGGGGTGAGGTGAAAGGCAATCCCATTCATTCTCCTACTCTCAGAGAATTCTCCCAAAGGCTCCCACAAGTCTCCTGCCTCTAGAAGTCTCAGAGTCATACCGGTGTAGCCATAGTGGTGGTGTTCGCACTAGTTCGTGATTAATTCACAAGCAGTTGGTGAATTTAATCTGAGTCGTCAACGAGAGTAAGTAATTTGTTACTTTATAAATTAGATTTAGATCTAATATTTTTGTATGCTTAGCCTTAATATATATTTAGAATAGTTCTAATATTATTGCCAATGTATTGGTATTTTAAATTAAACAAAATTAATTACGAATCGGTCCCAATCACGCTTCCGCTTTACGGAATTACGGAATTCCAATCCTTCAACCCCTTCATTCTTTTCTTGTTCTCATGCTTATTGATAACTCTCCAAAAGGGAGTTATTTAGGTCTTATTTCTATAGTGATTTGTGTGTCATTTGTGTTAAATAGGGTTGCTTTTAGATGAATATTATATGTTTTAACCCATTTAGAAGAATGGATGCTTTGGAAGTTATTTTGTGCAGAAAATAATGTTGAGCGACTTGAGGGAGCAAAATCTGTGATCCAGCAAAGCTAGGAGCAAAACTGCCACGTGAGCCGCATGTGATTCATTAATGAGGTGGCGTTAGCTGAATTAATCTCGGATCTAGGAAGCTTGGAGAGCCCTCCATGTGTAAAATTTGACCTAATTAGGGTTGACTTCACTCTATAAAAGAAAGTAGCCGTCTCAAGTCCAAAACATTCCAAATTCGAGAGAGGAAAGTCTTATTCCATTCGTGGAGGCTTACTTTCCATCTTTGGAAGCCGAATAAAGGAGGATAAATTGGAGACCTCAAGAAGACCATCAACTACGGATTTCTTCAAGGGAATTAATCTTTTCTTGTAAATATCTTGTAGTTATGGATGCACATACTCAGATTGTAGCGTGTGTTACCTTGTACTTCATGAACTAAATTTACTTAGGTGTTGGTTAGGATCTATGTAGTTGTCGTGCTTATTACTCTATGCAATATATATTGATTTGAGCATTTTGATTATTTGTTGTGCATATTACTATTTTGTGCCCGCCTGGCCAGCCGGTATGAATATCACCTATTAGTTTCAGGGATGATTTGAGAGGTGTGTGGCAATTAATCACACTAAACCATTATGTGTTTGTGGATGCTAGTAACTGAGTTAGGGATAACTAGTTACCTAGTGCTTGATCGGTAGAACGTCATTGGAGTTGAAACACATTTCAAAAAAATCCAGAGTTCCGGGAGGATCTTGCTGATAAGACTGAACGAGAATTGCCTAATCAATATTATTGCTAGAGCATCTTTTAAAACAATTACAGAAATCCTGACCAACGCCTGTTTCAAATCTGTCTGCTTTATCCGTTTACATTCTGCTCTGTTATTTCTTTTGCTTCAACATTTTATCAAAATCAATCATTTTAACAACCTTGAAACCATTAAAAAGTTACATAAAATAGGTAGAGTGGAAGCTATTCAAAACCTCGTGGATACGATAAATTACTTATCGCTTGCTGCAGACTATGTGCACTTGCATAGTATTCTAGAGAGCATTTCTACCATATTTTTACCTCCACTCTAGAAGGCAACACTTATGTATGCTTAAGTTTTATATACATTGAGGACAATGCATGTTTTAAGTTTGGGGGTGGAATGCTTCGCTTTTTGAGCATTTGAGTTTGGGCTATATTTTTTGAGCTTATTGTGAATTGAGCATGTGGTTGTTTATGGTTGCTATTTTTGCATGATTATAACTTCCTAGGATAGGCTCTTTCGTCAAGTTTTAAGCCTTTGATGAGTTGTAAGCATGAGTGCCCCAAAAGGGAGACTTTTTAAAATTTTTCTAGGAGATGCCTTGCATTAGGGTAGTATTTACCTTAGTTTGGAATTGGACTTGAATGCTTAGGAGCGAATTATTAGGTTCATATTCTTGTTGTCACCTCGATAGTTGTAGGGAAGAGCTAAAGAGTTAATTTCTTGCAAATTAGCATGTTTAATCTTTGTAGGTGTTAATATCACACATGCGGAAGCAATTTTGGATCTTAGGCACACAATTTGATCAATTTAATCCTAGAAGACATGCTGTCCATAAGAACAAAAATAGAGTAATAAGGTATGTACCTCTTGGAGCTCCCAATTCGTATAATCCGATGCTTTATAATTCACACAAACGGCTTTTGGACAACCACTTGGATCTTCTCTACTATCCTCAGGCCTTGGAACGGATTGTGGGATCCTCAATTTATAGGAATTGGAAAGGAAAGCTTATGGGTATAAGCAAACTTGAGAGTGTGAACATGGAAGTTCTTGGGAGAATTTTGGCAGCATTTTAGGTTGAAGAAATCCACTAATTTCCACCAGCTCATCCTCTATATATAGAGGAAAATCATGCACAAGAATTGCACAAAAAATTGACAACAAATAGGGATCATTTTGAGTCACAAGATTAGGTGGTGCAATAAGGCTAATTACAAGTGATTAGTCATTAAGCACCACCTCCAAAATTTGCTAACTGTTGAATTTCTTTTAAATTCAAAATTTGCAAATACAATTTTGAATAATCCCACTTTCTTTTATTTTTATTTTAATTTAAATATTATTTATTTAATTAAAATAAAATTATTTAATTTAATATCTCATATTAAATTAATATCATTTGTGCAATCATGGTTTTTCTCCCAATGAAATTTTCCGAATATGAATGTTTATTCACGTGTTTAATATTTAAATCATATTTAAATATATCCAACTCTCATTTTTAAGTTTAATTCGTAATTAAACTAATATGTCGTTAAATATCGCATATAACCGACTTTGTATCCTTTTCCAATTTTGAACGTTTCAAATATTAACCTATCATATTGTTCCAAGTTTTATTCCTATTGAGATAGTAGAGGGACCTAATGGACCTATAGATCATGGGCTCCAACAAAATGATGATAACCGGTTAATCTCATTAATATAGTCATTCATCGTTCGTTAGCTTCCAGGACACTCCACTATAGTCCGTAGCTGAACTCCCCTCACTGGAGATATATTTCTTGTCCACTTTAGATCACCATGATTAGCAAGTCGACCCTTCACCGGTTGTTCGTAACTAGAGCTGGGTCAAATGTCCGTTTTACCCCTATAGTTACATCTTGCTCCTTAAGTTCCACTGATCCTCTAATGAACAACTAGTTCGTGATACAATCACTGAACCAAGTCCCTTTCAAGGTTATGTGAGGGCGGGGCCCCTTTGTTCAAGACTCGGAGTCAGCACTTAAGAGAACAACCTTTACTAACCCTAAAACGGGTAGCAGTGAATTCCATCTTGCAAAGCTATGTCCCCAGCTATCCATTTAGTCTTATCCCCAAAATGGTAGGCTTATTGAGTCGGCGATGTTTGCCCACTCTCACCCATGCAAATCAAAGGATAATCCTAAATAAACAAGAGTTCATAGTTAGCTCAGGATTAAGATCGAGTTACCTAGGTTATATGTATGAGATGTTCAGTCTCAACAGTAAACGGTGTTGTAAAGTGAAAGTGACTTATCTCCTGGTCCGATCTCTATGCAAACTCTTTGCATAGGACGCCCTCACTCACATGTCTTATACATGAACGATTAGGATCACATCGTCTGTTTTTAAGGAACAAAGCGAGCCGCGCCAATAGTGTCCCCAGGATTAAGGTACCCAACCTTATCCATATACTATAGATCGTTTAGACTATTTACTTGAACTTGATCCATACTTATGTCACACATAAACTTCAAGTATACATAATATAGCCATGGGTTCTTAATTTATTGGATTTGTGGTTATATTTAGGCAAAACAAATATATAGAAATAATACTTCATTGAAGCAAGTCAAATGTTACATTTACCATCTACGAGTTTTAGGGCATAAAACCCAATAATCTTACCTAGGAGGAAAGAAACGAATATATGTTTATCATGCTCATAAAGAAAAATCATTTTTGTCTTTACTTTTGAAAGAAAATAATGTCGGCTAGTGTACACAATATGCAATGAATAATAATGTTTTAGGCAAAAAGAGCTACCCCTGTTGTGAACAGTTAGGCCAACCAAGGGTTAAACTCGGGTTATGGGTCCCTACAATAGGTGTGTGAAAGCTAGTGCCACTTTTAATTGCTTGATTCAATTTTTAATTTATAAGCACTTAGGTATGGATGAAAACAAACTAATTTGTTCCATTGGCTCATTAGTGAATCCTTAGTGCCAGTGTAGAGGGAAGATGAGTTGAGAGTTTAATAATCCAATCCCGAGCTATTAGAGTCTAATCTAATTAAGTTAGATCTCGCTTATGCAAGTTAATTTTGGAAAACTTTTGATTTGTCTCCTTCATTGGGCCTTATGTGCATGTCTCTTGATTGCTTGTTTATTGACTTGTGAGGCTTGAGGAGTGAGTCATGTTTGTTGCATCTATTCTTCGACCTATGCTTGATTTTTAGTTTGCTCGAGGACTAGCAAAAGCTTAAGTTTGAGAGTGTTTGTTAGCGAGCATATCAAGCTATTTTTCCCTATTTATTTTAGTTAGTCTTTGAGATTAAATTGTCCAAAATTATGCATTTTTATGTTTTATTTATAGGAATCAATTATTGGAGCTAAATAGAGAAAATGGAGTTGATCGGGTGTTTGGGACGTGGAAAGAGGCCAAGGAACCGAATAGAATCAAAGTTGGAGGCTTTCAAATGAGGCTAATCCGAGAGCTAGCGTCGAGACGCTGCTTTCTAGGTGTCTTGACGCTAGCAATTTCCTTATTTAATTCAGGCGGCAAAGGGTCACAGCGTCGAGACACTGTGGCTATAGCATCTCGACACTCTCGAGTATTCCATAAACAGAATGGGCGGTAATGCGACAGCGTCGCAAAGCTGCCCATAGCGTCTCAACGCTGTCGACAAATTTCCTATAAATACTATGCGATTGTAGCCGACCAAAGGGAGTTCTTGTAGAGAGTTCTTAGCCCTAATTTCGATTAGAGACCTCTTGTGGGTGTTGGGTTTTATGCCCTAAAACTCGTAGATAGTGAATGCAAACAAATTGTATACTTGTTTCAATAAAGTGTTATTGAGTTTCTACAATAAAGTGTTATTGTTAAATATTGCACAATTTGACCCAAATCCAATAAACTAAGATCCAAGGTTGTTTGTATGTAACTTGAACTAGTATGTAGGGACATACGGGGATCGATGTTCAAGTAACAACCTAAAAGGTCTATAGTACAAGGATAAGGTTGGGTACCTTATCTTGGTAACACTATGAGATACGACCCGTTTTGTATTTGATACAGATGTATTGATCCAAAACGTCCATGTAGTAGACATGCAAGCGGGGGTATCCTATGCAATGAGTTTGCATAAGACCGGACCAAGAAATAGTCAACCATTAGTTATAACACCGTTAACTAGTTAGGTTACTGTTTCAATAGGATGACCTAGGTAACTCAGTCTTAATCCTGAGTGTGTCATGAACTCCTTCTCATGAGGGATTGTCCTTTGATTAGCATGGGTGAGAATGGCCAATACGCCGACTCAATATGCCTTCCTTTTTGGGGACAAGACCGAGTGGGAGGCTGGGGACATGACAACACAAGAAGGAATTCACTCCTTCCCGCTTCTAGGAGAAGTAGATGAGTGTTCCCTTAAGTGGTGACTCCGGGACTTGAACAAAGGGATCCCACCCTCTCACTGGCCTGAGAGGGACTTTCTGTTTAATGGTTGGACCATAAACAGGTTGTTCATTAGAGGAGCGCTGGTACTTAAGGAGACAGATGTAACACAGGGGTAAAACGGTAATTTGACCCAACTGTGATTACGGACACTCGTGAAGGACTGACTTACCGGCATAGGTCTACATCCATGGACACAGAAAATGTTCTACAGTGAGAAGAGTTCAACTGTGGGTCTTTAGTGGAATGACCCACAATTAATGAAAATTGGTTAACTTGATTAATGAGTTTAATCAGTTAACCTCATATCATTGGAGCTTCTGATCTGTAGGTCCATTAGGTCCCCCTGCTAGCTCGTAAAGAGTAATTAGGAACAAATATATCTTGAGAGAAGTTGAATAGTTCAAATTCATATTGGGAATTAAGTTAATTGTATGAGATACAAATTAATATAATGTATAGTGATGCATTAAAATATAAAGTCTAATTTGAGATTAAACTTTATTATATTGAGAGATTGATATATTTGAAAGAGTTCAAATATATGTCTAATTAAATATGTGATATTTAATTAGAAGATGAATTAATTAATTATTCAATTTAGTTTAAATTAAATGAGATTTAATTAAACTATAGTCTATGAGGGAATTATTGGAATATGATTCTAATATGTAATTAATTGAATATGGGAGATATTTAATTAATTGTAAAATTAATTAATTATTGAAATTAATTAATTGATTAGTTTAATTGAATTAATTAAATGTGATTTAATTAAGTTTAATTAAAATATATTATGTGAGGAAATTACATTTAAATAAGATTTAAATGTGCATGAAATTAATTAATTAATATGATTAATTAATTAACATTTAATTAATTAATATGATTAGTTAATTAACATTTAATTAATTGATTTAATCAATTAATTAATTGATCTTGATCTAACGGTCAAGATTGTTTCCTAACCTCACATTAGGGTTTCCTCTCTTATAAAAGGAAAGGTTATGAGAACGCTAGCCCTGAGGTCTCATTCTAGCCTCCCTCACATATTCTCTCAAGAACTCTAGAGAGAAATTTTCTCTCTAAGAGTTTTTACCAATCAAGATTAGTAGTCCCACAACTACGTTCCTAATCTCAGAGAATAGCAGGATAGCCTCGTGGTGGTGTCCGTTGAAGTATTCAGAGTTGTCAACGGAGGGTGGGCTCGTGGTGGTGTCCGTTGAAGTATTCAGAGTCGTCAACGGAGGTATGTTTTTCACCGCTTAACCTTTTGGCAATGTATTGGTATTTTGTAGAACAAAATTAATTTACGAACGGTCCAATTGCTTCCGCTGTAACGGAATTGGGAATTCCAATCCTTCAGTGGGAACCAAAGAAAGCTTGGAGAGCGGGATTGAAGACAATAGCTCGAGGAGATCGTCATGGGAACGTGCGGCATCAATGGGACTAGAGTTTTTATCCTTCTCTTTAATTCTTTAGTTGTTTTTATGGCTTTTATCGTATCTAGCTTACATTGTAACGCAAATTATGAGTAGCTAGACCTTTAATTCTTAGGGATGGATGTAGCCTTTGGGCATTATGGATTAATTTTGGATGTATGCTTTAATTTCATTTATGCATAGTCTTTTCTTAATGCTTTCAATTTATTGATCATGAATTGAATGATGTTTAGCCTAAATCTTGCTCGGGAGAGGGGGTTTAGCTTAGATCTTGATATGCATAACTACGATAGTCTTAAGATCGGGAGATTTAAGATAATCTTAGAAACCGTTAAAAAGGATTAGACTTAAGGTCTTGCATGCTGATAACTCTCCAAAACGGAGTTATTTAGGCCTTATTTCTATAGTGTTTTGTGTGTCTTTTGTGCCAAATAGGTTTATTATTAGATGAATATTATATGTTTTAACCTATTTAAAAGAATGGATGCTTTGGAAGTTATTTTTCAGAGAAAATAATGCTGAGCGACTTGAGGGAGCAAAATCCGTGATCTAGCAAAGCTAGGAGCAAAACTGCCACGTGAGCCGAACGTGATTCATTAATGAGGTGGCGTGTTTTGAACCAATCTCGGATCTAGGATGCTTGGAGAGCTTTCCACGTGTAATCTTTGACCTAATTAGGGTTGACTCCACTCTATAAAAGGAAGTAGTCGTCCCTAGTCAAATCATTCGAGAGAGGAAAGTCTAATTCCATCTTTGGAGGCTTACTTTCCATCTTTGGAAGCCGAATAGAGGAGGAACGATTGGAGACTTCAAGAAGACCATTAGCTACGGATTTCTTCAAGGGAATTAATCTTTTCTTGTAAAATTCTTGTAGTTATGGATGCACATACTCAGATTGTAGCGTGTGTTACCTTGTACTCCATGAACTAAATTTACTTAGGTGTTGGTTAGGATCTATGTAGTTGTCGTGCTTCATACTCTATGCAATTTATATTGATTTGAGCATCTTGATTATTTGTTGTGCGTATACTATTTTGTGCCCGCTTGGCCAGCCGGTATGAATATCACCTCTTAGTTTCAGGGATGATTTGAGAGGTGTGTGACATTTAATCACACTAGACCATTATGTGTTGGTGGATGCCAGTAACTGAGTTAGGGATAACCAGTCACCTAGTGCTTGATCGGTAGAACATCATTGGAGTTGAAACACATTCCAAAAAATCCAGAGTTCTTGGAGGATCCTGCTGATAAGACTGCAAGAGAATTGCCTAATCAATATAATTGCTAGAGCATCTTTTTAAACAACTATAGAAATCTTAACCAACGCCTGTTTCCAATATGTCTACTTTATCTGTTTACATTCTGCTCTGTTATTTCTTTTGCTTTAGCATTATTTCAAAATCAATCATTTTAACAACCTTGAAACCATTAAAAAGTTACATAAAATAGGTAGAGTGAAAGCTATTCAAAACCTCGTGGATACAATAAATTAGTTATCACTTGCTGCAGACTATGTGCATTTGCATAGTATTCTAGGGATCATTTTTATCATATTTTTAACCCACTCTAGAAGGCAACAAGTTTTTGGCGCCGTTGTCGGGGACTTGAATAAGTTTTTATCTGATCTGTTTTGTGTATGTGTTTTAGTGGTTTGGTGAGAGAACTTTTTGATTGTTTCTTTCTGTTTTTGCAGGTGTGAGTTTGGTGCATGAGCGATCCTCCTAGGGTGAGATTCGAGCTTGATCCAGAAATTGAAAGGACATTTAGGAGAAGAATAAGAGAGCAGCGAAGAAATCTGAATCCAATGGATAACGTGCCACATCTCCCGGAAATTCCAGAAGATCAAGTTGATCCCCAGCAGAATCGTGTGCTGCAGCCAAACCCACCGCTGGAGCAAAATGGACAACAAAATAATCAGGCTGAGAATCCTATCTTGGTAGCGAATGATAGGGCCAGAGCCATTCAAGCATATGTTTTTCCAATGTTTGATGAGTTAAATCTAGGAATTGCGGGTCCTCAAATTGAGGCAGCAAATTTTGAAATGAAACCGGTAATGTTTCAGATGTTACAAACCGTGGGTCAGTTCCATGGTTTGTCATCTGGAGAGCCTCATTTACATCTTAAGTCTTTTCTAGGAGTTAGTGATTTGTTTGTAATTCAAGGAGTGTCTAGAGATGCCCTTAGATTAACTTTGTTCCCATATTCTCTTAGAGACGGAGCAAAAACCTTTAATGAAGCCCATGAAATTTTAGAAAGAATATCAACCAATAGTTGTCAGTGGTTGGATGTTAGAGGCTCAAATAAAAAAGTTAAGAGTGTGTTAGAGGTTGATGGTGTGTCTACCATTAGGGTTGATATTGCAATGTTAGCTAACGCTCATAAAAATGTGACAGTGGTTAGTCATCAGCAGCCGCCAGTTGTGGAGCCTGCTATAGTGGTGAACCAAGTCACAGAGGAATCATGTGTCTATTGTGGTGAAGAGCACAATTACGAGTTTTGCCCTAACAATCCAGCTTCTGCGTTTTTTGTAGGTAATCAAAGGAATAACCCTTATTCTAACTTTTATAATCCAGATTGGCGCAACCACCCCAACTTTGCATGGGGAGGGCAAGGAAGCAATTTGCAAGCCCCTCAAGCACAGCAAAAGGTGAACCAGTCAGGATTTGGTAAATCACAAGTATTGCCCCAACAAAATAAGCAGGCTTTGCCCCAGCAAAATTCGGAGAGTTCTCTTAAGGCAATTGGTGCGTGGTCAGCTGAATAGATGGAAGTGAGTTAAGATGATAAATGAAATAATAAAGAGTAATTCAGCTAACACTTAAGTGCAAGTATACATTGTCGCACGTAGTAATAAAAAACCTCAGAATTATTCCAAGGGTACTGATCCCACGAGGACTAAATTGGAAATTCATATTTGATGAAGAAACTGCTCAAATGATTGCTTTTGAAAAAGGGTATCCAAAGAAAATAAGTTGATTGATTGGGTTTTTGAAAAGATAAACAAAACAAGCAAATAAATAATAAAGAATAACAATAATAAACAAACGAGGTATTCAACATGGATTTATATCCCTAAGGTAACAACCATACTTATGCAATATCTAACTTAAGTGTATTTAATGCATTGGGTCAGATTTAACTTCTATTTGGCCCTTGTTTCCAAAAACTGTTAGAAGGCTAAGCGAGTACCGTTATGCACATTTCTGTGACTTGACTCCGACATAGATAATTCACGAATGCAACCTATAACCCTATAGTCGATATAGGGTGCCTTAGGCAGCTTGCCCTATACCGCCGAACAATCTCTTTCCAGCTTCTCATATATCACCTTTATGAGAACCGATATCGTTTGTCCCTTTCGAGATCAAACTCACATAGCATGCAAAGTCTAAGTGATCAAATTAAACTCAACAAGATTGGAGTGATAATCAATAAAGAATGACAAGCATTAAACACAACTTAAGCAAATAAGACACTTTCAAGCCATTAAACCATAAGGGAATTCACCACATTAAACCCCTCAACGACATTTAGCTACTCATGATGGGATAAAAAGCAAATGATCACATTTTCATTGAAATAATAATGTAAATAATACAGAATAATGAAAAGATTCAAGAGCTGGAAATAAAGGAGATAGCTAAATATTATGGGTTTTTTGTTTACTCAATCCTTCTAGAGTTCGCTAAGACACTCCACTCTCTCACTTTTACAAGATGGGAATGGGTGAAACTCTCTACAAACCACAAGGTTTGATGTCTAACTCTCTCTCGGGTTAGAATTTGGTCATCTAAGAAGGACCTCGGGCAACCCTACTCATTGGCGTCGAGCCAGGGTTTTGTCACCACCCTTTTTTTCCATGTGAGTTTTGCTTAGATTTGACTTCGAATCTCGAGCTTATATAGTGTAGAAATTAGTTGAGGAGCTGCGAAATAGGTGCTGGAAGGTTGCCCAGTCAGTTTCGGGGTCAAAACAACCGGTTAGGTGTGAAGAAGACTCGTCAACAACGACCCGCGCACGACTCGGAACGGCCTCTGATTTTCCAGAAATGCGGGGAATTCCAGCTTTTCCTCTGTTTTTCTGCCCAACAGCAAACTAAGTCAAATTCTTTTAAAATCAAGTCTTTTTAAGCACAAATGAGTTAAATTTGACAAAAGTAATTCTCAACACCCTAACTTATCAAATGACGCATAATTTGAGCTCGGGAACAGTAAATTGACCTAAACACTCAATATTTGACCAAGAAATGAGCTAAATATAAGGGTAAAATAGGTATATTTTTTACCCTTATCAGCAATGATGAAAGAATATATGGCTCGTATAGATGCCGCAATTCAAAGTAATCAAGCTTCAATGAGAGCCCTGGAATTGCAAATGGGCCAGCTAGCTAATGAGCTGAAGGCAAGGCCTCAAGGGAAACCTTCTTCGGATACTAAACACCCTAGAAGGGAAGGTAAGGAGCAGGTATATGCAGTGCCTTTAAGGAGTGGTAAGCCACTAGAAGAGAGAAAAGAGTCTAGTAAACCCCAGGATGTAGAGAAAAGTAGTGATAAAAATGTTGTTGAAAAAGAGTTGGAGTCTGGTAAAGGTGCTGGAGACAACAATAATGATGCTGGAGCATCTGGTTCTGTTCCAGATGTGGAACCACCTTATGTGTCGCCCCCACCTTATGTACCACCTCTACCTTTTCCACAAAGGCAAAGGCCTAAGAATCAGGATGGTCAATTCAAGAAATTTTTAGAGATTCTTAAGCAATTGCATATAAATCTCCCTTTAGTAGAAGCTATAGAGCAAATGCCAAATTATGCTAAATTTCTTAAGGATATTTTGACTAAAAAGAAGAGGTTAGGTGAGTTTGAAATTGTATCGCTTACTGAGGAATGTAGTGCTATTCTTAAGAATTGGCTACCAACCAAGGCTAAGGATCTAGGATCATTTACTATTCCTGTCTCAATAGGTTGAAAAGGGTTAGGTAGGGCACTTTTTGATTTAGGCGCAAGTATTAACCTTATGCCTCTTTCGGTCTATCGAAAGCTAGGTATTGGTGAAGCTATGCCTACCACAGTCACACTCCAATTAGCTGATAGATCTATTGCATATCCAGAGGGTAAAATTGAGGATGTCTTAGTGAAAGTCGATAAATTCATATTTCCTGTTGATTTCATTATTTTAGATTATGAGGCAGATAAAGATGTCCCAATTATTCTTGGTCGTCCATTGCTGGCTACTGGTAGGGCATTGATAGATGTTAAAAAAGGGGAATTAACAATGAGGGTTTATGATGAGGAAGTGAAGTTTAATGTTTTTAAGGCCATGAAGTATCCAGATGAAGTGGAAGATTGTTCATTCATTAGGATTCTAGAGAACACAATTGTTGAGACATCAATGGAGGATTTGGCAAACAAACATTTGGAAGATCATGAAGAGGTCAATATAGAGGATTTAGAAGTTTGTTCTTTAGAAAGAAAAAGTGAAAAAGAAGTGTCTAGGTGTGAGGATGTTTTTGAGTCTTTAGATTTGGATGAAAGAAAGGTTCCTCCTATTATGCCATCCCTAATTGAGGCACCCATTCTAGATTTGAAGCCCTTGCCGGATCATCTAAAGTATGTGTTTCTTGGGGAGGGTGAGACGTTGCCCATTATTGTTGCATCAGATTTAATGTCGGAGGATGAAGAGGCCTTAATAATGTTGCTGCAGCAATATCGCAAAGCAATAGGTTGGACATTGGCTGACATTCAGGGAATTA
Source organism: Luffa aegyptiaca (assembly GCA_017139565.1). Lineage (NCBI taxonomy): Eukaryota > Viridiplantae > Streptophyta > Magnoliopsida > Cucurbitales > Cucurbitaceae > Luffa > Luffa aegyptiaca. The sequence continues at coordinate 31,265,302 of CM029404.1, forward strand.
GCCCATCTTTCTGTATGCATAAAATCACTCTAAAGGAGGGATCCTTTAGGAGTATTGAGCAATAGAGAAGGCTTAACCGTACAATGAAAGAGGTTGTTAAAAAGGAGGTGATTAAATGGTTGGATGCTGGGATTATTTATCCAATTGCAGATAGCAATTGGGTAAACCTTGTCCAATGTGTTCCTAAGAAAGGAGGTTTCACAGTAGTGTCTAATAAAGATAATGAGTTGATCCCAACCAAGACAATAACTGGCTGGAGGGTTTGCATGGATTACAGGAGGCTCAATAAAGCCACCTGTAAGGACCATTTCCCTCTACCATTTATTGACCAGATGTTGGATAGATTGGCTGGTCAGGCCTACTACTGTTTCTTAGATGGTTATTCTGGGTATAACCAGATTACCATTGCTCCTGAGAATCAGGAAAAAACCACTTTCACCTGCCCTTATGCGACGCTTGCCTTTAGGCGAATGCCTTTTGACCTTTGCAATGCTCCAACAACATTTAAGAGGTGTATGTTAGCAATTTTTTCTGATATGATTGAGCCCATTGTTGAGGTATTTATGGACGATTTTTCAGTTTTTGGAGGGTCTTTTCAGCGTTGTTTGAATAATTTAGGTAAGGTGTTAAAGAGATGAGAGGATACCCATCTAGTTCTTAATTGGGAGAAATGTCACTTCATGGTGAAAGAGGGCATAGTGTTAGGTCATAAGATTTCAAAGAAAGGTCTAGAAGTTGATCGAGCAAAAATAGAGGTTATTGAGAGATTACAACCACCGAGTTCAGTAAAAGGGATTCGAAGTTTTTTAGGTTATGCTGGATTTTATAGAAGGTTCATAAAGGATTTCTAAAAAATTAGTAAACCTCTTTGTAACTTGTTGGGTGCTGATAGTGTTTTTTGACTTTAATGCAGATTGTAGGAAGGCTTTTGAGACCTTAAAGGCTGCTTTAATCTCAGCCCCCATTCTTCGTGCACCTAACTGGAGTTTACCATTTGAGGTAATGTGTGATGCGAGTGATGTTATAGTAGGTGCAATGCTGGGGCAAAAGCAGGGCAAATTTATCCATCCTATTTATTATGCAAGGAAGTTTTTGAATGAGGCACAAGTCAACTATACAACTACTGAAAAGGAGTTGTTAGTGATGCAAAAATTGCTTACCGCAAGTGTACGGGTCAAGTTATAATATAGTGAATATAAATTCGAATGTCGTCCTCTGGATTGGTGTCTCGTCAATTTTAATTACCGAAAATACTTTTGACCAATTTTATTTAGGGAATCGAATTGAATGAGAATATAATTGATTCAAACACAAAACTAAAGCAAAAAGTGACAATCTAATGGGAAGAATTGGTCTTAGGGATTTGATTTCACCAATTGGAGTTATGGATTAATAAACGGATCAACACATACTATGATTCATAAATCTTGGCAACTAAAATCACACATATCTCTCCCGAGCATACATGATTCTCCCATATGTAATTGAACCCGATATCCCTATCTAAATCCAATAAACATACAAGGCAATAAGGCTAACCTTTATAACAATTTCTAGAATTAACCTTAATCTCCCGATTTTTAGCTAAATTCTAGTTATGCATATTGATTTCTAATTAAAATCATCTCTCCCGAGTTAGATTCAAGCATAAACATCAATCAATTTATGGCAGGTAAATTGAAAGCATTAAGGACACACATATGCATAAATGACATCAATAGCATAAAAACCGTAAATCAATCCATAACGTGCCCAACGGCTACATCAATCCCTAAGAATTAAAGCCTAGCTACTCATACACAACGTTACAATATAGCCATAGTCTAAAACAGCCATAAAAACTAACTAAAGTGAGGGAAAGAGGAATTAAACTCGTTGTAGGCCGAGACCGAACGTCCCCGTCACGATCCCCACGAACAATGGGTTGATTTCCAACTTGCTCCCTTTGCTTCAACTCCAAAATGCTCTGTTTTTCCTCTGTTGTCGGCTCCAAAAAGTCCCAAAACGAAGTCCCCTAAAACCTAGCCGAAATTTCCTTATATTCTGATTTTTTCGTCGTAGCGTCGAGACGCTATGGACAGCGTCGCGACGTTGTCGCGATACCGCGAATCTGGAAATTTTGCCTAGAGCGTCGCGACGCTATGAATTTTTTTTTTTTTTTTTTTTTTAAATCAGCTGGGCTGAATTTGACTTCTTCCAACTTTATCCTTTTTCGATCTTTTAGCCCTTTTTCATGTCCCGAACACCCAATTGACTCCAAAATCACGTTTTAGCTCCAATCAACAATTTCCTACAAAATAAACATTAAGTGCAATAAAATGGCCAATAAATCATAAAAGACTAGCTAAATTGATTAGGGAAAACTAGCTAGCTATGCTCGCTATCAAACACCCCCAAACTTAAGCTTTTGCTAGTCCTCGAGCAAACTAAAAATCCAACATACAGTAGAAGAATGGATGCAACAAACATGACTTAATCCTCAAGGCTCAAAAGTCAATAACCAAGCAAGCAAGTGACATGCACATAAGGACCAATGAGGGAGACAGATTAAAATTTTTCCAAAATTAACTTGCATAAGCGAGATCTAACTCAACGAGATCAGACTCTACTAACCCGGGATTGGATTATTAAACTCTCAGCTCATCTTCCCTCTACACTGGCACTAAGGTTTCACTAATGAGTTAATGGAACAAATTAGTTTGTTTTCCTCCATACTTAGGTGCTTATAAATTGCAATTAAATTTAGCATTTATATGTGGCACTAGCTTTCACACACCTATTGCAGGGACCCTTAACCTGAGATTTCTCTGGTTGGTCAAACTGATCACAACAGGGGTAGCTCTTTTTGCCTAAACTTTATTAAACATTGCAAACTGTGCACAGGCCATGGCATAATTTATTTTCTCAACAGTAACAACAAGAATGATTTTTCTTTATGAACATGATAAGCATATATTCTTTTCTTTCCTCCTAAGCAAGATCAAACATGCTAATTTGCAAAAAATTAACTCTTTAGCTCTTCCCTACACCTATCGAGGTGACAACAAGCATATGAACCTAATAATTCGCTCCTAAGCATTCAAATCCAAATCTAGCCAAGATAAATACTCTACTCATGCAAGCCATCTCCTAGAAAAAGTTTAGAAAGTCTCCCTTTTTGGGCACTCATGCTTACAACTCATCGCAAGCTTGAAAATTGACAAGAAAGCCTATCCTAGGACATCATAGTCATGCAAAAATATTATCCAGAAAACAACCATATGCTTAATTCAAAGAAAGCTCAAAACTATAGCCCGAACTCAGATGCTCAAGGGCTCCACAAACATGCTAATCCACCCCCAAACTTAAAACATGCATTGTCCTCAATGTATAAAGAAAATAAGACATAAACAAGCATGAGAACAATAAAAGAATGAAAGGAGTGAACAATACTGGCCTGGAAGGGTGATGACATCTTGATTGAAAGCTTGAAAGCTTGAAAGCAAAGGGGAGACTGAAAACAAAACCTACAAAACAGACACAAACAATAATTCAAACTCAAAAGAAAGACACAACTGCCTCCCATAAGCGCTTGTTTAACGTCATTAGCTCGACGTGTTGACCAAATATGCATCAAGGTGGTCTCCTGTCAGATGTTCCATCATTGGTGCTCTTCCTAGCACCTCTCCTATAGCCCACCAACATGGTATCTGATGTGTTCTTAGGGTCCTCAAAAGCTTTTAAGACCTCCTTCTCCTGTTGGACTCTGATGATTAGCTCCCTGCGTTCAATATCAATTATAACCCTCCCTGTAGCAAGGAATGGTCTCCCTAATATAATAGGCATAGCAGGATTCTCTTTAATATCCAACACAAAGAAGTCAACAGGAAGGAGAAATCTACCTACTTTGATCAGCACATTTTCCACAATTCCATAAGGACTAACCACAGATTGGTCAGCCAACTGGAGTCTAACAGCAGTAGATTTTATTTCTCCTATGTTAAGCTTTTTACATAATGATAGAGGAATTATATTTATGCTAGCCCCTAGATCACATAGTGCTCTACATGAAAAAGTACCAAAATTACAAGGAATAGTAAAACTCCCTGGGTCAGACAATTTTTCTGGTACTCCCTGTTGGACACGAGCACTGCACATCGATGCAAGATATACAGTCTCCAACTGCTTTTCCTTTTTCTTCTTGTTGAGCCATTCCTTCATGAATTTTCTGTAGTGAGGCATCTGCTCCAAGGCATCTGAAAAAGGAATATTAACTTGCAAACCCATAAAAGCATCTAAAAACTTGTCAAACTTAACCTTAGAATTTTTCTTTTTCTTTGATTTAGGAACTAAAACAGTAGGAGAAGGGATAGAAGGCTCAGGATTAAGCTTTTCAGCTTCGTTTGAGGTGGTGCCTTCTTCAACTTCTCCTGTGAGTTCCTCTGGTTCAGTATTCTCCTCCTCTTGAGATAATGGAGTCTCCTCCTCGTGATGCACAGAGACGGCCTTGCAGTACTCCATAGAAGATTTCTCCTGTTCAGCTGGGGCTTTACCTTTATTCATGGTGTTAACAGCACTTACCAGTTGTCCCAGCTGAGTCTCAATGTTCTTGATGGCTGCAGAATGACCATTGACAGTAGTGTTTAAGGCAATCATGGCCTCCTCAAGCTTATTTGACCTGTTGCTTGATTCTGCAATAAAAGCTCCAACAAGATCTTCAAAAGACGTTTTACTTTCTTGCTTAGGAGTGAAGCCAGGAGGATTCAACACATTCTTATTATTAGCATAGGAAAAGTTCTCATGATTTCTATTGCTAGGGTGATAATGTGTAGGTGTAGAATTATTATTGTACCCCCTAGAGTTAAAATTAGATACATACTGAACCTGCTCGAGATTTTCCTCCTGAGTCTGGGATGCGAGGGCAGCTGCAGACTCGATCGTTTGAGCGCTCCCTGTACCTGAAAATTTTAAGAACACATTAGCCAGGGAAGACATCTGGCCTGCAGTGCACTTACGTTATCGATCTCAAACACTCCAGCAGCAATCTTTTTGGGTCCCGACCGCTCCGATGGCCACTGATAGCTATTGGTGGCCATATCCTCTAACAAAGTCCTAGCACTCTCAACAGTTTTGGACAACAGAGTCCCACCTGCTGCTGCATCAACAATAGTTTTTGTACTAGGAGTTAAGCCATTATAAAATAATTGAACCTGAAGCCAGTCGGGGTATCCATGCTGAGGGCACTTCCTCAGCAACTCTTTAAATCGCTCCCAAGCCTCGAACAGCTGCTCATCAAACTGCTGCTGCAACGTCCCAATTTCGGTCCTCAGCTTGACCGTCTTGGCAGGAGGAAAGAACTTCTTTAAGAATGCCTGGACCAAAGCATCCCAAGTGGTAATGCTTCCAGGTGGAATAGATTGTAACTAGTCCCTCGCTTTGTCCTGCAAAGAAAAAGGAAATAAACGTAAGCGAATGGCATCTTCAGAAACACCATTTAATTTTACCGTCCCACAGATGTCTAAGAAGGATTTCAAGTGAGAATTTGGATCCTCCATGGGTGATCCTCTGTAAGCACAATCTCGAGCCATCTGAATGAGACCTGTTTTCAGCTCAAAGTTGTTAGCATTGATCGGGGCATAGACAATCCCCGACTGTTGCTCCTAAAAGACCGGCTGAAAGTAGTCCCTAATAGGCTTAGGCTCCTCAGGATTAGGATTAGCCATTTGGATATTTTCTTGATTTTCCCTTCGAAGTCTATTGTATGTTCTTTCTATCTCTGGATCTAAGGGAACTAAGGCCAACTCTCTAACCCTTCGCATGCACAATCCAACCTCACCTAAAAAGGAAAAATAAAAGAAAAGGAAAGTAAACAAATAAGGAAAGAATCTAAGACAAGGAAAAGCTAAATCTAAAATAGGAAAGAAAAATAATCTACAAAAGGAAAAGATAAACAAATAAGGAATGTACAATAAAATATGGCAAAAACAAATAAGGAAACTAGCAAATAAGGAAAATAATCTAGAAAAGGAAAATAAACCAAAAAGAAAAATCTATCTATGGAAAATCCAAACAAATATGGAAAAATCTAAATATGGAAAAAGAAAATAAAGGAAAAAAATGCAATCTACCTAAAAACAAAAATAATAAAAATAACAAAAAATAGAATACACCCTAAACTAAGACCGGACAATTTTTCTACGATATTAAAATTGACTAAATATGCCAATCCCCGGCAACGGCGCCAAAAACTTGATGCGAAAATTGCTTACCGCAAGTGTACGGGTCAAGTTATAATATAGTGAATATAAATTCGAATGTCGTCCTCTGGATTGGTGTCTCGTCAATTTTAATTACCGAAAATACTTTTGACCAATTTTATTTAGGGAATCGAATTGAATGAGAATATAATTGATTCAAACACAAAACTAAAGCAAAAAGTGACAATCTAATGGGAAGAATTGGTCTTAGGGATTTGATTTCACCAATTGGAGTTATGGATTAATAAACGGATCAACACATACTATGATTCATAAATCTTGGCAACTAAAATCACACATATCTCTCCCGAGCATACATGATTCTCCCATATGTAATTGAACCCGATATCCCTATCTAAATCCAATAAACATACAAGGCAATAAGGCTAACCTTTATAACAATTTCTAGAATTAACCTTAATCTCCCGATTTTTAGCTAAATTCTAGTTATGCATATTGATTTCTAATTTAAATCCTCTCTCCCGAGTTAGATTCAAGCATAAACATCAATCAATTTATGGCCGGTAAATTGAAAGCATTAAGGACACACATATGCATAAATGACATCAATAGCATAAAAACCGTAAATCAATCCATAACGTGCCCAACGGCTACATCAATCCCTAAGAATTAAAGCCTAGCTACTCATACACAACGTTACAATATAGCCATAGTCTAAAACAGCCATAAAAACTAACTAAAGTGAGGGAAAGAGGAATTAAACTCGTTGTAGGCCGAGACCGAACGTCCCCGTCACGATCCCCACGAACAATGGGTTGATTTCCAACTTGCTCCCTTTGCTTCAGCTCCAAAATGCTCTGTTTTTCCTCTGTTGTCGGCTCCAAAAAGTCCCAAAACGAAGTCCCCTAAAACCTAGCCGAAATTTCCTTATATTCTGATTTTTTCGTCGTAGCGTCGAGACGCTATGGACAGCGTCGCGACGTTGTCGCGATACCGCGAATCTGGAAATTTTGCCTAGAGCGTCGCGACGCTATGAATTTTTTTTTTTTTTTTTTTTTTTAAATCAGCTGGGCTGAATTTGACTTCTTCCAACTTTATCCTTTTTCGATCTTTTAGCCCTTTTTCATGTCCCGAACACCCAATTGACTCCAAAATCACGTTTTAGCTCCAATCAACAATTTCCTACAAAATAAACATTAAGTGCAATAAAATGGCCAATAAATCATAAAAGACTAGCTAAATTGATTAGGGAAAACTAGCTAGCTATGCTCGCTATCAGTTAGCGGTTGTATTTGCCTTTGAGAAATTCGGCCATATTTGGTTGGAACCAAAGTCATGGTTTTCACAGATCATGCAGCAATAAGGTACTTAATGGTTAAGAAAGATGCAAAGCTTAGACTGATTCGTTGGGTTTTATTATTGCAGGAATTCGACTTGGAGATAAAGGATAAGAAGGGATCAGAGAATATTATTCCAGATCATTTGTCTCGTCTTGATCCAACATCATCTTTGCCGGAGCAATCTGTCATTTCAGACTCTTCCAGACGAACAACTTTTTGCTGTTAATGTGAAGGTAGTAAATGATATCCCTTCGTATGCTGATATAGCCAACTTTTTAGTAAAAGGAGTCACTCCTATTGACATGGATTGGAGGCAGATGAAGAAATTTAAGCATGATACAAAATTTTTCTATTGGGATAAGCCATTTATGTATAAGCAATGCTCTGATGGTATTATTCGAAGATGTGTTTCAGGTGATGAAGCAAAGGAAATCCTGGAGCAATGTCACTCTTCGCCGTATGGAGGCCATTTCAGCGGTCAGAGGCCAGCTATGAGGATTTTGCAATGTGGATTCTTCTGGCCTTCCTTATTTAAGGATGCCCATTGGTTCTACAAGCAATGTGATGCTTGCCAAAGGAGATGAAACTTAGGACCTCGAGATGAAATGCCTCTTACTTACATTTTGGAATTAGAATTATTCGATGTATGGGGTATTGACTTTATGGGGCCATTTCCCCCTTTTAATTGTAATGTTTTTATCTTATTGGCAGTTGATTACATGTCCAAGTGGGTGGAGGCCATTGCATGTCATCAGAATGATGCCAAGACGGTATCAAGGTTTCTCCAATCCCACAGTTTTGCGCGGTTTGGGACACCTAGAGCTCTAGTGAGTCATGAGGGTACACACTTTGTAAATAATGTTTTAACTAAGCTTTTAGCTAAGTATGGAATTAAGCATAGGATAGCTACCCCTTATCACCCACAAGCAAATGATTAAGCTGAAGTTAGTAATAGGGAAATTAAATCTATTCTAGAGAAAGTAGTCCATCCATCTAGGAAAGATTGGTCTTTTCGGTTAGATGAGGCTCTTTGGGCTTATAGGACAGCCTATAAGATTCCTCTAGATATGTCTCCCTATAGGTTAGTGTATGGGAAAGCTTGCCATTTACCATTAGAGCTTGAACATAAAACGTTTTGGGCTTTGAAGAAATTGAACTTTGATTTGAGTCGTGCAGGTGCAATAAGAATGCTGCAGCTTAATGAATTAGAAGAATTTCGCAAGTTTTCTTATGAAAATGCGAAAATGTATAAGGAGAAGACTAAGCTGTGGCATGATAAGAAAATAAAGCCTAAGGAGTTTGTTAAGGGTCAGAGAGTCTTGCTTTATAATTCTAGATTGAAATTGTTTCCTGGAAAATTAAAATCTAAATGGTCTGGACCATTTATCGTGATTGAAGTTTTTCCTCATAGAGCAATTACTTTGATAGATGAAAAAGATGGGCGAGTGTTCAAGGTTAATGGACAGTGAGTGAAACATTATTGGGGAGAGGAATTTCAGTCGAAATATCCTTCCCTAAAATTGGTTGATGAATAAGCGAGCACGAGTTTTGTGGGAGCATTTCTTATTGCAAAATTTTTAGCTCCCAGGATTTGTTGCGATTTTATTCTATCTTGTGGATTTTATTTGATTCTTATTTGAATTATTTTAAATTGGATTTTATTGATTTCAATTTTATCTGATTAACCTTAATTCGTTGGAATTTTTGAATTTCCGTAGATTTTATTTTCGGTTTGTTTATTTTTGTATTTTTCGCTGATTTTATTTAATTGATTTAATTGGATTAGTTTAGATTTTAATTTGTATTTTCGATTATTTGTATTTCTGTTTAGATTAGTTTTTAATAATATATTTCCTAATTTATTCGGCTAAAGATAAAATGGGATTAGATTTGATTTTCGCGGTTTGAAGTTAAATTGAATTTCCCCGTGTGAAAAGATTCTTCTAGAAGAAAATCTTGTTGCTTAGTTTGTTTTTGCAATCTTTTGGTTAGAGCGAATATATCATCAGAATATTACGGATGTGGTTAAGGATTAAATATTTTTATCGCAGGGGAGATCCGACGGTCTAGCCGTTGGACAACACATCATGCATTTACCCGACAATTTATTTTTACCATTTATGGAAATTAATTTTCCATGATTACATGCAAATTATACGGTAATCTTATTTAGTGGGGCAGATCTTTTCGGTTAGGATCATTAGTGCTGGAGCCCTATTTAATCAAATCCACGATATGTTTTTCCTTCACTTCATCTTCATCTACCATTTATTCTCTACTTCCGTTTTTCTTTCATTTTTCTTCCGTTTATGTGAGTGGAAATATACTGTAAGTTTGAGATGGCTAAGACCAGAGGAAGAAGGGGAAAAGATACTGAGGAAGAAGAGGTGCCATTGAGGAACCGAAGACAAGAATCAAGAGAAGGAAAACTCCAGAAGAAAGAGAGGCCAAAAGACGGAGAAGGCAACAAAGAGCTGAAGCAACGGAGGTGGTGAGAAAAGTGATCGAGGATATCACTGAAGAAGTGGCTGGAGAAGAACATCCAAAAGAACCTGAAGAAGCGGCTGGGGAAGAGCAGCCGAAGGAACCAGAAAAGGGGATAATTACAGAGCAGAGTGATCAAACGGACGAAATTCAGAGGGAAGTGTAGGAGAAGCAAGCAGAGGATGTGCCGGAACAAGGGAACGATCAAGGAGCACCAGAGCAACAGGTTCAGGCGGAGATTGTGTCGGAACCACCGCGTCGCCGCTTCCGTAAGCAAAAGGCAGGACGTATCAAGGTGGTTAGGGTAGATACTTCATCTCCTTCGACAACAGAATCTGAGAAGGAGAATACAGAGAAAGAGGATCAAGAGAAAGAGGAAACTGAAAAGAAGGCTGAAGAAGAGGTCCTGGCGAAGCATCAAGAAGACAGGGGCAAAGGAGTTGTTGAAGCAGCAGTTGAAACAGAGGAGGTTGAGGCTGAGGAGCCCAGAATGCCATATGCGCGCTTCATCAATGATCTTGCCCGAGCAAAATAACTGGAAATGCTGAAGAGGGACTTCTTGTTTGAAAGGGGATTCAGTGATGACTTTACTCATTTCTTGCGTGCTAGTATTACCAATCACGGATGGGATCAATTCTGCATAAAGCCGGATTCGGTAAACTCGAACATTGTTCGTGAATTTTACGCGAACATAGATGATCAAGAAGGATTCCAAGTGATGGTTCGAGGGGTGGCTGTTGATTGGAGCCCAGGAGCAATCAATTCTCTTTTCAACCTCCAAGACTTTTCACATGCTGGATTTAATGAGATGTTAGTGGCACCATCTAACAACCAATTAAACGCGGCTGTTAGGGAGGTTGGCATTGAAGGGGCCCAATGGAGATTATCAAAGACAGAGAAACGCACTTTCCAGGCAGCCTACTTGAAGAATGAGGCTAACACATGGTTGGGCTTCATCAAGTTGCGTTTGCTTCCGACAACCCACGACTCGACAATATCCCGAGATCGAGTGCTTCTGGTATTTGCTATTCTGTGTTCTTTGAGTATTGATGTTGGTAAAATTATCTCGAATGAAATCTATAATTGCTGGCGAAAGAAGGTTGGTAAATTATTCTTCCCAAATACAATCACTATGCTGTGCAATAGGGCAGGGGTGCCTACGACTCCAGACGATGTCATTCTGCTTGACAAGGGGATTATTGATGTATCCCCGGCAACGGCGCCAAAAACTTGATGTTGGGGCGGTTTCCGCAAGCGCACAGGTCGTCACAAGTAATATAAAATGGTAGGTAATACTGAGTATCGAATCCACAGGGAGGCGAAGCGAAATTTAAGCAAGCAAAGATTCTTTGAGCACTAAAAATACTTGGGCGAAATAATATTTAGGGACCAGATCATGCAATCAAAGAAATTTAAAAATCAAAGCAAGAAAAGGAAACAATTTGATCAATCAAGAAAACAAAATGTGGAGAAAGAGCTTTTTAATGGGAAGAGGGGTCTTGAAAATCAATTATTAGCAAAACATTTATTATAATTATCCTATCTCATTGCCCAACTAATTATAATCCTAGAATCTCCGTTAATCACATAGGTTCTCCTATCGGTCTCCCCTAATTGTAATTAATTCATTTTAACAACCTAATTAATTCAGGGTCAAGAAGATTGATAAAGAAAGAGAAGTGGACGAGCATAACTTTTGTTCAAATATTTTTGTTGCTCGCGTATTCCTGACCCCAGTTTCTTTTTGATATGTTTTTTCTGTTTTTGCTTGTTTTTATTCTATGTTCCTAGGCCACCAGTTTATCTGTTTCATGTAAATCTTTTTCTTTCTTTAATGAAATCTCCAAGTATTTCTATTCTATAGCACTGAGCATTCCTAACTTAACTAATTTTCTTCTGAAATTTTGAAGCTTGGACTAGTTAGCTTAAATTAGATCAAGGTATTCTGATCTCCATAAACCTTTTGCTTGAGCATTTCTTTTAGCCTGGTTGTCGCTGCGGCAAGAAGATTCTGAGGTAGTTTTGACTTATTTGATCCACCTTAAGCTTAATTCAAGTCCCACGCTTAGTTTAAAATTCAGATAGAAAAAGTATTAAGTTTGGAGGTATAATTTATCATGTTCATAATTCATTGGGGACAATGAATAATTCAAGTTTGGGGGACTTTTAGTTACTCCACTTATTTTGCTCGAGCATTCCTCTCCTTCATAATTATTTTTCTAGGTTGTTGAGTAACCAGGGACATTTGTGATACCCACAGTTTGTCTTTGCGTCAAAAGATGACCTAGGAAATATTGGAAAAATGAGAAAAAATTAATTGCTGAAGAAAAATATTCTGAAAATTAATTGCTGAAGAAAAATATTCTGAAATTTTTTGCTAAGAAAATTCATAGAGCAAAAGTTTTGAAGGATGAATGATAATCTAGCAGTTTTTCTAGATAATCTAGCAGTTTTTCTATCTCTTAGGGCTTAGGTCAGCTTCATCATAAAATGTTGTCATTCTGAGAAGCAAGGGATAGAATAACTAAAGATTTTTGAGCTAACAATGAGTACTTAGCCTAGTTGGTGATGAGCATGAGGCAAGGGTATACTGTACCATAAAGTGGGTCATCCCATGCTTAAGAGCTTATGACTGTATGGTTGCTTTAAGTTTGAAAAACAAAAATATAATCCCCTTAAAAATGGGTTTTAATATGTCTGATAATAGAGCTAGGTTGTGGCAAGTCCTTAGGGTTGAGTTAAAGGTGGTGATTATTTGTCCATGCGGGAAGAATTATTTTGTTGCAGCAGTGCTTGGTTTTGCAGAATGCTCAGGTAAAGGTTGAAGGTAGTGTTGGATTATCTGTTTTGATTGAGTTATGCTTTGTCTAATATTTTGAATTCTCAAGGGAAGGTTAGCTAGTATTGCTCGAGACGCGCTATAGTTCAAGTTTGGGGGTATGATAACTCTCCAAAAGGGAGTTATTTAGGCCTTAGTTCTATAGTGTTTTGTGTGTCTTTTGTGCTAAATAGGGTTGCTTTTAGATGAATATTATATGTTTTAACCCATTTGGAAGAATGGATGCTTGGAAAGTTATTTTGTGCAGAATATATTGCTGAGCGAATTGAGGAAGCAAAATCTGTGATCCAGCAAAGCAGGGAGCAAATCTGCCACGTAACAACTCGTAATCCAATTTAATGAGCTGAAGTTAGTTGAATTATTTTCGGATCTAAGAAGCTTGGAGAGCCTTCCACGTGTGCAATTTGACCTAATTAGGGTTTGATCTCACTCTATAAAAGGAAGAAGTCGTCTCAAGTAAAAAACATTCCATTTGTGGTGAATTCCAATTTCCATCTTTGGAAGCCGAATAGAGGAGGAAAGATTGGAGACTCAAGAAGACCATCAACTACGGATCTACTCAAGGGAAATAACCTTTTCTTGTAATTTCTTGTAGTTATGGATGCACATACTCAGATTGTAGCGTGTGTTATCATGAGCCTTATGAACTAAATTTGCTTAGGTGTTGGTTAGGAATTATGTAATTGTCGTGCTTTATACTCTATGCAATATATGTTGATTTGAGCATCTTGATTATTTGTTGTGCCTATTTCTATTTTGTGCCCGTCTGACCACCCGGTATGAATATCACTTCTTAGTTTCAGGGATGATTTGAGAAGTGTGTGGCATTTAATCACACTAGACCATTGTGTGTTGGTGAACGCCAGTGACTGAGTTAGGGATAACCAGTTGCCTAGTGCTTGATCGGTAGCATGTCATTGGAGTTGAAACACATTCCAAAAAATCCAGAGTTCCGGGAGGATCTTGCTGATAAGACTGCAAGAGAATTTCCTAATCAATAATATTGCTAGAGCATCTTTTAAAACAATTACTAAAATCCTGACCAACGTCTGTTTCCAATCTGCCTGCTTTATTTGTTTACTTTATGTTCTGTCTTTTCTTTTGCTTCAGCCTTTTATCAAAATCAATCAATTTAACAAACCTTGAAACCATTAAAAAGTTACACAAGATAGGTAAAGTGAGAGCTGTTCAGCCCCGTGGATACGATAAATTACTTATCACTTGATGCGGATTGTGTATGCTTGCACAGTATTCTAGAGCTTATTTTTGCTATATTTTTACCCCACTCTGGAAATGCAACACCTTCTCATGAAAGCAAGCAAAGGCAAGAGCTTAAGAACACCTACAAAATAAAAACAACAAACAAATCAAAATCATAAAAACAAAATCAAACTTACTTGGGTTGCCTCCCATAAGCACTTGTTTAACGTCTTTAGCTCGACGTGTTGATCGTGTATGCATCAAGAAGGTTTCTTGTCTATGAATCCACTAGAGGTGCTCTTGCTTACACCTTTCCTATAGCCTATCACGAGCGCCTCTGTATGATCTTTAGAGTCTTCAAAAGCTTTGAATATTTCCTTTTCGTTCTAGACTCTCACAGTGAGCTCCATGCGCTCAATGTCCATAATAACTCGCCCAGTAGCGAGGAATGGTCTCCCTAGTATGATAGGTACTGAAGGATTTTCCATCATATCCATGACATATAAATCAATAGGGAGTACAAATCTACCTACTTTAATTAAAACATTTTTTATAATGCCAAATGGTCTAACTATAGACTGGTTAGCCAATTGGAGCCTAACAGGAGTAGATTTAATCTCACCTATGTCTAATTTTTTGCATAAGGATAAGGGAATAATATTAATGCTAACACCTAAGTCACACAATGCTCTAAAAGAATAAGTACCAAAACTACAAGGAACAGAAAAACTCCCTGGATCTGCTAATTTCTCAGGGACCTTCTGTTGGACTCGAGCACTGCATGTCGAGGCTAGATACACTGTGTCAACCTTCTTCTCCTTCCTCTTCTTTTCCAGCCATTCCTTCATGAATCTGTTGTACTGGGGCATCTCTAATGCTTCTGCAAAAGGAATATTAATGTTCAAATTCTTAATAGCATTCATAAATTTATCAAATTGAACCTGGTTGTTCTTTTTCTTTTCTTTGAGGACCAATACTTTGGGAGAAGGAATAGGAAGCTCAGGGTTAGGCTTTTCAGCTTCATCTAATGTGTCCTCCTCAGCTTCTCCAGTAGGAGTGTCATATTCTTTAGTCTTAGGCTCCTAGTCTCTTCAATATCCTCCTCCTGGTGCATAGTGATGGCCTTACAGTACTCCATCTGGGGTCTCTCTCACTCAGTTGGGGCCTTACCCTTATGCATGGTGTTTACAACACTTACCAACTGTCCCAACTAAGTCTTGATGTTTTTTATGGCTGCACTGTGGCCAGTCACCGTGGTGTTAATGGCAATGACTTCCTCCTCTAGCTTAGTTGTCCTGTTACTAGACTCTACAATGAAAGCTCCAACAAGATCCTCTAAAGATTGTTTATTTTCTTGCTTTTGAGGAGGAAAACCAAGAGGATTTAGAACATTTTCATTATTAGCATACAAGAAGTTTTCATGGTTCCTATTGTTAGGGTGATAATGTGTAGGTGTAGAATTATTATATCCCCTAAAATTAGAATTAGATACACACTGAACCTGTTCTATGGTCTCCTCATGCGACTGAAATGCTAAAACAACAGCTGATTCAATAGACTGTGCAGTCTCTGTACCTGAAAACTTCAAGAAAGCATTAGCAAGGATAGACATTTGGGCTTGGAGGGCACTTACATTATCGATTTCAAACACCCAAGCTGCAATCTTCTTTGGTGTAGACCGCTCAGATGGCCACTGGTAGCTGTTGGTGGCCATATCCTCCAATAAAGTACGTGCATTCTCCACGGTTTTGGACAACAGAGTCCCACCTACTCTTGCATCAACAATAGTCTTAGTACTTGGATTTAAACCGTTATAAAAGAGTTGAATTTGCAACCAATCAAGATATCCATGTTGGGGGAACTTCCTCAACAGCTCTTTGTAATGCTCCCATGCCTCGAATAGTTGTTCATCAAACTGCTGCTGGAACATTCCAATCTCGGTCCTCAATCTGACTGTTTTAGCAGGAGGGAAAATTTTCTTTAAAAAGGCTTGGACCAAAGCATCCCAGGTGGTGATGCTTCCAGGTGGAATAGACTGCAACCAATCTCGTGCTTTATCCTACAAATAAAAAGGAAACAAGCGTAAGCGAATGGCATCCTCATTGACTCCATTTATTTTTACCATCCCACAAATGTCTAAAAAGGATTTTAGATGAGAGTTTGGGTCCTCTGTGGGCAATCCTCTGTATGCACAATCACAAGCCATCTGGATGGGACCGGTTTTCAACTCAAAGTTGTTGGCATTGATCGGGGCATAGACAATCCCCGACTGTTGCCCTTGAAATACGGGCTGAAAGTAATCTCTAATGGGTTTGAGCTCCTCAGGTGGATTTAGATCGGCCATTTGGATAGGTTCTCTAGTCTCCCTTCGAAGCCTATGAATTGTTCTTTCTATCTCAAGGTCCAAAGGTACTAAGGCTAAATCCCTATCCCTTCGCATACACAATCTACACTAACCTAAAAATAATAATATTAATAACAGAAAAGGAAAGAAAACAATCAAAGAAAGAAACTAGAAAAGGAAACAACTAAACTAAATAAGGACAATATAATCTAAAAAAGGAAAATGCTACCAAATAAGGAAAGCAAAAAAAATATGGAAATAACAATTAAGGAAAATTACCAACAAGGAAAATATCAAACTAAAAAGGAAAGAAAAAATCAAAGACATGAAAAGAAACTAACAAATTAAGAAAAAAAAAAAATGCAATCTACCTAAGAAAAAAATAAAAATAAAAATACACCCTAAATTAAGACCAAACAATTTTTTTCACAATATTAATTTAACTAAATGTGTCAATCCCCGACAACGGCGCCAAAAACTTGATGTGGACTTTTCCTACCGCAAGGGCACGAGTCAAGTAATAATATAGTGATTTGTAAAATCGAATGTCGTCCTCTGGATTGGATTTTAAGTTAAACTATGTACCGTGAATACTTTTGCTCAATTTTATTTAGGGACCGAAAAATAGTGAAATTTAGAAAACAAAGGTGATACAAATTAAAGATTTGAGATTCAATTGAAAGAATTCTTAGAGAATTGATTTCGTTAGTTTAGTTTAGGATTAATTAGAGGGAATGAATTGTAACATGCATTTATTTTATGAGTCTAAGAGCCTTTTATCACAATTATCTCTCCTGAGCATAATTGATTCTCATGCATACAATTAACTTGATATTCCTATCTAAGTTCATTAACATGCAAGGCTTTTAGTTCTTTTGACAAATTCTAAAGTTATTCTAAATTTCGTCACAAGCTTAGAATTTCTACTTTATTGTATTTTTTTCTTCTAAAATTCATCACAAGTTTGAGTCCCGCAACTCGTTCTAAGGCTAGAGGATAGCGGGGAAGATCACGGTGGTTGTCCCAAGCTCGTTCGTGAGAAGAAAAGAGTAAAGGAGAAGTTTGATTCGGCCATAAAAGGTTGGTTCAAACCAAACTCTGTTTTTCGATTATTATGTGCATGCTTTTGATTCTAAAATTAAATGAAATTTGAGTTGCTTCGATCCAAATCGCTACTGTTAGTGTCTCGGTTCAGGGGAGGAGTAGCTAATCACCCCTTGGTGGCTGTTGCTCTAAACCTCTGAAGTATCGTTGCAAAAAGAATCATGAATTATAGGGTGCTTAATTACTTTCACTACTACAAAAATAGCCTTTAATGACGGACAGATAAAAGGGCGCGGAGCCTTTAATGACGGACGAAAAATGCACGCCACTTTTAATGTTGGATGCATTTTTATGAAATTTCGGGCTTTTAATGGCGGGCATTGCCCGCCATTAAAAGCCCAAAATGTGCCGGACAGATAAAAGGGCGCGGAGCCTTTAATGACGGACGAAAAATGCACGCCACTTTTAATGTCGGATGCATTTTTATGAAATTTCGGGCTTTTAATGGCGGGCATTGCCCGCCATTAAAAGCCCAAAATGTGCGTCCGACGTTAAAAGTGGCCGTCTCCCGTTTTTTCATTTCCCTCCCGCCCTCCCGTTTTTTCATTTCCCCCTTTCTCTTCCATCTCTCTTCAGTCTCACACTACAACAAAACAAACCCTCGCAGTCTCTCAACAACGACAACTTGGGTTTCTTCCTCTCACCAAGTACTTCCTCTCGCTGATTCGATTTTCTTCCATTAAAAAGCCAGATTTTGTTTCTCACTGATGACAACTTGGGTTTGGTAGATTACAAAACACAGGAGCGGTTGTGGGTGGTTATGGACGTGTAGTTCATGGGTGATGAACTCTGATTTGTGTCGTGGGTGGTGAACTTCTCAGATCTGTGCGTGGGCAGCTAGAACTCCTCAGATCTATGCGTGGGTGGGTAGTTTCGGCACTGTTTGTGGTCGTGGAGGTGTTGTCCATGGGAGGTCGTGAGTGGTGAACTCAGATCTGGGTCATGGGTATGGTGAACTCTTGAAATTTGCGCGTGGGTGGCTATGGAGGTTTCATTCGTGGATGGTAAACCCAGATCTGTATAATGGTTGGTGAACTCCTTAGATACTTGCATGTGTTTCCGATTCCATCACCTTGGGTAGCTACAGAGGTGTTGTTCATGGGTGGCCATGTCTTTCTTTTTTAATTTGTGTTCTCAACCCTATATTTTCTTCTCTTTTTGGGGGTTCTTGATTGTTTATTTGCTCTATTTTATTTACTCTTACAGGAATTGCTTGCAAGTTGAAAAGGGGAACAATTTTTATGACATCCAGTTCAATACTAGGCTTGTTAAATCAACCATTGTTCATTTGGAAGGTGTAGCCTTTACTAGCTCTTTTGATTAAAGATAAGGGTTTATCTTTCTTTCCGGCTAGTTTTATTTATAACATTTTTAAGATCTCGTTTGTCCTCCCCATAAGAACTAATTACTTACAATGAAAAGCACCAATAAAACTCCTACATAAAAAGAAGCCGATTTAAGACGAACACAATTTAGGCTGAAAAATTCCAAACTGCGATCATGTTATTGATCATCCTACGCATTTATTTTTCCCCAAATGTTTAGAAATCTTCATTTACAATGAATGCACATTTCATTAATGTAATGTT
The DNA here is from genome assembly GCA_017139565.1 of Luffa aegyptiaca. Lineage (NCBI taxonomy): Eukaryota > Viridiplantae > Streptophyta > Magnoliopsida > Cucurbitales > Cucurbitaceae > Luffa > Luffa aegyptiaca. The sequence continues at coordinate 31,284,399 of CM029404.1, forward strand.
AGATTCATATTACTTCTTTGTAGAGTGTAGATGCAGGTTTTTGGTTTATAGTTAGTTGTTCATCGTAGACCTCATTTTTTTCGAGTTATGCAAGTGTCATGAAGTCATATTTGTTGGAACGACAATGTATTTCTCAAAGCTCTATGGCTTATCAGGATGTGTTCTTCTTTTATTCTCTTAGTCATAATTATACATTCATTATAAGTATTGTAATTTTTGTAGGTTTTGTATATCTTATTATCCTTTATGGGTGTGTTTATAAATAATTCTAGCTCTATATCCTCATCATACATCTAGAGGCATGAGGCTTAAAACTTATGAACTCTGTTTGCTGTGACTTTGGGTGCTAGATTTAGTCTCCTGAGTTCAACTTAAAGCCTAGGTAGGTAGCCAGCTACTATAGTTTGAACTCATTCTCTCTATGCTCCTTACTTATTTACATTGGTCACACTCATGATGGTTTAGATTAGGTATTAAAGTCCCTCTTCCAACTTAACATGGGTGGTGTTTGTTTTTCCCCCTTAAAAATACACCGTGAAATAAAAAATAGAATTCTCGAACCATTGATAAAAAATAGAAAATTCTTGACACCAACCATTAATAAAAAAAATTGAATTCTCGAACCACTGGTAGTTGCTCATCACTAAACATTTTGATTGAGTATCCCATATGCATTGAGTTTCTCCAATGCTGCAGGTGTCAACACAGAACTTTAAACTACCAAAAGACAAGGTTTGTATCTTCTGTTTTTTTGGGTAGACTTCGCTTAAACGTGCAGTCTAATTGTCATTGTTTTTTCTTGTTGATTGATAAGTAATTTGTAGTTTTGCTTGCTTATCAAACAAATTGAATAGGCATTTACATATTAGGCTTGGAGAGCTTGGATTATGAACTTCACTATAGGCTTGGATTATCAGATTTCGTGCCTGAAGTGAAAGTTGAAACTTTGGCTGTAATTCATGGAGACCTCATTCATCAAAGGTATGCGGAAGGAATACTAAAACTATTTCATTAGTTAGTAGACAATAATGGTTTGTCTTTAAATTTGTATTATTATCAACTTATCTTCAAGCTGATTGTTGTCAAATTTCTCTCATATGCTTGAACTAAAGCTTTGAGAATTAGTTTCCAAAATCAAGTTGCATGTGTATAGGCTTAAGATAATTGGTGGGTTATGTCAAATTCTACTGTGAGTGATTTTTGAAAATGAACAAAAGTGTGTGTAAAACCTTTCTAGCTTAGGAAATAGGTAAGTTAGGCACCAAAATTAAATAAGCTTCTTAGATATCATCCAAGATATCATTTCTCAAATAGGTAAGTTAGGCACCATCAGATTTGAAGGTCGTTTATGGCACCGTCTTAGATCTCTTATTCTTTCTTTCTTTTCTTGATGTTGCAATGTTTTTTGTTTGCTTAATATGATTTGGGCCACTTAATAGTTGTTAGGTGTTTTATATTCCAAAAAAAAATAGTTGTTAGGTGTTTTTTTAGGTCACTCAATAGTTGTTAGGTTTTTATTATTATCTCATATATTACCTTCTATTAAGTGCCATTTTGTGTTACACCTGTTGATGGACAAAATAAGAAGAAAGGAAAGTCATATATGTTGTCCTTTTTTTACCTTTTTTTCTATTTCTTTTGTAAATGTTTAATTGCATTTTTTCACTGGTACATAGAGGAGGAATGGATGAGATGGAGTTCGCAGAGGCTGAGAGTAATATGAATGATTTGCTATCAAAGTACCATTAGTATCAAGATGTTGTGGCAGAGGATGAGGAGGAGGATGATATGTTGGAGACCAAATTGGAATCAAATTAAAGATGTATCCTACTGAATTTTAATTTGAGTAGCCAAGTCTACCAGCTCTGGGGTGAATAAGTTCTTGTTTGATGAAATGGTTTTGGGTGTATTGATGTGCTAAATTTGATGATGTTGCATGCTTCATGAACCCATCATGACATTTTCTTTTATTATATTTGTTGTTGATTTTGATATTTTTGGAAATTCTAGCAACCTGTTGGGATTGGGAACAAATATTTCTTTTTTTGTTGCACAAAATATTCAATTGGTTGGCAATTTGTTGTTGGATGAGAATTTTATTGGATGCTAAAAATTGAAGCAATGATAAGCCTAGTTTAGCAAACCCCTGTATTTTCCTTTGATATTGTAATACAGTTTAGCTCCTATTTGTTGATTTTCAATTGTGAGTTCAGTTTCCTATCAGTTTCTTTGGGTAGTTTATTTTCAAAGTAATATTAATGACTTAGCGCAGAAAATGTGGGGCAAATGTAAATGAATGACGCAAAATGTTAACAATTTCAATTTGTAGGAGTACTTAACTGTAGAATGTCTTTGAAAATCAGGGTCAAGAATCTTAAGAAGTTCAAGAGTGATCATGTTGATCGTCCTTGGACACATGCTACAACGTTTAGGCAATAAGAGGTAAATGTTGCGATCCTTACTAACCAGAAACATGTGAAAGCACAAATGTTCTGCAATAGTGAATTGATTCTCTAGCATGTATGAAATTAAAAGAAAAATTGACTTGTATCCTTTTATTATCTTGCTTGATCAGTTTCTAGTTAGAAGTATTGTAAATATTAACATGATTTATTTGAAAATTCGAGCACCTTTAGTGTTTGGAGTTGTAGACAAGGACAACCATAATATTATCTGCCTGTATGTAACCTTCCAAATTCTTCCATTCTTCCCAGAAAGGTCAATAATAAGTTTGTGTGCGCAGTTGTCTCTTCCAAAGTACTCAAGGACCCAACTGAAAATTTCTAGATAACAAAAGGGATCAAGTTAAACATGCTCGGGCTAGAAGATTCGAGGGTGAAGCCATGATCTAGTTTGAAAATTTCTAGTACTATGGTACTATTTCTTTGACACATCATTAATTAATTAATTATTTATGGATAAGTTTTACCTCACTATTAAATTAAAGAGTGAAAGAGAGATTCCTGTTCTTGACGAAAGATAATGGTTGTGTTCTGTGCATTTGTGCTTTGGTGGTCGGAACTCCTAATTATTACATGTGTCCTGAACTTCTTTTTTTTTTAGAAATGTGTCCTGAACTTCTAGTTGATATTCATAATAGCTTCAAATATGACATTTGGTCTCTTGGTATGCATTTATGCAATCACACTTTACAAATGGGTTTTTTCTTCTGTTAAATTTTCTTTTATTATTTTTTATAATCCATAAACTTGTATTGGTTGTTAAAAATGAAGATACCGTAGGTGGCCAGCTTCCTATGTCCGAGTTTGCAGTGGGATGAAAGTAACGAAGTAGTAACTGAGGATGTTTTAAGTTCTAAACTATGTGTACTATTTTTTTTTAATAAAAGAGAGATCTTTTTAGATGAGAAAGACGTCTACTTTTTTATTTCAAAATTTCATTTTACTTGTAGGTATCAATACTATTTGCTGAATGGTACTAGATATGTGAGTCTGCACTGTGCTCTGAGATTGGCTCGCTTTAAGGCACAACGTTATAAAGATGCTACTCATCAGGTTTGATTTAGTTTGCTTTAAAATCTCTAGTTGTTTTTGGGTGAATCTTCTAGGCTAACTAAGTTGGAGCGGATGTTGTTTCTCATGGATGCACTGGAAAAGAAAATGATCAGGTATGCCTTACACCGTGATCTGGACAAACTTTGTGCCTTTGTTATTCGAGTTTGTTGCTGTATTTGAGATAAAGTACGTTATTGGTTATCTTATTTGTGAGTTGCAATTTGTTAGCTCAAAGGCTTATTTAGCAGAGATGCAAATATATATATTTCATGCAAGCTTGCGTATTTCACTGATATTAGTTAGTTGGCTCTACAACGATGATTTTCTTAAAATGAACATGCTTCCTGTTTAGGCTCTACAACGAAGGAGGTGTTTGGTTTTGTTGGTACTTTTTCGATTCTATTGAACTTGTTCCTTGTCTCGAATTAAGTATAGACCAAACAGATTTCAGATTTTTCACCCTATCAAGGTTAGAATGCAAAGTATTTCATTATTTTCTGTTTATGGCATCTCTTTGTCTCGAATTAACTTGCTTAGTTTCAGGATATTTGGGGTCTTGTTGTGAACCTGAAGTGTTGTGAGGCTGTAGTTAGTTGATTTTTTTTTTCATATAGAAGTGTGTTTCTCTTGTTTAACAGATTTAAAAATTTTTGGGTTAATCATATGTATGTTTTTATGCTATCGAAATTTCTAGAGCAACCGGTTAGAATTAGGATAGATGCTTTAGTAATGTCTCTAGGTTAAGTATAGAAACCTAGAGCATTACATATTCTCTGAAGGGGATAAATTTGATATCTTGAAGTTTGTAAGCTTTTGGAGTTTATTGGGTTTTCTAACAATTTTTCCGATACTCATCGAGATTGTTTTTTTTTTTTTTGTGTGTATTTTATTGTTAACTAAATTTGTTTTTCTTAGGTTCTTCGAGTTGTTGGACATATGTTTGTTATGTGAGTTCTTGTTTTGACGTTGTATTGAACCTAATTGCAATTTGTTTTTCTTAGGTTCTTCAAGTTTGATGTACGAGCAAGATTATGGTGACAAGAATGAATGCGGCATGTACGAGAATTTTTGTTTTTTAGCGTAGGTGTAGACTTTTAATCATAGGTGTTTAGTAATTTTGAGGTTTTTAAGTGTGTTTGTAATTTTATTTTTATATAAAACTTATATGAATAAAAATTGTATGAACAAATTTGGTTCATTGGGCCATTGGAATGAAATTTGACAAATATTTGATTTTTATACAATTTTGCACATTTAAGATTAAGATTACTTTCTTTATAGGTTGACAAATGAAGAAAATATTGTTGGTATGCCATCGGGCAACCAACAATTTTTTTTATTAAATTATGAACAAAATGATGACGGGCAATGCCTGTCATTAAAAAGGAATTTAATGACGGACATTTGGTTAGCAAAAACACTTTTAATGACGGACTTTTCATGACGGACGTCTTTTAATGACGGGCACTGCCCGTCATTAAAGATCTGATTGGTTGGAAAATACCCTTTAATGACGGACTTTTCATGACGGACGGCTTTTAATGACAGGCAATGCCCGTCATTAAAGATCTGGTTGGTTGGAAAATACCCTTTAATGATGGACTTTTGATGACGGACGACTTTTCATGACATGCATTGACCGTCATGAAAAACGTCCGTCATTGTAACTTGTTATGACGGACAGCTTTTAATGACGGGCATTGCCCGTCATTAAAAGTCGCCCGTCATAACAAGTTACGACGACACTCGTATAGACGACGGACGCCGCCCGTCATGAAAAGTCTTTAATGACGGGCAATGCCCGTCATTAAAAGTGATTTTTGTAGTAGTGTTTTTCTAAATTGATTGTATAATGGGTTTAGTGCAAGATTATTAATACAAGTTATTTGTTTATTTCAGCAATATGTCGAAAAATTTATGTACTTTGTCTTATGCCAAATTAAATGGTTTAGAACATCATACTAAGAATACACGCTTAAATACTGAACGAGTGGCAAACGGTTTGATGGTCTTAAAAGAGGAACGTCCTCAGGGAAACTGCTTAGCTTACGAGAACGTGACCAAAGGCTTACTTGTCTTGGAAATGTGTATAGTGGGGAACGATAGTTTTGCCTAGATACTTGATTCGGTGGCCACAAAACACTTTTGTTCTTCGTTTAAAGGAATGAGTTTCTGGGAACAGTTTGGAGCTGTTGAGATGACCCTCAGAATTGGAATGGGAGAGGTCGTCTCAACTATAGCAGTGGGGAGCATAAAATTATTTTTCCAAGAAAACAAGTACATATTATTAGATAATGTGTATGTGGTTCCAAAGATTAACAGAAATTTGATTTATGTGTCTTGTTTGTTCGAACAAACTTATTCCATATCTTTCTCATTAAATGTAGCTTTCATTTCCAGAAAGGGAATTAATGTTTGTTCAGCGGTACTGGAAAATAATTTATATATTTTAAGACCAATCGAGATTGATATGAAACTCCCAAGACATGAATCTAACAACCTTGCTGAAAAACAAGACCTTTAGATCTCAAATTTGAAAACCCCAAAACCGATTTGAAAATCAACCCAAGGAAAGTAAAAACCGGATTATCTTATCGATCAAATATCACAAGGCAAGAAGCCTTGTTTGAGATTTGAATCACTCCACAAGCATGATTGATCAAGTCAAGCTTGAATGATTCTCAGCATGCAACCTAAACTACATAGAATTGCAAAAAAAAACTTAGCTCTAAGCTAAAGGAAAAGCTCACAGGCTCATTTTACTACATTTCAATGTCTTATTTGTAAATACAACATACATGGCTTTTTATAGCTTCAAAATGAAACTCTAAAGTAACCTATGATCATTTCAAGAGTTGTAACATCCCAACATTATGACCATAATCAACCATTAACTAAATGTAACCTAAAACATTGATAACAAAACTTAAAAACTGAAAAATTACATGGAAACTCCCTTAAATCCGAGAATTGAAAATCCCATCAACAAACTATGTCTTGTAACCTCCCAAAGTATAAATGAAGCTTTACTTGATGTAGCTTGAAGTAGCTTGAAGTGTTGGTTTATCATTGGTGCTTGACTTGCACTAAATGAACTTGAGAGGTAGTTCAATTCATTAGATGCAACTTGAGTTCCTTCAATGCTATTTGACCTCAACTTTAACACGACATTTGACTTCATTTAATGCAACTTATGTTTGAATCCATTTTTGGTATAACACAAGACCTCTTGGTTCATATCATCCTCCCTTTCTTCAAGAGGATTCGTCCTCGAATCTTTTTGTGAGATATTGCTGCAAAAACATTTTAAGAAAACACAAAAGGACCTCACAACACTCTTTTATGTGTTCACACTCATGAAAATTTAGGTCACTCGTGTTTGCACTCATTTTCACAAATCACTCGGTATAAACTCGCATTCTCATCTCTCAAAATTGGAAGTGAAAAAGCCAAGGTAATTTGCAATTCTTGTTATCGAAAGCATATATCAAATAAATTGAACCTCTATGAAGGATTCCAAATCAAAATTATGAAATGACACAAAGAAATTGACTGAGTGTAAGATTGAAAATGAATTATATGGAGGATGGAAGACCGAATTTAAAGCCAATGGATAGACTTTAATTAAAGGAGTTACAATCTGAAACTAATGGCTGGAAAATTCAATGAGCAAAAATGTAACTATCTATATTTAATGCATATCAGCCAACTCTTGCTTAAATTGAATATGTAGCTGATATAATCAGCAAGTGAAAAGCCATATTAAAACACAATTGATGAATTTTATAGCAATACAATTCGGATCTATAAGGATTTGGAGGACAAAAATTACATGAACTAAACAAGAACACACTTTCTTGGGTATAACAATTTTCCAGAACAGATTACAAAAACGTACAATTTTCTCCCCAACTAAAGACGAATTTGAGAATATCATAGAAGACAAATTTTTAGCTTAGATCTTGATCTAAAATATCATAGAAGACAAAAGGATAAAAAGACCTACGAAAATACAAGTTTTTGTAGCTTTTAAACAGACTACGAAACAAAACATATTAAAAAAATAACCAGAAAAATAAAAACAAATTCAAGAGAAACGTGAAGGAAACATATATCCGATCTTGAGCCTAAAGCTCTAATACCAAATGTTATGAATCAAAGCAACTCTGATACCAAATGTTATGAATCAAAGTATCTTTGATACCAAAATGATAAGAAACTCCCAAGAAATGAATCTAACAACCTTGCTGAAAAACAAGACCTTTACATCTCAAATTTGAAAACCCCAAAACTGATTTGAAAATCAACCCAAGGAAAGTTAAAACCGGATTACCTTGTCGATCAAATATCCCAAGGCAAGAAGCCTTGTTTGAGATTCGAATCACTCCACAAGCATGATTGATCAAGTCAAGCTTGAATCATTCTCAGCATGCAACCTAAACTACATAGAATTGCAAAGAAACTTAGCTCTAGGCTAAAGGAAAAGCTCACAGGCTCATTTTACTACATTTCCAAGTCTTATTTGTGAATACAACATACATGGCTTTTTATAGCCTCAAAATGAAACTCTAAAGTAACCTATGGTCATTTCAAGAGTTGTAACATCCCAACATTATGACCATAATCAGCCATTAACTAAATGTAACCTAAAACATTGATAACAAAACTTAAAAACTGAAAAATTACATGGAAACTCCCTTAAATCCGAGAATTGAAAATCCCATCAACAAACTATGTCTTGTAACCTCCCAAAGTATAAATGAAGCTTTACTTGATGTAGCTTGAAGTAGCTTGAAGTGTTGGTTTATCATTGGTGCTTGACTTGCACTAAATGAACTTGAGAGGTAGTTCAATTCATTAGATGCAACTTGAGTTCCTTCAATGCTATTTGACCTCAACTTTAACGACATTTGACTTCATTTAATGCAACTTATGTTTGAATCCGTTTTTGGTATAACACAAGACCTCTTGGTTCATATCAAAGAGTATATTAGTTAATAATAAAGAAATGTTCAAAACTTCTACTACTTAAAGTAATAAAAGGCAAAAGATTTCTCATAAAGAAAATACCTATCTTTGGCACATGAGGTGAGACCATATAAAGCTCAATAGGATTGGGAGACTGGTTAAGAGTAGAATTCTAAGCGAGTTAGAAGACGACTCATTACCTCTGTGTGAGTCATGCCTTGAAGGCAAAATGACAAAACGACCTTTTACCGAAAAAGGTTATAGGACCAAAGAACCCCTAGAGCTTATACATTCAGACCTCTGTGGTCCGATGAATGTTAAAGCACAAGGAGGGTACGGATATTTCATCAGCTTCATTGATGATTATTCTAGGTATGGATATCTTTACCTAATGCATCATAAGTCTGAAGCCCTTGAAAAGTTCAAGGAGTATAAGGCAGAGGTTGAGAAATTATTAGGTAAAACGATAAAAACACTTTGATTTGATCGAGGTGAAGAATATATGGATTTAGAATTCCAAGACTATTTGATAGAACACGGAATCACATCCCAACTGTCAGCACCTGGTACACCTCAGCAAAACGGTGTATCAGAAAGGAGAAACAAAACCCTATTGGATATGGTTCGTTCCATGATGAGCTATGCTCAATTGCCTGACTCGTTTTGGGGTCATGTGGTGCATACTACTTTTTATATTTTGAACAACGTTCCATCCAAAAGTGTTTCTGAAACACCATTTAAGTTGTGGAGAGGGCGTAAAACTAGTTTACGTTACTTTAGAATCTGAGGATGTCTGGCACACGTGCTAGTGACTAACCCGAAGAACCTGGAACCCCGTTCAAAATTATGTTTATTTGTAGCCTACCCCAAGGAAACGAGAGGTGGATACTTCTTCGATCCACAAGAGAATAAGGTATTTGTATCCACAAACGCCACATTCATAGAAGAAGACCACATTAGAAATCATAAGCCTCGAAGCAAGATAGTGTTAAGTGAATTATCTAACGAAGCTACAGAAACATCAACAAGAGTTGTTGATGGCACCTCGAGTTTGTCACGTCCTTCTCAAGAGATAAGAGAGCCTCGACGTAGTGGGAGGGTTGTTAGACAGCCTGATCGCTATTTAGGTTTAGCTGAAACTCCAGTCAGCATACCTGATAACGGGGTCGATGATCCATTAACCTTTAAACAGGTGATGGATGACGTTGACAAGGATGAGTGGATTAAAGCCATGGACCTAGAAATCGGTTTTACCCAGTGGGAGGGGATTGACTATGAGGAAACCTTCTCCCCTGTTGCCATGTTGAAGTTAATCAAGATACTCTTATTCATTGCCACGTTTTATGACTATGAAATATGGCAAATGGATGTCAAGATTGCCTTTCTAAACTACAATCTTGAGGAAAGTATCTACATGTCTCAGCCAGAAGGGTTCATTACTCAAGGTATCAAATCTTATGGCTTTGAACAGAACGTTTATGAGCCTTGTGTGTATAAAAAGATTGTCAACAGTTCAATAGCTTTCTTAGTACTGTATGTGGATGATATTCTACTCATCGGGAATGATATAGGTTACGCTGTCTCAAGTAGTATAAAATGGAAATATTCCAAGTATCGTACCCAAGGGAACGGAGAAATACCTTGAAATCAATAAATAAGAAGTAATGCAAGTTGAACTCTATGTAACCACAAATAATAAGTCTATATGAATGTAAAGAATAGAATACAAATCTTGCGATGAAACTTAACAACAGAGAAAAAGAGGAATCCAAACACTAATCCTGCTTTAGAGTTGTGGTACTGCCTGCCTATGCGCTCGCAAGGCTTGCACAGACCTTAGCACTGTGAACCAAATTTGAACGGTCTGGAGTTTTTGAGGCTCCAAGTTGTCAAATAAAATTTATAATTCCACGATCACTAAACTACTTGCAGTAGTAGTGGTCGGGGTCGATCACAGGGAATGGCGGTTGGTAATTACTTCCTATTTATTTTGAGTTGGAAAGAAGTAAAAGGGGGATTTAAGGGAAATCAACATGCAAGAAACTAAAGGTAGGAATTTAATTGGCAAGAAACATAAAATAGCATAAAAACAATTTAATTGAGCAACGTCGATTAGGGAGATTCTTGGGGTAGAATGGTTTGTTTGATCATTGTATTGCTACCTATTAAAGGCTAAATTTAATTGCTTAATTGCCCAATCGATCTAATCTGAATCCATAAATGACCCTAAGCCCACCTAAGCTATCTAACCCGATCATACATCGTCCATCGAATTAGAAACTAATTGATTAACTAATTAATTTGATTAAACCATCAAACTAAACAACTAACCAATTGCCCTAAGTCTAGTGGATTGATTAGGACATTTGAAATAATTAGGCCTAAATTATTCCTAATGCTATTTTGGATCCTAAACCTATAATGTAGAGCAACAAAGTTAGAGAACTGCTCTTGGGACCCGTGCCCATGAATTAGTCTATGCACTACAAATATTAGCAAATAATAAACATAAGAGCTGCGAGTTAGGGCATCAATCTGACCTACTGTGCATGCTTATTCTACAAATTGAATCCAAAATACAATTGCAATATACATTGAAAGAAGAATACAAAACAGAATACTCACAAATTAGTCCATTCTATTGTCCAAGAATCATCTAATCGGCGTCAACGGGTTTAGACGGCGGTAAAGCCGACTAAAACCTGCGACCCAATACAACAATTATGCAAGAAATACAATGGAAATAAACTAAAAATCATACAAGAAAGAGGTCTGAAAGTAAAATACAGAGAACAATCGGAAAAGAAACCAAAAATACAACCTACTGACCTAACGACAGAATAAAAACGAGGGTATTTATAAAGAATCTAATCGTGGCGTCAAGATGCTAGGTGTAGCTTCTCGACGCCACACCGTCTGGGCCTAGGGTTCAAAATCAGGCCAATGTGTCTTCACTCTTCTTTTGGTCTTCTTTGTTGCTTGCTCGGTTTGGGACTCGAACCTTTGACTCCTTAGAACTATTCTCCAGGCTCGTCACAATCCGCACGGTCTTCTCACCTCCTCGAGATCCACGAACTTCAAGGTAGCTCGAAAATTCTCTAAATCGCCCGAATTAGCTCCAATTTGTGCGATTCGTCCCTAATACCTTCAATGCACAAATCATCTACAAAATAGACAAATAAATTGTAAAATGGACTCTAACAAACTTAGATTAACAACAAATAAATTTGACTAATTTAGTCCTATCAGAATTCAACTCTTATTTGGCCTTCTTTGAAGCACCATTCAGAGCCTAAGCCATTAAACCTATATCTCTATGGCTAATGATAACTTAGATAATTAAGCACTCAATTCAATGGTTCTATAGTTGCTACCCTATCTCTAGGTGCGACGGTGAATTACTATCTCTAGCCTCTTCTAGCTATGTTGCTTTTATGAGAACCGTTTATTGTTTAACTCTCTCGAGCCTAAACTCAACATTGTATATTAATTTAGGTGATCAGACTAAACCAATAATAAACTTTTCATTCAATAAAAGCAAACAATGCTAAGGCAGTAAAACTGTGTTTATTTAGCAAGCAGTACACACTCCTCTAGAGCATTCATAGGTTTCAATCCCAAAGGAAATTTAGTTTATTCTGATAAAAAAACTACGACGACAATAAAGAAACGATTCATTGCATGAATATGAAAATGTTCAAACATATAACATAATTACAAAATAACAGAAAACACGACTCTACTCAGCTACAATACTAAATAAAAATGTGGAGCAGCCCAACGAACTAGTAGCTCTCCAAATCTAATACAACTTACCTCTCTTGAAGACGTTGGATCCTTACACCTCCTCTCTCAAGGTCGGTGTCCGATTCGGTTTAAGCCCCAACAAATACTCTCGCACTTTGCTGGTTCCAATTCGTTGCACAGCCGCTACTCAGAGTGGTGACCACGCTTCAGTATTCTTCAGTAAACTTCTCTTCGCTTGCTACTCTCAAGCTTGAAGGTCTCCTTTTATAGCCTTAAGGCTTTGTGAACTGCCGAGGCCAGTGTGCCAATTTAGATCCGTTTTCATCTCCTAAATTGTAGGGACAACCAGCTTGATTCTAATTTTCCCGCTTGTATTTCCTTCCTTTTTTGGCATTGCCAGCTATCACCTCATCATTCTTCTGTTGCCGTTAATTAAGGGATTCCAAATCCTGCACAAATCTGATTATCTTTAGCCAAAAAACACAACATATTTGATACAAACTTACCATAAATACTAGAGTAAACAATTATGCCTTCATCCGAAGCTTTTGTCTTACTTTATTCTTAATTTATGCAATTAATCTAATAGACATGCTATTTGAAGTACAATGAACTATGTTTTTTTTAGAGAAAATAAACCTAAAACCCCGAGTGTTATCACACCCCAAACTTAGCTCATTGTGATAGGTCTAGTTTGTTATATGTTTATAATCTCCAAATTCGCTTATCTTTATTGAATTCCTTGTGAAAAATGCTTTAAGATGAGTATAATTACTGTATAGGTCCTTGGTGGAGCTTTGAAGGCAATTCGGGGCTTTAACGGGCAAAATCGGAGCGTAAAAAGACCATATTGCCCTTGGAGGCATTGACCAACGTTGAGACCCTCTCAATTCAGTGTCCAGACGCCCTACAGATGAAGAAATTGGAGCCAAAACCTGTTGCTTAGTGTCGAGACGCTACAGCCTAGCGCCTTGATGCTAGGCAAGATTTTCAGCGATATTTTCCTTGAATAAAGGAAGTGACGCTGCCCAGTTTTCCTTTTTTTGAAATTTTGGCTTGGCAATTTTCCCATATTTGGAGGCTCCCCTCAGCACCAAGTTACCACGAATTGAAGGCCAAGGAGTTCTATAAATAGAGAGCTTTGGTTTAGGTTTTAGAATCATCCCACACTACAATTTTGTAGACCTTTCCTCTTTAGTTTTCAAGCTTTCTTTCAAGTTTTCTTAGTCTAAGGGTCGGTTGATCGAGCCTCGAGCTTGGAGGTGATTTTCTATGGCCAACTAAGCTCGGATTGTTGTAATTGGGACTCGGTAAATATAAATTTTGGTATTCTTGAGACCTCATATTTTAGTTTATTGAATTATTGTTGGTTGTGTTCTAAATTTCTGTTTTAATTACAATTAAATCGATAGAATAGATTGACAGCCTATTTGCTTGACTTGGTTTAGTTGTTATGCTAAATTGGTTAGTAATAGTTTATTGTGTTAATTGTGTTGAAAGGCGTGTTATCCCAATTAGCTCAATTGCATGATAAATCTAGGAATTTAGACTTAGAATTGTATAAACCCAGGTTGTTCCTAATTAATACGAGTCTATCTAACGATCCACTTTTACTTAATACAATTAGATTCTTATTAATGAGACGTCATTGGTTAGCAATCTAATTAGGCTTTGAATTCGATGCATTGGTCAGGCTGGAAATATTAGGAGTCTTTAATCACTGGCTCTAGTGACGGTTAGACAATTTGTAAATAATTCAATTAATTAAGAGAGTCAATGATTGAATTACCAAACTTACATCCCGAGAACCGATTACATAATCTTCATGGTAATATCAACTAACCTCGCCTTTTACTTTTCTTGCATTTAATTTTCCGCATTTATTTTATGTCTTACCCTTTTTATCCATAAACCCCCCTTTTCGGTTATTTCAAAACACAAAAGAACTTAGAAATAAACCGATTGTTCCCTGTGATCGACCCCGACCACTATTGCTACAAGGTAGCTTTAGGAATCGTGGATTATAAATTTATTTGACAAGAGACCGCGACAATCTCTTTTGTCACATTGTTGGTCCTCAAGCAATTCTAAAAGTTATTTAAAATAAAGCGACAAGGAAGATTAATTCAAATGCATACATCCTTGGTCTCAAAAGATGATTCCTTTTCAGGAGAGTGGTCATACTATAAAGACTCAGTACCTTGCTTAATTCATCTAATCATGCCTAACCTACCTTTTTATATTTAGATCATCTTCAGCTAATCATTCCTCTAGGCTTTTCAACTCTTCTTCTAATCCTACAACTTAGCATAGAATCCCTTTTCTTACACACTTACACTTGCTGCCATTCCTTCATTTTTTTCATGCAAACTTACGTTTTATTTTTACCCTTCTCTTACTTCTTAGAGTTTTTTCCCAAAATCACTAGAGCCTTCGTTCAAACTCAGTAACACTTTGTGGTGAAAGAGGATGACTACGAGCACAACTCATTTTTTGGATTGCTATCGCATACTGATAACTGCCCAAAAGGTAGTTATTTAGGCCTCATTTCTATATTGATTTGTGTGTCTTTTGTGCTTAATAGGGTTGGTTTTAGATATATATTACATGTTTTAACCCATTTGGAAGAATGGAAGCTTTGGAAATCATTTTGTGCAGAATCTGTTGCTGGGCGACTTGAGGGAGCGAATTCTGTGCTGCAGCAAAACTGGGAGCAGAACTGCCACATCACAGCTCGTTAGCCAACTTCATGAACCGACTTCTGTTGAATTATTTTCGGGATAAAGGAGCAAGGAGAGCCCTACACGTGTCCATGTTGACCTAATTCAAGCCTCCTACCACCTCTATAAAAGGAGATAGCCACCCAAGTCAAAGGGATTCCAACTTTCCTTGGAAGCCGAGTAGTATAGAGAGATTGGAGATTACCAAGAACACCATCATCTGCAAGCTGATTAAGGAGATTATTATTTTCTTTATTATCTTATGATTATGGACATGTCTACTCAGATTGTAATTCGTGTTCTCATGCTTATTATGAACTAAGTAGCTTTAGGCGTTGGTTAAGGAATATGTAGTTGCCGTGCTTCATCTCTAATAATATTTATTGATTATTGCAACTTGGTTAATTGTTGTGCTTATTCTTATTTTATGCCCGCCTGGCCAGCCGGTGTGAAAACCTCTCTCTAGTTTCAGGGATGATTTAGAGAGTGTGTGGCGATTAACCACACTACGATCATTGTGTATTGGTGAACGCCAGTGACTGAGCTAGGGATAGCCAGTTGCCTAGTGCTTGATCGGTCGCACTTCATTGGGGTTGAAACACATTCCAAAAGATCCAGAGTTCCGGGAGGAATCCGCTAATAATACTGCGAGAGTTTGCATGATCAATAATATTGCTAGAGCATCTTTTAAAACAATTACTAAACCTAACCAGCGCCTGCCTCTAATCTGTCTGCCTATTTGTTTACTTGTTGTTCTGTCATTTACTTTGCTTTAGCATAATTCTTATAAAACCCAATCATTTTTATTACCTTGAAACCATTAAAAGATTCATACAAAATAGATAGAGTGGAAGCTAGTTCAGGCCTTGGATTGACAAATATTTATTACTTGCTGCAGACTGTTATACTTGCACAGGAATTCTAGAGTCTTTTCAGATCATAATTTTACTCACTCTAGGAACCCAACAAGTTTTTGGCGCCGTTGCCGGGGAACTTGAATAAGTTTTTATCTGATCTGTTTTGTGTATGTGTTTTGGTGGTTTGGTGCTAGAACTTTTTGATTGTTTCTTTTGTTTTTGCAGGCGTGAGTTTGGTGCATGAGCGATCCGCCTGGGGTGAGGTTCGAACTTGATCCAGAAATCGAGAGGACATTCAGGATAAGAAGAAGAGAGCAGCGTAGACAGCAGAATCAAATGGCTGACGTTACGCATCTACCGCAAGGTCCTGAAGGTCTAGCGAACCCCCAGCAGAATCGTGTGCTGCAGCAAAACCCGCCGCTGGAGCAAAATGAGCAGCAAAATAATCAGGCTGAGAATCCTATCTTGGTAGCGAACGATAGGACCAGAGCCATTCGAGCATATGCTTTTCCAATGTTTGATGAGTTGAATCCAGGGATTGCACGTCCTCAAATTCAAGCGGCAAATTTTGAAATGAAGCCGGTAATGTTTCAGATGTTGCAAACCGTGGGTCAATTCCATGGTTTGTCATCTGAAGACCCTCATTTACATCTTAAGTCTTTTCTAGGAGTTAGTGATTCTTTTGTAATTCAAGGTGTGCCTAGAGATGCTCTTAGATTAACTTTGTTCCCGTATTCTCTTAGGGATGGAGCGAAGGCGTGGTTAAATTCTTTTGCTCCAGGATCAATTAGGACATGGGATGAGTTAGCTGAAAAATTTTTGAGTAAATATTTCCCACCTAATAGAAATGCTAAATTAAGGAGTGAAATAGTAGGGTTTAGGCAACTTGAAAATGAGACTTTTAGTGAGGCTTGGGAGAGGTTTAAGGAGCTTTTGCGAAAGTGTCCCCACCATGGCCTACCACATTGTATTCAAATGGAAACATTTTACAATGGATTGAATGCAATAACTCAAGGTATGGTTGATGCTTCGGCTGGAGGGGCCCTTTTGGCAAAAACTTTTAACGAAGCCTATGAAATTTTAGAAAGAATATCTACTAATAGCTGTCAATGGTCGGATGTTAGAGGCACAAATAAAAAGGTTAAGAGTGTGTTAGAGGTTGATGGTGTGTCCACCATCAGGGCTGATCTTGCAATGATTGCTAACGCTCTTAAGAATGTGACAGTGATTAGTCATCAGCAGCCGCCAGTTGTGGAGCCTGCTGCAGTGGTGAACCAAGTTGCAGAGGAAGCTTGTGTCTATTGTGGAGAAAACCACAACTACGAGTTTTGCCCCAGCAATCCAGCTTCTGTGTTTTTTGTAGGTAATCAGAGGAATAACCCTTATTCTAACTTTTATAATCCAGGTTGGCGCAACCACCCCAACTTCGCGTGGGGAGGACAAGGGAGTAATGTGCAAGCACAGCAGAAAGTGAACCAGCCGGGATTTGCTAAGACACAGGTATTGCCCCAGCAAAATAAGCAGGCTTTGCCCCAGCAAAATTCAGAGAATTCTCTCGAGGCAATGATGAAAGAATTTATGGCTCGTACAGATGCCGCAATTCAAAGTAATCAAGCTTCGATGAGAGCCCTGGAATTGCAAGTGGGTCAGCTAGCCAATGAGCTGAAGGCAAGGCCTCAAGGGAAACTTCCCTCAGATACTGAACACCCTAGAAGGGAAGGTAAGGAGCAGGTAAAGGCAGTGACTCTTATGAGTGGTAAGCCCTAGAAGGAAGAAAAGAGCCTAGTAAAACCCAGGATATAGATAATAATTGTGATAGAAATGTTGTTGTTGAGAAAGATTTGGAGTCTGGTCAGGGTGCTGGAGGCAGCAATAAAGATGCTGGAGGCAGCAATAAAGATGCTGGAGCATCTGGTTCTGATCCAGATGTGGAACCACCTTATGTGCTGCCCCCACCTTATGTACCACCTCTACCTTTTCCACAAAGGCAAAAACCTAAGAATCAGGATGGTCAATTTAAAAAGTTTTTAGAGATTCTTAAGCAATTGCATATAAATATCCCTTTAGTAGAAGCTATAGAGCAAATGCCTAATTATGCTAAATTTCTTAAGGATATTTTAACTAAAAAGAAGAGGTTAGGTGAATTTGAAACTGTATCTCTTACTGAGGAATGTAGTGCTATTCTTAAGAATGGGCTACCAACCAAGGCTAAGTATCCAGGATCATTTACTATACCTGTGTCTATAGGTGGAAAAGAGTTAGGTAGAGCACTCTGTGATTTAGGTGCAAGCATTAACCTTATGCCTCTTTCGGTCTATCGAAAGTTAGGTATTGGTGAAGCTAGACCTACCACAGTTACACTCCAACTAGCTGATAGGTCTATCACATATCCAGAGGGGAAAATTGAGGATGTCTTAGTAAAAGTAGATAAATTCATATTTCCTGTTGATTTTATTATTTTAGACTATGAGGCTGACAAAGATGTCCCAATTATTCTAGGACGTCCATTTTTGGCTACTAGTAGGGCGTTAATAGATGTTCAAAAAGGAGAGTTAACAATGAGAGTCTGTAATGAGGAAGTGAAATTTAATGTGTTTAAAGCCATGAAGTATCCAGACGAGATGGGAGATTGCTCTTTCATTAGGATTCTGGAGAGCACAATTGTTGAGAGAGCAATACAGGAGTCGGCTAGCAAGCATTTGGAAGATCATGGAGAGGTTAGTGTAGAAGATTTAGAAGTTTGTCCCTTAGAAAGAAAAAATGAAAAAGAATTGTTTAGGTGTGAGGATGTTTTCGAGTCTTTAGATTTAGATCAAAGAAAGGCTCCCCCGATTAAGCCATCCCTGATTGAGGCACCTACTTTAGATTTGAAGCCCTTGCCGGATCATCTAAAGTATGTGTATCTTGGGGAAGGTGAGACGTTGCCCATTATTGTTGCATCAGATTTAATGCCGGATCATGAGGAGGCCTTAATAAAATTGCTGCAGCAATACCGCAAGGCTATTGGGTGGACATTGGCTGACATTCAGGGGATTAGCCCATCTTTTTGTATGCACAAAATCACTCTAGAGGAGGGATCCTTTAGGAGTATTGAGCAACAAAGAAGGCTTAACCCTGCAATGAAAGAAGTGGTTAAAAAGGAGGTGATTAAATGGTTGGATGCTGGCATCAGTTATCCAATTGCAGACAGTAATTGGGTAAGCCCTGTCCAATGTGTTCCTAAGAAAGGAGGTGTCACTGGGGTGAGCAATAAAGACAATGAGTTGATCCCAACTAGAACAGTAACTGGTTGGAGGGTTTGCATGGATTACAGGAGGCTTAATAAAGCCACCCGTAAGGACCACTTCCCTCTGCCATTTATTGACCAGATGTTGGATAGATTGGCTGGTCAGGCCTACTACTGTTTCTTGGATGGTTATTCTGGGTATAACCAGATTACTATTGCTCCTGAGGATCAGGAAAAAACCACTTTCACCTGCCCGTATGGGACGTTTGCTTTCAGGCGAATGCCTTTTGGCCTTTGCAATGCTCCAGCAACATTTCAACGGTGTATGTTAGCAATTTTTCTGATATGATTGAGTCCACTGTTGAGGTCTTTATGGACGATTTTTCAGTTTTTGGAGGGTCTTTTCAGAGTTGTTTAGATAATTTAGGTCAGGTGTTAAAGAGATGTGAGGATACCCATCTAGTTCTTAATTGGGAGAAATGTCACTTCATGGTGAAGGAGGGCATAGTGTTAGGTCATAGGATTTCTAGGAATGGTCTAGAAGTTGATAGAGCGAAAGTTGAGGTTATTGAGAGATTAGAACCACCGAATTCAGTGAAGGGGATTCGGAGTTTTTTAGGACATGCTGGATTTTATAGAAGGTTCATAAAGGATTTTTCCAAAATCAGTAAACCTCTTTGTAACTTATTGTGCACTGATCATGTTTTTTACTTTGATGCAGAGTGTAGGAAGGCTTTTGAGACATTGAAGGCTGCTTTAATTTCAGCACCCATTCTTTGTGCACCTAATTGGAATTTACCATTTGAGGTAATGTGCGATGCGAGTGATGCTGCAGTAGGTGCAATGCTGGGGCAAAAGCAGGGCAAATTTATCCATCCTATATATTATGCAAGCAGGATTTTAAATGAGGCACAAGTAAACTACACAACTACTGAGAAGGAGTTGTTGGCTGTTGTGTTTGCCTTTGAGAAATTCCGGTCGTACTTGGTTGGATCCAAAGTCACGGTGTTCACGGATCATGCAGCAATAAGGTATTTAATGTCAAAGAAAGATGCAAAACCTAGACTAATTCGTTGGATTTTATTATTGCAGGAGTTCGACTTGGAGATAAAGGATAAGAAGGGATCAGAGAATGTCATTGCAGATCATTTGTCTCGTCTTGATCCATCATCATCTTTGCTGGAGCAATCTGCCATTTCCGATTCTTTTCCAGATGAACAGCTTTTTGTTGTTCAGGTAAAGGTAGTCAGGGATGTCCCTTGGTATGCTGATATTGCCAACTTTTTGGTAAAGGGAGTCACTCCTATTGACATGGATTGGAGGCAGAAGAAAAAGTTTAAGCATGATGCAAAATTTTTCTATTGGGATGAGCCATTTATGTATAAGCAATGCTCTGACGGTATTATTCGTAGGTGTGTTTCAGGTGATGAAGCAAAGGAAATCCTGGAGCAATGTCACTCTTCGCCGTATGGAGGCCATTTCAGCAGACAGAGGATAGCTATGAGGATTTTGCATTGCGGATTCTTTTGGCCTACCTTGTTTAAGGATGCCCACTGGTTCTACAAGCAATGTGATGCTTGCCAAAGAAGAGGAAACTTGGGGCCTAGAGATGAAATGCCTCTTACTTACATTTTAGAAGTTGAATTATTCGATGTATGGGGTATTGATTTTATGGGGCCATTTCCCCCTTCTAATGGCAATGTTTTTATCTTATTGGCAGTAGATTACGTGTCCAAGTGGGTGGAAGCCATTGCATGCCATCAGAGTGATGCCAAGACGGTTTCAAGGTTTCTCCAATCGCACATTTTTGCGCGGTTTGGGACACCTAGAGCTCTAATAAGTGATGAGGGTACACATTTTGTTAATAATATCTTAACTAAGCTTTTAGCTAAGTATGGAATCAAGCATAGGATAGCTACCCCCTATCATCCACAGGCTAATGGTCAAGCTGAAATAAGTAATAGGGAAATTAAATCAATTCTAGAAAAAGTAGTCCATCCATCTAGAAAGGATTGGTCTTTTAGGTTGGATGAGGCTCTTTGGGCTTATAGGACAGCCTATAAGACTCCTCTAGGTATGTCTCCCTATCGGTTAGTATATGGGAAAGCTTGTCATTTACCGTTAGAGCTGGAGCATAAAACGTTTTGGGCTTTGAAAAAGTTAAATTTTGATCTGAGTCGTGCAGGAGCAATGAGAATGCTGCAGCTTAACGAATTGGAAGAATTTCGCCAATTTTCTTATGAGAATGCGAAAATATATAAAGAAAAGACTAAGTTGTGGCATGACAAGAAAATTAAGCCTAAAGAGTTTGTCAAAGGTCAAAAAGTTTTGCTTTATAATTCTAGATTAAAATTGTTTCCTGGAAAACTAAAGTCCAAATGGTCAGGTCCGTTTGTGGTGATTGAGGTTTTCCCCCATGGAGCAGTGACTTTGCAAGACGAGAAGGATGGGAGAATGTTCAAAGTGAATGGACAGCGTGTCAAACATTATTGGGGAGAGGAGTTCCAGATGAAATATCCTTCCCTAAAGTTGGTTGATGATTGAGAGAGCAAGATGTTTGCGGGAGCATTTTACAAAGCAATATTTTGAGCTCCCAGTGTTTGTTTTAATTTAATTTTTCGCTGATTTATTTTTAATTTCGAGTATTCTAGATTTAGTTCGTTTAATGATTTATTTTCTGTTGTTATTTTTAATTCCGTAGAATTTATTTTAGATTTTATCTATGTCTATTTGAATTTTATTTTGATTTTGTTATTTTCAGTTGAATTATCTTAAATTCGGGGTTATTAGATTTTAGTTTAGATTTGCAATTTAATTAGTGTAGATTTAATAAAGATTTTCCTCTAATTAATTCGGCTTTAAATAAATAAAAAAAAAGAGGGGATTAGATTTGATTTGATCGGTTAAATTTAAACTTGAATTTAAAAGATTTGATTTTCCTGCTTTGAAATTCGAATTACATATCGAGGACTCTTCAGGTTCAGAAAGTTGTTGCGGCAAAATTAGGGCTGAAGCGAATCGTCCAAATAAGAAGGGGGTTTGTTGGAGTAATTATTTTTACCGTTCGATTTTGAATTTTCTATGGGCAGGTAGATTGCATGGATGCTGCCACGTGTCATGCAGGAATGATCCAACGGTCTGGCTATTTGACAGCGCATAATTATTTACCATGGGCGTTTGAAATTCCAGATTTTACCGTTGGATGGTTTAATTTTACCGGTTGCATGTGATTTAAAGCGGTAATGTAATTAATGGAGCAAGATCTTTCTGTTAGGATTTCTTGAGCTGAAGCCTTATTTATTGGCAACCCACGAAAAGAGAGGGAGAATGAGGACGAAGAGGTACCTGTTACCCCTGTAGCACAAAAAGCGAAAACGAAAAAGAAGAAGACGCCAGAGGAGAAAGAAGCGAAAAGGAGGAGAAAGCAACAGAGGGCTGAGGAACAAGAAAAGGCAACAGAGGTTGCGACTGTTACTGCCACAGTAGAAGAAGAAAGCCCGAAACAACCAGAGGAAAATACCGAACAGAGGGTCACGGATACAGAGGAAGAACGAACAGAAGAGGTGCAAGAAGATCGGACCGAGGAAGTTTGAGAAGAACTTACAGAGGAAGTTCAAGAACAGCAAGCCGAGGATGTTCAAATGCAACAGGCAGAAGAGGTTCAGGTACCGGATAATGAGCCAGTGCAGGACGCTCAAGTAGAGGTGATCATGCCGGAGGTGCCAAAGCGTCGCCGCGTCAAGAGGAAAGCAGGTCGCGCTAGGGTTGTCCGAACTGATACTCCTTCACCTCTGACCACGGATTCTGAAAGAGAGAATGCAGAAAGAGTAGAGCGTGAAAAGAAGGAAGCTGAGGACAAGGCAAGAGAAGAAGAAGCGAAGAAAGCAGAAGAGGAGATTTTGCTCAAGTGAAGGGCGGAAAAAGGCAAAAGCGTGGCTGAAGCATCGGAAGAACCTGACGAGATTGAGGAGTCGAGATTTCCGTACAACCGCTTCGTCAATAACCTTGCTCGGGCAAAGTATGTTGAGATGCTGAGAAGGGATTTCCTGTTTGAACGAGGATTTGGTGATGATCTGCCGCGGTTCTTGAGGACTGGAATAGTGAACCTCGGCTGGAGTCAATTTTGTGCGAAGCCGGAGCCTGTTAATTCCAACATTGTTCGGGAATTTTACGCAAATCTTGACGATCAGGAAGAATTTCAGGTTATAGTTCGAGGAATGCCAGTGGACTGGAGCCCAGAAGCCATTAATGATTTGTTCAATCTCCAGGATTTTCTGCATGCGGCCTTTAATGAGATGGTGGTCGCACCATCTAACGACCAATTAAATGCGGCTGTCCGAGAGGTTGGCATTGAGGGGGCCCAGTGGAGATTGTCGAAGACCGAAAAGCGCACATTTCAGGCTGCTTATTTGAAAAGCGAGGCCAATGCATGGATGGGTTTCATCAAGCTGCGCTTAATGCTGACAACTCACGACTCAACGGTATCTCGAGACCGGGTTTTGCTTGCCTTTGCTATTCTTCGTTCCATGAGTATTGATGTGGGTAAGATCATTTCTTCTGAGATTCTTGATTGCTGGAGGAAAAAGGTGGGGAAGCTGTTTTTCCCCAACACTATAACGATGCTATGCCGAAGGGCAGGGGTGCCAGAAGATGAGGATGATGTGTTGTTAATAGACAAGGGGATAATAGACACACCGAATCTAGCTAGGCTTCAAAGGACGTAGGAAGCACGCCAAGGAGGTTTAGTGTGCGGCATCCACCAAATGCAGGAGCAATTACAGCTGCATTCCAGTAGGATGGAATTTGTTGAAAGGAAATTGCAGACTTTCTGGAGCTATGTGAAAAGGAGGGATGCCGCGTTGAGGGTAGCCTTACAGTCGAATTTTTCCAAGCCCTATCCGGCTTTACCCGTATTCCCTGACGACCTACTGAACCCCTGGATCCCACCCCCACCTGTTGAACGAGAGGAAGTTGATGAAGAGCAGGGTCAGGAAGATTGATGGATGAGATGATCTTCAGCAAGCATTTCTTTTGTTCCTATCTTTTTGTTTGCTCGCGCATGTTTGACCCTGTTTACTGTTCTGTTTGCGTGTTTCTTTTTGTTTTGAAAAAAAAAGAAAAAGGAAAAATATATCTCTGCTTATGTAATTTCTTTTCATGTTTTTAATGAAATTTCCTAGATGTTTATGTTCTATGAGCACTGAGTACTTCTGACTTAACTACTTTCTTCTGAATTTTTGAAGCTTGGACTGGCTAAGCTTAATTAGATCAAGGTATTCTGATCTCCAGAAACCTTTTGCTTGAGCATTTTCTCTGACCTGGTCGTTGCTGCGGTAAAGAAAATTCTGGAGGTAGTGTTGACTTATGTGATCCGCTTTAAGCTTAGGTCTAGTCCCGCGCTTAGTTTTAAAATTCAGATAGAAAAATTTAAGTTTGGGGGTGTCATTTAAAATTTTGATGATTCATTGGGGACAATGAATAATT
Organism: Luffa aegyptiaca; assembly: GCA_017139565.1. NCBI lineage: Eukaryota > Viridiplantae > Streptophyta > Magnoliopsida > Cucurbitales > Cucurbitaceae > Luffa > Luffa aegyptiaca. The sequence goes on from CM029404.1 coordinate 31,308,916, forward strand.
CAAGTTTGGGGGACTTTTTGCTACTCCAATTGTTTTGCTCGAGCATTCCTCTCCTTCGTTAAATAATTTGTTAGGTTATTGAGTAACCGGAGACATTTGTGATACCCACAGTTGATCTTCGCGTCAAAAGGTGACCTAGGAAATATGAAAAATTATGAAAAATTATTTGCTGGAAAAAGTGATTGTTGAAAATTTTGCTGAGAAAATTCATGGAGCAAAGGTTTTGAAGGATGAATGATAGTCCAACAGTTTTTCTGTCTCCCAGAAATTAGGTGAGCTTCATCATAACATGTTGCCATTCTGAGGGGCAAGAGATGGAATTACTAAGGATTTTTGAGCTTTATAAAGAGTATTTAGCCTAATTGGTGATGAGTTTGAGGCATGGGTATACTGCACCATAAAGTGGGTCATCCCGTGCTTAAGAGCTTATGACTGTAGGGCTGCTTTAAGTCTGAAAAACAAAAATTTAAACCCCTTGAAAATGTGTTTTGACATGTCTGATAATAGAGCTAAGCTGTGGCAAGTTCTTAGAATTGAGTTAAAAGTGGTGATTATTTGTCCATGCCGGAAGAATCATTTTGCTGCAGCAGAGCTTGGTTTTGCAGAGTGCTCAGGTAAAGGTTGAAGGTAGTGTTGGATTGTCTGGTTTGATTAAGCTGTGCTTTGTCTAATGTTCTGAATTCTTGAAGGGAAGGTTGGTTAGTATTGCTCGGGACGCGCAATAGTTCAAGTTTGGGGGTGTGATAACTGCCCAAAAGGTTGTTATTTAGGCCTCATTTCTATATTGATTTGTGTGTCTTTTGTGCTTAATAGGGTTGGTTTTAGATATATATTACATGTTTTAACCCATTTGGAAGAATGGAATCTTTGGAAATCATTTTGTGCAGAATCTGTTGCTGGGCGACTTGAGGGAGCGAATTATGTGCTGCAGGAAAACTGGGAGCAGAACTGCCACATCACAGCTCGTTAGCCAACTTCATGAACCGACTTCTGTTGAATTATTTTCGGGATAAAGGAGCAAAGAGAGCCCTACACGTGTCCATGTTGACCTAATTCAAGCCTCCTACCACCTCTATAAAAGGAGATAGCCGCCCAAGTCAAAGGGATTCCAACTTTCCTTGGAAACCGAGTAGTATAGAGAGATTGGAGATTACCAAGAACACCATCATCTGCAAGCTGATTAAGGAGATTATTATTTTCTTTATTATCTCATGATTATGGACATGTCTACTCAGATTGTAATTCGTGTTCTCATGCTTATTATGAACTAAGTAGCTTTAGGCGTTGGTTAAGGAATATGTAGTTGTCGTGCTTCATCTCTAATAATATTTATTGATTATTGCAACTTGGTTAATTGTTGTGCTTATTCTTATTTTATGCCCGCCTGGCCAGCCGGTGTGAAAACCTCTCTCTAGTTTCAGGGATGATTTAGAGAGTGTGTGGCGATTAACCACACTACGATCATTGTGTATTGGTGAACGCCAGTGACTGAGGTAGGGATAGCCAGTTGCCTAGTGCTTGATCGGTCGCACTTCATTGGGGTTGAAACAAATTCCAAAAGATCCGGAGTTCCGGGAGGAATCCGCTAATAATACTGCGAGAGTTTGCATGATCAATAATATTGCTAGAGCATCTTTTAAAACAATTACTAAACCTAACCAGCGCCTGCCTCTAATCTGTCTGCCTATTTGTTTACTTGTTGTTCTGTCATTTACTTTGCTTTAGCATAATTCTTATAAAACCCAATCATTTTTATTACCTTGAAACCATTAAAAGATTCATACAAAATAGATAGAGTGGAAGCTAGTTCAGGCCTTGGATTGACAAATATTTATTACTTGCTGCAGACTGTGTATACTTGCACAGGAATTCTAGAGTCTTTTCAGATCATAATTTTACTCACTCTAGGAACCCAACACATACTCACTTTGCTAACTAACCTTTCATGCAAAGGAAATCATGGGTGTCATGACCGCCCCTGGTTACTTGGTTACTTAACTAAGGAGGAGTATCTCTAAGTTCTTATTTTTTCTCTTTCTCCTTTTTCTTTTTTGTTCTTTCTTTTTTTTTTTTTTTTTTTTTTTGAACTCACATACAAACCCCCCCCCCCTAAACTTAAGAGGGTCAATGTCCTCATTGACATATAAAATGGAAAGCTACACTTGATAGTGATAAAGCTAAGGGGCTAAGCTCTCCTAGGTCGAAAGAGTTAAAACCTGTAGGGAGGTTCAACTTCGAATGGTTTAACTATGAAGGATAGTTTATGCAATGAAGTTGAACTACTCTCTATAATTGAGACCTAACAATATGACCAACTCTATACTCATTGATAGGACCTAAATAGTCCTATTTATTTGTTATTAATCTAGACTTGTTAGGGTGCACTTTACGCTTTATTTGTCTGTTTTGTAGATTATTTGTGCATTCAGGGCATCAGGGTCGAACTACACAAATTGGAGTTAATTCGGGCAATTTAGTGAGTTTTCGAGCTTACTTGAGGGCCATGGATCTCTAGGAGGTGAGAAGACCGTGAGGATCGTGACGAGCCCGAAGAATAGTTCCAAGGAGTCAAAGGTTCGAGGCCCGAATCGAGCAAGAAACAACGAAGAATGAAGTCGAAGCACACTGAAATTAGGCCAGGCGTCGAGATGTCGTGGCCAGCGTCTCGACGCTGGCCCGTTTCCAGCCCTAGGCCCATATGGCACGGCGTCGAGACGCCACAACAAATTTTCCTATAAATGCCTTCGTTTTTGTTCCGCCGAAAACAGAACGCTTAGGGTTTTATTTTCATTCTTTCTCTCGGTTCTCTCTGGCTTGCACTTCCAAAACTTGAGGTGTAAGTTTTCTTATTGATTTCCTTTGTATTTAGTTGTTGTTGTAGCGTTGGGTCGCGGGTTTTAGTTGGCTTAACCGCCGTCTAAACCCATTGACGCCGATTGGATGATTTTTGGGATATAGAATGTATTTCTTTGTGAGTTTCATGTTCTGATTATCTATTTAAATTCATATTGCTATTGTATTTTGGATTCAGTTTGTATTATTAGCATGCGCAGTAGGTTAGATTGACGCCCTAACTCGCAGCTCGTATGTTAATAACTTGCTAAGAAATTGATTTCCAAGTAGCTAATGGAACATTGGTTTAATAGTTAGCGCATAGACTGATTCGTGGGCACGGGTCCCAAGAGCAGACTCTGACTTTGTCGCTTGACACGATAGGTTTAGAATCCAAAATAGCGTTAGAAGTAATCTAGGCCTAATTATTTCTAATGTCCTAATCAATCCACTAGACTTAAGGCAATTGGTTGATTGTTTAATTTGATAGTCCAATTGAATTAATTATTTAACTAATTAGTGTTTAATTCGATGGACGTTGTATGATCGGGTTAGGTGGCTTAGGTGGGCTTTGGGTCATTTCTGGGTTCAGATTAGATCGATTGGGCAATTGAGCAATTAAAACTAGCCTTTAATAGGTAAAGATTCAATGATCAAAGTATATCATTCAACCCCAATAATCACTCCAATCGGTGTCGCCTAATTTGATTAATTACCTCGTCTTTTTATGATTTCCTGCAATTTAATTTCTTGCTTGTTTAAATTCTTGTATTTTAATTTCCTTGCACGCTCATTCATCCAATTATCCAATCCCTCCATTTATCCCTTTCACAACTCAAAATAAATAGGAAGTAAATAACCAACTGCCACTCCCTATGATCGACCCCGGCCACTACTACTGCAAGTAGTTTAGTGTTCGTGGAATTATAAATTTTATTTGACGACTTAGAGAGAATTCAACACCCTCCTGCGGTCCCGTCACTCATCATCAAGGATTATCAACTGAGACCGCAGATACAACATAAGAATGACTTTCCTAAACACAATTATTTCCAGCATTGGTCAAATCTAGAATTTACAGCCTTAAGAGGGTTAAAGAACAACCAAAACAAATCAGTAATAGGCCATTTCAGGCATAAAAAAATTATATGCAACCCTACTAGTTGAAGAGTAGCCTAAACAAATTATTCATTAATAAATAGTTGAACAACAGCCAAAACAGATTATGGAAATGCAACATGCAGCTGAAGAACAACCGAAACAAATTATATAACACACACAAGGTTGAAGAGCAGCCTAAACAAATTATATGATCATGCATCTCATGTTATACAACAACCCATTCACACAAAAACAACTTCCCAACCAAAAAATAATATATACTAATAATTGAAATGAGAGAAAGAGTACTCCTCTAAGTCCTGGAGGGTTCTCCTTCATCATCTGAAGGTGGGAAAAGCCTGATGTGCGTAAATGGCAGTAGAACTTCATCAATGTTTTCCACGAAGGCCACAAATATTTCACTGATGGTGTGGTCCCTATTTCGAGCATATATTAGGTATGCTCGGGCCTGCTGCATCAGGTATTCATGATTCAACCTCAGCTCGCAAAGGCTATCTACAGGAATCCGCTGTTGAGCTGAGGTTGATGACTGATCAGCGCCTTGCTGCTATGGTGGTGGCTGTTGTTGAGGGTCTGAAGTTGTCTCCTCTTGTGTTTCTTCTTTCTCTTTATGCCTTGGAGGAGATGGTTGTGGCTGCTGTTGAAGGACGATGTCAGTGAATCGCAATCCCTCACCCTCTTGCTCTTCTTGTTGCTATGTAGTGGAAGGTGTTGCCTCAGTGATGTGGAATTTTCCTTACCGCAAGCGCACGGGTCAAGTAATAATAAAGTGTTCGTAAAAACGAGTGTCGTCCTCTGGATTGGATTTTTAAGCAAATCAAGTATTGTGAATTATCTCGCTCAATTTTATTTAGGGATCAAAAAGTGATGAATGAATGGTATGAAATCTAAATCAAAGCAAGTAAAAAGGTGTGGAAATTCAATTGGGAAAAATACTTAGGGAATTGATTTCGCCGATTAGTCTAGGATTGATTTTAAAGGAGTAGGTTATTATGCACAATGAAATTATGAGCCAAAGACCCTTTAATCACAACTACCTCTCCCGAGTATAATTGATTCTCATGCAAATTAACCAACTTGATATCCCTATCTAAGTTTATTAATATGCAAGGCAATGAGATCTTTTGACCAATTCTAAAGTTAATCTAAAACTGTCACGAATTAGAAAATAAACTTTAGTCATGCAATCTTGAGTATGTCTATATCAAATCCCCTCTCCCGAGCTAGATTCAAAACATAAATCATCCAACTAATGGCCAATTAATTGAAAGCATTAAATCAAGATTACAAACATAATAAACATTGCACAACTTAAACTATAAATCAATCCATAAACTCAATCAACTACATCAATCCCTAAGCTACAAGTTTAGCTACTCATGATTTGCATTACAAGCTCAACTAAACATAATAAAGTCATAAGGTCTAGCTAAAGAAAAGGAAAGGGAAAAGAAAACTCAATGTAGGCCGAGACCGAACGTCCCCGTCACGATCCCCACGAACGATGGGTTGATTTCCGCTTTTCTCCCTCTTGTTCAGCCTCAATCCTCTGTTTTCTCCTCTGTTTTACGGCTCCCAAAGGTCCCAAAATTGAATCCCCCCAAAAACCTAGCCGAAAAGAACTATAAATACTGATTTTTCGTCGTAGCGTCGAGACGCTATCCAGACAGCGTCTCGACGCTGCCTCTAAAACACGCGCGTCTGGAATGGAAATAACGGTAGCGTCGAGACGCTATTGTCACAGCGTCTCGACGTTGGGACGCTGCCGCCTCTTCTAATTAAGGAAAACCAGCGTCGAGACCCTCCAAGATTGGCGTCTCGACGCTGATGGGCAGAATGCCCTCTCTTGGCTCCTTGTTGCTTGAACTTTCCGGTTCTTTGACATATTTTCACGTCCCGAACGCCCGATTAACTCCAATTCCACGTTTTAGCTCTAATCATCGCTTTCCTACAAAATAAACAATAAAGCACAATAAAATGGCCCAAAAATCATAAAAGACTAGCTAAATTAAATAAGTAAAAGTAGCTAGCTATGCTCGCTATCACTCAGATGTTGTAGCCACATCTGGATGTGTAGGAGGCCTAGGGGCTGCCAACTTTGGAGCCATCAGCTTCTTGATAAGCTGCATGTCCATGGTTTGCTTGGCTCCAACCATTTCATCACCCTTTTTCACCAGCAATCCTGTCCCCTTACAGAGTTTGGTGACGAGGAATGGAAAGAATAGCTTCCCCACTAATTTTCGGGCGCACACTTCTATTTCTGCCTTGATTATACGGCCCACATTGGGCTTTATGTCCTAGAACTCAAGTATTGTTATCCTTTATATATAATAAAGATGTTATTCAGTGAAATTGTTTATTTATATCTTAGAATCCAATAGAAACATCCATGGTTATAATATGAGATACTCGAAGTATATCATGAATATAGACAGAGATCAAGTTCGAGTATATAACCTAAATTGTCTATAGTAAATGGATAAGGTTGGGTACCTTATTCTGGTAACACTATGGATGCGGCCTACTTTGCGAATAAGACAAACAACGTGATCCTGGATCGTTCATGTAAAGACATACGAGTAGGGGCATCCTGTGTAAAAGATGTTTACACAAGACAGGACCGAGAAATAAGTCACTCTTACTTTATAACGTCGTTTACTGTTAAGACTGACTGTTTCATACGATGACCTAGGTAAGTCGATCTTAATCCTGAGCTTGCTATGAACTCTTGTTCGTTTAGTGTTATCCTTTGATCTGCATGGGTGAGAGTGGTCATAATGTACCGTTCAATAATCCTACCATTTTGGGGATAACACTAGATGGATGGCTGGGGACATAGTAAAGCAAGATGGAATTCACTCCTACCCTATTCAGGGATAGTAGAGAGGTTGTTCCCTTAAGTGCTGAATCCAAGGCTTGAACAAGGGGCCCCACCCTCTTATTGGTCCAAGAGGGATCTTGTTTATTGGTTGGACCATAAACAAATTGTTCATTAGAGGACCAGTGGAGTTAAGGAACTAAGATGTGTTATAGGAGTAAAACGGACATTTGACCTGTCTATAGTGATGAACGACCTGTGAAGGATTGACTTACTAATCATGGATATATCGAGTGGACGGAAATATATCTACAGTGAGGGGAGTTCAACTACTAGGCTATAGTGGAGTGTCCCGGTAGTTAACAGATGTTGGTTAGCTAGGTTAAAAGAGTTTGGCCAGTTTAACCTCGTACCGTTGGAGCCCATGATCTGTAGGTGATAAGGGTAAAAAATATACCTATTTTAGCCTTATATTTAGCTCATTTTCTTGTCAAAGTTGCATGTTTTATATCAAATTTACTATTCCCGAACTCTAAAAGTGTTAAAGTTGATGGATTAGGGAGTTGAGAGTCACATATGTCAAATTATTCTTAAAAGTACTTAAAAAGATCTATTTTAAGGCTTGTGAGTAAATAACCAGATCTCGGCGGTTCAAAAATTCTCGATTGGTTCGGTTTAAAACTCGGCCGATTCAATCCCCTTTGGTCCGGTTCAGTGATGATTAAGGCTAGGGAGGTCCGAGATTCACGGGAGCTTCACAACACATTTATTTATTATTATATGTAATAATTTAGTTAATGGCTTGCTTAGATTGCCAAAACCGGTCCATTTCAGTGTGTTTAATTATTTATGCTTTATGAATGCATGTTATAATTAATTATGAATGAGATATGCATAAGAGTATGTCATATAGATTTAAAATCTCACCATAGGAAGCATGTTTCATGCATTTAAGTATGTTATAAATAGTTATAATATAAGTATGCATGATTTAGGTTTCATGTTAGATGCATGCTAAATGATTAGTTCTCGTTAATTATAAACGATATATAATTTAAACGAAAATGAACGAGCATGCAGCATGAAACTTCCTTAGCTCAATTTTAAAGAGTTAACATCGAATAGAAAGCATGTTATAGGTTGATCTCAATTATAATCAAATTATAAATCGATATAGACGTAAAATCTATAACAAAGATAAATGCATGCTCACCTAGGTTAAAACGAACCAAATCGATCAATCTCATAGAATAGGTCGATAACTCTCCAAAAGGGAGTTATTTAGGCCTTAGTTTTATAGTGATTTGTTTGTCATTGGTGCTAAATTGGGTTGCTTTTAGATGAATATAATATGTTTTAACCCATTTGGAAGAATGGATACTTTGGAAGTTATTTTGTGTAGAATATATTGTCGAGCGACTTGAGGGAGCGAAATCTATGATCCAGCAAAGCAAGGAGCAAAACTGCCACGTCACAGCTCGTTATCCATTTTAATGAGCCGAAGTTTGTTGAGCTATTTTCGGATTTAAGAAGCTTGGGAAGCTTGCCACGTGTCCAATTTGACCTAATTAGGGCTTGCTATCACTCTATAAAAGGAGGAGTCGTCTCAAGTCAAATGCATTCCTTTCTTGGGAGGAACATTCCACTCTTGGAAAGTTCATTTCCACTTTTGGGAGTCGAATAAAGGAGGAAAGATTGGAGACTCAAGAAGACCATCAACTATGAGTTTCTTCGAGGGAATTTACTTTTTCTTGTAATTTCTTGTAGTTATGGATGCACATACTCAGATTGTAGCATGTGTTATCATGAGCTTTATGAACTAAATCTACTTAGGTGTTGGTTAGGAAGTATGTAATTACCGTGCTTTACTCTCTATGCAATATATGTTGATTTGAGCATCTTGATTAATTGTTGTGCATATTTCTATTTTGTGTCCGCTTGGCCAACCGGTATGAATACCACTTCTTAGTTTCAGGGATGATTTGAGAAGTATGTGGCATTTAATCACACTAGATCATTGTGTATTGGTGAACACCAGTGACTAAGCTAGGGATAGCCAGTTGCCTAGTGCTTGATCGGTAGCACGTCATTGGAGTTGAAACACATTCCAAAAAATCCAGCGTTCCGGGAGGATCCTGCTGATAAGACTACAAGAGAATTGTCTAGTCAATAATATTGCTAAAGCATCTTTTAAAACAATTACTGAAATCTTGACCAACGCCTGTTTCTAATCTGTCTGCTTTATTTGTTTACTTTTTGTTCTGTCATTTCAGCATTATTCCAAAATCAATCATTTTAAACACTTTTGAAACCATTAAAGAGTTATACGAAATAGATAAAGTGAGAGCTATTCAGCCCCGTGGATTCAATAAATACTTATTACTTGCTGCGGATTGTGTATGCTTGCACAGTGTTCTAGAGTCTATCTTTTTACTACATTTTTACCCACTCTGGAAACCCAACACTTGTAAAGCTAAGGTTACAAGAGAACTCACCCGATTCAATGCTGTCTAAGGTTGAAGGTATTTAAGTTGACGGTTTATGGAACACCTCCTACCTAGGTATCGGGTCGGTACTTGAGTTAGGTTAACCTAGGTTTTACGAGCGCGCACGTGAGAGATGTAAGGTTATAAAACACCTAGACATCGTAGGTTAATTATAACCTAGACTTAGGTATGTATTCAATTAGCCGGAATATGCCTAAGTAACAATTTACCCAAAATCGTTAAAATACTTAGTGGGAGAAAATATAGAATATAGTTTTTCTTACGTTCTCCTTATAAAATTCACACGATGAGATTTATGCATAGTCTCTTGTTACTTACTAACGTAACCATTCCATTCGGAAGGTGATGGCATAAATCAATATCAAGGTGAATGGAGAAAGTATTTATAGTAAGTGGGGACACTTTCACAAAAGCTCATTAAACCTTTCCCAAGCCTCACTAAAAGTTTCTTCCTCATTCTGCCTAAATCCCACTATCTCACTCCTCAACTTGGCACTCCTAGTTGGTGGAAAATACTTACTAAGAAATTTCTCTATTAACTCGTTCCACGTACTAATTGATCCTGGAGCACAAGAATTCAACCACGCCTTTGCCCCATCTCTAAGGGAATAAGGAAATAGGGTTAATCTAAGGGCATCTCTCAACACTCCCTGAATAACAAATGAATCACTAACTCCTAGAAAAGACTTAAGATGAAGATGGGGGTCCTCAGATGATAAACCATGGAATTGGCCAACCATCTCTAACATGTGAAACATGATCGGTTTCATTTCAAAGTTTGTTGCCTCAATAATTGTGCGCATTATCACTGGATTTAACTCGTCAAATATTGGGAAAGCATACGCTCTAATGGCTCTGTCCTTATCATTTGCTACAAGGATAGGATTCTTAACCTGGTTATTTTGCTGTCCATTTTGATCCAGCGGTGGATTTTGCTGCATCGCACAGTTCCTCTTTGAGATTCACTTGAATTTTTTTTTTTTTGAAAATCTAATCCGAAGGGGATCGCTCATACACCAAAGTCACACCTACAAAACAAAAAGAAACAATAAAAAATTTCACGCACCAAATCACCAAAAATACACAAAAAAAATCAATCAAATAAAAAAATTTCAAGTCCCCGGCAACGGCGCCAAAAACTTGTTGCAATTCTGAAGTGGTTAAAAATATGAGATAAATTAACTCCAGAATACTGTGCAAGTATACACAACCTAGCAGCAAGTGATAAGTATTTATCGTATCCACAGGGTCTTGAAATGCCTATCTCTATTGATTTAGTTTACCTTTTTAGTGATTTCAAATAGTTGGTTAAATTGATTGGGTTTTTAAAATGCTGAAACAAAAGAAATACGAAAAAAAAAATGATTACGACTAAAGAAAACAGAATGGAAACAGACACAGGTTAAGACTTCTGTAATTGTTTATAAAGATGCTCCAGCAATTCTTTTGATCCGTCAATCTCATGCAGTATTATCAGCGGTATCCTCCCGAAACTCCGGATTTTTTGGAATATGTTTCAACTCCAATGACGTACTACCGATCAAGCACTAGGCAACTGGCTATTCCTAACTCAGCCACTGGCGTTCACCAATACACAATGATCTAGCGTGAATTATCGCCACACAACTCCTAAATCATCCCTGAAACTAGGAGAAGCTATACATACCGGCTAGCTAGGCGGGCACATAATGAAATTAAAGAACAACAATAACTCAAGATGATCATAATCAATAGAATTTCCATATTTTATAAATATAACAATCACATAATTCTTAACCCATGCCTTCAAAGCAATTAGTTCATGATTGAAAACATAAAACACGTTACAATCTCAATAAGCACATCCATATTGCGAGATACACAAGAAATACTAATCCTTTTAGTAATTGGGGAGATGAAACGGCTGCTCCAAACCACCAAGAACATGGAATAACTTCGTCTTCTTGAGTTGAATCGCAAATGGTCTTCTTAGATCTCCATTATGCCGTCAATTCGGCCTCCAGTCGATTGATTCGGTCTCCCAATCGTGAATGAATTTATCTTTGACAGCTCCCTCCTTTTATACGATGAGGTTTAACCTAATTAGGTTAATTTGGACACGTGGAGGGCTTTCCAAGCTTCTTAGATCCGAAAATAATTCAGCTAACGCCACTTTATTAAAATGGATAACGAGTTGTTACGTGGCAGTTTTGCTCCCAGTTTTGCTGGATCATGGAAATTGCTCCCTCAAGTCGCTCAGCAATATTTTCTGCACAAAATAACTTCCAAAGCCTCCATTCTTCCAAATGGGTTAAAACACATTATATTCATCTAATATCACACCCAAATGGCACAATTAAGATATAAATCATCATAGAATAAGGTATAAATAACTCCCTTTTGGAGAGTTATCAGTAGCCCTACTGGGGCCGTTCTCTAAAATCTAAAAAATTGAGGGTCACACTTACAGGATAAACTAATATTAGCTTATCCTTGACCGAAGTAGCGATAACTAAAATTGATACAGAAATAAAGGAGTTATTTTTTGTTATAGAATTTTAGTCAAGAACGTCTTGGTTCAGTGAAGGCTATTGACTGCCCCTCGGTAGCAGTTATTCTGACTCACTGAAGTATCGTTGCAAAATAATTAATGAGATGGGTACATTATTACTTTTGCTAAACTAAAATTGGATTTATTAAATATTCGATTCACTGATAAAGGATTTTATATTATTTCAGCATGTCTAGCACACTGATAGCGAGCAAAAATGTCGCTATTTTAGTCCCAATTTATTAGGCTTTTCTGTGCTTTAATCGTGTTATTAATGAAAATATTTAATGTATTCTGTTATTTGGTCCTTAGGAGCAAAGTCGGTGATTTTGGGAGAAAAAGTGCCAAAAATGAAGCTAATGAAGCCCAAATCCAAGCTTGGATCAAAAGGGGATCCAAAGAGGCCAATCATGATGGAAAAGCCCAAAAAGAAGTGAAGAGAATGCCCTCTCTTGGCTCCTTGTTGCTTGAACTTTCCGGTTCTTTGGCATATTTTCACGTCCCGAACGCCCGATTAACTCCAATTCCACGTTTTAGCTCTAATCATCGCTTTCCTACAAAATAAACAATAAAGCACAATAAAATGGCCCAAAAATCATAAAAGACTAGCTAAATTAAATAAGTAAAAGTAGCTAGCTATGCTCGCTATCACTCAGATGTTGTAGCCACATCTGGATGTGTAGGTGGCCTAGGGGCTGCCAACTTTGGAGCCATCAGCTTCTTGATAAGCTGCATGTCCATGGTTTGCTTGGCTCCAACCATTTCATCACCCTTTTTCACCAGCAATCCTGTCCCCTTACAGAGTTTGGTGACGAGGAATGGAAAGAATAGCTTCCCCACTAATTTTCGGGCGCACACTTCTATTTCTGCCTTGATTATACGGCCCACATTGGGCTTTATGTCCTAGAACTCAAGTTTTGTTATCCTTTATATATAATAAAGATGTTATTCAGTGAATTTGTTTATTTATATCTTAGAATCCAATAGAAACATCCATGGTTATAATATGAGATACTCGAATTATATCATGAATATAGACAGGGATCAAGTTCGAGTATCTAACCTAAATTGTCTATAGTAAATGGATAAGGTTGGGTACCTTATTCTGGTAACACTATGGATGCGGCCTACTTTGCGAATAAGGAAAACGACGTGATCCTGGATCGTTCATGTAAAGACATGCGAGTAGGGGCATCCTGTGTAAAAGATATTTACACAAGACAGGACCGAGAAATAAGTCACTCTTACTTTATAACGCCGTTTACTGTTAAGACTGATTATTTCATACGATGACCTAGGTAACTCGATCTTAATCTTGAGCTTGCTATGAACTCCTGTTCGTTTAGGGTTATCCTTTGATCTGCATGGGTGAGAGTGGTCATAATATACCATTCAATAATCCTACCATTTTGGGGACAACACTAGATGGATGGCTGGGGACATAGTAAAGCAAGACGAAATTCATTCCTACCCTATTCAGGGATAGTAGAGAGGTTGTTTCCTTAAGTGCTGAATCCAAGGCTTGAACAAGGGGCCCCACCCTCTCATTGGTCCGAGAGGGATCTTGTTTATTGGTTGGACCATAAACAAATTGTTCATTAGAGGACCAGTGGACTTAAGGAACTAAGATGTGCTATAGGGGTAAAACGGGCATTTGACCTGTCTATAGTGACGAACGACCTGTGAAGGATTGACTTACTAATCATGGTTATATTGAGTGGACGGAAATATATCTACAGCGAGGGGAGTTCAACTACTAGGCTATAGTAGAGTGTCCCGGTAGTTAACGGATGTTGGTTAGCTAGGTTAAAAGAGTTTGGTCAGTTTAACCTCGTACCGTTGGAGCCCATGATTTGTAGGTCCATTAGGTCCCCTTGCTAGCTCGAGACTAACCTTTGGAACAATATGATGGATAAAATATGAATTGTTTTATGTTCATGTTAAGGGAAATAGATAAAGGTGATGGACGTTATCGATACGTCGGGTTTTATGAAAACCGGGTTTGAGTAATTTAATATTTAAATATGATTTAAATATCATGGACATGAATAGGGATTCAGGATAAGAAAATAACATTTCGGAAATGGTTGGGGATAGTGGCAAAATATTAATTTAATATTAGATATTAAATTAATAATTATTTTAAATTAATTTGGAATTAATTTAAAATTGAAAAATTGAAAATCAATTTTCCATTTTTCAGATTATTGCAAATTGAATAATTAAATAATAAAATTCAAGATAATTTTTAAATTTATTAAAATTAAAAAATGTTGAATTTTTGGAGGTGGAGTGGATGGTGACTAAACCCATGCACTCCCCTCACTTAAGCCACTTCAATCCCCACTAATTTGAGGTTAATTGTTGTCAATCTCAGGCTTCTCCTCTTCAGCTATGTTCTCTCTATATAAGGGATGGAATTTGCTGAAGAAATGAGTCTTGGGACCTAGAGAATTGCTGCCAAAACTCAAACTCACCAAACCCACCTTCTCAAGCTTGTTCTCCAAGTTTTTTCCTTTTGTCGCCACGTACCTACGACGCGGAGCGGCCGACGTCCTCAAAAAAGGGGTAAAATAACAGGAGTCGCCACCAATCTTTTTTTATGGTGTGATTGGACACCAAAATAAGATAAAACCATCATTTTAAGAAAAATAATAAAAAACGGTCTGCGAAAACCAGATTTGGGTTCGGGAGTTGTTTGTGTATGGGGAAGGTGTTAGCACCCCACAACAGCCGTTAAAAACGATGGCCAAAATTTTATCTTGAATTGAAAATAATTTGGAAGAAAAAAAAATTATTTAGGAAAAATTGATACTTTAAAATAATGTCCTATTTTACCCCTCATTACTCCAATATTTGAAGTAATGATCCCATAAAATAAGTGGAAAAATTCCATTGATTTTGCTCTCTTAGAATTTAAATTCTTCACCTCAAGAATATTAGAGAATTTTATCATTCCCTAATTCCGTCATAGGATAGCATTCCAAAAGGGAAAGATTTTTTAAAACATTTTTTTTAAAATTAAATTCATTTTTTCTTGGGATCAAAATCTCGGACTCCCAAAGATTAAGATCCCTCACCTTAAGAATTCTAGAAAATCGGACTTCCAAATATTTCTAGATTCCATCATAGGATTTTTCGTTAGGAAAAACGGCCTTAAAAATCGGTTTTAAGAAAATATTATAAAAACCTTTTGAAAATAACACTTTTTAGAGATAAAACGACTTTATAAGCTCAAAATGAGCAAAAAAATATTAGGAAATTAGAAAATAAGTTTGGAAATAAATTTAAAATAAATAAAAAGAAAAGTTTGAGAAAAGGGAATTTGAAAACATTTAACAAAAAAAGAAACATATAATATACAACATTTATATACAAGTACACTAGACAACTAATTATGAAACAAGTAAATTAACATAATAATCAACGCGATAAATAAACAACCAATAGTATATTAATTATGCTAAAATTTAAGAAAACATATTGGAATCGATCCCGGACTCCCAAAGAATCGACTCCTCACCTCGGAAAAACTAGAAAATCGGACTCCCAAATATTTCTAGATTCCGTCGTCGGATATTTTTTTAATAAAAAAGAAGTTATGGATTAAAGTTAACCAACATTAATAAACAACAAATACATATCAAATTAATAATATGGTGAATAAGAAAACAACTCATATTTAATAAGACAAACAAAAAAAAGAAATTGGGAAAAATACACTTTTGGTCCCTGAGGTTTGGGTTAAGTTACAGTTTGGTCCCTGAGTTTTCAAACTCAACAATTTAGTCCCTGAGGTTTGAGATAAGGAGCAATTTGGTCTCTCCATCCATTTTTCTGTTAATTCCTAACGGAAATCTGACGTGGATTTTGTTTTTTTATTAAAAAAATATATTTTTTTAATTTTTTGAAATAAAATAATATATTAAATTCTTTTCTATTAATTTTCTTTTTATTTTTTAATTATTTTTTCTTTTCTTTTCTTTTCTTTTCTTTTCTTTTCTTTGTCCTTTCTCCATCTTCTCCCTTTTTTCCATCTTCACAATTTTACAGTTGCCAGCCCCTTCTCCGGTCAGTTTCCGTTTTTCTTCTCTTCGTCGCCATTCCGGTCTTCTTCCCCTCCGACGAGCAGCTCCGCCCGTGGTTGTTGCGTCCCCTCTGGATTTTGCTTGTTGCATCTCTTCCGGCGAGCCCAGACCGTGGTGGTTCTTATTCCGGTCTTCTTCTTTCTCCGACGAGCAGCTCCGGCCACGGCTACCCACGACCCACGCGTCCCTCTCTCACATCTGTGCGGCTGTCGTCTTCTTCTTCTTTCTCCGGCGAGTCGTCTTCTTCTCCCAGATCTGCACTGCTGGAACGAAAAGGAAATGGAGTTTCAGATCTGTGCGGCTGCGAGTCTGAAACGGCTACGAGCGAAGATGGCTACGAGTGTGAAACGGCTACGAGCAAAGACGACTACGAGTCGTTTCGAACTGCTCTCGTGAAGAAATCAACAACGAAGGACTGGGCTTGTTCCGAATGAAATCAGCAACGAAAAACCCACTGCTCGCGCGTTCGGACGAAGGAGTTTTCTTCGTTCCGGTTTGAGTTTCAGATCCGAAACGACGAGCCCAGATATGAACTTCAACTTTTTTTAAAAAAAAATAAATAACAGAAAGAAAATAAGGAAGAAAGGAGGAGAAGGAAAAAAAAGAAAAGGAGAAGAAAGGGAAGAGAAGAGAGAAGGAGAGAAAGAAAAAAAGAAAGATAGGAAAAAAAAAATCTAGCCGGCGGCCGGCGGTGGCCACCGGCCACCGGAGTTGGAGAAGAAGATGGTTGAGAAGAAGATTAGGGAAGATGATGAATAAGAGAGAGAAGGTGATAAAAGAATTAAAAAAGAAAAGATAAAATAATAATATTTTTTTATTTTTTTATTTTTTTTAAAAAATAATTTTAAAAATAATTTTTTTTTATTAAAATAATAGTGCCACGTCAGCAACCGTTAAGATTTAACAGAAAAATAGACGGCAGGAACCAAAGTGCTACTTATCTCAAACCTCAGGGGTATTTTTGTTGAGTTTGAAAACTCAGGGACCAAACTGTAACTTAACCCAAACCTCAGGGACCAAAAGTGTATTTTTCACAAAGAAATTTTGTACAATAAGAAAAATAAATGAATTAAAATAAAACAGAATGAGAGCAGGAAATAATAATAAAAAAAAAATAAACAAACGAAATAATAATTTCAAAAAAAAACAAACAAACGAAATAAAAAAAAAGATTAAGTAAATAAAAATTAAAAAAAAAAAAAAAGAAAGAAGGAAAGAAATGGGCGGCAAAGTTGCCGCCCATTATGTGACGTGACAACACTTAAAAAAAATTGAAACTTAACTCACAAACGGGCACACACATCTGCATATATATAATAATAATAATAATAATAAATAAAAAAAAAAAAAAAAAAAAAAAAAAAAAAAAAAATTCTCTGCTTTTTTTCATTTACTCACTGACTTTCTTCTTCTTCTTTTACCTTAGATTTTTCTCTCTCAGCCACTTTTTCTTCTCATCTCATTTTTTGGTTTTTTTTTCCTTTTCTCTTCTTCTTCAATCTCTCCCACAACCATTGCATTGTTGCTATTTTTCAAGAACAAGGTCAAGCTCCTTCCTCCTAGTCTTTAACTCCTAAGATATGTTACACACAAATTTTTTTTACTTCATTTTTCTTTTTTTAATGCACACATCTTCCTTTTCTCCTTTTTTTTTAGTAAATAAAGCAACAAGAAAGAAAGAAAAAAAAAAAAAAAGATAAAGAGAGGGGAACAATATAAACAACAATGGATAAGAAAGAAAAACAAGAAGGAAGTAAGAGCTCACATCATAATAAAAATACGTAGCAAATGAAGTCAAAAACAATAATAAACGAGCTTCTAAAACCCTTACTCAACTATAGTTTTTCAGGGTGCTCGAGAAAGAAAAGAAGAGGATTGATGGAGGTTTTAGCATGAGATTAACACTAAACCGGCTTGTTGTTTGAGGTGCGGATCCTTGGGACAAAGCCCTGCCAAAGTGCAACCTCCAACTAAGCTACTTGGTTTTCATGGTGTATGCTTGGCTTGGGTGCTGTTTTTTTTTTTTTTTGTTAAAACTCACTGCACAACTCTTTTTTTTCTGTGTGGATCTCACTGTATATGGCTATATGGAGGTGTGTGTTTGTATGGATTCTGGGTGATTTTTCTCTAGGTATTTTGGTGGAATCTAGGGTTTCTTTTGTGGCTGAATGAACTCTCTCTGTATAGGTTTTTTTGGTTGAATGTGGTTGAGATTCCTCCCTAGGGTTTTTGGTTGTAGCTATGGAATGTGGCTTTCTTTAGGGTTTTTTTTGTGGCTGATTCCCCCCCTCTTCAAGCTCCAAAAGAAGGGTTTATAAAGGCTCAAACCATTTCCATTTTTAGTATATGAAATTTGGTTATCTTTTCAAATTTGAAATTCATGCCAAGAAAAGAAGTTACACCAAAAAGCACTAAACATTTTATCAACACACTCAAGATTTCAAAATTATACTCTTTTGGGTTTTTTTCTAAATTTTACTCCAACAATTTAGCAAATATGAAAATTTAAAAAAAGAAAAACTTAATGGAGATTGAATACAATCAATTAAAAATCAAACCAAATTGGCAAGCATAATTATGCATTTTAATGATTAAATTAACAAATAATTTAATAAGTCGGGCAAAAATAGGTGGCTACACCTTTCAATTTCATCACTTGAGGATCCTACAATCCGTTCCAAAGGATTGAGGATAGCAAGGAAGATCCAGTGGTGGTTCGTGATCGATTGGTGAAGAAAAACAAGAAGGAAATCCAACCAATTTCTCCATTTAAGAAAGGTTGGTAAACTGTCTCTGTTTTTCACCATATGAACAACATGCAATGTTTGATCAAATTGAGCTTCTTATGTGCCTAAGATCCAAAATTGCTTCCGTATTTTAGATATTAACACTTTCACGTTTCTGTATGAATGTCTGATTGGTGTTACCAACGGGTAACCACTTCTACTCCATTAATGCATCTTTCCCAATATGTTCTGAAAGTATTGTCTAACTGAAAGTTTTGTTTGACTGAAAGAATGATTTTGTTTCGAACATTGAAATGTTTTATTACCTGATATTTTATGTTTTGTTGTGAACGAAAAAAAATGAAATTCAAAGTACATGGACCGAAATTGTGTTTTAATTAACCTAAAAATAAATATATGCATGAGAAGAGATGAAGTTGAAAACATTATTTCAACAAAACTTGATCATTTTCAATGTCATCAAAATTCAAAACCAACATCCATTTTATTATTCCATCGTTGTACACAAAAAACTTCAAAAACCCACCATGTCCAAGCTCCTTTGTTCTTCTTTAGCCATATTCATGGCCTACATGAGTAGCAATAAAGTGATGTCATGCGGCCCCCTTAGAGTTTGAGACTTTGGAACTGCAATATAAAGATAGGAGGTTATTTGCTGCCTTTGAGAGATAGAAAATCAACTCCATTTGTTTTTCATTATTATTTTTGTTCCTTCAATTATATAAAAATATTTAAAATTATATTTCATAAAAGCACAAATATGTGATCAACTTCTTTTTCCTTTTAAATTTCTATTATTTTAATAATTTACTTTACTTTAATTATTAATGATTAATTTAAAAAGATTATAATTTTTAAACATGTAAATAATAATTTTACTACTTATAAATTAGAATTACAAATCCTGAATTGTTTATAAGTTGTTTTTAGTACTGTGTATTGTAAAAAATATGTCGAATATGGCCATGTAGGTAAATCTAAATTATATTTGTCGCTTTGTATTATATAGAAAAATTTTCATTGAAAAAATATGAAAATATGAAAACATTCAAATAAAAATTGATGTGTTATCTAACATTTAAAAATTCATGGTTATTAAAAAAGTTATATAATATTATTTATTACATATTAAAAAAACATTATTTTCTCTTATTCTAAATTACGCACGTGTTTCTTCACTAGTTTTTTTATTAAAAAAATATTTATCTTCATAAATAGAATTTAATTAATTAATATAAACGATTAGCGGGGATAACTCAAATGGGAGAGCGTCAGACTGAAGATTTTAAGGTCACGTGTTTGATCCATGTTCACCGCAACTTGGGTTTTATTATTTTAAACCAAAATATTATTATTTCATTTTTTAAAAAAAAATTATACTTCATTTTTTAAAAAAAGGAATTTATCTTCATAAATATTATTTAATTTAATTCTTTAAAATGTATAGCGGGGATAGCTCAGTTGGGAGAGCGTCAGACTGAAGATCTGAAGGTCACGTGTTCGATCCACGTTCACCGCAACTTGGGTTTTATCATTTTAAACCAAAATATTATTATTTCATTTTTTCAAAAAAAAATTATATTTCATTTTTTTAAAAAAGATATTTATCTTCATAAATTTGATTTAATTTAATTTTTTAAAATGTATTGCGGGGATAGCTCAGTTGGGACAGCGTCAGATTGAAGATCTAAAGGTCGCGTGTTCGATCCACGTTCACCGCAACCTGGGTTTTTGTCACTTTAAACCAAAATATTGTTATTTCATTTTTTTAAAAAAGATATTTATATTCATAAATAGTATTTAATTTAATCTTTTAAAATGTATAGCGGGTTAAAATGTATAGCGGGGATAGCTCAGTTGAGAGCATCAGATTGAAGATCTGAAGGTCACGTGTTTAAACCATGTTCACCGCTAGGGGTGATCACGGTTCAATTCGGTCCAGTTTTGACAGAAACCAGTGATCGAACCAAACCTTTCGATTATTGTGTGATCTAAACTGACAGAACTGGGATTTTTTCGGTTTTCACTTAAAAACCGAACCAGTCGGTTTCGGTTCTAGAGTATTCGGTTCGGTTTTTAACTGATTTTTCTTTTTTTGTTATTGTCGACAAAAGAAAAATGAAAAGGCTGAGAAGATTTGAATGGAGGCGGGGAGAAACTAAGAACAAAAATTGCGATTTCAACAGCTTGTTAGCGGCTACATTCGAAGACTGAGTCGATTTCAAAACGAAAGTTGTGCTGCATGTTGTCGGTGAGCCACTTCTTAACAGTGAAGAAGAAAGAGAGAGGGGAAAGAATGGAAGAAGAAAGAGAGAGGGGGGAGAATCGAAGAAGAAAGAGAGAGGGAGGGGAAGGAGGAGAATAATGGAAGGAGAAAGAGAGAGAGAGAGAGGGGAAGGAGAAGAATAATGCAACAGAAAGAGAGAGAAGGTGGGAAGGAGAAGAGAGAGGGAGAGGGGAAGAAGAATGTGACTGGAGAGGGTTTGAAAACAGAAAACCCTAAAAAATTGGGTTTTTCTTTCTATTGGGCTTTTAACTTGAGTGGGCTAAATAAGTGGGTAAAGCTGGTTTTTTTTTTTTTTTTTTTTGGCAACCGGATAAATGGCCATTTTAAAATAACTGTTTTGAAAAAAGGTCATTCGTGTTTACAATTTGAGAAATGACCAAAAGCTAATTTTAGTAATTTCTTTTGGCAACAAAGTGGACGAAAATACCCCCGACCCAAATTTTAATTCATAAATAAATTAAACCAAAATACACTATAAACAAGGGAGAAAATCTAGCCTTGTTACCGATTAATTCAACGAGCAAATCAATAATAGAAATTCAAACTAAAAAAATATAAATCTGGGAACTTAAGTTTAAAACAAGAGATTTAAATTCAAATCAAAGAGAAAAAATAGGAGAACTTAAATTTAAACACTGTATATTGGAAAAAAAAATAAAGAACTTACCTGTTTCAACTAGGATTCAATAAAAAATGAAGACAACTTCATGCATCTATTTTAAAATGCAAGTGACCAAATCAAATACAGAAAAAAGCAATTCACGCATCCCTTGCAAAATAGAACTTCAGGCACCCATCATTAAGATTTGCACCTAAGACATCAAATCAAAAATAAAGTATAATCTAAAAATAAGCAATAAACTCATTCTCCCATTTCAAAAAAGATAAAGAAAAGGTTCACGCATCCCATTAAGATCTCACTGTAAACTCTTGATATTCTCTCTTGGAAAACCCTCACGCATCCCATTTCAAACCCTTTCAGCTTACCATTTGGAGATAGAAACCCTTTCAGCTTCCTCGATTCTTCGATCCTTCGAGTGAAACCCTTCTTCAAAAACCCATCATTCTTCTTCAACCTTCCTCGATTCTTCGATCCTTCGTGGCAAATAAACTCATTCTCCTTCAAGCTTCTTCTCCTAACCCAAACCCCTCGACAGACTTACACTGTATCTACACGGACATCCGAGGGAACATTCAGAAGCTCGAAGAAGTTCTGTCGACATTCCAGGGTATGCATGCTTCAATCTCTTCTAAGTTTTTGGTATATATAGATATAAACTATTTTTTCCTTACAAATAAGACAACCTGGAATAGGGACCGAAGCTAGGACCCACCATTTTAATAAGAAAATGATAGACGATAAAGTAGGGAATCTCGATTATGTTTTACTGTTAGACGTATCTCTCTGAGTTTTCAAAATAACAAAAGAAAGCAAGAAAGTAGGGATCCTTTTACGATTTAAAAACTATCACACACCATTTTAAAATCTGTCACACAACATTTTAACTGATATAATCCGTTTTAATAGCAGACATGGTGAAAAAAGAAGAAAAACCACAGACAAGAACTAGTGAAAGGTTGCGATCAGCTGGGAAAATTGTAGGCAAAAAGGTGCAAACGGATTCAAATCCAATAACGATCAACAGTGAAGAAGAGGTAAAGTAGTTTTTTTGTTTTGTTTGTTTCCAATTAAAGTGAGGTATTTTTTTGGGAATGTATGTAGGACAACACGGATCAATGGAGGAGAAAACAGATAAAAAGACAAAAAAAAAAAAAATACGAGGAGAATCAGAAGCCTAAAAAGAAGAATAAACGATCCAGACATGAAAAGGTAAGGATTGGACTCTAACAACCTTGAGTTTGCCTCATGAACTACAACTATGAATCTAATAATTGCAAATTTAATGCTGAAGGGAGAAGATGAAGAAGAGCAACGTGAGGTATATGAAGTCAACAATTATAGTGTATATGAAAAAAGGTAAGGTTTGGACTTTAATAATTATTTCCTTTTGTAGGAGAAGGATCATTCGAAAATGATTGAGGATGATGAAGAAGAAAGTTCAAATAAACTTTCTGAAACTGAGAAGAGAAACTCTGGTGAAGAGAAATCAGAAATGCAAACTGTTGAAGAAACTCCTACCAAGAAACTGAAGAATGAGAGAATTCGAGCAATTTAAGGTATTCTGTTAATTACATTCTAATAATATTGGTATACAGTGTAATTGCATAATGACACGTGAAAAAAATGGATTGCAGGGAACAAAGAAGCCACGAAGTAAAAGTGACGTTGGAGGGACAACAAAAAGGAAACACACTGTCGATGAGGAGAATGAGGTAAGTAGCACATTTAGATCAATCTAAGTAGCACATTGAGAATGTTATTATTATTTGACTGATATATTAGGATATATTGTTAATGATATATTAGGATGGAGAATTCTTAATGTCGAAGTCTAAGAGGACTCAGCCTTTGAGAATCAATCTGCAGCTTAGGAATGATGTCTTAGAGAAAATAAAATCCATACTACCAGATAGGGTACAAGAAAGGTTTAGAAATAGTTGCTTTGGGAATTACCTAGACGTTGCCATAACTAACCAATCCTCCCAACTTCTATTGCATCTGATTCAGAGGCAACGTAGGCCACAGAAAAAAAATGAACTAAACTTTTTGATAGGAGGAAAGGTATGTACATTTGGACTAAGAGAATATGCCTTGATAACGGGACTAAACTGTGAGCCAATTCCAACAATTGATCCAGAACATATAAAAGGAGACCAATATACAAGAAAAACTTTTTTTGAGTTAGAGAAGTCAGTAAGTAGGAAAATCTTGAATATGACACTAAATATTAGTAAAAGTGGCACAGATGACGAAATGTTAAAGGTGTCACTTCTATATTTTTTGGAGAACTTCCTACTTGCCAAACAAGATACATTAAACATTGAGATGGACCATGTAATTATGTTGGATGATGAAGAGTTGTTTGGCTGATACCCTTGGGGGACAGTAGCTTATGAACTGCTAGTAGATTTCATGCAAAAAGCCATAAAAAGGAAAGCAGCAACTCGGATATCGATGGGGGGGGGGGGGGGGGTTCATTTTTCCAATCCTAGTTTGGGCATATGAAACAATCCCAACCCTTAGTTCAACTCAAAATTTTTATGCAAGAAGAATAACATCGCGAGCTCCAAGAATCCTGAATTGGGTTGCTGACACACAACCAAAATGGAAAGACTTAGAAAGGAAGGTGTTCGAGTCAAATGAGGTAATTTAGATAATTCTTATTCTTTAGATTTTAAGCTACATAAATTATACACTGTAAATTTGTTGCTAAATACCTTTTGCTTATTACGTGAAATAGTTGGAGGTATACCCAATGATTGCTACTGATGAGGAAATGAGAATGACCTACTTTAAACCTTTTGTTGATAAGGAGATTTAGTTTAGAAGGAAGTTGGAGGAAGAGCTATCAAAACAGAAGCTTGGCGCCAATATGATAGATTTACCTTTGAACAGATCGACACCAACTATACTTGAAAAATCCTACATAAGGGATAGACTAGACTCCATAGAGAATAACCTCAACAGAAAATTAGATCAAGTGATAGAAGCAATCAATTCTTTGGTGAATTATCTTAAAACAGAACGGATGATGAGGGATGACGATGCGAGCCATGATTTATACAAGGTACACTGTATTTGTGATCGATTGTATTTGTAATATACTGTATTTGTGATATATCTGAATATGAATGCATATGATTTTTAAAAATTAAACAGGAAGCAACCGAGTTTGAAAAGGAGCTGGAAGAGTTGGAGGAAGAACAAAAAGAGCTGGAACATGAGAAAGAGATTTTTGAAAATGCAGACGACTCAAAGATCAAAGGCAAAAGGGATGATAATGAAGATGAGGACCCTTCAGGCCAAACACAACAAAAATCTTTGCTAGGTGACTCTGTTATCTCCCTCTTACAGACTAAACGAGGAGAAGAAAAAGACCAAGGGAAAAATGATCAAAATGAAGGGAAAAATATAGATGTCAAGGTAAGAAATGTTTAAACTCCATATATTTCTATATATACATTGTATTACTGGGTCTTATGGTAAATGAAGCAGGAAAAGGATACTACTGAGGATGCAGACGAGGTGATAAATGATGTAATACGTTCAATCGATGAGGACGCTGTTTATGAGGACTTCATGAAAACCATAAAGGGAAAACGTGTTGCAATTGTATGATAATAATATCTAAATAGTTAAAAGATTTGTTGTCTTGTTTTTAATTGTTCATAACTAACAATAATCTATTGTAATAGGATGAACCTGACATATGTATGGGAGTAGGAACATTGATAAACAGAGGACCAGTTGCAAAAAGAGCAAGAAAACTGACATTCGAAGCTGAACCAAAGGTAGAAATAGATTACAACTTTGACTGTCTTAATGTTATCTTATGTGATGTCTCCTACTGATTTTATTGTAATAGGATAAGGGACAAACAAGTTCTAAAAAGAAACACTTCATTCCACCACGACATGAATTGGGAAGACCAAGGAAGTTATTTATAGGAAAGAGTCCTGAGGTAAGTGAAATTTGTATATTAATTATAAATAGTTACACGCAAAATAGAAAAAATAATGTACAATTAACGACGTTTCCAGGTGAAGAGAGCAAAGGATGCATTGAGTCTAAACAAAACCTATGATGAAAGGAAGACATCAGTACTAAGAGAGGTATATTTACAGTATATTTTTTAATGTTAATGGACATTGAATTATATTTATTGTGTATTTACACATATTTCTTTTATTAGATAAATCAAAATATAAAACAAGAGGAGCGACCAAAGGAATATAAAAATGTCAAACAAAGGACATTGAAGGCAACAGGAGCTTATATAGATGCATTGACTGGAGCGTGGGAAGCATCGCCGAAACCTCCATTGGTTATATACGAGCCATCTTTTAATCTCAATCTCACCCAACCAACACAAGAATAACTGCCTTTTGGATTTGTAACGACCCGACTTCTTAATAAGCCTTAAAGGGACCGTTACGACAATGCATGCTTTGGAGGCCTCTTTAAATAAAAATATTTCGAAATATAAACTCTAATTTAAGTAAAAACTTTAAAACAAAACTTTTATTCGGGATCCCTAATTTCAAAGGCTTTAAATATGCTAAAATAATTTCTAAAAGATAAATGTACAAGGCCTCTAGAAATTTTATTAAAACAAATTTACAATTCAAACAAAGTAAAACAATGTTCTTAACGCGGAAGAAAATATAATATGAACTCGGGTCTTCCCATGGCTGTCTATCGGATTCTCATCAATCGCCTTTCATCTGCCCTTGCCTTTACCTGAAAAAAATATTTTTGAAAAGAATGAGTATTTTAAATACTCAGTAAGTGACCCTACTATTGAGGTTGGGTCACGCTTTAAAAACATTTTTAAAAGTCAACAACGAATATAATTTTTGTTTTAAAGTTTTTAATTAAATTAGAGTTTATATTTCGAAATATTTTTATTTATAGAGGCCTCCAAAGTATGCATTGTCGTAACGGTTCCTTTAAGGCTTATTAAGAAGTCGGGTCGTTACAGGATTTGTCTAGGAATAGATGCACTTTGCTTATGTAAGACTTAATCTTTGTTTTGCTTTTTGAATACCTGAACTTTGTTTATGTAATAGTTTAGACTACTTAACCTTGAAAGATTGATTTTTAGATACTCAACTTTGAAAACTTGGCTTTTTTTATCCGGATCTACATTTATGTTTTGACTTCCTGGAATGACAATATATATTTGTTTGATAAGGTTTCACAGTTACATTCTGACTTGTTGGAATGACAATGCATTTGTTGGTATGAAAATGCAATGTATATTCGTTGGAGTACAATGTAGTTTAATGTTTGCTCTTACTTAATTTTGAAAGATCCCATAAAATTTTGATGCTTGTTGGTATTTCCAAGAGGTCCTTACTCATTACTGGAGATTTAGAATGTCAGAAACGTGCCTCTATTTGTACTAAATATTTTGGGGTGATTCGCATTGCTATAATTGTCATTAACTTAGAAATGCATAGATCTTGTTAGATGGAAGACAAAGTATATTGTATTTGTTATATGATTAACATTCCAACCATTGATTCAACACCAAATTCCAAAATATTACAAAAAAACGTGCAAGTATAAAACGACCCCAACTTCTATTTGGAAGCAGTAAAAATACTATGTAAATGCAACGAAAGCAATGAGAAAATAACTAACTTACAAATAAGAAAATAACAAGATGTTCAAAATATTAACATAGTCCTAAAAGAAGACGATTAAATGTTGACATATAAAGATATAGCGTTCCCATTCTCAATTTGATAGAGGATTCTTGCAAGATCTATGATTGTATCCAACTTGACGACACCGACCACACTTTACTCTAGATCTTCTTTCAATTCGAGATTGCATTCTCTTCTTCTTCGGCCTACCAGCTTGACGCTTGACGTTAGGAGGATGGATAATGCATTCGTCTCCAGATGGAGGATGGGCAAATTGATGGATCATACCAATTGGACAAACATCTACACTTTATAACTAATTCAAATTTGAAAGATGGTAAAACTTGTCTACATACAGGTGTAGTTCAAGGTTCTTGCTACATAAACAAGACATGCATGACTACATGGAATCATATCCAAATCCCATTGCCTACAAGTACATGTTCAATTGAGAATGTCGACATCAAATTGTTTATTGCGATCATGAACCTCAAATTGATACTGATTAACGTGATATAGCTACAAAAAATAAAAACATTTATTAGTAACACAAAAAATGATATGGAATATATATAGTTAATAAACCATAAACTCACATCCATTGTTCGACTATCTTTCAGAATGTCCCTGAGAACTTTTTCAACCGATGGAGAAAGGTGTGTTCATTGAAAGGAAGAGAAACATCGACGGTCATAAAACCATGTTTGCAACAATCTCTGTATTGACTCAAGGAAAGGAATAATAGGTAACTCACGTTCATCCATCAGCCGAGAATTCAAGCTTTCAGATATATTAGTAATCATCATTGAATATCTTTTTCGAACAAAAAATGCCCTTGCCCATTTAGAACGACCAATCTCTTCTAACTCTGGCCTAATTGAAGGAACTATAGACTCTAACTATCTCATGTAATACTCATACTCAATAACCGTGTAAGCCTTTGCACACTTCATGAAGATTTTATCAATTGGTTTGGACTTGTGTTTAAGTTTCAAATTTTTAAACAAGTGAAATGCACATATCCCATGTTCTGCAGAGCCATAAACATCAAACACACACCTTTCGGAATGCTACTATGCCTGTCAGATATAATAACTAGTTGATCCGGTTCCCCAAGAGCAGATTTAAGATTACGAAAGAACCAATTATATGAAGCATCATTTTCTGAATCTACTACAGAAAATGTCAACTAAACAATTTGAGAATTCTCATCCAATGTACAGGCAGAAATTAGAGGCAGAAATTAGAGTGCCAGCAAATTTTCTTTTTAAAAATGTACCATCAACTGATATGGCAGGAAAGCAGTATTTCCACGCATGAATGGAGGCAGAGAGTGACATGAAGAAGTATTTGAACCTTCCATCATCATCAAGTTCATATGCTGTATATGTTCCTAAAGAAAATACAATGGCATAAGTGAGAATGTGAACAACAAATACATTGTATATATTTTAGTACAAGCCTAATATTTAATAATTAAAATCACGCACCTGGTTTCTTTTCGATCAATGAGGCAGAAAATGTGGGGATAAGGGCATACGACTCTTCAGCAAACCCCCTAATAGATTTCAAGGCAAGATCACGAGCCCTCCAAGTTTTATCATAACTGATGTTAACTTCATGCTTCTTTCTCATATAAAGGATAATGTCACGAGGACGACACTTTGTCTTGTCATTTGAGTTAATCATGGACTTAACAATCTCACATACAATGAAAGAAGTGGCATGCCTATGGTCATTTTTTACCACATCAAGACAACATGAATGTTTGTCAACAAATTTTCGAACGACCCAAAGTTCATCATTATGAAAGCGGGAACATCTAACATACCAATCGCAAAATGGTTCCTTGCACCTAACCACTATTTGTTTACTATTTGACTTCACAGTCCTAAATTGAAAACTATGTTTTAGAGCAAATAGATATAGGTCTTTCTTCACATCAAACTTTGATTGGAACACATATTTCTCTTCCAAAGGTAAGTTTACTGCGAAGGAATCAATGTCACTGGAACCAATGAACTTAAGTTTGTGTTTTTTCTGGGAGAGAATGAGAGACGTATCAGGATTTTGTTGCATACACGCTGTATTTGCAGTCTCAGAATGGACAAAATCCATTACGATACTAAATTCATTGGTGGTGCTGTTGGATATAGAAAATAAGAGTCATGCAACTTCTCTATCCTCACAAAGCCTAAACACTGTGGGTTTACCAGAAATATTGATGTGTACAAAGAGAGACGGTTAATTTTTCCATTATTTTGAGATGAAAGCTTACTGTTTATGCAATTGATGACCTGTTCAAATGAATAATTTAAATCCACACACACTGTTGACACCTTGAATCCAGTGTATTGATTGCAACTATCTCACACCCCATCGTACCATAAAGAAAGGAGAATAGAAGACATCTAGTTTTGAAAAGAAATAGCAGAATTACATTAACGAACAAAAAAACAATGTGATTTTTAAAAAGTGAATACACTCTTGCAAACCATACCTATGGTCGTCCTACGGTGTTCGATCAACCTTGTTTGGAGAGATGATGAAGAGAGAGAATTGATGCTGTAAAAATCTTCTGGAAAACCAAAAAACGTATATTTTTCGAAGAAACGATGAAGAGGGAGAACTTACACTGTGAAAATCTTCTGGAAAACAGATTGCAGATGGAAGGGAGAGAGAATTGATCTTGTAACTACTAGTTCCTTGATTCATGGAATTGGAGGTTACAGTTTTTTTTTTTTAAAAAAAAAAATAATCAAATACGGGTGCACAAATATAGGAGAGACGTGGGGGATGACTCAAGGGTAAAAATGGTAGTTTGAATCGCACGAAAATAAGTTAAAAAATCCGGTTTGGCCATTTTTCATTAAAAAATCCGGTTTGGCCATTTTTCAAAAGTACCCTGTAATTTTTTGCCATTTCTAAGGATTTCCCTTTTTTTAATACATGTCGATCATTTTGAAATTTACGGTTTATAGGATCCATATATATCGTTTTGTCTCTTGTAGACTAAGGGTGTGTTTGGTTTAACTTTTCAAGTGTTTAATTTTGAAAATAAATCATTTTGAAAAAATTTTAGTGTTTGGCAACCACTAAAAATGACTTATTAAAAAATGAGATTGATAAATAAACTATTTTGAGAGAAACACTTAAAACCTCCTTTTTAAAAGGACTTGTGTATAAAAACATTTGTAAGGAAAAGGAACCAAACATATGAGTGTTTAAATTCTAAACAATTTTTATACAAAATGTTTTTTAAAAAATGCATTCTTGAAAAACATTTAAATTAAAATGTATTCCAAACGGACCTAATTGTAAATATGTGTATATACCTAGGGTATAAACGGAAAGAAAAGATATTCACGCTATTCTCCTAATAAACCGACAACCATACTATCGAATGTCAAAACTTTTTAGCCATTTTTCATTTCCGCTATTTATTTATAACTACCGATCACAATTTTCCAACAATATATTGGTAGGCTACCCTTTGGAACAAATTTGATTCAACACTTTCATTTTAAAGTTTGTGGTCTTTTATGGGAATCTCCAATAATGAGAATAGTAACTTTTATTGATCCTATTATTTTAGGTTTTTAGAGGCCACCATGTTTTCACGAGATAGCCTACCATTAAAAATGTTTAATATACATTGCCACAAACTAAAATAATAATAATAATAATATCTCAACCCACAAAGATGGATGATTTTCATGTTTACTCAATTTTAGAACTTAGTTTATCTCCCTTTTCTGTAAAAAGATAAAAAGGTTAAAAAAAAAAAAAAAAAATCTCTAATCAATTTGTTTGTCTAAGAACATGGGCTTAGAAACCTCTCCCTTTAATCGTTTCAGCTTTGCAATATCCATGTTACATCGTTTTCATTACCTAACACTAAAATGAAGTGGTATGTCAAAATCGACTAGTTTGTCATAATTAGACAAGAAGAAATGTTTTGCTGTAATCTAATTTAAAATTACACAGGATTTAGAAACGCTAAAATTATAGTTATTCTATCTCATTTATCAATTTTGTCTCTAATTTTTAACAATTTTATTTCATTATTTGTACAAATTGATCACAATATATATAATAAATTTCAATTTTTAAAAATTTTCACCATCTTCCTTTTATAGTATTTGATTTGATTACCTAAGACTTGATTGGAAAAAACTAATATACAAAGGACTAAATAGAAACTTGTTAAAAATTAGGGATAAAATTGAAAATTCACATATATCAATGATGTTATTGTATAAGCCAAACCAAAATAGTTAGGGCTGAATGCTTTCTTCGAGGGAGGCTACTCATTCTTGTAAGTTAAATATATTAGACAAATCATTGTCTTTAATATTGTCATTATTCCTACCCTCATTATTGTCCAAGATTGTAAATAATTGTAGCCTTTGTTATAGGCAATTTTGGACCACCCCGATGTACGAGGAGCTGACGAGGACAACCGGGGAAAAATCAGGCTGGGAGATGGACCCAGGAAGCGAAACCGACAAGTGGGACGGGCCAAGACCGAAGGGGCTGGGTTTTTGGCCCGACCCCCTGCTCGGCCTCGACCCAAGGCCCGCTCGCGCAGCCCGAGCCCGTCCGACTTCGTTTGGTCCCTTCCGCCTCTGGCCGCCCCGGTTCGCCTGGTTTGTCCCAAAACGCCTCCGAATTCCTAAAAACCCTAGGAGGATGAGCAGGTATTTATACCCCTCTTCGCCACTGAAGAAGGGGACCCGAACTCTCGACTCTCTCCTCTTACTCTCTTACTCTCTTACTCTCTTACTCTCTTACTTTCTAGCTCTCCCTTCCGTTTTTTGACTTAAGCATCGGAGGCGGTGTGGCTAGCACCACACCGATGTGCAGGTTTTCAGTTTTGCAGGCCACGTCTTCCCCCGCTCTCAAACAAATTCACTGTCGATTATCACGTGGAGCGAAGGTAATTTACCTAGCGAAATTTGATCATCAACAGCCTTGATTTTAGTAATTTGTAAATTGTTGGGTATAAAGTCTATGATCATCAATGAAAAATACATTAAGAGATTATACATTCATATATATCAAACAATTGTTTTTCTTTTTTTTTTCCTATAATATATATTTATTTAAATACATTGTGGTTTCCAAACATTTCATGATGAGAATAATCATTTTTACCATATAATTAATTTCTATAATTAATTAAAAAAAACGTTTATTCACAAGACGTTTATAAACAATGTATGACATTAATATAACCGATGCAAACTTTTCATTCACTAAAATCTCCTATCTTTAAGTCAAGCGAAAATACTTCAACATACATCCACTACAAACCATTAAAAAGCATAAAATTGGACCTACAAATATATTCATTCTGATCTCAAAATTAAGAACTCCTAAATGATATCAAAATTTCTTAAAATTTCAACAAGCTAAGTATATATACTCAAGAAAGAAAATTAACAAAGATCTAGCTACAAGATAAAAAGGAGAGAGAGAGAGAGAGAGAGAGAGAGAGAGAGAGAAACAAAACCAAAAAGTAAAAAGAAAAAGAGGAAAGTTGAAATGATATAGCAAATAAGGAAGTAGCTAGCACAAGAGAGGAAAACATTAGAAGAAAAAAAATTATATGGGAAAATAAATAAAAAAATAATTAATTAGAGAAGGCATTAATTAATCCCTCCTTCTTCCATAGTGAAGGAGCATTAGGTGAGGTGTGGTTGAGGAGTCAGGAAGCAAAGTGAAGAGTGAGTCTGATGAAGAAGAAGAAGAAGTTGTCCAAATGCTATCTCTTACATGTTGCAATGTCCAAAATGGAAGCACCTCTTGCCCTCTACATCTTATCTCTATCTGCTTTGCAATCAACACACATACAAATAAAAAACCATTCATTTTTCATCACTAATTTTAATAACTTTAAAGACTGAATTTGTCATTTATAAAAATTCAAGAAGGGACTGTTTTAACCAAAAATTATTTTGAAACAACAGACAAGGTGAAAATATATAATACCATATTATCATATTAACATCCACTTATAATTGTCTTCATGTTTAATAATGCACAAAATTTCATTTCAAATTCAAAAAAAATAAAATATTTAAGGAATGTACATAAGAATTAAAGAAACATATATTTTCATTAGGTTAGAAAGCAACCAATGTCAGAAGCCAAACCCAAGTAATTTGTAAATTTTTTTTAGTTAACCTAATGATTTGAACTTCTAATCTTTGAATTGAGAATATAACTAGTTGAGTTACACTAAAGTTGACAGACATAGTTCACTTTTTAAAGACCGAATGTTCTATACTCGACCCTATATGGAATAAAAGTGCCCAAAACTCCCAAATGGAAAATTTCCTTCCTAATATTGAAGTCATGCTTTGTCATTTGCTTACATGTTTTTCCATTCTAGACAGCTCTCTCTCATCCATAATCTCTGTCTAAAGAAAGAATCCTAATTAAAAAGAATTTTTTATTAAAAAAAAAAAAAAAAAAATCTAAGGTTAGTGTAGAAACACAACAATTTCTCTCTCTCTAAAAATAGTGATAGGGACCATGTCAAAAAGATAATATAAGGGTCCATATCTCTCTCTACATATATATAGTGGGAGAGATAATTAGAACTCATCATCTCTCTTTTTTCTCTTTGTAGAGATTCCTAAAATCTTCCTAAAAGATAAATTTGACATGACTGTTGAATAATTAAGTAAAGTAGTTTAAAAACCTTTTTTCGTTTTCATAGTAAAATGTATTCTTAAAAAATTCTAAAAATATTTAGAGTGTGTTTGGAATGACTACTTTTATAAGTAGTGTTTTTAGAGTAAAACACCTTTTATTTAACCACGTTTTAAGAAGTTAAAAACACTAATCAAATGTTCTCTCCTAAAAATAGGTTTCAGGTACATTTTTAGTGTTTTGAAAAGTATTTTATATCATGTAACCATACATCATCTTAAAAATAATCAAAATTTTTAAAACACTTTAGAGTACTTTATAAGGTACTTTAAGATGATTTATAGAAGGGTGAAAAGGGATCCTTTTAGTCCATAAAAATTTTTTTTTATATATACTTTTAATGTGGATTGAGCTCCATAATCTAAAATAATTTTAGGTTAAATTAAAAATTTGATCCCTATGATCTGATTTTAAAGGTTAGAATTTGGTCCATATGAATTGAGTACGTGGTAGTTGGCCTCTAACTAGGGTCTAAATTCTAACTTTCTTAAAAGAAATTCTAGAAACACATCACTTTAAGCCACATCTAGAATAAGCACACAATTATCTTAGATGCTTTAATGGTCATTTCTTTCATTGAGTGAACAGTGCAGCCTATAGATTAAGTCAACTGTAATCCACTAGTAAAAATAGTTAACAGAAGGAAGAATTAAGAATCATTATGCCTAAGAATCAACAACAAGAACAACATATGCACTTAATTAGTACTTCCCAAACTACAATATTTACACCAAAAAAAAGTCTTTTCAAACCTACAAAATATACCATTCTCATATTTTCAAACCTAAAGCCACCAAAAAAAAAAAAAAAATTATTAATAAAAAAAAAGGTTAATGGTGAGAAAAATATGATAAGTGTTCATATAATCCTTCTGTTAATTGATTAAGAAAAGATGGGAGAAAAATAAAATAAAAGAAAAAGAGAAAAGAAAGAAAGAGAAAAAAAATATAAGTAGTGGAAAAGATTGAAAGGATAGGGTGGCCAATATCCTCCCCACGATCTCAGAAGAACTGGGGAAAGATTAATCATTATGGGACCCAAACAAGACTTTGCTCCTAAGCCAAATCTCATCATAACCATCACCCCTCTAACTTTATTATTATTACAATTAAATTAATTAAGCTAAACTTAACATTAATCAAATCCATAATGCACGGCGATGAATAAGCAATGTATGTACCAAAAGAAAACACAAAACCTTATTATAAGTAATTAAAAGATATATATTTGATCTCATGCACTTCTCCTCCACGTTACTAGAGGAAGTCCTATTTTATTAAGGTCAACATACATTGTTTATTTTTATTATATAGTTTTTATTTACCTAGCCGCCCTATGTTCTTAGTTTCATAATATTTCTAAAAACTTATTATTTGTTTCTCTTTCTCTCTCTCTCCAATCATTGTCAAAGGCTCTTATCTGTCCTTTCATGCTTAATTTTTTGCCCTTTTTCAACAACTTGGAATGATTCTGCTCTACATTATCCCCTTCTTCATCCTCATGCACAAAATAACAATTCTGATTTTCTTTTTTTCACGACGTCAAATTTTGAAAAAAAAAAAAAAAAAAAAAGAATATGTGGGGTTTTGATTAAATCAAAGGTTGTTACTTTTAGTTGTCTCTCATTTTTTTTTTCTTTTTTTTGATAACAAACCAGCAGGATTACAAAGCAATTTTTTTTCATTTTAATTTTTTTTTGTAATTTTTATTTTTAAATTTTGGAATCTTTAATTTTTTATGAATTAAATTTAGAATCTAATATTTAAATTTTAGTCTTTTTTTTCTTTTTAATTTATTTTGAAAATAATATATATTTTTTAAAATAGGGACAAAAATAGAATATACTTTTACTCAGACAATGATGGATCATCTCTTTTAGAGATGATTTTATAAGTAAATAGTCTTTTTCTATTATTATTATTATTATTATTATTATTTTGGTTGCAGAGGAGTAATTATTACAAAAGATGAAAAATCTCATGACTCAAGATTAAAGCACTCTGACAAACAAAATAAATGAAAGTTTCAAACTTTAGAGTATAAATACCATAAAACGAAAACATAATAGAACAAGATAAAATAATTGATGAGAGGCTATTTTACAAAAAAATAATAATAAATTTACCAAAAACCATCTCTAGAGAGAAAAAAAAAAGTACTCTAATTTTAAAATTATTTTGAACTCAACCCCTTTTAAGCTTGTTTAAAAAGTCACTCTAAATATGTAAAAATGATATAAAATCTGACCTTACGTGGTCGAAAATTGTTCCGAAACACAACATTTTGTGTCTATAACAAAAGTGGTACTCCATACTTAGGGATATAAATGACAAATGATGTTAGAGAGGACTAAAAAAGAAATTTAATAAGAATTCAAAATTTATAAGACTAAAATAATTATTAAAAAAAAAAAAACTTTTATGAATTGGAATGATAAAGAAGATTGAAGTGTTGTAATGTGTGGTTGGTGGTATGGTCATGTAAACATCAAAAGTGCAGCACTTAAAAGAAAAGAGTTTTTATTTTTTTAAAAAAGAGTTTTAATGAGGCATTTGAAGCGCAATCAATGGCCCTACCCCCAACATAATGTCATGTTTGGAAAAACAAAAATCACTTAGATATTAAAAAGAAAAAAGAAAAAAAGAAAATCAAAATCCTTAAGAATTCCCTAAGCTGACCTAATTCACTCGAAAGCATGACGATACGAAGTTCATATATTTTAATGGCAAAAGAATTTAATTTCTCGGGTCCACGTGTCGCTTTCTTGATTTAACACATCATTTTTTCTATGCACAATATAATCAATTGATTTTTTTTCCTTCACTTTTTTGTATGTTAGTGGGTCTCCAAAAGAGTGCATGCTAAGCCAATACTACTTTTTCCCCATTCATATACTCAAACACATAAAAGCATCAAAGTCAATATGAAACTCTAATGCATGACTTTAAAACACACAAAAAAGAAAAAAAATAATAAAGTTCAAATATACATATATTGCATGCATGCATCATATATATGTGTGTATACACACACTACTCATATAAACTCAAAAAAAGTTCAAATTTTTTAACTCAAAAAATAATAATAAAAGCTTTTAAGAAATTTTTATGTTTTTTAATCAATTTAAAATATTATATATATTGATACAAAGTATTGTTAATATGTGGATAAAAATAGATCAAATCTAAAAAGAAAGTATATGAACCTGTATTTTATGTGAAGCTCCCACGTACTAAATAATGTAAGGAATGGAACAAAATGAAGGAATCATTTTTTAGTGTTTAGTATTGGGGTTGACTTGAAATGGTAAATTATTTGATAAATAGGCATGGTATAAGATGGAATATTATTGATTCATTTGCCCTAGAAAATTATCTAATACTTTATTGACATTTAACATCCACTTTTTCTATTATGATTGTCATTTATTTCTAGATATACTATTACTTTCATCATTGTTACAAAAAAAAAAAAAATAATAATAAATAAATAAATAAATCTCAATATTTAAAGTCAGGTTTACCTAATATTTATTTGAACAAAATTTCATTACTTAAACACTAGTTATTGATCATTATCCTTTTAACCATATAACTTGCAAGATAAGGGTTTAAATTTATATGTAATTTATCATAAGGTCTTCTCTTAATTTGGAAAGAGTTGTTTTAATGCATGTGAATTAAAAAAATAATTTCACTTTCAACAACTCTTCTGCTTTTCTAATTCTATAATTTTAATTACTGAAAATAGTAAAAGTAATCAATAAGCTGAAAATATTTATAATCTTTATTGTATAATAAGATGAAAATTAATTAGCAATTTTGATTTCTTGAAACTCTATCTCCAATAAGTAAAATATTGTTTGCAGCTATTGTAATTATTAATGATGACTGATCAACTGGTAATATTTCAATATATCTAATTTGTGTTTCTCTCATACGGATTCAAATTAAATTACATACACCGATATTAGATAAATAAAGATAATTATAAATAACAAACTCTTATGTTCTCATTAATTAAAAAAAAAAAAAAAAGCTGATTTATTAATTTTTCAAAATCTAATGCTAATTGAAATCTAAGTTTTTACCCTATTTTTAATAGAATAAATATATGTGTACCACATACACCCTATCTATTAAAAGAAATAATAAATTTTAATTTCTTCCTTAAAAAAAAGAGTAAAATTTAATTACCTTTCTCAAATTACAAAAAGATATTCAAAACTATTTCAAGATCATGGGTGTAATTTCTTATTAAGAAAAACTAAATTTATAATTCCCTCTGAATAACCAAGGCTTTATTTAATAATAAGTTTATTTTTAGTTTTCTTTTAAAAATTAAACTTATTTGTTCATAATTTTTTGTTTTATTATCTTTACAAAAAAATAAATAAATTATGGGCTACATTTAAAATATATATAGTTTACAAATCATGAAAATTGAGAATAAACAAGTTTATATAGATCCTAATTAATATAATTTATGTGATATCTGTTTCCTAATTATTAGTGAAGAACTATATTGATATTACATAATGAAGTGTGACCTTGAAAAGCATAATGATAAGCGATAGAAATGCTTTTATCAATTTACATATCTATATTATTACTATGAATAATTTTACTTATTAATTCATCCATGTTAACCAGCACTTTTTATAATGCAAGCAATCATAGTTTTTTTTAAAAAAAAAAAAAAAAAAAAAAACATTTTAGCAATCATAGTCTATTAAATTGTTATTTGTACTTTCAACTTTCATTTATCAAATGCATTTAATTCTCTCTAATTGAGGTATGTGTACACATCCTCCAGGTTCTTATTTTTCTTTCTTTTAAAAAATTTGCATCCAACACAAATTTGAATTCCTATATTAAAACTCATTTTAAAAGATTTTATTTTAAAAATTGATAAAATAGTAATCTATCATATATCTTATATTTGGTAATCTAAGAATCCCTAGTATAAATAGTAAAAGAAATATTAATATTAGAATATATATAAACTCATCTACATATGACATATGACAAGCTACCAAATTATGAAGTTGGCTTGTTTTCAAAAAGAAAAAAAAAATTATGAAGCTGGCTCTTTTGTTTTTTTTGTTTTTTTTTTTTTTTCCTTTTCTTTTTCTTAGTACAATTATGAACTTGGCTGTTGTGGTCTTTCTTTTCACCTAGATATCTAATGAATATATTCTCCACAAAAAATGGTATCTTATATGCATAAATTCCATGATTTAATTTACTTAAAAAACTTGGAAAGATTTCATTTTTGTTTCAAAGAGTTTTGGTGGTTTATTATTAATATTTTGATGTTTATAATCTATTTTCTAAACATTTATAAGAATATCGTGAAATTTAAAAAAGAAATAAAAAAGGGTAGTTTACAAAAATTTACTTTGATATTTCAAAAATGATGTTTTTATAAAGTGAAAACTAAGAAACAAAATTGTTGGTAAACAAACATCATTTTTTAAAATAGAAAATAAACTATGAAATAGAATGACACGAATAATTTGAGCTTCAAAATTATTAATAATTTCATGTAATATTAAAACAAGAAAGTGTGAAGCACTAGATATAAAACAGTTTCATAAATATTAATGATAAATCAAACTATTAAACATTTAACAACTAAAAAAAACATTTAAAAAATGAAACTAGTTACAATTAAAGTTAGCTTCATGTGTATAGACTATAGGAACACAGATCTTCAGCTCCAAGAAATGCTAAAGAAAGAAAAATAAAAAAAAAAAAAAACATGGAAACCTTAAAAGCAATAAACATTAAAAGAGACAAGCGAGCTAGCATTCTTAAAGCTAAAGACTCGTTAATATTTAATTCTCTTGTTCTATTATATTGAGATATGCATATTTTTCTCTAATTATTTGATAATAAACATTATGTGCCTTTGCCTTTGGTGTTCCTCCATTAATATTCATTATTTTTAAGGTTACCAATGTAAAAAAAAAAAAAAAAAGTTGGTAAGTTGTTTTCTTTACAAATTACACATATTAATTGTTCGCTAAAGACTTGCATTTGAAGATGGATACAACACATAAAGTCTAATGGTTTCTAAATTATAATTTCCTTGAGTAAATTTAATCTTTTCAAATATGTTATAAATAATTTGGTATGGGATTTAAGCACTCGTAAGCCTATGTTTCAAAATTACAAAAAAAAAAAAAAAAAAAAAAAAAAAAAAAAAAAAAAAAAAAAAAAAAAAACTTTTAGCTTAACCCTAAATAATCATCTCTCTCCGAGATGCTTATAGATAATTACGAACTACCACACGAACTTTTACTATTTTTGTAACATCAGGAAATTATCATACTCCTGGATTACAAAATTAGTTCTTAAGAAATATATGATTTCCAAATCTTGCAAATTATAGAAAATTATTTAAAACAAGGATATGATCAACAATAATTTGCAAACCAGTAATAATATAATTTTTCAATTTATCCAATTCTTAATAACTAACCACTTTCATTAACTACTAAAAAGCTAGTTTTTGTACACACACATATAAATATATATGTGGTGTATAAATATAAAAAAGTAAAGGTTTGGTTATTAATTAATTAACCTCCTAGAAAGCTACAAAATGAACCTAAGTGAAGCCCTATTTTAGTTTTGATGTTTCCATCAGGTCAGTAACACCAAACCTTAAACCCAAAATCCAAATATTGCCTTTAATTGAAAATATAATTTACTCCCAACAAAGCAATTAATGGTTAATTAATCTATGTTTTCCATTCCTAAAGTATCAGCCATTTCTATCTTCTTCTTCTTCCTCATCCTCGTTAATTAAATCTAATGAAAA
Source organism: Luffa aegyptiaca (assembly GCA_017139565.1). NCBI lineage: Eukaryota > Viridiplantae > Streptophyta > Magnoliopsida > Cucurbitales > Cucurbitaceae > Luffa > Luffa aegyptiaca. The sequence goes on from CM029404.1 coordinate 31,349,668, forward strand.
GATTAAAATGTTCATATGTTTATAAATAAGAGAAGCATAAGGTTTATAAATACCTCTGATTCGCTATCCAGATGCAGTTTATTAACCAAATACTTCATAACCAAACGAACTGTCATCTTTTCATCCCTATAGATTCAAAAGAAAAAAGCAAAAAACAAAAGAAAAGTCATATGGGAAAAAAGAAGATGATCCAAAAAGTTTCAGCATTCTTATGTGCTTTCAACTTTAAAAGTTCAATCAAAATTAGAAAAAAGAGAGAAAGTAAAAGGGAAGAGAGAGAGAGAGAGAGAGATAATAAAGTCAAAGGCAAGAAAAATAAATTAAAAAAAAGAGCAATTTAATTAGGTTAATTAGAGAGAGAGAAATCTCACTTGATTCTCAGATAGTTTTTTGATATCTGAGGCAAGAATGGTTCTTTTGCTCTGCATTAACAAACCCAGAAATCAAAGCTTTAGACAACAATTTGATTATGAGTTGTAATTAAGAAGAAAGAAGAAGAAGAAGGAGAAATCTTTTTCTTTATTTTTTTAATTTTCTCTACTTACTGATTTTCTAAGGCTTTTAATGTAAACCAAATACCAGAATGGGGCCGGCGGGGAGGATTTATGATTCTGACGTCGGAGCTCGGCCCGGCCACGGCGGCGTCGACCCCAGAGCTCTGGAATTGGATAAATGGCCGACCCAAATAAGAACTCCGCTGACTGCCCACCGGTACAAAAGAAGAAGAAGACGCCGCCGACGTCGACGGAGAGGACGAAGACGGGACTTGAGCTAAGCCGACGCCGACTCCGACACCGGCCATCGGCCTAAATGCCCAATTAATCTCTTGCTGTACAAAGTTGGAAGAACCAGAAGAAGTTCCAAAAAACAAAGGCATCCCTATTCCCATCCCCGTCTCCGTTCCCGTTCCCGTCCTAGCTGTCGTCGCAGCCTCAGGACTCAAGAAATCCGAAACCCACCTAGAATTCGCCGGAATATCTCGGCCGCCGCCGCCTCCTCCTCCGCCGGGTAATAGATCTAACTCGACCAACCCCGAGCTTCTTCCTGGTCTCATCAACTCTCGTTGATCATATTTTCCTCTGCCACCACCGCCGCCGCCGATACTTAATTGAAGCCACCCATCATCTCTATTAGAGGGAGCTTCATCATTAAGACTGTTAGTTGTGGAATCATCTTCCGCCATGGGAGGATGATCAAGAGCTTCTAGATAATGATCAGATCCTAAACGAGAATAATAATAATAGTAATAATAATAATGATCAGAAATCGGACCACCACCATTCATGAGATGGTCGCCGCCGCAGCCACCAACATAACCGCCGCCGCAAGGATGGTGTTTGGAGAGGTGGTTTTGGGCAGGAACCATTGTCATATCCGGGGACCCGGAAACCCGACCGTCGCCGGATCGTGGATTAGGGCTATGCTTTTGTGATGAGAGGAAGCCATGGATAGAAGGAATTAGGTGAAGAAAGGTGGTTAATTTGAGGAGCCATGGAAGAGGGGTTTGTTTGAAGGGAGAAAAAAGGAGAGACCCATTAAGAAAAAGATGAGGGTTTTTGGTTGTGGTGCTTGTGTGATCATAATCATGTCAATGGGATTGGAGAGGAAGAGTATAAGATAATCACACCAAAAAATTCTTGCTTTCCATTATTCTCTCTCTATCTTTGGAAGCTTGTGGAGATGATGAAATAGTTGCACAAGAGAGAGAGAGAAAAGAGAGAGAGAGAGAGAGAGAGAGAGAGAGAGAGAGATTTTTTTTTTTTTTTTTGAAATTTAGAGAGAGAGAGAGATTGGTCAGTTGGTGTGTGTATATATATATTTTAGGTTAAAAAATATTTCTAGTCCTAGTTTGGCACTTGCAACTTTTTGTTGTTTGTCTATTGTTTTTTTTTTTTTTTTTTTTTAAGGATTTAGTCGTTTCTCTATTATTTTTTTTTTGGAAAATATAAAGAGTTAAAAGTTTGGTGACAATAAAAATTCTTTTTTGTGATTCAACATAATTGTATAATTGAAAAACCCAATTTCAAATTGAGTTCCACGATTTATTTTGATTCACTCAATTCTTTTGTTGAGTTCAACGATGGCAGATGATTGGATTAAAAGTATTTTATCTACTAGTTAGGTTTGAATTATTGGTATTTTGATTCATTCGGTTTAATTTATATGAATTGTTTTCTCAGGAGATTTTTAACCATGAACAATTAAATATTGCATTTCAAAACTAAATATATTTCGAAGTCGATTTGAGTGCCAACTTGAACCTAGTTTTTTTTTAGACAAGTTGAATATAGTTTAATAATTAAGACAATTTTTCCTACTCCAAATGTTCATGAACTAAAAAAATTATTAACTGTTTTGCATATTTTAGCGGATCAAATGTTTTAATTTTCACTCCATATTTATCAGATAATATTCTTAAAACACAGAAGAAATAGTCTTTTTGAATGTCTCCTTTTCATCCATGAATATTAGGTATGATTCACACCCTCATATATCTAATAATATTATAAAAGGAGAATTTAAAAGGAGAGAAGGAATGAAAAGTAAATGACTGTGAGAGCCAAAATAAAATAATTTGCTTTTATATTTATTTTTTTATAACGTTGAACTTTATAAAATATAAGGATTTCAAACAGTTTTTTTTTTCTTTTTCTTTTTTTAACTTAATAAAAAAGAAATGTGTTTCCAACAGTTTTTGTAAAATATAAATAAATATCAAGGATCATCCTGCCAATCCTTTTGAGAAAATGACCATAAGGGCCTTTTCCCTTTTGCAATATCACCAAATGGTCCTTTTTATCCTTAAAATTTGATTCGTGATGGTTAAACTACAATTGATTAATGTTAATTATCAGGAATATTTAAAGTGATTGCGATTGGTCAATATATTCCATATATATTATTAACACTTCCAGCATATATTATTCGTAATATATAATTATAATATATTTATCGATAAGATAAACTATTGATATGTATATAATTTCATGGAGACGCATGATATGGTCGTTTGAGATGGTATATATTATTAAGAATAAATATTTGTTTAAATTTTAATAAAATTTATAAAACTTAAATTACAGCTAGTCTTTCAAAACATATACTTGTGCATAAAAAATTTAGTAGTTATTATCATAAAATTTTGTTTTTTTAACCCTTTAATGCCACAATAATAGTAATTATCTAAATTATTTCATCAAAAGTTGGTCCCAATAAACTTTGATTGAGATGCTAGCCATTGCATGGCTTTCCAAATTCCATTTTTTAGAAAATAAATAGGACAGAAAAGGATAAAGTTAGTGGTCCCTTCTAGTTTGAGTTATGGTCGAAAAATATGGTTATAATTTTTACTCTTGAAAAAAAAAAAAAAGAAAAAGAGATTGGTGTAACAAATAGAAAAATATTAATAAAAAAAAGGGGCATCTTGTTGTTATTGACTTCACAATTATTAAATAGGGACAATTTTATTAAAAGGTTCATCAAAAGGTAGGTTGTTCCTCCAAAGCGAGCATGACTCAACGGTAATTGACATGTACCTTTGACCTTGAGGTTAGAAGTTCGAATCTCCCTACCCAAATGTTGATGTACTAAAAAAAATAATTATAGCAAGTTTAGATTATTATATACGTGGTTATTTTATTCCTTATTTTAACAAATGTAATAGTTCTAAAGTTTCACCTATTTAATGCTAAAATATTGTTTTAAGGATAGAACTAATTCTAAGTTAGCAGCTCAAATTTTGTAGATGTAAGATAACTGATACTATCTTTTTTAATTAAATAGTTTTCAAAAGATTAAACTTGTGTTTTGATGTAATTATTGGGATGAAAAGTGAGTTATTTTTGCTAATTAAAAACAATCAAAGTGAGCATTGGTGTGGTAATTGACATATATCATCGATCAAGAAGTTAAAGGTTCGAATCTACCTACCTCAAATGTTATTCAACTAAAAAAAACACAAAACTAATTTTGGAAAAATAATTTTAAAAGGGAGTAGTTTTAGTTAGATAAATGTTTCATTAAACGAGGTCACTCCCTAAAAAATAGTATCAAAACTGGGAAAATATAAAGATATTATGACATGATTGAATATTGAGAGGTAATGTTTGTTCCAATTACGGAAAACAATAAAATGAGGGTTTTAAGAGTCTAAAGAAAAAAGAGCTCCAGCTTTAAACTATTATTTAAGAAAAGTCATCCACATGAACAAGTTGACAGTTCTTCAAGTTGAGAAATATAAAATACTTAATTAATTCTATACTATAAAATAAATCAAATAGTTATATATACTAGTAAATCAAACTAGCTAATTAATTAGGTCTGAAAATGGATTAAATTAATCGAAGGAGATAAATTATAAAGAAATAAATAGCAAAAGTACTTCGTTACATGATTGTGTTTCTCTATGAAGTCCTTCACTTGATTTATGTAAACACACAGAGATCTGTCGTTTGTAGGCTTCAAAAACGAAGGCTTTGCCATGTGCTTCCCACTCTCTCCCCTCTCTCTCTCTTTCAACAGTTTCTTTGTTTGTTAATTTTGCCTGTTCCCGAAACCTTAATTTAAGAATTAATTTTAGTTTAGTTTAAAACAAACAGAAGACATGTTTTTTTTTTCTTAATAAAAGTTGAGCCAATGGGATGGGTGCAGTTCTCGATCGGATGCTTCTTCTCCTTGTGAAAAAAGCTGACCATTTTTCTTTTTCTGCTCATAAAACATTCTCTGCCAAACTCTCTCTCTTTCTCATGAGTGAAGTTTGTTCATCTCCCTCCTCATGCTTGGTTTTCTGTCCAACAATTATTTCATATGGTTTAAATATTGTTTTTCTCTTTTGTTTTATTTTGTTTATTGTTGTTATTTAATCTCTTTTACTTCATCTACTTTAAAACTATTATGATTTTTTAAAATATCACCTATTTAATCTCTTTGTTGGAATTATTAGGTGTTGAAATCAAGAGTTAATAAGCCAAGGTAAGTGGTTTTACTATTGGAACACTTAGCTTAGGTTGGAAACTGTGTGCTGATAAGATAGACCTGACGAGAGACCGGGATCAGAGGTCACTTGAGGCCACTATTTGGACGTTTATTTATCAGGGTGGTTGCCCGCAGTGCTGCCACATAATCTGGTGGTGTGAGGGCTACCACAATGCCCTGAACCTCATCCTTCAATCCCATGATGAAGCGTTCTGCTTTTTCTGTCTCGGTGTCTACCATCTCAGGAGCAAAACGAGATAGTCTGGTAAATTCTCTTTCATATTCTTCCAAGGATTGATTGCCCTGAGTTAGTTTCATAAATTCAGCCTGCTTCCTGTAGGGAGTCAGAGTGGGATAATACTGACGGAAGAATGCCTCTTTAAACTGTAACCACGTCACAGGGCCTCCACTTGTGTCGATCGACCTGTCAGCTGACTCCCACCATAAGAGAGCGTCATCAGTTAGAACAAATACTACACAATGCACATTTTGATCCTCCGGGCACTTCATGTATCGAAAGATTGTCTCCATGGACGATAACCACACCTCGGCCTCGGTTGGGTCCTTGGGCAACCCATTGAAAGAACGAGGATTGTTGTAGCAGCCTTAGGAAAAAAAAAGAAATAGGAGGTTTTTTTTTGCTCGATCAGATATGGGGAGGAAAAGGGGGGAAATCACGCAACTTTCCCCCCCAAATTCGGTCCAGTGGGCTTTTTTTTTTTAAAAAAAAAAAAAGAAGAAAAATCAAGTCTATCTCTTCCCTGATTTTTCCCCTCCCTCACGCTCTCGCTCTCAGCATTCTATCTCTCTCTCTACCGTAGGTCTGCAGCGCCGCCGTCGCCCCTCCGCCGTCGACTTTCGCCTCGTTGCCACCGTCGACAGCCACCCACCAGCCCACACTGCTGCAAGCCTCCGGTATGCTTTCTTTTTTTTCTCTATCTCTCTCTCGTCTCTTATCCCCACAACCCTCATTCTCTCTCTCGTCTTCAGCATTGCCGCCGCCTCAAATCGTCGTTGTCGTTGCAAACAGCCCTAGCGTCGCTGCCTCAGATCCGTTGTTGTCGTCGCGAACAGCCCGATACCGCCGCCTCCTCGCTTCGATCAGTAGCCCAGCCGTCGACCTCCCTCTCTTCTTCAATCTGTCATTGTACCGCTCCGATCTGCCGCCTTCGTTAAGTCCAACCACATTTTTTTGGGGTTTGATTTAAAACCTTTCACCACGTTCCTAGTGTTCAATCAACATAGTTGGTGATCTAATGGTGTCGTCCAATGGGTGAAGAATTGAATTGCGTGAGTTTCTTGCCCCCCCCATTTGAGTCCCAATTAGCAATCATTCTAATATTTAGTGTTGACCCATAATGCCCCTAACTCATTGTTGACTGTTCAATTTTCATCACAACATTGATGAAAGTTTGTAAAATTTGGAGATTGTCCAGCAGTGGATTGGGTCGATTCAGTGAACTGTTGTGGGTTCGAATGGTTCGATTAAGGCCTAGATTGGCCTTGGATAAATTGCTCATAATTCAAATTGAGTCTTGAGAATTTTAGTATTGATTTTAGAACCACTGTAGGTGTGGGTCAAGGTCTCTGTTAGGACAAAAGAAAGTGTTTAATCGGTTAAAGACATCCTAAAAAGGTAAGTGGCTCCCCTACCAACATGTTGAATTTAATGCTTAAATGAAAATTTGTTAGTGGCCACGATAATTGTAAAATTGTTGGGTGCTTATTTGTATTGAATGTGGTGCTTGTATGAAAATTGATTAGGTGAAATTTACTATGATTTATATGTTTTGTATTTGGAGTGTTGTGCATACTAATTTGATATTTGTTATGGAAAAGTTATTTGAATGAAATGTGAATTTCCATGTGTTAGATTATCATAAAGCTAGTTAGGGGACCTCACATTGCATATGTGTCACTCATGGTAACGAACGTTCTTGAAAGTTTAAAACTGAAAAACTTGGCGATATGGTCAAGATATGATTTTTAATAATTTTCTTGAAACTTGGCGATATGGTCAAGACATGATTTATATTAATTTTCTTGAAACTTGGCGATACGGTCAATAGAATGATTTTAGTACCTATTTTCAAAACTTGGCGATATGGCCATGGTGACAGGTGGCGATATGGTCACGATAAAGTTTTAGTGGCGATAAGGTCACAACATAGTTCTTGGCGATAGGGTCACGTTTGGCGTTATGGCCAAGAGGTGAAGTTGTTATAAAACAAAGTTTAGGTCCCCTCATAAATGTTTGTGCTTGCATAACCAACCTTGGTAGAGGGGTTACTTACTGAGTATTTTTAATACTCATTCTTTGTTTATTTTAATTTTTTTTTTAGCAAGGGCGAGAACGTGTTAGGCGATTGATCAAGAGCACTTGCTGGTGGTGCCATGGTGGACGATGTCAACATATTTTACTTCCGCATATATTAGTTTTCGTAATTGGAATTTTCTACGTAAATATTCAAAGACTTATTTATCTTGTTGCATTTTGAGGCGTTCAAATATTTTCATGTTTTATAAGTTTTCTTGGGATCCCAAATAAACGTTTTACTAAAATTATTTACCTATTTTATGCATCCTAGACTTCTAGGAAAAATTTAACTTCATAGTTCTTGAATCATTCATGCATGTGGTAACGTCCCTAGTCAGTCTTTAGGTTTTAAAAAGCCGGGGTGTTACAATTGTACTTCCTCAAATCTCGCAGACATCGAGCTTCTTCTGACATATTCCTCTGGTGCGAATCCAGTCGGGCCACCAATGCATAAACAGTCTGCAGTAACAACGTGGTTGTGGTATGTTCCTCAGGTTGTGCCATAACTGGTTCTTCCTCTCGACCCACTTGTTGCACCAACGGTGAGTTCTCATTGATGTTCATCGACTGCTCCATAGGTGGATCAACTGCTCCTAGATTCACGCACGCCTTCACTGGTCTTCCACGCCGGTCTGTTCCTCTTCCACGTGGTGACATTTTTTTTCTACACCCAAACCATGCGTATTTAATCATCTATTTGAAAATTAACAGGCAAAGTAGTACATCACATATAACAACATACATCATCGTTTCTAAATCATTGCATGAGAAAGAAAAATGAATATATATTCTTATGTATTAAAACATCATTTTCTTACAAAGGCATACTTGGCGATGACGTACGTTTGCGGTTTAGCCATGGGGACACTTAAAGCTTACTATGTAAGCAGTTTACAGAACCCTAAACTAGGCTTTGATACCAACTATAACGACCCGACTTCTATAATGAAACTTATTAAGGATCGTCACTACATACATGCTACGAGGTCTTAAAATTCAAAAGATATTCAAATCATAACAATACCATTGAATAAACCTCAATGAAAAGAAAAACAAGTCTTTAGTTTAGGATCTCACATTTAATGAAATCAAAATTCTCAAAAACGATAAAACTTAACAAAACAACCATGGCCTCTACTAGTTCTCAAAACAATGAAAACATCAAAGGGTAGAAAATAAGTCTTAAGGCGAAAATTTAAAATAAACAAAATTCATGCTCTGCTGTCTCCCATGGCAATTTGACAAACTCCGTCAACCGCCTTGAACGCCTTTTCCTTTACCTGAAAAAAAACATTTTTGGAAAAGAATGAGTCTTTAAAATACTCAGTAAGTAACGCCGCTACGAAGGTCAGGATATGCAAACACATACATCTGAAGGAGTGTTGAACACCCGAGCGGAAGCAATTTGGATCGAAACACTCAAATTTCTTTTTAATTTTAGTTACAAAGCATGCATATTCATAACCGAAAAAACAGAGCGTGAAGTTTTACCAACCTTTTGGACAAAATTGATGAGCTCTGTGGATGAAATCTTTGCACGAACGAGTCTCAGACAACCACGAGTGTCTTCCCCGCTAATCTCCAGCCTTAGAACGTGTTGTGGGACACAAATTTGTGATGAAATTGAGAGAAAAGAAGAGAGCTTTGAGAGAAATCACAACTTGGTTTTGAGAGCAACTTTTTGCAAGTTTTTCACCATCATCATCATTTTCAATTCTCACATCCTTTCTTTTATACAGCGAAGGACTCATGCTGGCTTTCATCTCATGAGGACAACTAAGAAGCCAAAGATGATGTGTGGATCAAGGTGGCTTGTGGAGAACAAATTTGGAGCATGTCATTCTCCACTTAAATTCAAAAACCAATTTTGAATTTATCTTAATTATCTTAAATAAAATTAATTCCTTTAATTAATTTTAAGTAAAATAAATTTTAGATTATTAATTTAACCTTTTAAATTAATTATAATTACATTTAATATCAAATATCATGTAATTGCACCATTCTCGATCTCAAAATCAAATGATTGGATATGAATCTCTTATTCATATATAATTCCAATCGAGATATGTATCTTATACATATTACAATATTTTAATCACATTTAAATATTTCTTCTCTCCCTGAATCGAATTTGAACGTTTCAAACTTTCTCATCACATTGTTCTAAGGTTTATTCCGTACGAGCTAACAGGGGACCTAATGGACCTACAGATCATGGGCTCCAACAATCCAAGATTAACCGGCTAAACTCTTTTAACTTTTAACCAACATTCGTTAACTATCGAGACACTCCACTATAGCCCGATAGTTGAACTCCCCTCACTGTAGATATATTTCTGTCCACCCAATATAACCATGATTAGTAAGTCGACCCTTCACAGGTTGTTCGTAACTAGAGCAGGATCAACTGTCCGTTTTACCCCTGAAGTTACATCTTGTTCCTTAAGTCCCCATTGAGTCCCTAATGAACAATTGGTTTGTGGTTCGACCACTAAACCTAAAACCTCTCGGGCCAATGAGAGGGTGGGATCCCGTTGTTCACGTCCCAGAGTCAGCACTTAAGGGAACAACCTCTCTACTATCCCTAAATTGGGTAGGAGTGAATTCCGTCTTGCAGGACTATGTCCCCAGCTATCTACCCGTTCGTATCCCTAAAATGGGGGGTTTATTGAGTTGATGATGATGAGCCACTCTCACCCATGCAGATATAAGGATAAACTCGAATAAACAGGAGTTCATAGTTAGCTCAGGATTAAGATCGAGTTACTTAGGTCATCGCACTAAAATAAGTAAGTTTCAACAGTAAACGACATTATAAAGGAAATTGACTTATTTCTTGGTCCTGGTCTTATGCGAACTCATTTGCATAGGATGCCCTCACTCACATGTCTCAACATGAACGATTCAGGATCACATCGTTTGTACTATATACAAAGTGGGCCGCGTCAGATAGTTTTCTAGGATAAGGCACCCAACCTTATCCCTGTACTATAGACCGTTTAGGCTATTACTTGAACTTGATCCATTTTTTATGTCACTACATAAAGTTCAAGCATTCATATCACATAACCATGGATGTTAGTTTATTGAATTTGGGTTATTTAACGTGCAATTCACTTATTTAATAACTTAAGTGAACAAAAACTCAATAACGACTTTATCGAACAAGTTTACTACTATTTGTTTCATTCACTATCTACGAGTTTTAGGGCACCGACCCCAACAACATCATAGTTCATATTCCTCTAGTGATCATAGTTCATGCATTTCTAGTGGGACCTAGTCTTTTTCCTCTTAAATACTGTATTTCCTCTATGGCCATACATGAACAATTACCCCAATTTGCTCTATTCCTTGAAGGAGTGTACGATACACTAGCGGAAGCGATTTAGATTGAAAGCACACAAATTTAATTTAATTTTAGTTAAGAAAACATGCACACATATGAACAAAAAAACAGAGTTTCGATAAACCAACCTTTTATGGCTGAATTAAAGTACTCCGTTGGATGAAATCGAAGATGAGCTTGTTGTGAACAACCACCGTGGTCTTCCACGCTATCCTTCGGCCTTAGAACGGCTTGTGGGAGCCTTTTTTGTGATGAATTGAAAGGAAAAATGAGATGAAAGTTTGAGAGAGTTTTATTTCTTTTTGGAGAGATAATGTCCAGTAACTTCAACTTAGCATTCAACCCATTTTTTCCTCTTCTTGAAGCTATTTATAGACCATCTAATGCATCTCAAATTGAGCTCAAGAGGACATGTAATGGAATTATATGAAGATGGCAATCTTAAAATTTTTGCATGAATCATGTAATGTTGGTTGGTGTCAACACAAAAGAGTTTACCTCTTGGTTTAATTAATTTCAAAAATTAATTTAAAATAATTTAAATCAATTATTAAAATTAATTAATTCCTTTTATAATTTGATTTAAACTTAATTCAAATGATTAATTATAATTAATTATATTAATTTAATATCTAATATTAAATTAATCAATTACACCAATCCCGATCTCTCGAACGTGAATTCCTATTCACATATACAATATTTAAATCATATTTAAAATATCTCCAACTCTCTCAAAATATAGATCAATTTGCAATTAACCTATTACATCAATAATATCACATTCAATTGACGTTAACTCCCTAAATAAAATTTGAACGTTTCAAACTTTCTCATCACATATGTTTTAAGGTTTATTCCATACGAGCTAGCAGGGGGACCTAATGGACCTAAAGATCATGGGCTCCAACAATTCGAGATTAACCTATCAAACTCTTTTAACCTAGTTAACCAACATTCGTTAACTACTGGGACACTCCACTGTACCTCGATAGTTGAACTCCCCTCACTGTAGATATTATTTCTGTCCACCCTTTATAACCATAATTAGTAAGTAAACCCTTCATAGGTTGTTCGTAACTACAGCTGGGTCAAATGTTCGTTTTACCCCTGAAGTTACTTCTTGTTCCTTAAGTCCCCACTGAGTCCCTAATGAACAATTGGTTTGTGGTTCGACCACTAAACCTAAAACTTCTCTGGCCAATGAGAGGGCGGGATCCTTTTGTTCACGTCCCGGAGTCAGCACTTAAGAGAACAACCTCTCTACTATCCCTAAATTGGGTAGGAGTGAATTCCGTCTTGCAGGACTATGTCCCCAGCTATCTACCTGTTTGTATCCCTGAAATGGGGGGTTTATTGAGTCGACGATGATGAGCCACTCTCACCCATGCAGATCTAAGGATAAGCCCGAATAAACAGGAGTTCATAGTTAGCTTAGGATTAAGATCGAGTTACTTAGGTCATCGGACTAAAATAAGTCAATTTCAACAGTAAACGGACGTTATAACAATTATACTTACGATGTCTAGGTGATAAACTATTTAACCTTACATCGCTCACGCATGCTCATTAAACTCGGGTTAACCTAACTCAAGTACCGACTCGATACCCAGGTAGGAGGTATTCCGTAAACCGTCAACTTAAATACCTCCAGCCTTAGACAACCTCTTACCGGGTGAGTTCTCTTGTAACCTTAACTTTACAAGATATCAACCTATTCTATGCGAATTGTTCGAGTTTGAGGTTCATTAACCCTAAGTGAGCATGTTTTTATCTTGTTATAGATTTTAATGTCTATTTCGGTTTATAACTCTTTATAAATAACGAAAAAAAAATCTATAACATACATCTGTGCTAAGGTGGTTTCATGTTGCATGCTTATTCATTTTCGTTTTATTAATATAACGTTTTATACTAATCGAGCTAAACGAATTTAAAACATACAACATGCATCTAAACATGAAACCCCAACTCATGCATTCCATTTTATTATAACACTTATAATAATTACTAATGCAAGAACATGCTTTCCTATGGTGAGATTTTAAATCTATATGGCATACAATATGCATATGTGATTCTAATTTAATTTAAACATACATGCACAATGCATAATAAATTAAACACACTAAAATGGACCGATTTTGGCATCCTAATCAAGCAAATACTAAAATTATTACATTAATAATTGAAAAAATAATCTCGTACCACTCCCGAACCATTCGAACCAGCCCGAACCACATGGATTTTTCTTGAACCGAACCAAAGGGGGCTGAAATGGGCTTGAACCGGGCTGATGGGAGTTGAATCAGACTGAACTGCCGCTGAACCGGTCCGGTTAATCGTTTGAATCTGGGCGTGCACTTGAAGATGTTCATCAGCGTCGAGAAGTTGATGAACTGCGTCTTGACGCTGATGCGTCTGGAGATACTCTGTTTTCGGCCAGCTTGATCAACTCATCTTCTTACTTTGAATACAACCTAGTTTCTATACTATTGACTCCCAAATTTTTACAAACTCAAGCCAACAAATATATGCCCATAAACATGTAGGCAATTACAACTTTAATCCATGAATTAAAGACTAATTTGATGCCAAAATCATAATAAGTCCATTTTAGCTCACAAACTCACATCACATGCAAAAATCAACCCACCAAGCTAAAATTAAACGAAATTGAGTGTCCAAATCATTCTATGATACCAATTGAAGGAGTGTACGATACACTAGCGGAAGCGATTTGGATTGAAAGCACACAAATTTCATTTAATTTTAGTTAAGAAAACATGCACACATATGAACGAAAAAACAGAGTTTCGATAAACCAACCTTTTATGGCCGAATTAAAGTACTCTGTTGGATGAAATCGAATACGAGCTTGTTGCGAACAACCACCGTGGTCTCCCTTGCTATCCTCCGGCCTTAGAATGGCTTGTGGGAGCCTTTGTTGTGATGAATTGAAAGGAAAAATGAGATGAAAGTTTGAGAGAGTTTTATTTCTTTTTGGAGAGATAATGTCCAGCAACTTCAACTTAGCATTCATCCCACTTTTTCCTCTTCTTGCAAGCTATTTATAGACCATCTAATGAATCTCAAGTTGAGCTCAAGAGGACATGTAATGAAATTACATGAAGGTGGCAAACTTAGAATTTTTGCATGAATCATGTAATGTGGGTTGGTGTCAACACACAAGAGTTTACCTCTTGGTTTAATTAATTTCAAAAATTAATTGAAAATAATTTAAATAAATTATTAAAATTAATTAATTCCTTTTATAATTTGATTTAAACTTAATTCAAATGATTAATTATAATTAATTAAACAATTTAATTAATTATATTAATTTAATATCGAATATTAAATTAATCAATTACACGAATCCCGATCTCTCGAACGTGAATTCCTATTCACATATACAATATTTAAATCATATTTAAAATATCTCCAACTCTCTCAAAATATAGATCAATTTGCAATTAACCTATTACGTCAATAGTATCACATTCAAATAACATTAACTCTCTAAATCAAATTTGAACGTTTCAAACTTTGTCATCACATATGTTTTAAGGTTTATTCCTTACGAGCTAGCAGGGGGACCTAATGTACCTACAAATCATGGGCTCCAACGATTCGAGATTAACCGGTCAAACTCTTTTAACCTAGTTAACCAACATTCGTTAACTACTGGGACACTCCACTATAACCCGATAGTTGAACTCCCCTCACTGTAGATATATTTCTGTCCATTCGATATAACCATAATTAGTAAGTCGACCCTTCACAGGTTGTTCGTAACTATAGCTGGGTCAAATGTCTGTTTTACCCCTGAAGTTACATCTTGTTCCTTAAGTCCCTATGAGTTCGTAATGAACAATTGGTTTGTGGTCTGATATCACCTTTATTAAAACCGATATTGTTTGTCCCTTTCGAGATCAAACTCACATGGCATGCAAAGTCTAAATGATCAATTTAAACTCAACAAGATTCAGAATGATATTCAATAAAGAGTGACATGCAATGAATAGAGCTTAAGCAAATAAACACTTTCAAGCTATTTAAACCATAAGGGAATTCACTATATCAAACCCCTCAATGGAATTTAGCTACGCATGATGGAATAAGATGCAAAAGAATAACTTTTCATTGACATAATGAAGTAAAAATATAGAAATAATGAAAAGTAACAAGTGCTGGAAAATAAGGTGCAATAGCTAAAACTAGGGTTTTTTTCTTTTATCCAATCATTTTAGAGTTCGCTCGACACTCTACTCTCCTTTACAAGTGAGAATAGGGTGAAAATCTCTACAAACACTCGGGTTTGATGTCTAACTAAATGTTAGAATTCAGTCTTCTAAGAAGGACCTCGGGCATCCCTACTCATGGGCGTCTACTAGGGTTCTGTCACCACCCTCTTCTTCCCAGTGAGTTCTGCTTGATTTTCCCTTCGAATTGAGGCCTTATATAGTGTGAGGAGTAGTTGAGAAGCCACGAAAATGGTGCTGGTAGGTAGCCCAGTTAGTTTCCGAGTCAAAACAGACGGTTAGGTGCGCAAAACACTCGTTCAAAACGCCCGCGACAGACTTAGAACTTCCTTCACCTGCCCAGAAATGCGGTCGCATTTGGATTTTTCCTTACTAGAAATGTGGTCGCATTTCTGGGTTTTTCCAGATATCCTCTGTTTTTTTGCAAAACACCAAACTTAGTTAAATTCATATAAAAATGGGTCCATTTAAGCACAAATCAGCATAATTTGACATACATGATTCTCAACTCCCTAATTCATCAACTTTGCCACTTTTAGAGCTCAGGAATAGTAAATTTGATCTAGAACATACAACTTTGACAAGATAATGAGCTAAATATAAGGGTAAAATAGGTATATTTTTTACCCTTATCAAGAGGTGGCCCATTCTTAAGAATAAAACTACATTCCTCAGTAAGAGCCACGATCTCAAACTCTTCTAATCTCTTCTTCTTGGTCAGGATATCCTTAAGAAATTTTACATAAATTGGCATTTGTTCTAAAGCCTCCACTAGGTGTATATTTATATGTAGCTATTTTAGAATCTCCAAAAATTTCTTAAACTAAACATCTTTGTTCTTATGCTTAAGTCTCTGTGGAAAAGGCGAGGGTGGTCTAAATGGTGGATCTACCTTCAATACTACAGTAGTTGCTCCAACATTCTTAATGTTGCCTCAATCATTTTTACCAGACTCCAACTCTTTCTCATTCTCATTATTTTTCTCTACCACTTGAGGTATACTCAGCTCTTTCCTCTCATCTAGTGGCTTCCCAATCCTCAAAGTTACTGCGTTCAGCTGCTCCTTACCTTCCCTCCTAGGGTGTTTAGTATCCAAAGGAAGTTTCCCTTGAGGACGGGCTTTTAGCTCATTAGCTAACTGACCCACTTGCAACTCTAGGGCTCTCAATCAAGCTTGTTGACTTTGGATTGTGGCATCATTCCATTCCATGTAATCCTTAATCAACGACTCTAGAGAACTTCCCAAATTCTATCGAGTAGCCTGCTTATTTTGCTGGAGTAATCCTTGCTAACTCTGCATTCCACATCCCGGCTGATTTTCCACCTTTTCCTATGCTTGGGGGGGCTTGCGAATTACTTTGTTGCCCTCCCCATGCAAAGTTGGGATGATTTTGCCAACCTGGATTATAGATATTCGAATATGGGTTGTTTCTTTGATTACCTACAATTCCTACAAAAAAAAAAAACACTGAAGCTGGATTGTTGGGGCAAATCTCATAGCTATGGTCTTCACCACAATAAACACAGGATAACACAGGATTTTGTTGCCACTTGACTCACCACTGCAGCAGGTTCCACCACTGGCGGCTGTTGAACAATATTCACAAGTGTCATGCCTTTAAGAGCATTAGCCAATGATGCAATATCAACCCTAATGGTTGACACACCATCAACTTCCATTACTCCTTTAACTTTCTTACTAGAGCTTCTCACGTCCGCCCACTAACAATTGTTGATTGATATTCTTTCGAAAATCTCGCAGGCTTCATTAAAAGTCTTTGCCAAAAGTGCTCCTCCTGCAGAAACATCAACCATGCTCTGAGTTGTTAAGTTTAACCCATTGTAAAATGTCTCCATTTGGATACAATGAGGTAGACCATGGTGGGGACACTTTCGGAAAAGCTCCTTAAACCTTTCCCAAGCCTCACTAAAAGTTTCCTCATCATTTTGCCTAAATTCCACTACCTCACTCAACTTGGCATTCCTAGTTGGTGGAAAATACTTAATAAGAAATTTCTCCGCAAGTTCATTCCAAGAGATTATTGATCCTGGAGCAAAAGAATTCAACCATGTCTTTGCTCCGTCTCTAAGAGAATAAGGGAATAAGGTTAATCTAAGGGTATCTCTCGATACTCCCTAGATTACAAATGAATCACTAGCTCCTAGAAATGACTTAAGATGAAGATAGGGGTCCTCGAACCATGGAATTGGCCAGCCGTCTGCAACATCTGAAATATGACCGGTTTCATTTTCGAAGTTTGCTGCCTCAATAACTAGGTGCACTATCCTTGGATTCAACTTGTCGAACATTGGGAAAGCATATGCTTTGATGACTCTACCCCTATCATATGCTGCAAGGATGAGATTCTCAGCCTGATCATTTTGCTACCCATTTTGCTCTCTCAGTGGATCTTGTTGCGGCTCATGATTCCTCTGAAGATCCACTCGATCTTCTTCAATTTGCGAAAGGCGAGGAGGATCAGCCATCAGATTGGAATTTCTTTGTTGTTCTCTCCTTCTTCTTATAAAAGTTCGTTCTATTTGAAGATCAAGTTCAAATCTAATCCTAGGGGAATCGCTCATACACCAAAATCACACCTACAAAACAAAACGAAACAGTAAACAAATTCACACACTAAATCACCAAAAATACACAGAAAATCAATCGAATAAAACATTTTTAAATCCCCAGCAATGAAACCAACAACTTGTTTCCTTTCGAAGTGGTTAAAAATATAGTCAAATTTCACCTCAAAATGTTGTGCAAGTATACACAATCTCGACAAGTGATAAGTAAATTATCGTATCCACAGAGATTTTATTTGTCTAACTCAACTGACCTAATTATCTTTTTGATGATTTCAAAGGTTGGTTTAAATTGGTTGGTTCTAAAATGATGAAACAAAAGAAATAAGAAAGCAGTAAATGACTACGATTGGAAAACATAATGGAAATAGAGACATGTTAAGACTTCTGTAGTTGATTATAATGATGATTCAACAATTCTTTTGATTTATCAATCTCATGCAGTCTTATCAGCGAGATCCTCCCGGAACTTTGGATTTTTTGGAATGTGTTTCAACTCCAATGTAGTTCTACCGATCATGCACTAGGTAATTGGTTATCCTTAACTCAACTACTGGCATCCACCAACTATCTACAGTCTAGTGTGAATTAATGCCACACAATCCCTAAATCATCCCTGAAACTAGAGAAAGCTATACATACGGGCCGGCCAGGCGGACACATAATAAAATGACGAACAACATGTAATTCAAGATGATCAAATCAATAAGAAATTTCAAAATTTAAATAAATGTCAACTACATTGATCCTAACCCGCGCCTACAAGCGATTAGATCATGGATTGAATCAAAATTACTAAAGCAAAATGTGTTACAATCTCATGAAAAACATCCATAATGCGAAATACACAAGAAATACTAATCCTTCTAGCAATTGGAGATGAAACGGCTGCTCCAAACCACCAAGAACATTGAAGAACTTCGTCTTCTTGAGAGGAATCGCACATTGGTCTTCTTGATCTCCAATCTGCTGTAATTTTTAGTCTCCAATCAATGATACCTTCATCTCCTATGGCTCCTCCTTTTATAATGTGAGGGTTAACCTAATTAGGTTAACTTATGCACATGGAGTGTTTTTCCAATATGATTTCTCTTAGATCTCCACTTAGAATGTCACTTTCATTTAATGAATCACGTGCAGCTCACGTGGCTCATTGATAACTTACAAAAAAGCAAGTTATTTCTCCTTTAAATTTAAGTTAAATAAAGCTCGAAAGATCAAAGTTGCGCTGGTTGAGCGCATTATAGTAGAGAATTGCGATAGCTAATCCTTAAATGAGTATTCTTAATGCGGTAGAAAATTATGTATTTTTACCCGCTAACACATGAATTCTATAGATATTTCCTTGCCCAAGTTATCTTCAGCGCAGACGCAGATCCTAGAGTGTAATTCGTATGATGACAGCTGGAAAGATGGTTGCCCTGACGCGTGATTGATTTGAAAGCTGGCAAGAGAAGGTTGGGGCATGCAAGCCAATTTCTTGGGGAAGTCAGTATCCTCAACCTATAAAAAGAGCCCAGCTGCCAATGAAGAAGGAGGACGAGACGAGGAGAAGAGAACAAAGAGAGAGAAAGTAGAAGAGAGAAGAGGAGATATTGTCTCAGCACAATCACTTTGCGATACGATGTATTGTGTTATGCCTTTCCTTTATAACATGAGCTAAATTACTTTTATCAAGGCTTAGCTTAGGACCCATGCGGTGACAACGTTATCATGTATGCGTCACATTTTGAATGAATGAAACATTAATGCTTTCTGCTTAGATGCTATAATATTTTCATTACTAACTCCCGCCTGGCCAGCCGGATATGGTAGCAGCATGATAAATCCCTGACAGGTAACGCATGTGGAAATGTCCAAGTAAAGCAAGTTAGCACATTGCATGTAGTCTAGGTTGTGTGAGGATTAATATTGCCGCAAAAGATATTTCATGAATGTGCTTCGATTGTCTTAGGAATAACACAATCACTTGCAAGTCATTAGAGAACAGCACCAACGCATGAACCAATTGAACAGAATGTTGTTGGTTCTACGCCAAACGCATGTGTAGTATCAGAAGAGAATCACATGTTTATTTCTCACTTAAGCATTAATTGGAATTCAAACAGAAAGTGTGCTGCTAAATAAGTTGGTAACACATGTGGTTGTCGCAGCAAAAGCCTTGATAGTTTCATCATCTGATTACTTTTTACTTATTCCTGTCGCATAGCTTGTTTTATAGTATCCTTCAATATCGCAACCTTCACTTATTTAAATTTGCATCTAGTACCATGTGTCTGAGTGTTCATTAGCTAGTTTATTGAAAGTCTTATTATCCCTTCCCTGTGGATTCGACCCTAGGATACTCTAGGTACTACTTGGTTATGCTTAATTTATGCTTGGATTAATGCATATAAGCAATATTTAGTATTAAATTAATCAGCTCTCTGAGAACCAACCACTCTTTTTGCTAATATTTTGCTAGATGATCAATCTTTGCTCCCTCAACTTGTCAACATTTATAATTTTCTGCAAAGAAACTCCAAAGCATCAATTCATCACTATGTTCTTAATATTTTAGTGAGCAAGAAAATTAGAAAGCAAAACTCTTTATATAGAGGATCATTTGTTTGGAAGATTACAACTTCTTGTTCAAAGTTTATATTTCAACTTGTAACAGGTAACTTTCCTTACAAGAAGAGCCTCTTTTTTGTGTCATTGGTTTCTTTTTTTGTTACATGGCAAATCATCTTTGAATATGGTCAGCTATATTGCCTTCAACTACCATGTTACAAGGCTTCTCCCCTCCCCCCTCCAATACACACATGAGAACTGTTTTATACTGTGAATATACACTCCCCCCCCTAAATTCTTAATTTGAAATACTGAATTGTGAGTTAGTTTTTGTTATTTATATTAATATAGTTTTTACTTGATTGAGTAGGGTATCATGGTTGTCAACTCATTTGGTACAAAGCGTTACTAGTACTTGAGTTTCCATTGCTAATGCAACAAGTCATGTGTGATTGATATGATTAGACTCCAAGTAAGTAGTATGTCTTCTTGAATTATATTTGTTTATAGCTATCTTACAAATGCATGCTTTTAGCCTTCACCATAATTATATAGCTATGAAGAAGGAATTTGTGGACTTTAATTTACATGTTAGTTTTCACCTTAGGAATGATAGGTTATGAATACCAATATTTTAGTTTGATATCTACTTCCCTAGATGAATCTGTGAATACTGAACAATAAGTTTGGTATAACATCCCTCAAATATGCTCGTTTTTCTAACTTTTGAATCAATATATAATAGGATGTTTTTAACGTTAGCTTGGTTGGTTTCTGTTTGACAAACTTCCCTATGATTTCGTAAGTGATATGATCTAAATAGTCCTATTTTATCACCTCTAATCTAAGCTTGCTAGAGGAATTTTATGCTTTACTTGTCTTACTTACAGGTTCTTTGAGCTTAGGCAATGTCGGGAGCCAATCGCGCTAAATTGGTGTTAATTCGGGCCAATTATGGAGTTTTGGAGCCATCCCGATGTCTTGGACGGCGAGGAGGTGAAAAGACCCAAGTGTATTGAAGCGAGCCTGAAGAACGACACCAAGAGTCAAAGATTGAAGCCCCGTACCGAGATGTAACGAGACAAGACCGAGAAAAAAAGATAGCATTCTCGGATTAGAGATGGCGTCGAGACAAAGCCCTTAGCGTCTCGACGCCGACGCGAATTCGAAGCGGAATAAAAAGTCCGTGGTGACGAGATGCCGAGCCTGGCGTCTCGACGCTGCGACGTTTTCTATAAATATTAGGCTTCGGTTTAGTCCGTCGTTAGGTTAGAATTTTGGTCTCTTTTCGATTTGTTTCTTCTTCTTTACTTTCCAGCTGCTGTATAAACATTGTTTGGTCATATCTTATGCAAATTCTTGTATTTGTTTATGGTTTTACCTTGTTTATGAGTAGCTAAATGTCTTTGTATCGTTGGATTGAGATTATGTCTTGATTGTTATTAAACCTGGCTGAGTTTTCTGGTATTTCAATTCTGTTCTTGCTGTATTTTTATTGAGTTTTGCATGTTATCCCGTTTAAACCAATACATGAGACTAGTTTCTTAGGCTTGACGACCCTAGGAGATTACTACTTGTGTATTCTATCAGTTATTTTTAGATAGCCACTAGGCTGTGACAAGACAATCTCTACGGAGTGACGACCTTTGATAGGCCTAGGATGCATGCTAAAGGTTGTATGAATTAGATTTAAATTAAGTTTAAGTTTAGTTAATACAATTCCGGACCCACGATCCTAAAGCGGCTAGTTTAAGTAGGTAATTGCGAGATTGCATATTCTAGATTAGTTAGATATAATTTAGTGGCCATCGTGAGGTCTGTCGGATGGTGGCTACTTTATGCATGAGAGGTGGCGATCAATAATGATAAAATTGATTAATCTTGTTAATTGCAGAATTTTGGGTTAACGGGTTGATTAAACACAGGTTAGTGTAGGGGGGTCCTCCGAGTAACTAAGAAGCTGACCGGACTAATAAAAATCGGCATAGAATAATTTTTAGAGAAAACTAGGAAGCCAAGTGAAATAGCATTCAGGCATAAGAAATCCCAATCCAGCGATCCATTTTTATGATATTGATTTTTGCTCTATTTTCCCTCGCATGCTTTATTCTACTCTCTTTACTTTTAGTATTTATTTCGTTTGTCCTGCTTTTTCAAAAATCTTGATAGCGGACAAAAATGTCGTTATTTTAGTCCTAAATTATTAAGCTTTTGAGTGCTTTAATTGAGTTTTTATTGAATAAATCTAAAATAATTTACTATTTTGTCATTAGGAGCATTTTATGGATTTTTGGTGGAAAAAGGCCAAAAAATGAGCAATCCAAGCCAAATTTCCATCCATGGGTCAAAGGGGGGAGCCCAAGAGTCAACCATGAAGAAAAGATCCAAAAAGAATTGAAGTTGGACCAAGATTCAAGCCCAAATCCGCGCCCACTGGTCTGGAAACCGCACAGCATCGAGACGCTGTGGGGACAGCGTTAGCGAACAAGTTGGGTGACGTCACAGCGTCGCGACGCTGTCCCTATTCCGAGCCTATAAATAGCCTCCCTTGGTGCCCATTTTTATCATCAATCAATTCACCACCATTCCTTACTGATGCGCAATTTGCTTACCGCAAGTATACGGGTCAAGTAATAATATAGTGTTTTCGTGTAAAACGAGTGTCGTCCTCTGGATTGGTTTTCTAGCAAATTAAGTATCGTGAATACTTTTATCCAATTTTATTTAGGGAGCAAAACTCAATGATAAAGATAAAAGTAAAGACTAAAAACATAAAAATAAAAGTGGAGACTCAAATGGAAAGACTCTTAGGGAATTGATTTCATTGATTAAGATTGAGGATTGATTAATAGGAATGAATTAACCGTGCAATTATTCTACAAGCCAAGGAAACTTTTATCACGATTACCTCTCCCGAGTATAATTGATTCTCATGCATATAAACTAACTTGATATCCCTATCTAAGTTCATTAACATGCAAGGCATTATTCGGTTCGGTCCTTGTTATACTTCTAGAGATATTCTAAATCCCGTCACAAACTTAGAATTTCTACCCTAGTCATGCAATTGAACAAAGCAAGTCTTAGGCCAAATCCTCTCTCCCGAGTTAGATTCAACACTTAAATCATTCAATTAGTGATCAAGTAATTGAAAGCATTACACATAAAATTGCATGCATAGAATAAGAACACATTCATACCCAAAATTCAATCCAACAATTTAAGCAACTACATCAAACCCTAAGACAAACAATTAGCAATTCATAGTCTTTAAACCACAAACACTAATTGAAAGAAAAGCCATAAAAACTACAAGAGTTAAGGGGAAGAGAAAGGAAAACTCGAATCCGCCGACACCGCACGTCCCCGTCACGATCTCCACGTCTTCTCGCTTGATTCCCGCTCCTTGGCCTTGCCTTTAGCTCCCACAAAAGGTCTCTAGTCGAAATTAGGGCTAAAATCTAACCAATTGGACTCCCCTAATCCGTAGCTGAAAAGAGGAATTTATAGAAAATCTGTCGCGACGCTGTCGTGATACCGCGAATCTGGAAAATTTATCGAGAGCGTCGCGACGCTATTTTTTTTTTTTTTTTTTTTTTTTTTTTTTTTTTTTTTTTAAATCAGCTGGGCTGAATTTGACTTCTTCCAACTTGATCCTTTTTCGATCTTTTAGCCCTTTTTCATGTCCCGAACACGCAATTAGCTCAAATATTTATTTCCTACAAAAACAACACAAAAACGCATCATTTTGGCCAATAAATTATAAAAGACTAGATAAATTAATTAGGGAAAACTAGCTAGCTATGCTCGCTATCACTTACCTTCCTTTCCTTTGCTCTTTTTGAGCATCAAGGCTTTTTAGCCTTTTGAGAGTTTAGAGTGGGAAAATTTTGGGGAGCTTTTGGGAGCACTCTAGGAGGCTCGGGGCGTGCTCGAAGGGACTCCAAGCACTAGCGACGGGGTTCTCGACGGTCATTTCCTTTTCTCTTATTTTGCTCAATTTATGATTTCTTTTGTATATCTTGTGGATATTATAGCCATGTATAGCTAAACCCCAATTTGGGGTCTTGAAATGAAAAGTCATAATTGAATGTTATTATAATTGCCTATCGCTTGCCCTCTTTTACTAATTATTTGTATGGATGCTCGTAATGCTGTTTATAATCTGGCCAATTATATACTGATCCGATTCTTAATGGAAACTCGACGGAGAGAAATTAGGATAGATCATAATCCATGCAACTGGTTTAATTGCTCGTAGTGACAACGAGATTAGTTGATTAAACTTAGATTCCAATAATGAATCAGAGCGAAATAATTAACAAATTTTAATGGCGCTAAGGACACTTAGGTTGTTAAAATGGATTAATTATAATTAGGGGAAACCGACAGGAGAACCTATGTGATTAGCGGAGATTCTAGGATTATAATTAGTTGGGCAATGAGATAGGATAATTGTAATAATTATTTAGCCATTAATTTATTTTCAAGACCCCGCTTCTCACTCAAAACTCTTTCCCCACATTTTCTTATCCCTTGATTGATCAATTTTTAATCTTTAATTGCTTTAATTTTTAATTCATTTTTAGTTTCATGATTTGGTCCCTAAATAATATTTCTCCCAAGTACCATTAGTGTTCAAGGATTTATTGCTTTGCTTAATATCGCCTCACCTCCTTGTGGATTCGATACTCGGAATATTTCCGTTTTATGTTACTTGCGGCCTGTGCACTTGCGGTATTGGCTCATAACAAGTTTTTGGCGCTCTTGCCGGGGAGGTTTAGATTTTTAAGCAAAATAATTTCTTCTTGACATTAAAAAGAACGGGATAAATATTAATTTAGGGTGTAAATATTTTTTTCTTTTATTCTTTTGTGAATATTTTTTTTTTTTTTTGTTTTTACTCTTGATTTGTTTGGGGGTAGTGCATGCGAAGAGATAAGGTGGTTAAATTGTTTCCTCTAGATCTTGAAATTGACAGGACACTTAGAGCCCTTCGTAGAGAGAAAAGATTAACGGAAGCAATGGTCCACCAACAAGGCAACGCTCCCAAAGCAATCAGAGATTTTCTGCAGCCAGTTCTCCCAACCGAGAATTCAGGCATCGTTTATGCCCCGATTCAAGCGAATAATTTCAAATTAAAGACTGGACTGATCCAGATCGCGCGGGACAATTCTTTTAAGGGCATCCTTCGGAGGATCCACATTCGCATCTGCGATCATTCTTGGAGATATGTGGGACAGTAAAGATGAATGGAGTTCCGGCCGACGCGATAAGATTAAGGTTATTTCAATTTTCTCTTCAAGATAAGGTGAAAGATTGGCTCGAATCAGTCGAGATGGGTAGTATCATCACATGGGACGAGCTTGCCTAGGCATTCCTGACAAAATTTGTCCCGCCTGCCAAGACTACGAAGCTCCGTACAGAGATCGGAACATTCAGACAGTTGGACGAGGAACAACTATATGAGGCATGGGAGAGATATAAAGAGATGCTTAGGCGATGCCCACAACATGGCTATCGAGATTGGCTCCAGGTGCAGTTATTTTACAATGGACTGAATCCTTCTACCAAGACGGTTCTAGATACATCAGCGGGTGGGAGTTTTCTATCCAAGACAGTGACTGAAGCCAATGATCTTTTGGAGGAGATGGCAGCAACTAGTTACCAGTGGCCGACTGAAAGAGGGATAATTTCCAAGAAGGTTGGTGTTGCCAGACGACACGACTACTATTCGTCGTTTTACGACTTTCACATGAGCAAGCGCACGGGTCGTCACAAGTAATATAAAACGGTAGGTATACCGAGTATCGAATCCACAGGGAGGCGAAGCGAAATTTAAGCAAGCAAAGATTCCTTGAGCACTAAAAATACTTGGGCGAAATAATATTTAGGGACCAGATCATGCAATCAAAGAAAATCAAAAATCAAAACAATTAAAGAGAAAATTTGATCAATCGATAAAAATAAAATACGGAGAAAGAGTTTTCTAATGGGAAGAGGGGTCTTGAAAATCAATTATTAGCTAAACAATTGCTACAATTGTCCTATCTCGTCGCCCAACTAATTATACTCCTAGAATCTCCGTTAATAACATAGGTTCTCCTGTCGGTCTCCCCTAATTGTAATTAATTCATTTTAACAACCTAAGTGTCCTTAGCGCCATTAAAAATCATTAATTATTACGCTCTGATTCATTTTAGGAATCTAAGTTTAATCAACTAATCTCGTTGTCACGACGGGCAATTAAACTAGTTGCATGGATTATGATCTATCCTAACTTCTCTCCGTCGAGTTTCCATTAAGAATCAGATCAATACACAATTGGCCAGATTGCATAAAGCATTAAGCACATCCATACAAATAATTAGGACAAAGGGCTAGAGATAGGCAATTATAACAACATTTGAACTATAATTTCATTTCAAGACCCCAAATTGGGGATGTTAGCTATGTATAGCTAAACCCCAATTTGGGGTCTTGAAATGAAATTATAGTTCAAATGTTGTTATAATTGCCTATCTCTAGCCCTTTGTCCTAATTATTTGTATGGATGTGCTTAATGCTTTATGCAATCTGGCCAATTGTGTATTGATCTGATTCTTAATGGAAACTCGACGGAGAGAAGTTAGGATAGATCATAATCCATGCAACTAGTTAGCCAATTGTGTATTTTAGCTATGTATAACTAAAATATTCACAATAATTACAATGGAAAGCATAATTAAGAACATAATAAAAGGGAAGGAATTGACCGTTGAAGACCCCCTCGCTGACGCTTGGAGTCCCTCCGAACACTCCTTGAGCCTCCTAGAATGCTCCCCAAAATTTTCCAAAAGTTTCCCACTAAAGAAACTCTCAAAAAGGCTTGGAAGCCTTGAGAGAGGCTCCCAAAGGAGCCAAGAAAGCAAGAAAGGAATGGAAGAATATGATGATTGATGGTAAAATGAGGCACCAAGGGGCGCCTTATATAGGCTCCGAAAGGGGGTAGCGTCGCGACGCTATACGGCACAGCGTCGCGACGCGGTGACGTCATCGACTTGCCGGCCAAGAAATGGACAGCGTCGCGACGCTGTCCTTATAGCGTCTCGACGCTAGGCGTTTTCCAAATCTTTCAATACGGATTTGAGCTTCAATTTGGGCCTCTCCACATTTCTTTTTGGATTTTTTCCTTCATAGCTGATCTCTTTTGATTCCCCTTGACCCAAGCATGGAAATTGGGCTTGAATGGCTTCATTTTGGGTACTTTTATCACCAAAATCCATAGTTTGCTCATAAAGACCAAATAACACAATATATGAAATATTTTCAATAAAAACACAATTAAAGCACAAAAAAGCCTAATAAATTGGGGCTAAAATAGCGACATTTCTGCTCGCTATCAGCTGGCATTTATGAAATTGATGAATCAAGCTCTCTGAAGGCACAAATGGCATTGTTGACAAATGCGCTAAACAAGCTTACTTCATCTGAGGTGGTCAAGTCCATCTCCACCTTGGCTGAAGGATGCTCAAAGAAGGAAAATCAAGATGTCGAAGAAGTTCAGGATGTGGGAAATAGAGCATTCACGCAAGGAGTACCGAACTTCTACCATCCAAGTTTGCACAATCATGAGAACTTTTCGTATTCAAACACCAAGAACGTATTGCAGCCACCGTCAGGATTTGCTTCATCAAGTGTTCCAGAAAAGAAAAGCAACCTGGAGGAGATGGTGGCCATGTTTATCAAGGAACAGAAGGTTTTAAATGTGAATCTCCAGACAGCGGTAAATAACCACGACACAGCTCTTAAGAATATGGAAGTGCAGATAGGACACTGAAACCAATCCTAGAGAGCAGTGCAAGATGGTGACATTGAGAAGTGGTAGACAACTGGAGGTCAGTACAGAGAAGAAGCAAGAAGAGAAGAGCAAGGATGAAGATGGAAGGGATGAGGCACAAAAAGTCTCATCTGAAAGGTCCCAACATCCTCCTAACTCTATTGATTTGAATATTGAATGCACTAACTCTTTTGCAGGATCAAAGAAAGATGAAAAGCAGAAAGAAAATCTGAACGAGGAGGAAGTAGTCCCATGCAACCACTATGATAGAGGGTCGCACATCAGCCCACCCAAGAGGAGGGGCAAGTGTCCTACCTTTGATTACAGGGAGTTACCTTTTCCTCAGCGATTTAAAAATGTTAAACTAGATGAACAGTTTCAAAAATTCCTAGAAATGTTTAGAAAGTTATCTGTGAACATTCCCTTAGTCGATGCTTTATATAATATGCCTAATTATGGGAAGTTTATGAAAGAGATGTTATCTAGGAAGAAAAGTTTGAAAAAAAAGGTTTTTAGGTTGTCTGAAAACAGTAGCACCATAATTTCAGGAAAGATGCCTTCGAAACAAAAGGACCCAGGGAGTTTTACTGTTCCCTGCATAATAGGAGAAGTATCTTTCGATAGGGCTTTGTGTGACTTAGGAGCTAGTATAAATTTGATAGGGCTTTGCGTTAGATGATTTGCATGCTTTGAATGGAAAGGATTACTTGATAGATGAGAATGTTGAGTCTGATCATGATACTACTGAATCTATTGAGTCTGATCCTGACATGGTTGAAAGTATAGAGTCGGACCTTGAAATTGTTGATAGTTTTAATTCGGGTGCTGATGATGTGGATAGTATAGAATCTGACCCTAATGAGATTGAATTCTTTGATTCTTCTGATGATGAGTCATATGATAGCTTGGTTGAGTCATTTTTTAATACTGAGTCTCAGGAATCTTCTGAACATTTAGATATTGCATTTGATGAATGGATAGACATAGTTGATAGGCCATCCTTAGATCCTAGACCAGTAGACATCATGACGCTGGATGACTCTGTTAATAACTGTTTTGAAAATAGAGACTTAGAAAAGAGATTTGATGCTGTTACATATTTTTTAAAATGTTATTATGACAATCT
The DNA here is from genome assembly GCA_017139565.1 of Luffa aegyptiaca. Taxonomy (NCBI): domain Eukaryota; kingdom Viridiplantae; phylum Streptophyta; class Magnoliopsida; order Cucurbitales; family Cucurbitaceae; genus Luffa; species Luffa aegyptiaca. The sequence continues at coordinate 31,378,660 of CM029404.1, forward strand.
CTTTAGTGATGCGGGCCAGGGGAAAGTTTTTTTTTCTCCCTTGTTTGCAGTTTGTAATTCGGTACGAGATTTTCTTCAAGGCCCAGAGGACGACGAGAATTTTTATTTCGAGCCTCCATGAGCGTGTCGAGCCTCGTCTAGCTACAGACGTTAAAGAAAGCGCTGCTTGGGAGGCAACCCAAGGATTGAAAGTTTAGGTAACTTTTGCGATAAATAATTTTCTTTGCTTCGTGATCCAATTTTGTTTTGCAGGATCACCTTAGCAAGTCCCAAAGCTCCAAAAATCCCATTTTCTGGATCCAAAGGAAGAAGATGAGTCACTCCTAACTCAGGGAAGTCTCAGTTTCCCTCTATGCTTCATTATTTGTAAACATTGGGGACAATGTTTAGTTTAAGTTTGGGGGGGGGGGGAGGCTTTCGCTGTGTTGAGCATATTTAAATTCTGTTGGATGCATGAGTAGATAGCCATGATAGCCGAGGATGTGATTTTGGAAGTTTTGGGGGAAAATGGTTTATATGTTATGGAATCTGAGAGCATAGCAGAAATTGTGAAATTTTAAAATTTTTTGATACTTAGTTTTAATGTCTAAAGCATGCAATAGACTTATCTTATGACATCTTTGAAAATCTAGATTTTTATTATGATTTTTAAAGTTTGTTGTCACCCCGATAGGCTTAGTTTCTAACACTAGGAGTTCATGCTTGATTTTTTTAAGAACTAGGTAGGAAACAATGCTATGTCTACTGAGAGAAAAAGCAACAAAAGAAAAGAGAAAAAAAGAAAAATCTGTTGAAAAAGAAAATTTTTGCTTGCACAAAAGAAAAGACTAGGGGTAAAAAGAGCTACCTACGGTGTGATCAGTTAGGCCAACCAGAGAATAAAATTCGGGTTAAGGGTCCTTGCATCGTAGTGTGAAAGCTAGTACCATTAGATATAAAAAAGAAAGTTTGGGGGAGAAGCAAAAGAAAGTGAAAAATATTTCTGAGTTTAGCTCCCCCATGAAAAAGAAAAATATCAGGCGCCCTAGTTTCTTTGTTTGCATGATAGTAGAACTCCGACCTATTAGGGACTCTTAGCCAGTGTAGGGGGAAAACAAATGGAGAAAGCCATAAGACTAGTCTAGGTTAGTAAAAGAATCATTAGAAAAGTCTTGAGCATCAAATCCTTTTAAGATTTCTTCATGAGTATGCGGTGCTTGCTTATTCCACTTGCATGTTTTCCATTTTAGCTTAAAAATTTTCAAAATCATTGAGGCTTGAGTGATTATATTTCATGCATCTTTCGAATTTATTTTGCTCGGGACTAGCAAAAGCTTAAGTTTGAGGGTGTGATAGCGGACAGAAATGTCGCTATTTTAGTCCTAAATTATTAAGCTTTTGAGCGCTTTAATTGTGTTTTTATTGAAGAAATCTAAAATAATTTACTATTTTGTCATTAGGAGCATTTTATGATTTTTGGTGAAAAAAGGCCCAAAAATGAGCAATCCAAGCCAAATTTCCATCCATGGGTCAAAGGGGGGAGCCCAAGAGTCAACCATGAAGAAAAGATCCAAAAAGAATTGAAGTTGGCCCAAGATTCAAGCCCAAATCCGCGCCCACTGATCTGGAAACCGCACAGCGTCGAGACGACGCTGTCCCATTTCTTGGCTAACAAGTTGGGTGACGTCACAGCGTCGCGACGCTACGCTGTGCCGATAGCGTCGCGACGGTGTCCCTATTTCGGGCCTATAAATAGCCTCCCTTGGTGCCCATTTTTATCATCAATCAATTCACCACCATTCCTTTCCTTCCTTTCCTTTGCTCTTTTTGAGCATTCTCTCAAGGCTTTTTAGCCTTTTGAGAGTTTAGAGGGAAAATTTTGGGGAGCTTTTGGGAGCACTCTAGGAGGCTCGGGGCGTGCTCGAAGGGACTAAAAGCACTAGCGACGGGGTTCTCTACGGTCATTTCCTTTTCTCTTATTTTGCTCAATTTATGATTTCTTTTGTATATCTTGTGGATATTATAGCCATGTATAGCTAAATGATGCGCAAATTGCTTACCGCAAGTGTACGGGTCAAGTAATAATATAGTGTTTTCGTGATTAAACGAGTGTCGTCCTCTGGATTGGTTTTCTAGAAAATTAAGTACCGTGAATAATCTTGTTCAATTTTATTTAGAGAGCAAAACTTAATGAAAAAGATAGATCTAAAAACAAAAAGCATAAAATAAAGGTGGAGACTCAAAGGGAAAGACTCTTAGGGAATTGATTTCGTTATTTAAGATTGAGAATTGATTAATAGGAATGAATTGATCGTGCAATATTCTACAAGCCAACGAAACTTTTATCACGATTACCTCTCCCGAGTATAATTGATTCTCATGCATATAACTAACTTGATATCCCTATCTAAGTTCATTAACATGCAAGGCATTATTCGGTTTAATCCTTGTTATACTTCTAGAGATATTCCAAGTCCCGTCACAAACTTAGAATTTCTACTCTAGTCATGCAATTAAACAAGGCAAGTCTTAGGCCAAATCCTCTCTCCCGAGTTAGATTCAACACTTAAATCATTCAATTAGTGATCAAGTAATTGAAAGCATTACACAAAATTGCATGCATAAAATAAAAGCACATTCATACCAAAAATCAATCCAACAACTAAAACAACTACATCAATCCCTAAGACAAACAACTAGAAATTCATAGTCTTTAAACCACAAACACTAATTGTAAGAAAAGCCATAAAAACTACAAGAGTTAAGGGAAAGAGAAAGGAAAACTCGAATCCGTAGAAACCGGCACGTCCCCGTCACGATATCCACGTCTTCTCGCTTGATTCCCGCTCCTTGGCCTTGCTTCAGCTCCCACCAAAGGTCTCTAGTCGAAATTAGGGCTAAAATCTAACCAATTGGACTCCCCCAGTCCGTAGCACAAAATGATGAATTTATAGAAAATCTGCCGACAGCGTCGCGACGCTGTCGCGATACTGCGGATTTGGAAAATTCGGACCAGCGTAAGTTTTTTTTTTTTTTTTTTTTGTTTTTTAAAATCAGCTGGGCTGAATTTGACTTCTTCCAACTTGATCCTTTTTCAATCTTTTAGCCCTTTTTCATGTCCTGAACACGCAATTAGCTCAAATATTTATTTCCTACAAATACAACACAAAAACGCATCATTTTGGCCAATAAATTATAAAAGACTAGCTAAATTAATTAGGGAAAACTAGCTAGCTATGCTCGTTATCACTAAACCCCAATTTGGGGTCTTGAAATGAAAAGTCATAGTTAAATGTTATTATAATTGCCTATCAGTTGCCGTCTTTTACTAATTATTTGTATGGATGCTCGTAATGCTGTTTATAATCTGGCCAATTATATACTGATCCGATTCTTAATGGAAACTCGACGGAGAGAAATTAGGATAGATCATAATCCATGCAACTGGTTTAATTGCTCGTAGTGACAACGAGATTAGTTTATTAAACTTAGATTCCAATAATGAATCAGAGCGTAATAATTAATGAATTTTAATGGCGCTAAGGACACTTAGGTTGTTAAAATGGATTAATTATAATTAGGGGAAACCGACAGGAGAACCTATGTGATTAACGGAGATTCTAGGATTATAATTAGTTGGGCAATGAGATAGGATAATTGTAATAATTATTTAGCTATTAATTGATTTTCAAGACCCCGCTTCTCACTCAAAACTCTTTCTCCACATTTTCTTATCCCTTGATTAATCAATTTTTAATCTTTAATTGCTTTAATTTTTAATTCATTTTTAGTTTCATGATTTGGTCCCTAAATAATATTTCTCCCAAGTACCATTAGTGTTCAAGGATTTATTGCTTTGCTTAATATCGCTTCACCTCCCTGTGGATTTGATACTCGGAATATTTCCGTTTTATATTACTTGCGGCCCGTGCACTTGCGATATTGGCTCATAACAAACCTCCCTGTTACATAAGCACAAAATCCTGCATCTGCTAGATATCCTTCCCTGTGTTCGACCCCGGTCACTATTTCTACAAAATAGTTTTAGTGTCGTGGACTATAAATTTTTTTGACAACTCGAGTCTCGACAGCTCGGACCCCGTCAAATTGGTGCCGTTGCCGGGGAAGGGCATTTTCTAGTATTTATAGGATTTTGTGTTTTTAATTCTTTTTTGCATGGTTTATGATCACACGTGCTTCGCAGGGCAACGATCTTAGGTTTGAACCAAAGATATGAAGAGCGGAGACGAGATTAAGGAGGCGAGCAAGAAGAAGAAGAATAGATAATCTCGACAAGGTTGAAGCCCCAGCCATGGCTAAGAAAACATTGAGGCAGCTGGCAGTGCCAGATCTGAACCAGCAGCCACTTTGTATTACCTGCCTCGAGACAACAAGTAACTTTGAGTTAAAGTCAGGTTTAATTCACTTACTCCCTATTTTCGTGGTAGTGCAGGAAAGGATCCACATAAACATTTGTAGGAACTCCACATTGTATGTTCTGGTATGAGACTTCATGGAGTGATAGAGGAAGCATTGAACCTGAGAGCGTTCCCTTTTTCGCTAAAGGATTCAGCGAAAGATTGGCTTTATTACCTTTCCTCCGGTTCTATCAGTACATGGAACAAGATGAAGAAGCAATTCCTGGCAAAAGATTGGCCTTCTTTTTTTGGAATCAATTTGGCAGTAATTCAGTATGTATAAGCCTGAAATTATTCGCCTCTTAATCCTCTATATATAGAGAATTGCATGCAACATGGATTAAGCAACAAATGACACCAAATTAGATGAGAGATTAGGTGTTTCAAGGAGGTTCAAAGGTGGGATTAGTCATGTAATCCCATCGCCTCCTAAATTTATTTTCTTTTTGATTTTCTTAAAAAAAATAATTAATTTTCACTTAATTAATTTTATATAAACTTAATTCTAATAATTGAATTTGAATAGATTAATTTTAAATAATTAATTAAACAATTTAATTAATTATATTAATTTAATATCAAAATATTAAATTAATAATTTACACCAATCTCGACTTCTCTCAAAACCGATTTCTCGAGTACGAATCCCTACTCATACATTCAATATTTAAATATATCCGACTGTGTCAAAATATAGTTTAATTAATAATTAAACTATTATGTAAATAATAACGTATATAATCAACGTTAATTCCCTACACCGAATTTGAACGATTCAAACTCTCCCATCATACTGTTCTAAGGTTTATTCCGATATGAGATAGTAGGAGGACCTAGTGGACCAACAGATCATAGACTCCAACGATCCGAGATTAACCGGTTAAACTCATTAACCTAGTTAACCAACATTCATTAGCTACCGGGACACTCCTGAAAGTGTTAATATTAAACATGCGGAAACAATTTTGGATCTTAGGCACTTAATTCCATCAATTTAATCAAAGAAGACATGTTGTTCAAAACCGAAAAACATAGACAAATTGTACCAACCTCTTCGAGCTCCCAATTCACGCGATTCTTGAGTTTTTTCTTCACACCAATGGATCAAGGACCACCACTTGGATCTTCTCTACTAATCTTAGGCCTTGGAACGAAATGTGGGAACCTCTAGTGATAGGAATTGGAAGGGAAGAAATTGGGTTTCAAGTTATTTGAGAGTTTTGAGTTCTTGGTGAATTTGGATTCAATTTAGCCGCATACATCAACGTGAAGCTCTCTATTTTTCATGAACTTTCACTCATTTATAGAGTGAAACATGCAACCACAATTCACCCAAGATTGACACCAAATTGGAGATCAATTTAAGTGGGATTAGGTGTGAAAATTATGAGGTTTACATGGGGTTAGTCATAAACCACCACCTCCAAAAATTAGTGACTTAAATTTTAATTTCTTTTAAAATAAAAAACCACTTTTAATTTCTAAATTTCTAAAATTCATAATTTATTATTATTATTTCAATTAAATATAATTCTTAATTATATTTAACTAAAACCAAATTTAATTAAATAATAATCATATTACATTAATTTAATATATAATATTAAATTAATATTTTTGCACCCGATCCTGACTTTTCTCTTAACGAAATTTCTCGAACGTGAATCCCTATTCACGTGTTCAATATTTAAATCATATTTAAATGCAACCAACTCTCAGATTTTAGTTGAATTCGAAATTGAACCAATATGTCGTTAATATCATATATAACCAACATTTATACCCTATTCCAAATTTGAACGTTTCAAACACTTCTATCATATTGTTCCAAGGTTTATTCCTATATGAGCTAGTAGAAGAACCTGAGAGACCTACAGATCATGGGCTCCAACAATTCGAGAATAACCGGCTAAACTCATTAACCTAGTTATTCAACATTCGTTAGCTACTAGGACACTCCACTATAGTTCGTAGTTGCACTCCCTTCACTGTAGATATATTTCTGTCCACTCGATATAACCATGATCAGTAAGTCAATCATTCAAAGGTTGTTCGTAACTAGAGCTGGGTCAAATACCCGTTTTACCTCTAAAGTTACATCTCGTTCCTTAAGTCTTACTGATCCTCTAATGAACAATTGGTTTGTGGCTCAACCACTAAACCGAGTCCCTCTCGGGCCAATGAGAGGGTGGGGCCCCTTGTTCAAGACCTGAAGTCAGTACTTAAGGGAACTACCTCTCTACTATCCTTAATACGGGTAGGAGTGAATTCCATCTTGCAAGACTAAGTCTCCAGCTATCTATCCAGTCTCATCCCAAAAAATAGTAGGCTTATTAAGTCGGAAAACTCGAGCTACTTTCACCCATGCAAATCAAAGGACAATCTCGAACAAATATGAGTTCATAGTTAGCTCAAGATTAAGATCGAGTTATCTAGGTCATCGCAAGAAATAGTCAGTCTCAATAGTAAACGGCGTTATAAAGTGAAAGTGGCTTATCTCGCGGTCCGGTCTTCTGTAAACTCATTGCATAAGACGCCCCCACTCGCATGTCTCCACATGAACGATTTAGGATTACATCGTTTGTACCGTAAACAAAGTGGGTCGCGTCCATAATGTCCCCAAGATAAGGTATCCAACTCTATCCCTATACTATAGACCGCTTAGGCTATTACTTGAACTTGATCCACTTTTATGTCACTACATAAAATTCAAGTATTCATAATATAGCCAAGGGTTCTTAGTTTACTGGATTTGTGGTTATTTAGGCAAGACTAATACAAATATATGCAATAACGCCTTATTGAAATAACTTTAATAACTTTTTATTAATGAATAGTCAAATGTTACATTTAGGGAAAAATACACTTTTAGTCCCTGAGGTTTTTGTTAGGTTTCATTTCAGTCCCTGAGTTTTCAAACTCAACAATTTAGTTCCTGAGGTTTGGTTTTAGTTTCATTTTGGTCCCTCCATCCAATTTTCTGCTAATAATTAACGGAATGCTGACGTGGCAATTTTTTTTTTAAAAAAATTATTTTTTAAGTTTTTTCAAAATATAAATATAATTAAATAATAAAAATATCATTATTTTATATATATATATATTTTTATTTCTTTCCCCTTCTCTCTTGTCTTCTTCTTCACCACCTTCTTCTTCATCACCTTCTTCTTCTTCACCATCACCACCACCTTGCCGTCGGCCGCCACCGACCGCCGATGACCACCGCTCGTCGGCGGCCGACGGCCGATGAATTTTTTTCTCCTTTTTCTCTTCTCTTTCTTTCTTCTTTTCTTCCTCTTTCTCTACACTTTCTTAAAAAAAAAAAAAGAGAAGAGGGAGGACCTTCCTCCTCCTTCATCGCCGGCGTTGGAAACGAAGGAGGGAGGTCCCTCTTCCTTCTCTTTTCTTTTTCATTTTTTAAAGAAAAAGGAACCCATGCCAAAAATCGTCGACTGAAACGGAGCAGAGCAGTCCACCGTCACCCGTCGAAGTCCCACAGTCGAAGCCCATATGCTTCGGCTCACGAGTAGATCTGAAACGCGTCGAAGCCCCACCGTCACCCATCGAAGCCCAGATGCTTTAGTTCACGAGAAGATCTGAAACACGTCGAAGCCCCGCCGTCACCTGTCGAAGGCCATATGCTTCAATTCATGAGTTGATCTGAAACGCGTCGAAGCCCAATACTAGAGCAGATCTAAAACGCCGTGATGTCGTAGGTCCTCCGTGTCGCACATATGGGCTTCGAACACACATCTGAGGCGCCGTCGTGGGTTTGAGCGAAATCCCTTTCGATCTAGAACAGAACAAAGAATCATGGTGGGTTTGAGCAAGCCATTGTCGGTTAATAACAAAATCCCTTTCGATTCGTGGAAAATACTGCCATTTTCTCTTAGATGTAAAGAAAGGGAAAGAAATTGAAAAAAAAGAGAAGAGAAAGAGAAAAAAAAATGTCGCCGACGACCGGCCGCCAGCGATCGGTGGTTGCCGGCGACCGGCGGCAACACCTTAAGGGTGGTGGTGACGGTGGTTGAGAAGAAAAAAGGGTGATGGTGTTTGAGAGGAAGAAGAAGAAGAAAAGAGAGGAAAAAATGGGAGGGAAATGAAAATTAAAAAATATATATTTAAAAATTATTTTATTTTAAAAAATTTTAAAAATATTTTTTTAATAAAAAAATAAGTGCCACGTCAGCAAACCGTTAAGAGTTAACGGAAAAGTGGATGGAGGGACCAAAATGAAACAAAATAAAAACCCAGGGACTAAATTGTCGAGTTTGAAAACTCGGGGACCAAAATGAAACCTAACTCAAACCTCAGGGACCAAAAGTGTATTTTTCCCTTACATTTACTAACTACGAGTTTTAGGGCATAAAACTCAACAGTATCACTACTATAAAAAATGTTGTGAAAGAGAAATCATAACATTTTTCCCTACATTATGAAAGGTTTTCATAGCATTAAAATAACACAATCATAACTAGACTTTTTATAGCATTTTTTATAGCGGTGAAAAAACACTATTAAAAGTTTGAGACTTTCAATATCGTCGGCTACGATAGCGTTTCCAAAAATGCTATCATAGGTCTACGATAGCGTTTTTTGAATGCTATTGTATCAGATTTTTCTTGTAATGATAGAGGATGTTTTGGTAAAGGTGGACAAATTCATTTTTCCCACAGACTTCATTAGTCTTGTTTACGAGGCAGACGGAGAAGTTTCAATTATTCTAGGAAGACCTTTTTTAGCTACATGACAAAATAACACATTTTAGTTCATAATTAACATAAAACTAACAAGAATTAGGCCTTAAAATTAACCACAAAATTTGTGATGTCACCTAATTGAAAGAGATTATTTATTGAAATCGATGTAGCGTAGAAATGTTGTCTATAACATCTCGACACTACAGGCAGAAAAGTCAGCGAGTGTATTTTTACATCGTTGAGACGCTACCAACGTTGAGCAATTGCTATATGAAACGTTGAGCTTCAACCTTGAGATGCTAAAAGTAGCGTTGTGGTGCTATCTCCTCAGGTCAAACTATGACTTTTACTTCTTCCAAGCCTTGATTTCTCCATTATTGTCTATTTTGCTACATTTTTTATCCTGATTGGACCAAAACACTCTGAATTACTTCAATTACTTGATTACCTGTAATTTAACCAATTAGCACATAAAATTCCTCTAACTAGCTAGAATTACTTAGATAAAGTAGAATTAACTTTTACATTTCTATCGGTTGGATTTTTTATTTCTTATTTTTTTTTTATACTCAAGGACCAATTAGAAACCAATTGCAAACTTTATGGACAAATTAGAAATCAAATTCAAACCTTGAGGACTAGACATGTTTCTTTTGAAACCTCAAGGACCAAATAGAAACTAAATTCAAATCTCAAAGACCATAAGAACCACTATAAAAGTCATTGTATTAATCTCTTTACTTTGATGTTTCCATTCTTTGATTTTTGTCCAAGACTTTATTTTGTTCAAGGACACTCAATTACGCTAATGTCCTTCTGCTTAATAAAGAATTGAAAATTTCGCTAATCTCGGATTTAAGGAGCTTTTATTGTAATTTTTCAGTTTTTAAGGTTTGTTTTTAATGTTTTAAGTTACTATTTAGCTATTGGTCATTATAATATTGATGGACATGAAAGTTACCACCCTTCATATGACCATAGGTTGTGTTTAAAGGTTATAAATAGTCATCCATGTTGTTTCTTTAAGATCAAATTTGTTTTGGATGAAATTTCAATGAAAATTAAGTCTTTTGAGCCTAAAGGCCATGAGCAACTTCGTCTTTACTTATCTTGTGTTTAGATTTGCATGCTAGGATCATTCAAGTAGCGTTGATCAAACTACTTGTGGAGTGATTCGAATCTTGAGTTTCGAAACAAGTTTTCTCTACTTTTGATCTTTATCATCAAGATAAATCCGTTCTATCTAATTCCTTGGGATGAAATCATCTTGATTTGAGGGTTTTAGCATTTGAGATCTAGGAGCTTGCATATTCATAAGGGTTCTTAGATCCAATTGTTTAGGGTTTTCTTATCATTTGGTATCAGAGCTTTAGACTTTAGATTGGATATATGTTTCCGTTGTTGCACTTATTTTCTTGTTCTTCATTCTAAAATTTTATTGTTTTTTCTGTTCATCTCGTTACATTATGTCCAATATTATAAAACTAAAAAAAATGTCATTTCCGTTTTTCCTTTCATGTTGTTGTCTTCTACAATGTCTTAGATCTCGTTTTGATCTGAAAATTTGTCTTCTTGGAGATGTTGAAATTCGGTTTGATCAATTGAGAAAATATTACTTCTTAATAATATGTCCTGGAAAACTGAAAACATTAGTTTTTTGTGTTCTTGATGATCCTTATGTTTGTTTCTTTCATCTCTTGAGATTAGATCTGATATTTCTATGCTAGATCTGAATGTTAATGTTTGAAATCTTCAAATATGTTACAAATAGCTATTTGCAATAAATGCATGTCGGTTACACATTGACACTTTGAAAGTTTCCAGCCTTATGGATTTAATGCTTTGATTATGTGTCGTGTAACTATAATCTGTTAATTAAGTTTCAAATCAAATTGTAACTCCTTTCATTTACCCTTTGGCTATTGATGTTTCAATTTGGAAGAGTTATTTGCTGGATTATTGCAATGTTGATTGTTATTTAATGTTGTAACTTCAACAATTCATTGATTGTTACAAATCTGATTCCAACACTTATTTTACTACCTTTCTTGAAATTCAACTGGTTCATTAATTGTTCATCTTGTCTTTCAATTCAATACCTATCTTGTTCTTCCATCCATCTAGCAATTAATATTCAAATCTGTCCAATTTTCTTTCTTAACCTTGTTTGTTATTTGATTTTCGTTTTGCTCCATATTTAAGCTATTTGAATTGATTTTTAAGTGTGTTGTCTGTCACTTGATTGCAAAATTGCTCATTGGCTCATGTGAGAAAGAATGTGCATTTGTTGAGAGTGAGTTTGTCTACGAGTGAAAACATGTGAGGGAGTGCTTGTGTGGTCCGTTTTCCTTGCCACTTTGCATTCTTTTGCAGCATGTTTCAAACAAGAAGTTAAAAAAAAATCCATTTGTTTTGTCAAGCACAAAGACGTTGTGAGAATCACGTCCGTGATGATCCATTTTAGAAGGCGTTTCATAAAACTTTGGATGAAATGCATAAATCTATGAAGTACATGTCTGAATTATGTCAATAGTTAAATTTGTAGAACCAAGAAATGGAGAGACAAATCACAAAATCCCTTCAAAAAGAAGAAGATTGTCCCATGCCTCAAGATGATGTTTCAAATGATAAAGTTGTTGATGATATGGCGACCAACAAAGAAATTGTGCAAATTTATGTTGATATATGTCCATTTAAGACAAAAGGTGAGGAAAGTACAAAAGAGAGAGAGAGTGTGAGAAATAAAAATTTGAGACTTATATATAGACTAGAGAGAGAGAGTGAGAGAGTTCAGTTATGAGAGTTTGTGAGGAGAACATTGTCTTGTATTCAAAATGACAAATACAAAAACTTGTAACTAAAAGGACTTGTTTTCTGACGGGTGCACTTAAACCAAGTGTATCTACTTTTTCTAATGAATTCTCGAAGGAAATTAAAATGCTTATTGAAAAGAAAGATCCAAAGCTTGCTTCAAATACGAGTCAAAGCTGGGCATGAGGAAAGTGCAATACCAATGAGCTATGTAAGAAGCGACACTCCTATTTGACTTCATCATCCATTCATGGCTGAGAGTCAAAGATGAAGAATTTGAGGAGAGCAAGATTGTGAGATGCAAAAGATTTCGAGTTTGCATTACAAGGGGATCATTTGGATTCGAGGACGAATCCTCTTGAAGAAGGGGAGGATGATACTAATCGAGATGTCTTGATCGCACCCCAAGAACTTCAAGATGGTTACAAACTTTATAGTTAGTTGATTGGGTAGATAAATCTCAAATTGAATGAGCTTTTATTGTAATTTTCAGTTTTTAAGGTTTGTTTTTAATGTTTTAAGTTACTATATATTTAGCTAGTGATCATTATAGTATTGATGAGCATGAAAGTTACAACCCTTCATATGACAATAGGTTGTGTTTGGAGGCTATAAAAGGCCATCCATGTAGTTTCCTTAACATCAGATTTGTTTTGGATGGAATTTCAATGACAATTAAGTTTTTTTGAACCTAAAGGCCATGAACAACTATCTTTGCATATTTTGTGTTTAGATTTGCATGCTAGGATCATCCAAGTAGCGTTGATCAAAATACTTGTGGAGTGATTTGAATCTTGAGTTTAGAAACAAGTTTTCTCTACTCTTGATCTTGATCATCAAGGTAAATCCATTCTATCTTCTTCCTTGAGATGAAATCATCTTGATTTGGGGATTTTAGCATTTGAGATCTAAGGGTTTGCATATCCATAAGGGTTCTTAGATCCAATTGTCTAGGATTTTCTTATCATATGGAGTATGTGAAAATCTACCTATCTAATAAGATCTTTGTTAATTCTTAGTTCTTTAGTTGTAAAATGAAATCTAGTAAGAGCATTGAAAGAGAATCATGATGAATTGCATGGAATAATTTATGAAGCAAAGAATATTAATGATATTTTTTTCTAATGAAAATCATGCTATTATCCTTGTTAATTGTTGTTAGATATTTATAATGATGTGAAGTCTACTATGAAGTATTGTAGGGATGGCTTATGATAGGTTTTAAACATTGTACTTATTATATCTAATTTCCTTAGCTTATATTTTGATTGGATATTGTGTTTAAAAAAGCTTTAACTATTAGCATATAGCATCATTTTCAATAAGGCATGCATGGAAAACAAAGGTTTTGGAGTTTACATTCGTTGCATGCCCACCTTATATGATTTTCATTTTCGTAATTTGAAATTAATTTTTAAAAAAAAAAATAATTGAATTGAAAAAGGAATTAAAAAAAATAAAAAATAGAAATAAAAAAACGCATGGCCACAAGTTGGAAAATATATATATATATAAGGCCCATTGTCTCTAACGCAATATGAGACTTCGGGTATGTTTGGTTTAACTTTTGGGAAATTGTAATGGGTAGCAAAAAATATTAGGATATTTGCAGATTTAACTATGTTTTTTGTGATTTGCAAATTTAGCAAAATTTTTAAAATCTGATTTTTCGTTTTTTTATTATTCCAATTTTACCCTCGTTGATATATCAACTAGATGTATTAGTAGTATATCTGATATACTTTATATTTATTGATATACAAAATATAAAGTATATACACCAAATTTGATATACTCGAATGAATACAATGATATACCTAATATATACTTGATTTGATAAGCACAACCTTTGATATACCTGATTATGAGTATTGATATAAGAATGATATACCTAATATATGAATGTTGATATACTTGATATGTTACTTTTCTTTATTTATATTTGTTATGTTTACTTTTCTCTTTATTGAATTGTGTTGTGTTATTTACATATTTTAAACGGAATGTTTGTCTTTTATATAACATAAAATGTTCGTCTTATATACTTGTTATGAACGTTGATATACAATTAATATACCTCATTTGTTATATTACTCAAATAATTAATAACATGGATATACCTGATTATGAGTGGCTATATACATCAATGATAGACTTGTTATTTTAAAAAAAATCATTGACATATATATTTAATTATCAAATATACTTTATTTTAAGTATATTTTTTATATTAAATATGAAGTGCTGATATACCATTGATATATAGTTTATATAAGGAATATCATTTCACTAATATATCATAGTATATTAGTAGTACATCAGTTACTTCAATTTAGGTACATCTGATATACTGAATATAAAATAATGATATACTGTTAATATACTTTAGGGAAAAATACACTTTTGGTCCCTGAGGTTTGGGTTAAGTGACACTTTGGTCCCTGAGTTTTCAAACTCAACAAAAATACCCCTGAGGTTTGAGATAAGGAGCACTTTGGTCCCTACCGTCAATTTTTCTGTTAACTTTTAACTGTTGCTGACGTGGCACTATTATTTTAATATAAAAAATTATTTATTTTATTTTTTAAATAAAAAATATTTAAAAAATAAAAAAATATTAATATTTTATTATTTTTTTTTATTCTTTCTCCCTTTCTCTCTCATCATCTTCTTCTTCTTTTCCATCTTCCCCACTTTCTCCCTCCTCCTTCTTCTTCTTCCTATGTCCGGCGACCGGCAACCGGCGGCCACTGCTCGCCGCCGCCGGCGACTGAACCTCAAGGACCAAAAGTGTATTTTTCCCTATACTTTATATTAGGAATATCATTTCACTAATATACTAGAGTAAAATATATCAACATTATATCAACATGTATATATATATTTCATTTTAGGTATATTAGTAGTATATCAGCATATATTTCATTTTAAGTATATCAATAGTCAACAGTATATCTGATATATTTCATATCAGTAGTATATCAGATATACTACCGATAAACTTCATAACAGTAAAACATGTGAAAATGCTGGAAAGGGTATTTTCGACTTTTTCTATTTGCGTTTTGGACTGGACTGAACTTTTTTGCCATAATTGTAAACCTCAAAAAGTGGAGACACGCTTGCAATTGAGGATTTCCCTTTTACTACTATTGCAACCACCCCTTAAATTTTCAAGGGTTTAATTTTGAAAAAAAAAATCCTTTTAAAAAAAATTATAGTGTTTGGCAATCACTAAAAATGACTTATTAAAAAATGAGATTGAGAAATAAACCATTTTGAGAGAAACACTTGAAAGAAATTTTTTTGAAAGAATTTGTAAGTATATAATAACTTGTATATAAAAACACTTATGAGAAAATGTAACCAAACATATGAGTGTTTAAATTCTAAACTATTTTTATACAAAATGTTTAAAAAAAAAAATTCTTAAAAAAACATTTAAACTAAAAAGTATTCTAGGGAAGCCTCCGGTAGAATACAGAGGCGACCACTTCATCAATGAAAAGAAACTAGAAAGAATTGACCTTTTCTTCTTAAAATTTCTTCATGCGCTTCTTCAACAAAATTCGAAGTATTTTCCATGGAGATTCTTCCCCTTCAAGTATAAAATGAAGGCCTTTATTCTTTGGAAAACAAAGTGAGCAGTGAGGTTTATTAACATTTTATTTTGATGTTTGGTTAGAGTAAATGTATTAGGAGAATTTCCACTTGTGGCTACTTTTCCAAATAAGTTGGCTAAGTTCTTGAACTAGGAAATTAATTTCTTTTTTTAAGCTTACAATATAAAAATTTTGTACCAAATCATATAGAAACCACAACCTATAAAATTACTCAGCACCAACAAACACTCTATATGTCGATAAACTCAACCTAAACCGGATTAATTAAACTAGTCAAGAATAAGCAAACTAATCCGAAAATGAATAAAAGATGCACAAGAGAATTTATAGTGGTTCGATCCTACATCCAACCTACATCCAGTTCGAGGCCTCACAAAATCAGATGAGCAGTAAGATTGCAAAATAGAGTTTTCATCCTAAAACAAAAATTCACTCTTACAAATCAACAGGAGTTGAAAAGGAAGAATCCTCAATTATATGATCAGAAAAAGAAGAAATGCAAGCCTCCTCTTCCCAGCTTCAATCATTTTCAGAATCACTTTGAAAATTGTCTTCTCTCCCCCACGAAAACAACTCATATACTAATAGCACCACTCAATAACTAAGGACCCGTTTGGAATAACTTTTCGTTTAAGTGTTTTCAAGAATGCATTGTTTTCTAAACATTTTGTATAAATATTGTTTAGAATTTAAACACTCATATGTTTGGTTACATTTCCTCGTAAGTGTTTTATACACAAAGTTATTTTATTCTTAAAAACTCTTTTTAAAAAATTTGGTTTCAAGTGTTTCTCTCAAAATGGTTTATTTATCAATCTCAACTTTTAATAAGTAATTTTTGTAGTTGTCAAACACTAAAACTTATTTCAAAATGATTTTTTTTTTGTTCAAAATTAAACATTTGAAAAGTTAAACCAAACCTACCCTAACTTGTACCGAAGAAGAAAGAGAAAGAAGAAGAAGATCGGATCGACTGAACCAGGTTTGGGCCCAAAACAAAGTAACCCGAATCTCCAGAGCTATCCAAGCAGATGTACACTAACGGGTCGTTTGGTGCGCCGAACCGGAATCTGGACTCTTGGGAATTAGATTACGGTCGTAATCATTGTCTAGAATCTAGAACTCTGGGAATGTTGATGCCTGTGTTTGGTCGGTTGTATTTGGTCTGGATTTAATATGATGCTTGTGTTTGGAGTGCATGGTTAGAATTGAGTTGGATTCGTATTGGTTATTTTTTTTAATACTGTTTTTGTAAGTTTTTTTTATATACTCAGATATTGTTCCCCTATTTCAAAGGGCTTATTCTACATAACAATATGTACATACTTTTTTTAGCCAATTGTGTCAAGTTTGTGAACAGATTGGAATGTCTTGGAATATCAAAGTGATTAGTCAAATTCAAAAACAAGTTGCAAATGCATACAATACTTGGATAGCAAACATAGGACAATGTAAGAAATTAGAAGGAATTGTCTTAAAAATAGATGAAACATGATTAAATGGTCTCACTGATCTATGGTGAGGGAAGGTTAGATCCATGGAAAATAGGGTCACATATGGAGGAAGGGAGGGTTTGGAAGCAGAAACCAGACGAAAATGGTCGAAAACATGAAATAAAGCCGCTGGACTTCAACCACGCCATGAGGCCAGGCTAAAGACGATCGTCGTCGACTGAGAAAAGGCGAGAAGTTGTACCGCTAGGATAACCGACGACCATGCAAGAATAGAGAGAGAGGAGGAACGAGGAAGAAGAGAGAGAGACATTGATGGAGCTAGATGGAGAGATAGGAGAAACGCGGAGATGATTTTAGGTGGGAGAGAGAGAATGTTGAGTAGTGGATTACAACCAGATTCCAACCCTTCCATTTCATAGATTCACATTGGAATCCAAAAGTAATTACAATACAACTTAAAACTGGCCCAACAAACAATGGATTCAGAATTCATTTGTGACGCCCCGCGTTATCAGGTACGCTAAATTTCGTCGCTTGATTTATATTCTTGGTTGTGTGCGAGTGAGAATTCTTTAATTGAAAGAGTTAACGCGGTTTGATTTTTATAATCGTGGTTAAGGATTATATATTGAATTCTAAACCATAATCATGGAAATAATTTATTACCCAAGATTCCCTAAATTGAGAAAAGAAATTAGGGCTTCATTGGATTCTTTAAAGGTGAAAATTTAAGTAATGATCCTAAATAAAAAGAAAAATAAAAAAACCCTAGAATTTCCCTTCTCTCTTTTTTTTTTTTCCTTTCACTCAGTCGTTCATCCCCTTCTTCTCTCGTTTTCGCGCCGCCGATCACCCCCTTCTCCTCTCGTTTTCACGCAGCCACCACTAGCGACTCCCTCTCGTTCCTTCCTATTTCACAAGCGCCAGCAACCTCCCCTTCCTTTCTCTCGCTTACAGCCGCGGCAACGACGTGCACGAACTCAGCTATCCAATGCGTATTCGACCAGGCGCAAGAAAACCGCGGTCTCTTGTGCGTTTTCTGGTGAGTCTTGGTCTCTTCAGAACATCTTCCCTCGATTCAACTACTTACTCGTTCCATTGCACAGTCTGTAGCTTGACCCACGTGAGTTCGGCAAAGATCTTCATCGATTAAGTGTTTCCCTGAGCCTCTTTGCACGCGGTTTGAGTTCCCAGCCAACTACAGCTTCGGTTATTCCTCTTTTTGGTAAGTTTTTCATCCATCCATTCGCAACCAACTTAAGTCTAGAGTTACCCAATTGCTAAAGACCTTGTTTATGCAATCTTAGGCCCGTACGATTGCGAGACAACAAGAGTTCGAGGCTGTTTGGTGAGTTTTTGGTAAGGACAACAAGTATCTTGCTCATTTCGAACTCACGATTGTGTTGTAAATTAGCATCTAAGTGTTGGATACTCTTTGTCGTAGGTTCCATTCAATTCTTGTGTGCCCAATAAGATTCGAACCAACTTGTGGGACCGTTCCTTAAATTGTTAGGAGTGTGTTAAGACTTTAGGTAAGTGGAATTCTACCTGCTGGGTCTGTTTGTTGGTGTGCTAGCATGCTGTGTGCTTTATTTGTTCATTTTAGTATATTTGGTATATATGTGCTTGTTGTTATGTTACTGACAAAGTTTTGAACTTGTTGAACTGATGTGTAGAACTGTCATGCGAATTTTGCAGAGATATTGTGATTTGAACTTGATGTGATAAACATATGTTATTTCATTGTGATTGGTTGCAGCACATGATTTTAATGTTGTGAGTGTTCACTGTACTTTTGGTCATTGCATAGTCTAAAAGCATGATGTGAGATAGAAAAGCAAGGTTGGAATGTGCATTTTGGGTTGTGTGCATATCATTGGCATAAACATTGTCTAGAAACATGATGAGTAGGATTCATGCATTTTAGCGAGATTATGAGGTCAGAGGACCTTGTGTGTTGAAAAGGAAAGTTAGGTGAATACCAGGTGCCTCGGGTAAAAATGGTCGAGGGGTGGTATGTCACCAATGGACTAAGAGGAGCATCGGGTGCCTTGGGTAATATGGTCAAGGGGCGATGTGATGAGTCTATACGTTGTGAAAGTCATCGGGTGTCTTGGGTAATATGGCCAAGGGGTGATGTACAGTATGATCGTGAAGTCATTGGGTGCCTTGGGTAATATGGCCAAGGGGTGATGCACAGTTCGAGCCCTTGGGTAATATGGTTAAGGGTCGAACGCTGAGCGCCGTAGAGAAATGTCGAGGCCATGGGTAATATGGTCAGAGGTCGGCGTGACTTGAAAGAGTCAGTCTCAGAGAGCTTGTGAGGGCTACGAGTATTGAGTGAGCTTGTGTAGCTTGAGTGGAAACTGAGTGTGCATGGCATGCTGCGGAATTCACGTGTTAGGTGCACGGTTAGTTGCACGTTTACATAATTGAGCATGTTACAATATGTGTGATGTCCACCTCGTATATAAGGCATGTTATTGTGATTGTAAAGCATGATGTTTGCTATGTTTAATGTATGATGTTTGATGGCTCTTCAGGTGTTAGCCACTTACTCAGTACTGCTCCTCAGCATCACCAGGCTTGAGAAAGTAGAGTTTAAGAGTTTATTTCATTAATATGTTCTAGTTGTTTAAACAATGTTAGGAGAGATAAAATTTTGTGTTGGTCAGGAGGTGCTGTTTAGAATAATGACTATTTATTTTCTTCATTTAGTGTTTTGAATTAGACTCAATTTGATTTGCTATAATTGAATAGGAATGGTTACGAGATCTGACTCGTAATCGTGTTGCAACTTTAGTTGGTGTTATGTTAATGCTTTAACAGGTTGTCAAATTTTGGTTTAAAACAAAATTACGTCGTTATGCTACCGAATTTTCAGTAGCACCTTAAAGAATTATGTGACTAAGATTAGTAATTCTCTTAGATAGTCTCTTGAGAATTTGGGGGCGTTACATCATTACATTACAATCCATCTCATTACACTCCCCCAAACACCCCCTAATTATTGTGCACACAGCTGATGTTGACTTCAAGTCGTCTTATTAAAGTCAAAGATGGTCAAACCTATATAAATTGGGTAATTGTAAAAAATAGGACAAAAAACAAGGCATAAAAGAGAAATGGGACTGATTTTCAATTGGAAGACAAATGAGATTTTTAGGGTAGTGAAATTACAAAAATACCCCAAGTAAAAATCCTCAAATCTTTAGGATTCCTTCTCTCACGCAGATTTTTCTCCCGCGCTATTTTCTTCTTCTCTCACACATGGAACAATTTTTCATCTTACTTCTTCACGCATGTAATCCATTTTTCATCTTTCTTCTTCTCTCACCCCAAAATGACCAACTCTTCTTTCTTCTTTCTCTCACACCAAAATGACCAATCACACCAAAATGACCAACTCTTCTTTCTTCTTTCTCTCATGCATGAACGGTTTCTTCCTCCATTGATGATCGGTTATCAAGCGACAACAACTCATCCTTCTTCTTCTCTCCATTGACATGTCGTAATCCTATTGCATATACCGAAAAGTCAGTTGTACGAGATTAATGTAAACTCAAACTCTTGTATTACAGTTGTGTTTGATTTCTTAAGTTAAACGAAACACTTGTTGTACGTCTCGCAATCTCGCTGGGAGAATGTTTTTTCTCGCAATATCACGTTGCAAGAAATTTTTTTCTCGCAATCTCGCTGCGAGAAATTTTTTTTTTCTCGCAATCGCGCTGCGAGAATTTTTTTTTCTCGCAGTCCCACTGAAAGAATTTTTTTCTCGCAATCTCGCTGGGAGAATGTTTTTTCTCGCAATCTCGCTGGGAGAATTTTTTTTTCTCACAATCCCAGTGGAAGAATTTTTTTTCTCGCAATCTCACTGGGAGAAATTTTTTTTCTCGGAAGAATTTTTTTTTCTTGCAATTTAATATAACAATAACAGTTATTTAAGTTTCATAAACATCTCGACATTTAGGAATAATCCCCTGTAATTTTATTCCTCATCACTAATCTCTGTAGAGTAAGCATCGCCACAAACATCTTGACACTTAATATAACATATATTTAAGTTTCACGTTATTTGGAGTATCAGTAAGCTCAAATTATTTTTTTTAAAAAAAAAGCACGGCTTAAAATGACTTGTTGCCTTGTTTTTTGCAATTACATGTTGCAAGACAAAAAAAAAAATGCGATCCCCTGATTCCTCATCTCAAATCCCTGTAGAGTAAGCATCACCACAAACATCTGGACATTTTTTTTTTTTGAAAATAACATATAGACATTTAATATAACATATATTTACTTGAATTACAATATAGTTTCTTAATACAAAATATTACAATTTTTTTACCACAAAATGTGTCTAGAAATTCACCAATGATTTAGGTTTCCATTGCTTTGAAATTTTTATTGGAACCATGAAGGGATTATCTACAAATTCTTCAGTTAACCGGCCTTTCTTGTAATCCAAAATTGTGATTTTAGTCTTCTTTGCCACTATCTCCATAGTTGGTTGAAGAAAAATTTATAGAATTGGGTAGAAAAATATAATGGCCGAGTGATAAAAATGTAGAAAAAATTATAGAGTGAAATTGAGAGTTTACATACAAAAGGGGAGTAATAAAAAAAATAAAATCTTGAAAGTAAAGTTCCCTTCTAATCTCCCTCCTAAATTATCAAAATTGGAAAGGTTATACATATGAAGGAAAATAAGGATGGAAAATTTTTCTACTGCTTGTAAAAGCTTCTGGCTCGGCCCATGAAGTGCAGTAGGTTCAACTTCACTTGGAGAGAGTGAAAGATCTACAAACCTTTTATCGAAGGTTGGCTAACAGCAGAAGCATATTTCTTCTCTTCTTCGCATTGAAACCCAATATTTCCTTTATCTCTCCAAAAGTTGGTAAGGTTCCAAGAGAAGGCAATCGCCCTCCTTTAATTGCCATGGTCACTTGATCGTCGTCGTTGCCTTGGTCGCTTGGTCACTTTCTGCGTGCGTGAAGAAGGGAGAAAATCGTGGAAAGAAAGGATGAGAGAAGAAGAAAGTGAATTACGGTTAAAGATTGGGAGATTTTTAGTAAGGGTAATTTTGTAATTTCACTGTCCTAAAAATCCCATTTCTCTACCTATTCAAAATCGGTCCCATTTCTCTTTAGTGCCATCTTTTTTGTCCTATTTTTGACAATTACCCATATAAATTGTATGGTCAAAATTACAATTGGATAGAATTTGAACCTTTGATTTGGAAATTTGGTAACATTGTTTTTTTTATTTTTTTTTATTTTTATTTTTATCAACTTGCTTATATTAATTTAAATTTTAGTACATCAATTGACCCCGCTTATTTTATACTTTTTCTATTTAACTTTGAGAAATTAATATGATTGGTTCTATTGAGATTCAACATGGTTCTACTATTTCTTCAATTTATATGAGGAGAAACGATAATTATTTTGAAGGGCTTCAACAACTCAATTACTTAGGGGCCGTTTGATAACCAATTCATTTTCTGTTTTTAGTTTTTGGTTTTTAGTTTTAAAAAAACGGGTGTGTTTGATAACAAATTCGTTTTTTAGGCCCCGTTTGATAACCATTTCGTTTTTTGTTTTTGGTTTTTGAAAATTTAGGTTATAAACACTCTTTTCACTCATGCATTTCTTTGGGTTGTTATCTACATCCTTCTCATGTTTTCAAAAACCAAGTCAATTTTTGGAAACAAAAAAAAGTAGTTTTCAAAAACTTGTTTTTGTTTTTAGAATTTGACAAAGAACTCTAATGTCTCCTTAACAAAAATGAAAACCATGGTGAGGAAATTGAAAGATAATAAGCATAATTTTGAAAAACCAAAAATCAAAAACCAAATGGTTATCAAACGGGGCCTTAGTTTTTAGATTTTCAAAAACGTATTTCAAATTTTAAAGAAAAACCGGAAACGAAAAAAAAAAGGTTTTCAAAATCGGATTTTGGTTTTTGAAAAGCAGACCACCCTCCCATTAACAATTAATCACGATATCCAAAGAAAAATAATCTTCAGCGTGGAAAAATGGGCTCGATTTCCGACATTTTCATTAATTGTTTGTTAATATAATAATAATTTTATCATTTTACTATTTTATTATTTCTTTTGAAAAAAAAAATCATGTCTTTTCCTTGCAAAATTATTTCTCAATAAGTTGTTTGAAATTAAAATTAGATGGTTTGGTTAAAATTTATTACTTCAAATATTATATTTTAATTTTGTTGAAATAAATACTATATTTAGTTTATATATTTTTATATACAAAAATAATCTCTAGTCTTTTAAGTAATTATCGGTTTCGTTTTGCGTTCAAAAAAAAAAAAAAAACAAAATTATCGGTTTCGTTTTTAATAATTTAAAATTAAATCAACGTATTAAAAATTTTCAATTACATTCTTTCGTTTGTAGTTAAATTATTATTTCATTAATATATTTAGGGTTAAATTACAAATTTGGTTTTTATAGTTTGAAGAAAGTTAGAATGCAGTCTCTATAATTTTAAAAGTTGGAATTTTATCTTCATGGTTTGTATACATGATAGAAATGGTCAATTTGATCCCCTTCATTCTCATTTTTCCTCTTTTTTAGATCATAATTTTAGCACTTACTTAATTTCTTGAAATATAGATGTAAATTTGTATTAAAGGGTTTCCATTATGTATAAAACTTACGCTTAAATTTTGCAAGCAGGGACTAAATTGGTCAATTTTTAAAAGTATGAGGGTCAAATGAACCAAGTAAAAAATATTGGGACCAAAATAGTATTTAAACCTAATTATTATTATGACAATCAGAACATAATTAGTGAATAAGGCATCGATTATCATCTCAAATGTTGATAGTTCGATCCCTTACCTCACTATTGTTGAACTAAAAAAATAATTGTTATATAAATTATAAATCTCACGAATATTATAAATTATTAAAAAAAAATGTATACTTTCTTTTTATAAAATATATAAAAAAATCAAAACATTTTTTGGTTTTTTATTTTTGTTTTTAAAAATCTAAAAAAAAACAAAAACAAAAAAACAAAAACAATACATGTTTGGTGGCCCCGTTTGATAACCATTTTGTTTTTGGTTTTTGGTTTTTGAAAATTAAGCCTATGAACACTACTTCCATTAATAAGTTTCTTTGTTTTCTTCTCTACCCTCTTCCCATATTTTCAAAAACCAACCCAAGTTTTGAAAACTAAAAAAAGTAGTTTCCAAAAACTTGTTTTTGTTTTTGGAATTTGGCTAGGAATTCAAATGTGACATTGACAAGGATGAACCAATTGCAAGAAATTTGGGAGAAAACAAGCTTAATTTTCAAAAACCAAAAACCAAAAACGAAATGGTTATCAAACGGGGCCTTAGGGGTCGTTTGATAACCATTTCGTTTTCTGTTTTCTGTTTTTGTTTTTCATTTTTAAAAAACAGAAGTGTTTGATAACCATTTCTGTTTTTTGTTTTCTGTTTTTGTAAAAACGTTTTTGAAATTATAAGCAAATTTTAAAAACCAAAAAAAGTAGTTTCTAAAAACAGATTTCTGTTTTTCAAAAACTCATTTTTCTTCTAATACTAATTTTTCTCCTGTTTTGTCTATCTCTCTCCAACAAATTAATTTTTCTATTTTTTTTCCCTTTAAAACGTTTTTCTCTCTATAAAATATCTTTGTCTCTCTCTAAAATTTTCTCTCCCAAAACTTTTTTTTCCTCTATAACTTATCTATTTCTAAAAACTTATCAATAATTTTTTCTCTCTTTAATAAACATATTCTAATTTTTCTTTTGAAAAAAAAAAATCCAAAATTTTCTATCTCTACAACTTTTCTTTATTTTTCTAATTTATCGTTATTTCATTAGCATATCTTTTACTCTTTATCTTACTATCTCTCTAAATTTTCTCTTACTATTTAAATTTTTATCTAAAATTTATCGCTTTTACTCTAACTTTTTTTCGATTGTTTCTCTAACCAATATCTTTTCTCGAGTCTAACTAATATTCTCTCTCTAAACATTTTCTTTCACCTCTCTAAATTTTTTATGTTTTACTTTTCTCTCGTCTTTAAAAGAAGAAAAAAAAAATTCTCTCGAAGACATTTATATTTGTGTCTCTAAATTTTTGTTTCAATGTCTCTACACATTTCTCTCTCTAAAACATATTTTCATCTTTTTAATTTTTAAAAAACTGAAAACCAAAAATAGTTATCAAACAAGGTTGGTTTTCTGTTTTTTTAAAAAAACAAAAAAAAAACAATTATCAAACATATATGGTTTTTGTTTTTAAAAAAAACAGAAAACCAAAAACCAAGAACTGAAATGGTTATCAAACGGGGCCTTAACTATTAAAATTGTGCTTACTACAATTAGGGCTAAAGAAGAGTTGAGAGGAAAAAATAAAAATAGTGGGTCTTTGTTTGCTAGATGGAGATATGAGAGTCAAACTCTAGTGAAAATAGTCAAAGGAGTAGGAGTAGAAGTAGATGAAAGTATAGGAGGCTAAGAATAGAAAATTTGTTACCATTGTAGAAAAGAATGCCATATTACGAGACTTTTTTCCAGTCCTTAGAAATATAACAATAACAAAAATTTGTCCATCGAATAGAGGGAAAGAGGGGACTAGTGGAGTTAACATAAGTGAGGAATACAATGAAGCTCTTATGGTTAGTACTACTTAGAAAGATGAAACTTGGATATTAGATTCAGGTTGTTTTTTCTTTCGCATGACCCCATTAGAAAATGGTTAGAAGATTTATGAGCCGATGTAGGAGGTAAAGTGAAGGTTCAAATCCCTTATTAAAGAAAAATTATTAAGTACAAGTGCACACTGCCAACAAGTAATATCTTGAAGTTGGTAATTATAAATTCAAATTTTAAGTGAAAACTTTCAAATTGCTACAAGTTGGTAACCAAGAAAATTTGAGAGTGATGTTGTGAGTGACTAAGTAACAATAAAAATATCAATGAAAATACAGGGAGTTCAATCATGTTTCTACCCTAAGTGAGATTGTTATTATTATATATCAGCATATGCAAACGACATAATATGCTATGAGTGAATCAAATTCTTTTCCTATTCCACCTTGAATCAAAGTACCCTAATGAGTCCAAGTGATTGCTCCTATATTTCGATGGTCATTTTAAGTAAGATAATTAAGCACACCATCCTTTTGATCCTATAGGTGTGCCTTATTTCTAAGGTCAAGTATGAAGTCCTATTTCTAGGCTTCTTCTCTTAGACTGATTTTATGACATCCATTAATTACTCAACCTTTACCACATGGAGATCAACCTAATATGCTAATCTAAGTGATCAGTTTAGATTAACAATAAAATTTAAATTTAATAAAGCATCAAACTATACTTGGACTCATGAGCAAGCAAACAAACAATATTTCTGTAAACAGTGTTACCTGTTTTCTGTTGCAACCAACAAGCTCATCTCCAAGTAATTGTCCATCTTGCCCATAGCCTCAGACGAGTATAAAAGATGAAGAAGGCTTAGAAGAGGATGATATGAAATTAACAAAAACAGAAAGTGAGTGAGAGTCGTGAGAATTGTACCTTTGTATTTGAGTTGAATATCTGAATCAAGTGAGCTCCCTTTTATAGTGGATGTAGGCCTAGTTTCCGAACCACTTTAATTCCTGTCTTCTTCCTTTTCTCTTCTCTTACTTCCTTTGATTGATTGTTGTGCTCGATTTCGTCTACTTCATTGCTCCAAATCGCCAGAATTCTTTCTTCATCAGTTTGGTATGTTCTTGGTTGTGACTTGTGAATGATCTGAGGGAATTTGCATGTTGAAAGAGTTAGTGCTGAGTGAAGTGTAATTCTCAGCCTGCTACGTGGCATCCTAACAGTGGTATCAGAGCAAGAAAGCAATCAAGAACCAGAGTCTTGGAAACAAGAATGGCTATGGCAAGGTTTGATATCGAGAAATTCGATGGGAAGGGTGACTTTGACCTTTGGAAAGCCAAAATCAAGGCGATTCTTGGCCAACAAAAGGCATTACAAGCCTTGACTGATCCCTCCAAATTGCCAGCCTCGGTGACAGAAGAACAGAAAGAAGCAATGAATTCGATAGCCTATGGAACAATCATCTTAAACCTAAGCAACAGTGTTCTGCGACAAGTAATAGATGAAGATACACCTGGAAAAATTTGGAAGAAACTTAATGATCTCTATGAGACTAAAGATGCACATAACAAGATGTTCATGAGGGAAAGATTCTTCACTTTTAAGACAGATGCTTCTAAACCGTTGTCAGAGAATCTAGATGAATTTAAAAGAATGACTTTTGAGTTTAAGAATACGGGAGAGAAAATTGGAGATGAAAACGAAGCCTTTGTCCTTTTGAACTCTCTTCCAGAGGCCTATAAAGAAGTCAAGAACGCTTTGAAGTATGGAAGAGATTCCATCACAATTGATATAATAATCTCAGCCATTAGAACCAAAGAGCTGGAATTATTATCACAGAAGAAGGAAGTTTCTGAGGGTCTCTTTGTTAAAGGAAAGTCTAAGACTAAAGAGAACAAGCATCAATAAGAAGAAAAGGCCAAAAACAAAAATAAAATGTAACTATTGCCACAAGGAGGGCCACATCAAGAGAGATTGTTACTCACTCAAAAGGAAGAATCAGAATTAAAGGTACAAAAAGAATAAACAGCCTGAAGCATCTGTGGGAGAAAATTCAATCACCTATTCTGATGCCTTAGCTACTTTAGATCAATGCAGCAAAGAGCAAGAGGCATCTATAAAGCACGATTGGGTGATTGATTCTGGATGTTCTTTCCATATGACACCCTCCAAAGGGTGGTTTACTACATACCGTGAATGGGATGGTGGTATAGTCTACATGGGAAACAACAACACTTGCAAAGTGATTGGAATAGGCTCGGTTTCTTTAAAACTAAGTGATGGAACTGTCAAGTTGCTGAGAAACGTGAGGCATATCCCAAACCTAAAGAGAAACTTGATCTTTTTAGGAATGCTAGACTCCATCGGCTGCACCTATGGAGGGAAGGGAGGAACTATTGAAATAAAGAAAGACCTAAAGACAGTGTTGGTTGGGACAAAAATAAATGGGTTGTACGTGATAAAGGATGTTGAAATGGTTCAGGCTGCTTTGATAGTATCTGAAACTAATCCTTCTGAATGTGATTTGTGGCATAAACGCTTGTCCCACATTAGTGCAAAGGGGCTTCAAGTGTTAGCCAAACAGGGGATTCTGCCGCAAGGAGTTGGGGAAAATTTGAGTTCTTGTGAACATTGTGTCATTGGAAGGCAAAGAGACACAGCATCACTAAGTCCCAACATACAACAAAAGGAATCCTCGAGTATATCCATTCAGACCTATGGGGACCAGCACCAACCACTTCACTTAGTGGATCGAGGTATTTCATGACTTTAATTGATGATTTCTCTAGAAAAAGTTGGATCTTCTTTCTAAAAACTAAAGATCAGGCTTTTGAAAAGTTTAAGGAATGGAAAGTCATGATTGAAAAACAGACTAATAAGGAAGTTAAATACTTGAGAACAGACAATGGCCTTGAATTCTGTAATGATTTGTTTGATAGTTTTTGTAAGTCTCATAGCATCTTAAGGCACAAGACAGTGAGGCATGCACCCCAGCAGAATGGGGTTGCTGAGAGGCTAAATCGAACGATTATGGAGAGAGTTCGTTGCCAACTAGCTGATGCAATGTTGGCTAAAATGTTTTGGGTAGAAGCTGCATCGTATACTGTCCATACCTTGAACCGTTGCCCTCACACTTCAATAAATTGTGTAACACCAGAAGAAAGATAGTCAGGTAAGTCTCCTAAGATTGATCACCTCAAAGTTTTTGGTTGCATAGGATTTGTGCACCAAAACCAAGGGAAGTTGAAGGCAAGAGCAACAAAATATATGTTCTTGGGCTTTACTGAACAGGTCAAAGGCTATCGAATGTGGCATCCAATTGAAAAGAGATGTGTGAATAGCAGAGATGTCATATTCAGGGAGCATGAAATGTATATGCTCCAAGACAAATATGTTGATGAATCTCCAAAAAGGCAAGAAACAGAAATTGAGGTGGAACACTCCTTATCTCCTACTAATGCAAACAGAGAGATTGGAGAAGTTCAAACAGAGACTGAACCTCAAGAAGAAGAAGATGTCACTGATTCAGAGAGAGACCAACCTGACCTACAAAATTATTCTTTGGCTAGAGACAGAACCAGAAGAACAATAGTCCCACCTTTAAGGTTTAGTGAAGCTGAATGTATTTCAATGGCTTTGAATGTGGCAGACTCACTAAATTTGGAAGAACCTAATGTTGGGTTTTATGCCCTAAAACTCATAGATAGTAAATGAAACAAATTAATCGATCTCAATAAAGTGTTATTTGAGTAATTCAGTAATTTGGTTATTGAATAATCGAGTTTGCATTAATAAACCCTAAATCCAATAAACTAAGATCCAAGGTTGTTTAAATGAAACTTGGACTAGTATGTGGGGACATACGGGGATCAGTGTCCAAGTAACAACCTAAATGGTCTATAGTATAAGGATGAGGCTGGGTACCTTATCCTGGTGACACTATGTGATACGGCCCACCTTGTATTCAATACAGATGCAATGATCCAAAGCATCCATGTAGGAGACATGCGGGTGGGGGTATCCTATGCAATGAGTTTGCATAAGACCGGACCGCGAAATAGTAACCACTAGATGTAACGCCGTTAACTAGTTCAGTTTTCTATTTCAATAGGATGACCTAGGTAACTCAATCTCAATCCTGAGTCTGTTATGAACCCCTTTCAGGAGGGACTGTCCTTAGATTTGTATGGGTGAGAGTGGCCAGTTCGCCGACTCAATAAGCCTACCATTTCAGGGGCAAGACCGAATGGGGGCTGGGAACATAACAGTACAAGATGGAATTCACTCCTTCCCCTATTGGGGTAAGTAGATGTGTGTTCCCTTAAGGGCTGATTCTAGGGCTTGAACAAAGGCGCGCCGTCCTCTCCTAGCCTGAGAGGAACTCCTGTTTAGTGGTTGGACCCTAAACAACTTGTTCATTAGAGTAATCAGTGGTACTTAAGGAACAAGAGGTAACCCAGGGGTAAAACGGTAATTTGACCCAGCTGGTGTTACGAACACACGTGAAAGATTGACTTACTGCTTGGTCGATATCCGTGGACACAGAAATATTCTATAGTGAGAAGAGTGCAGCTGTGGGTCTTTAGTGGAGTGACCCACAGTTAACGAATGTTGACTAAACTTGGTCAATGAGTTTGGCCAATTAGTCTCGTATCGTTGGAGCTTCTGATCTGTAGGTCCATTAGGTCATACTGGTAGCTCGTAAAGAGACTTGAGGCAATTAAGTATAAATTGTAAATTGAAAGTGTTCAATTTATTTGGGAAATCGTATAATGTATATTGATGCATTATAATATAAAGTTTATGAAACTTTATAATATAATTTTTGAATTAATTTTAAAAAAAAATTAATTCTTGAGAGAAAGTATTTGAAAGAGTTCAAATAAATTTAATATGAATTGGATTCATATTAATTTTAATTTTAATAAAATCCCTAAGATTAAATATATGATATTTAATTGGGTAAATTAATTAATTATGGAATTAATTAATTATTTATTACAATTAGAGACCTTTTCCTATTAGGAAAGAAAATATTTGAAAAAGTTCAAATAAATTTAATATGAATTGGATTCATATTAATTTTAATTTTAATAAAATCCCTAAGATTAAATATATGATATTTAATTGGGAAATTAATTAATTATGGAATTAATTAATTATTTATTAGAATTAGAGACTTTTTCCTATTAGGAAAAGGTCTCCCTTTTCCTATTAGGAAAAAGGTCTTGACCTTTACTATATATAGGACCCCTGGGGTGGGGTGAAAGACATCTCATTCATTCTCCTACTCTCAGAGAATTCTCCCAAAGGCTCCCACAAGTCTCCTGCCTCTAGAAGTCTTAGAGTCATACCGGTGTAGCCATAGTGGTGGTGTTCACACTAGTTCGTGATTAATTCACAAGCAGTTGGTGAATTTAATCTGAGTCGTCAACGAGAGTAAGTAATTTGTTACTTTATAAATTAGATTTAGATCTAATATTTTTGTATGCTTAGCCTTAATATATATTTAGAATAGTTCTAATATTATTGCCAATGTATTGGTATTTTAGATTAAACAAAATTAACTACGAATCGGTCCCAATCACGCTTCCGCTTTACGGAATTATGGAATTCCAATCTTTCACCTAACAAGTTTGAAGAGGCAGTAAATGGGCCAGAGGGAAAGAGTTGGATTGATGCCATGAATGAAGAAATGAGGTCCTTAGAAGAAAATGAAACATGGACCCTTAGACCTCTTCCCAAAGGCTACAAACCCATCGCTTGTAAATGGATATACAAGCTGAAAGAAGGTATAACTGGCGTACTCAAACCGAGATATAAAGCCCGCTTGGTAGCAAAAGGCTACACAAAGAAAGAGGGGATCGATTATACTGAAATCTTCTCTCCAATAGTTAAAATGACATCAATCAGGATGCTTCTATCCTTGGTGGTTCAAGATGACATGGAGATGGACCAATTAGATGTCAAAACTACTTTATTGCACGGGTTCTTAACAGAAACTATCTATATGACTCAGCCCCCAGGGTATGAAAAGAAAGGCCAAGAAGATTTATTTTGTCTGTTAAAAAGATCTATCTACGGACTTAAACAGTCCCCTAGATGCTGGTACCAGAGGTTTGACGAGGTTATTACTAAATTGGGTTTCAAGAGGAGTTCCTATGACAACTGTGTTTATGTGAATACACAGTCTTTTGATCAAAGCATATTTCTTCTACTATATGTAAACGATATGCTACTGGCTGGAAAATCTAAAGAAGCCTTAAGAAAAGTAAAGTTCCTACTGAAAAAGGAGTTTGACATGAAAAATCTAGGTGAATCAAAGAGGATTCTAGGAGTGGAGATAAACAGACTGAAAAGCAATTCTACACTCTTAATTAGTCAGACAAGTTACTGTGATAAAGTCCTGAAAAAGTTTAAAGCAAATGAGGCAAAGGCAGTTTCAACCCCTTTGGCCCATCACTTTAAACTATCGGCCTCAAATTCACCTAGTGAGAATGATGAAGAACATCAACTATTCATGTCTAAAGTTCCCTATTCTCAAGCTGTTGGCAGCCTCATGTACCTAATGGTGTCTACAAGACCTGACTTAACCTATGCCACTAGCTTGATAAGCAGATATATGTCCAATCCAGGAAGAAGGCATTGGGAAGCAGTCAAATGGGTCCTAAGGTACTTAAAGGGAACTAAATCAGCTACACTACAGTACATTAAGAACACTCCTTCAGAAAATGAGATCTTCGGGTATGTTGATTCGGATTTTGCTGGTGATCTAGACAAACGAAGATCACTATCAGGATATTTCTTCCTATTAGGGAAAAACTTGCTAAGTTGGAAGGCCAACCTACATACAGTAGTGGCACTATCAACAACCGAAGCAGAGTTTGTTGCCTTATCAGAAGCAATAAAAACAAGGGCTATGGCTTAAGAAGCAAAAAACAGTGAATATATTCTGTGACAATCAGAGTACGATTTTCTTAACAAAAAATCCCCAATTCCACAATCGTACGAAACATATTGACATAAAATTTCACTTCGTCAGAGAAGAAATTGAGAAGGGCGAAATTTAAGTTCTGAAGATACATACCTCTGATAATGCCGTAGATATTTTGACCAAACCGCTAACTCAGATGAAGTTTCAGCAATGTCTACAATTGGTAGGATTTAACCTACCAGAGAAAGGATAGAAATTCAGAACAAATAAGGAAGAAATTTGATCAGAACTTGTTGATTACAAAGGTGGAGGATTGTAAACAGTGTTACCTGTTTTCTGTTGCAACCAACAAGCTCATCTCCAAGTAATTGTCCATCTTGCCCATAGCCTCAGATGAGTATAAAAGATGAAGAAGGCTTAGAAGAGGATGATATGAAATTAACAAAAATAGAAAGTGAGTGAGAGTCGTGAGAATTGTACCTTTGTATTTGAGTTGAATATCTGAATCAAGTGAGCTCCCTTTTATAGTGGATGTAAGCCTAATTGCCGAACCACTTTAATTCCTGTCTTCTTCCTTTACTCTTCTCTTACTTCCTTTGATTGATTGTTGTGCTTGATTTCGTCTACTTCATTGCTCCAAATCGCCAGAATTCTTTCTTCGTCAGTTTGGTATGTTCTTGGTTGTGAGTTGTGAATGATCTGAGGGAATTTGCATGTTGAAAGAGTTAGTGCTGAGTGAAGTGTAATTCTCAGCCTGCTACGTGGCATCCTAACAATTTCAAACTATCCATTTTAAAGGCATCCATACAATTGAATCCCAAAAGGTTTTCAACGGATAGTAATGATGAAAAATAAAACAAACTTCATTGAAATAAATGTCATAATTACAAAGAATGACTTGAAATACAAAATAAACCCTAGTTAATCCAAAGGAAATTGAAAAATAGTACAATCCTAGACTTTCGATTGAGGGTTCTTCACTCTTGAAGTGTTTTTACGGTTTTTCCTTCATCATGAATCCAACTACTCCAATCAATGAGTGTGGCTCCTTTTACATGCACTAGAGTGAGTTCTTGTTGCTAATTTGTAGGTGGGAAGCTTGCCCGAAACACGAAATAGGAGGTAGTTTCAACAAAAAGCTCATTTTGTTTTGACTTGTTAAATTCTTGTTGAAGCAATCTAGGGCACTATGCACATGCAGTCATGATACATTTTTGCCTTGTAGAATTTGCAGCCGCATTTGAGGCTTCTTAACTTAATTTTGTAAAATAACAAAAAATGATTCATTCACATGAAAAGTGACTCTTTTATTGGTATGGACCACTTAAGATGATATGGATATGCAAACAAGGAAGTTAAAGAATTCTAGCTCACTAAATGTACCACAAAAGGGGTGCTACACAAAACATGGTTCAACAAAACTTTTTCAAACTCTATTGTTGCTCTATTGTGCATACATCCAAATATAAATTGGTGCAATAACTAATAATACTTACAGCATTCCAGGGTCAGATTCATAAGGAAGGATGTGACGTCCCGTGCATTTTTGGTGTTAAATCAAATTCCATAAATATAGTCGAATGAAAATGTTAGTTTTATTTGAACTTGTAATATGGAATTATTAGTTTTATACCATAATGTTGAGTAATTATTCTTTGAATATAGGCATTTTATTATTTAAGTTCCTCCCTAAAGCTCAATTAAAATGTGGTTGCAAGGTTGGTTTAAGCGTTAGTTTTTCACGCTAAGTCAAGGGGATTAGTTGGGAGATCCTATTCTTGGGCTTCTATTTTTTGGTCTTTGATATTTTGTGGTTAAGCAAAAAAAATAAGAAAAAAAAAGGAAATTAAAAGAAAAGAAGGTAAATCTAAGAAACCATCTCATCTCTCCATCTCTTTTCTCTTCACACAAGAGCCCCACCCCTCCTTGTCATGAGTCAACCGCCGCCCGACCTTCCCTTGTCGGTGTCCTCGTTGTGCCACCGCCGTCTGAGTCACACCACCGCCGCTGTCGGAGAAGCCATCGCCCAGCCCGTCGCGCTGCCTCTCTCCATCTCTGCGGGTCTCTCTTTCTCTCCCTCGTCGCGATCTCTCTCCCCATGGGTTGTGGTTGCAAATCTCTCCCTTTCGTGTCGTGTCGTCATCGATCCTTGCGGAAAATCAAAGACCCAGTCGTCGTGAGAGTCGCCGCCATCCGTGAGTCGCGCATGGAGGACTTCGCGCTACTCTGTCTCCCTCGTCTCGCTGTATTCGCGTCGTCCCTCTCTCTTTCCTTGCGTTTTCAGCCAAAGAAGCTCGTGGGCAAGTCTCTCTTCCCTCGTTCTAGTTGATTTAAGGCTCGATCTAAACCTCCCTTGCTCTGTTTCGGTTAGACCTGGTGCAGCCAGCATCTCGAAGCGCTTTTCCTCGCGTTTTCTTCTCTGTCCAGCGGGCAATTTGGCCTTGGATCGCTCCGTTCGGTAAGTTTAAGTCTTACCCATTGTTGATGGGTGCTTAAATCAGATTACCCATTGCTTTATGTGTTGAAAATCCTAAGTTGGTGTTGATTTTCTGTTCTGCAGCGCCGTCAAAATGTTCGATTGGGTTCAAATCGCTGTGAGCTCGATTATCCACTGCCCAAGGGTCATTCTAGGGTGCTGTTCGAGATTAATAAAACTCGTACAGTGTTGTTTCGAGTCTGTTTGGGGTAAGAAACCTCGCTATTTATGGTTTAGAAGCATGCTAGGTAACCCATTAATTGTTTAAGTGTTAGTTTTGTCTAATTCCTATAGGTCCTTAGAATGTAAATAAAATGGGTTTTGCTTGCTGGTTATGGTTTAATAACATGCTAAATTAGTCCCCATTAATTATCTTAGGCCCTAGTAGCATTGCTCGATCTCTAGGAGCTTTGGAATGAAAGGACGGAGGGTTATAACTTGCTGTTTTTGGTTGAAAAGCATGTAGGTTCAATGCCCATTAAGTGTTGTCGCCTAATTTATGTTACCTAACCCTTGGAGGTTCTTAGAATGGGAAAATAGGCTATATTTGCTTGTTGTCCAGCAGCTGAAAAGCCTCAATTATGGCCATTCAGCAAATACCCATTGCCCGTTGTGCCTTAGACATGGTTGCCCATGGTCTAAAAGGTTTTGGGTTTTTAATTTGGGGAATTTTGGGTGGCTGTCCAGCAAGAAAATAGGTGTTTTCTAAGTTAGAGTTGTCCTTTCAAGCATGTTTGTAGTGTCTTTAGGTTGGTTCTAATTTGTCCGAGGTTGTCCTTGTTATTTAGGAGCTTCCTAGACTACCTTGGATTGTTGGAGTTGCTTAGGAGCGCTATAGGTAAGTAGTTTCTACTTACTAAGTTATGTTTGACTGCTTATAGCATGATGGGTGTTTATCTGCTTTACTTATATTTGTGCTAAGTATAAATTGTTATGTATGAACTATTGTGTTGTAAACGCTGATGAAATGGTTGTATTAAGCATGAATCGTATTTACTGTGTTGCTTGAGATGTGTACGCTTAAGGTGTTTAAGCATGATGAGTGTTTGTCTTAAGCATAGTGAATGTTGTGTTAAGCATGATTAGTCTGGTTAGCATGTTGCATGGGGATGTGTAGCATGAGTCAGGTGTGAAGCACAACACATGGCGCGTAATTCATGTGTAGCGGAGCGTGACGCAGAAATCATGTAAGAGTGGCGCAACACATGGTGCGAAATTCATGTGGGGTAGGTGCGGAGCATGACGCGGAAATCATGTAAATTGCAGAGATGTGTACTGTGTTGCATGACGCGAAAATCATGCTTAACACAACATTCACTATGCTTAAGACAAACACTCATCATGCTTAAACACCTTAAGCGTACACAACTCAAGCAACACAGTAAATACGATTCATGCTTAACACAACCATGCAATTTACATGAGTCGGGTGTGAGGCGCAACACATGGCGTGTAATTCATGTGTAGCGGAGCGTGACGCAGAAATCATGTAAGAGTGGAGCAACGCATGGCGCGAAATTCATGTGGGGTAGGTGCGGAGCATGACGCGAAAATCATGTAAATTGCAGAGCATGAGGCGAAAATCATGTATTAGCAGAGCATGATGCGAAAATCATGTATTAGCGGAACATGACGCATAAATCATATAATAGCGGAGCATGACGCGAAAATCATGTAAATTTCGGAGCAGGACGCAGAAATCATGTATTAATGGAGCATGACGTGGAAATCATGTATTAGCGGAGCATGACGCAAAAATCATGTAATAGCGAAGCAGGACGCGGAAATCATGTAGTTGTGGAGAAGGATGAAAATATCGATATCAGTATTAATATCGGTAACTCAGATTTATGGATATATCGACGAATATTTCGGGAAAAATCACGAATATCACGAAAACTCATAAAAATATTATGAAATTTTTTATGAAACTTTGGACTAAGCTTATTGATGTGATAAACTATTAGTTTAAGCATATATATCAATAATTATAAGCTAAATATGAATAGCACTACAATAATAGATAATATTGAAAACCGAAAAATGAATATGAACTTGAATATTTCATTGATAAAAAATTTTATGTAGACACAAAAATTAAAATGATCAAAGATATACAAAATTGTTAGAAATATGCTATTGATTTTTTTAAAAATAAAAATAATTAGTATACTGTATAAATTAAATTTATAATTATATTATAATATTAAAAATTAAACATTATATATGTTAAAATAAAAATGTTGTACAAACTACAAAGACACAATATAATTGAACTAAAAATGGGTGAAATTAAACAAAAAAGAAGGGAGAAGGGTGGGGTTGTGGTGGAATGAAGTAAGACAGAGGAGGGAAAGAAAGAAAAAAATATAACCCACGCCCAAGGAAGGGAAAAATAACTTCAACTTAACCAATGGAGCAACTATCGATTATTGTACATAAAAAGCGTATACTTTTATATATAAGATTTCCGCTTTCCGCGATTTCCAGCCAATTTTTCGACGATATTTTCGCGTTTTTCCTTCCGTTTTCCGCGTGTTTTTCTGATTACTGTTCGATATATAGTTAAAACGATATTTTGCAGATATTTCGACGATATTTTCGATATTTCGCGATAAAATGGTAAAAAAGATATTAACCTCCCATATCTCTATCGGACCCGCGAGAAATTGGATATTTCGGCGATATTTCGCCGATATATCGCAATATTTTCATCATTGGTTGCGGAGCATGACGCGAAAATTATGTAGTACCTAGTGCGTGCTTTGCATATAGTGTGAGATGCATCTGCATGGTCGTTTGACGTTTTTAAGCATGTTGATAGTTTATAGTTTAAAAGCACGTGGTTGTGTAAACCTGTTGGATGCGTGTGTTAAGCATGTTGGTTGAAATGTTTATTGTTTGTGGCTTGGTAAGTGTGATCTGCTTACCAGTACCATTGTTGTACTGATACCCCCTTCCCCATCTTTCCCCCAACATTTTAGATGTTGCAGGTTTAAACGACGAGTTGGACCTTGGTGAGGAAGATGAGAACTTCGAGGAGGAACCCTAGGGAGTTTGAGTTTTCTTTCCTTTGTTTTGATGGAATAGGCTAGAGTTGGTTATGGTTTTATTTCGGTTGTTTTGAATAGGCTTAGTCAGTTTGTTAATTGCCACTGTAGTTTCTATTATGGTGAGATTTGGTTGAGTTGCTTATATACTGAACTTAAGGATTAGTTCTGTTGCTATCTCATTTAATGAATAAAAGTTAAACCAGTAATGTGTTATGTTGCATGAATTAGTTTAGTGCATGTTGCTACTAGGTCTGACTCGTACAGTGAAGTTAGGTTGTGAATCTGAATCGTAGATTGGTGGAGTTGGGTTGAATGTTTATAAGTGTTTTGTTGCTTTTTAGGTGTTGAAAATTTTGGTTTAGGCCATTTTACGCCGTTATACTACCGAAATTTTCGGTGCATTTGATTTAAAGTGGTTCAGTTCCGTGGTTATGGGTTTAGAGTTGTAGTAGCGTCTCTAGGCTAGAGGTTGGAAAACCAAGGGCATTACAAAGGATTTAAATGATTCTAATGTATTAAAATATACTTTCATCAAGGAGGGCATGCGAACGATGGTAGGTAGGTAAAAGAATAGGCAGGTGATTTGTTTCGCAACGTAAAATAAAGACAAAAATGAAAAATAGATACAGTAAAATGCACTGACCTGACACAACTAACACTAGTTGAAAGAAATGTGTTGGAAAAATACTCCAGACTTGGTTGGGGATACCTCATGCCATATCTTTTGTTATTTTGCAGTTAACATGCATCGATGAGGAATACTTATAAATCTAAGCAGAAAATCAACATGCACTACTCTTCTGCTGCAACAACTCGAGTACAAAAGTAGCAATATTCCTACGCGCTACTCTTGTTCATTGTAATTCAATCCTCTTTTTAGCTTACAAGTGATTGAGTTATAAGAAGCCTAGTGAGTTCAAACACACTCTTATTCTACTTGAGTTGTTCCACATGTTCGACCCTTCCATGCTCAAACATGCTACTATTTGTATCGGTTGGTCAAACAGATAAAAGCAATGAAAGAATACAAAGCACTCAAGCAGAAGATTGACAAAATGTGTGCATTCAATGCATGTTTACCATAAATAACTAAGATAACATGAGTGTCTTTAGGCAAAATCACGAACATACACGACAAGCAAAATGCATCAAGAACTAATAATATTTGACATTCTTCAAACGTTGAAATAATAAGAAATTTGACACACAATAAACGTCAAGTTCTAACATAAATGATACATAATAAGTATCGAGAATTTGTACACATGACGCTTTAGACATGTCAATGACGTAAATATTCTTGACATTTGAAAATATCAAGAAAAGTATACCTTGACGCTTGTCTTTTGTCACATTTTAGGCACATTATTCTTTACAATGGCTTTCTCAACGTTTTTTAAAATGCCAAGTAAATTAGGATTTGACATTCCAAAAATGTCAAGTAATATAGTTTTTCTAAATAAATAATAAATAGTATTTGTATAGTCTACTACATTTATCTAATCGAGGCATAAAGTATGGAGGCATTTTACACAAGTTTGGATCCCCATACTTGTATGCCTCGAGGGCTTATTTTTGGACCTTTTTTCAGATCGATAAAGAGTTCTATTATATAGCACAAGCCAACTCTATGGGAGGAGCCACTGCCTTTTACACACATTTGCTCGATTAAAGCCATAGTTGAAAAGAAAAAAAGATGGTCCCTCTAGCCTGAATATTGCTCTACCTTAATGATGGAGGCCTACTTTACCCTAATTGTGTACTCGTATGTGTTTGTTGGATCCAAAGTATTCACGATATTCATTTCAATCTTCATAAGATAACCAGCTCTAGCTCTTGTTAATTCTGTTACTTCTATGATTAAATTCTTGTCTGGCTTAAAATATTAAAAAATAAAAGGTATATTTGATACTGATCAAGCTTACATATTTTAAGATAAGAGTTTGCGTTAATCCTATGAAATATTTTAATTTATATTACCCATGTCTTAGTTTTTAAAACTCAATTCTTGGTCGTAGAAAGATTTTTCTGAAAAAAAAAAAATATTGATAAACTAAACACAAATATAAATTACTTAGGCTCCGTTTTGATAACCATTTGGTTTTTGGTTTTTTGTTTTTGAAAATTATGCTTGTTTTCTCTCAAATTCCCTATAATGGAGTTCATGTGTGTTAACAATCCATTTGAATTACTAGCCAAATTCCAAAAACAAAAACAGGTTTTTGGAAACTACTTTTTTTTTTGTTTTAAAAAATTGACTTGGTTTTTTAAAACAAAGGAGAAGGTAATTACATAAAGCAAATCATTATTTCAAGATCTGTTGAATGTGAAATTTGGGATGTTTGAAAAATATCTCTATGATTGCATTCCATCATTCTTTGAAAGCTTTTATTCCAAGTCATTTCCATTCCTATACTCTCTCACTAAACATATGCATGCATGTCTTAGACTACTTCTCCATTTATGTTAATAGAGCGCATGACACTTTTACTCTACATGGTTTCAACTTTTTTTTTTTTTTTAGTTCCAAAAGGAATGGATCCATTTATATATTTATACAAACATACATTCTACAATAACAAAAGAGAGTAATTAGAGTTTATTATTATTTAGATTACTAATATGAATATGTCTAGAAGAATTTAGAGCATTTAGAGTGTGTTTGACAAACATTTTACTTTAGACATTTTCTTAAAACAGCCATGTGTGTTTTGTTTCATTAGCTTTGGAGTGTTTTTATACATAAGTTTGTTCTAATCCAAAAGTTTTTCCACCAATGTCAAATTACTATCAGGATTATGAAACACACTATGAAAACTAATTGAGTACCAGAATAATTTGTATACAACGAAAATATTTTTGTACAATTTCATTTTAAACAAATACTTCTTAAAATTTAAATATACGATCTGAAAAAAAACAACCAAATAATCTCTAGCTAGCAATGGGACATCAAAAAAGAAAACATTTGCTACACAATATATAACATCGATAAGACAAGTTATGCAATTCGATTGTATTCTTCATTCATCTCTTTTTCATTGTCGTCATGAGGGTTCAACTCAAAATGTATTTTAGAAAGAGCTCTTATAAAGTCGTGGAGAGTCGTAGCAACTGTTATAGGTAATTTTGGACCACTCTGATGCACAAGGAGCTGACGAGGACAACCGGGCAGAGATAGAACCGGAAAACCGACCCAGAGGAAGACCAGACCAAAGGGTCGGACCAATGGTAGGCCCGCTCGGTCGCCTCCGTTTTGTCCTTCCTGCCTCTGGTCGCCCCGGTTCCACCTGGTTTGTCCCGAAACGCCTCCAAATTCCTAAAAACCCTAGGAGCATGAGCAGGTATTTAAACCCCTCTTCGTCACTGAAGAAGGGATCCCAAACTCTATTCTCTACTCTCTCTCCTCTTGCTCTCTGGCTCTCCTCCTTCCGTTATCGGACTTAAGCATCGGAGGCGGTATGACAAACACCGGACTTTTTTTATTAAAATTATAATTTTAAAAACTTATTATGAAAATATGATTTCTGGAAAACTATTTAGGGAAATATTGTAGTTTTTAATAGGTCGTCTCTTCAAGAGACGACCTGTACACGTGTCGGCCCAAAATACCTGATGAATTTAAAAAAAAAAAAATTTATCGTAGGTCGTCTCAAAAAAAATAAAAAAAATAAAGACGTTGTAACGCCGTTGATCGGCGTTACGATTTGGCAGGGGGTCGTCTAAATTTTAAAAAAAAAAAGTACGAAACCTGGCGCCGCGTGTTTCACATGCGGCGCCAGAATAAATAATGGTAGGTTGTCTCTTGAAGAGACGACCTACCCCAACATCTCTTCCCCCCCCAAAATCCCAGATCTGTTCGGTCCCCATTCCACCCGTCCCCACTGCTTTCTCTCCGCTTTTCTCTCCATTTTCTCTCCGTTTTCCAGCCGCCCAAGTAGATAAAGGTAGTATTTTATTACTTGTTTTTTTTTAGAATGTTATTTAAAAGAGTTATTATGTTGGTTTTGTCGTTATTTGAAGTTTTTTTTTTTTTTTAGAGGGTCGTTATTTGGAGTTTGATATAAGTTTTTTTTTTTTTTTTTGTCAATATTTGAATTGGAGGGAGCCATCTTTTGTCCCTATTTTGTTCTACAAGAGGCCAAAATCCGAAATCATCAAATTTGTAAGTTTTATAGAATGATTTAGCATTTTTTAGGGTTATATAGATCTATACTTTGATTGAGGGTTGAATTTTTTTTTTTTTTTTTTAATTGTGGTATTGGATTGTTAGAATACTTTTGTTTATTTTAGTTAAATTGTTGGATTAGTGTGTTTTAATTATTTCTTTAAAGAAATTTGTGTTTTTTTTTTAGAATAAGAAATTTGTGTTTTAAATTATTAAATATTTTTTTTTTTTTTGAAAAGGATTAAATAGTTTATTATGTATTATACATTTTAGTTAGTTTATTATTATTTTTACATGTATACATATTTAAAGTGTTGAAGTTTATTATTACTATATTACTATATTATTGTCTTAGGGTGACTTGAATTTAATTCAAAAGTTAAATAATTAGGTTTGTTTAAAGTTTAATTTAGTTTATAATATTTGTCAGTGTATTAATTAGAAGGGTAATTTAGTTTAAGTTTATTAATGTATATTTTTAAAAACTAATTATACATTCTTTTCTTTTTTCATAGAAAATGGAAGATAAATGTTTGGGATTTGTTTTGCATACGAATGGTAATATGATTGATGGTGTAGATGGAATTGAATATGATCGACCCGCATGTGGTGGTTTCACTGTTAATACTCATAGTGGAGTTGTCTTTGAACAATTTATTGAAATGATAGGATTATCGCTGGGTGTAGATGTTAGGGAAAATCAGTTGGATATAGTGTATAGACACCCTGAAATATCACCATTGGGATC
Organism: Luffa aegyptiaca; assembly: GCA_017139565.1. Taxonomy (NCBI): domain Eukaryota; kingdom Viridiplantae; phylum Streptophyta; class Magnoliopsida; order Cucurbitales; family Cucurbitaceae; genus Luffa; species Luffa aegyptiaca. The sequence continues at coordinate 31,421,657 of CM029404.1, forward strand.
AGTTAGATTTATGCCAATATCTATCCCTAACAATCAAGCGATGGATTTGATGTTTTCAATTGCATTACCTGTCCCAAATGTTGTACATTTATATGTCAATGTCAGAAGAATAGAAGATAATGCACAAAATTTTGGAGAAATTCCCAGCCAATGTTTTGAACCTAGCCAATGCATCGATCCTGAGCCTGAATCAGTAGCACCACCATGTGATGGTGAAGATGTAGTTGTTGATAATACATTTAAAGAGTTAAGGACTGAAACAGATGATGAATTTGAAGATTTGGATTTTGATGATCGTGAACATACCATCCCTTCAGTAGTATTCACACAACTAGATGGTCACACGGTAGATAGCACTATAGAACACGACCCAATTGTAGCACCAGTGCCAGTTCAAAATGATTTGTTGTACAAGGGTTTGATTTGTCAAGATAAAGAGATTCTTCAACATGTGGTGAAACGTTTTTCTATTAAGTGTCACTCATCTTATGAAGTGGTTGAATCAACGCCGGCAATTTGGGCAATAAAATGTATAAAGTGGGAGGATGGTTGCAAATGGCGACTTCGTGCCATAAAAAAGAAGTCTCATGGACTTTGGGAGATCACTCAATATGTTGATCCTCACTCGTGTTTCTACTCAGAATTGAATCAAAGTCATTTGCAGTTAGATTCAACAATGATTGCATTGGAATTTTGCGAGACTGTGAGGGAGCAACCTTCTATCAGTGTGTTGAAACTACAATCAGAGATAAAAGAAAAATTTGGATACCACGTTCCATACCACAGAGTGTGGGAAGGAAAAAGAAAAGCCTTGGTTAAAGTGTTTGGTGATTGGGATGAGTCTTATAAACTCCTGCCCAAGTGGATGTATATGGTGAAACATACCAATCCTGGAACACGTGTGGAGTGGAAGATACAAAGTACACATCTTGCGGGTCATGCTATCCTTACTTCAGTGTTTTGGGCATTTGGTCCATGTATTGAGGCTTTCAAGAAATGCCGACCTATCATCCAAATAGATGGTACTCATCTATATGGAAAATATAAAGGGAAATTACTTATTGCAACCTCAGTGGACTCAAATGGCCACTTGCTTCCACTTGCATTTGCCATCGTCGATGAGGAATGCCGTGAAACATGGGGATGGTTTTTGAAACACTTGAGAACGATCGTTTCACATAAACAGATATGTTTAATTTCTGATCGGCATGGTGGCATAATTTCAGCAGTCAACAGTATGAGTAATGAAGATGTGACACTACCTGTATTTCATCACAGATTTTGCTTACGACACTTGGTCAGCAATTTCAATAAAAAAATACAAGTGTACACGATTGAAAAATCTGGTTTACCGTGCTGGGTGTCAGTACCAAATTCGAAAGTACAACAAGATTGTTGAAGAGGAGATTAAAATGATGAATGGCAGTTGTATGAGTTTTTTCAACAATATTGGTATTGAAAAATGGACTCAAGCACACGATGGAGGCATTAGGTATGGGTGGATGACCACCAATCTATCAGAGTGCATCAATGGAGTTCTGAAAGGAGGTCGTATGTTGCCTGTCACTGCACTCGCTCAATTGACTTTCTACAGATGTGTGCAATATTTTGAGAGAAGAAGAGAAGAAACCAGAAAAGCTTTGGCACGACGAGAGAAATATACTCGGTAATCTAAGTTTAACTTGTTAGTAGTCTATTTACTTTCTTTGCATTCATCCTTATGTCACTTACTGTATCAGGTACGCTCATGATAAAATTGTTAAATAGGCATCGAGATCCAGTAAGCACGTGGTCGAGACATATGATCGATCCACTGGTGTGTTCCATGTGAAAACGGGTATCCACTATTTTAATGCCAAAGGAGGGAATATCCAGGTGTTGAGATTAACTCCAAATGAACGTTACTGTTCATGTCACAAGTGGCAAACTTTTGGAATTCCATGTTCACATTTCATGGCAGTTTGCTCACGCGTGAACATGAATTATGAAGATTACATTGAGGGGACCTACAAACTTTCGACATATGAGGAATGCTATTCTCCTCAATTTCAACCGATTCCTCATGAAGACTACTGGATAGACCCTTCGAACATTCCTACCCTTCATGCTGATAGAAGGTTGTTGAGAGAACCTGGTAGACCAAAAAGTTCACGCATTCGTAATGAGATGGACTGGAGGGAACCGACAACTCAACAACAATGTGGATTATGTAATCAGCTAGGTCACAATCGTAGAAAATGTCCTTCGAGACAAAGGGATGCACCATTGTGATTGTTTTTCATGTTTTTTTTACTTTTCATTATGGTTGTAATGTGTTAGTTTCAACATTTTTTGTTGTTCTTCTATGTTTGTCTTATCTAAAGATGAAACTATATTTTTTTTGTTATATGTTTTGTTTCTCAGGCTTTAAAGTTGAAACTATTTATTTTTTTATATTTTTTGTTACTCCTATTTAAAGATGAAACTATACTTTTTTTGTTTCTCTTATTTAGTAATTTAATTTTGAAGATGTAATAGTTTTTATCATTGTAAAACAAACTAATTGAGTAACTGAATTGCATTGTTTTTCAGATAATGGATCCAAACCCAGGACCTATTGATGCATCTGTTTTATACGATCAACAACTGCACCGATCAGAACGCGTTTGGAACGATCGTAATGTAGGAGAGCTACATTGTCGACGTCGGGAGGCAGTTGTACAGCGCACCATCCCACTACATCGTCGTATAGTGCCAGCACTTCGTGCTTCGGGCTTCTATGGCGTGGCTAGATTAGGATTTATTCAGTTGGACTGGCACTTCATCACAGCTCTTGTCGAGAGATGGAGACCAGAGACACATACATTTCATGTGCCTGGTGGGGAGACGACTGTTACACTACAGGACGTCGCAGTGTTACCCGGGTTACCAGTGGATGGTGAGCCAGTCACTGGATCCATAAGACATGACTGGAGAGAGATGTGTTTTAGGTTACTTGGTGTCACTCCTGGACATAACGTCATTAAAGGATCCAGATTAAGTTTACCTTGGTTAGCAGCTCAATTTTCAAGATTGGATGACAATGCTGATGATATAGCAGTGGAGAGGTATGCTCGGGCATACATTTTGCAGTTGATGGGTGGGAGTTTATTCTCTAATAAGACTGGAGACAAGGTATATTTAATGTTCCTGCCATTGTTAGAAAACTTTGAGGTTGCAGGACGATATTCTTGGGATGGAGCGTGCTTAGCATGGTTGTATAGACAACTATGCAAGGCCAGTCGATTAGATGCTTGCGAGATCGCGGGGCCCTTGATTCTCCTGCAGCTTTGGGGTTGGGAACGATTCCCAACGATGGCTCCTCAACGTCGCCACATCAACGATTATGAATTGGTTGGTCGACCATGCGGTGCTCGGTATGTTGATTGATTACAATTTGAACTCATGTTCTATTTGATCGATATAATTGAATTAAAAATTAATTTAACGTTGAATGTAGGTGGAGAGACCAATTTTGTGTGACTGGATCAGCTACACATGTATTGATCCAGTATAGATACATGTTTGACCTTCTAAAACCTGATCTGGTACGTACTTAGTATTTGAGATTTTATTATATTTTTATTAATTTTACTCGTACCTCACTTTTTATGTTGTTGTGTTTTAGATGATATGGGAACCATACAACCATGTCATGGCCACTTTACCTCCTTACTGTAACAATGGTCATGACATTTGGCGAACAGTAAGTCCACTCATATGTTTCCACATTGTTGAGTGGCACCTGCCTAATAGAGTGATTCGACAATTTGGCATGAAACAACTTATACCAGAAGTGTGCAACACGGAGCCAAGACTGCATACCATCGATCTTCGTCATGCAGATTGGTCCATCCATCTTACACATTATTTAGTTCGATGGCATTCGCGTGCAAATTTCATTGCAGCAACTTCTCCAATAGATGCTGATGGAGATATGGCTCCCGACTACATGGACTGGTATGAGAATATTACTAGACGATTCATCACTCGCGAGGGAGCCTCATATGGTCAAGCGGTACGTTTTCAATTTCAAGTTTTCTTAATTTATATTAAATATTCTCTAATTTATATTACTATATGAAGAGGTCATGCTTCAGACGCATCCGTGATCTCTCTGAGGATATGCAGATCTTAAATTTGTGCAACAGTGGTGATGCCAATATGGAGCAACTCCATTATATGTACAACATACCTATTGCACATCCTCCAGGACCTAGGCGTAGAAGAGGTGCTCGTGTCCAAGAAGAGGATGTTCCAGTACAAGAGGATATTCCGGTACAAGAGGATATTCCAGTACAACCTTATATTCCAGTATATGAGGATGTTCCAGTACAGGAGCATATCCCAGTCCAGGAGCATTTCCCACCAGTTGTACCGGAAGAATTTCACCACAATGTTGAAGACATGCCTCCTTTTACTCAGACGCAGGATGGTGCTGGTCCGTCCACTCCAGTGATGACTATTCCACCATCATGGCATGATTATGAGGCTGGTCCTTCATCGTCATCTGCTTACGGACGTGGACGTGGACGTGGAGAGCATGCACAATATGTATACCCTACAGAGCTTGTAGAGGAACCCAGGGAAGAGGAGGATCCAGATGATCAGGTACCGAGGGCTCGTCGTCGGCAACCAGCTCGTAATCGGCGACGTCCGCCTTGTGGCACACATTAGTCACATTAGCTTCGTGTATTGACTTTTATTGGACTTATATTTGTACTAAATTTTAATTAATTATTTAGATATGCATGTTTGAAAACAAAATGTTAATGATGAATTATTTATCCATTAAAAATATTTCTTCATGCTAAGAAATAAACAAAAGAACTTTTTCAAAAAAAAAAAAATAAACAAAAGAAGAAGAATTAACTGAAATAACAAATTAATTTGAAATTAAGAAACAATAATGAAATTTAAATATCTACAGAAAGAAAAACATAAAATCACAAAGTATAAATAAACTACAAGTACCCACAAATTGAATTAAAAGAAAAATCAATATTAGGAATTGTTGTAAAAAAAATATTTCTTCAAATTTCTTTAAGTAGCAATATAATACCCAATGTTTTTTTTTTTAAAAAAAGAATTGATAATATCCAAGGAATTGTTGTAAAAAAAATATTCCAAACAAAAATTATAATTAGTATTTTATCTTTTTACAAAAATTAAAAAATAAAAAAGGAAATCTTATTAAAACAACATAAAAAAGTCAAATATTAAAAGACAATTTAATAAAATAAAAAGAAAAGGAATCTATTAAAAGATAAAAAATAAATAAATTTTACGTTCAACCTGGTTTGAACCCTAACACATGAGTTTATTAACACAAATCAAAAACCAATTTGGCAAATGGAGGGTATTGGTATTCATTGTGTACAGGTCGTCTCTTGAAGAGACGAACTGCTAACAGGCGTTTATAGGTCGTCTCTTCAAGAGACGACCTATTGTGCCGTTAAAATATATTGCGGTAGGAGAGACGACCTACGATAAATTTTTTTTTTTTAAATCGCGGCTAGGCGCGCGCCACGTGTATAGGTCGTCTCTTCAAGAGACGACCTATTTAAAACTACAATATTTCCCTAAATAGTTTTCCAGAAATCATATTTTCGTAATAAGTTTTTAAAATTACAATTTTAATAAAAAAAAGTCCGACAAACACCACACCGATCTGTAGGTTTTCTATCTTGCAGGCCACATCTTCCCCCCTCTCAAACAAATTTACTGTTGGTGGCACATGAAGGTCAGGTGAGTTCCTCCCGACCAAATCTGACCATCAACAACAACCATTCTTATTTGTTTGTTACAAATGTAAAACTCTACATTTGTCAAACAATTCCCCTATATGATTAAATATTTCTTTCATACCTAAATTTTGGTATTAAGTTTTAGATATAAAATGCGCTTTTATAAATACCTTTTTTACAAACACTACCAATACACAACAATTTCAATCTTCTCCTCCCTACTTTCCCATATATTTATCTATGTATTTATGTGGGATTAGGAAACTCATATTTGCCCTTTATATGATAAAAAATATTTAAATAAAGTTTTTTTTTAAAAAAAATTGCCCTTTATTTATTGGACCATATGCACACTCATCGGAGTGGTAACAACCATTAATAGCATGGATGCTTCAAATTGCTTAGTTTCCAACATGATTGATTGTTGTTATTCTTTTCTTTGGTTATGTTTGTGTCTCCTATTTTAGACTATTATTCTTCCTTCTCTTGTTTGGGAAAATTTTAAAGAGTTAACTCCTTTTTTTCAAGTACTTTTTTAAAAGGGTTGTATTTACAAATATTCTAAATCTTGATAAGTGAATCCATTTATACCCATTGGAAATAGTTATATGTATGGCTTAGTAGAAGGTCTAAATTGATTCACTTATAAAAGTTTACAATGTATTCGTTTTTTTTTTTTTTTTTAGTACATCAACCATTTGGGAGTAGAGGGATTTGAACTTCTGACCTCTTGGTCGATGATATATGACCATTACCACTGAGCTATGTTCGTTTTGACATTAACGATGTATTCATTAACTATAATTATTGATTTAAAAATGTGTCAAAACAAAAATATATTGACTTAATGAATATTGAAATTAGTTTTTGACTAGTATTCTTTTAATATTTTATCTAAATTATACTAGATTTATCACGCGTAAACCTTTTATATACATACAAAGCAAGTGAACGAAGAAAAAAAGTTAAAATTGATTTGATAAGGTAATATGGATCGGGAGGGACCAAACTATGTGATAAGATTTTGGATGTGCATAGGCTCTTTCCACTACAAGAAAGTGGGGGCATTTTTTATTATTTTTTATTTTTTATGAGTAAAACAAAAGTGGGATATACATAAATGATGTTTCTTTCTAAATTATTTCTCGTCACCCTTTCATCATCATTCTCTCATCACCATCTCCTTTAATTACTTACAAACAAAAAGTGTTGTGCCAATAATTATTATTGTTATATATATCTGTCGAAGAATGCGACTAATTAAAGTTTCACATTGGCTAGACAAGGGGAGGACCATGAGTATATAAGAGAGGACAAATTCTCTATTGGTATGAAGCATTTTGAGGTGAACCAAAAACAAAATTATAAGGGCTTATGTCCAAATGGACAATATCATACCATTGTAGAGACTTGTGTGTTGTATCCTCGTCCTTGACAAGTGGTATCAGAACCATACCCTTGACGTGGCTGTTTCATTAAAATCCTCAGGTATCGAACAAAGTTGTGAGCCTTGAAAACGTAGTCATGTTGGAGATCCGTTGTTAGGCTCTATATAAAAACTCCTTGGTATAGGAGTGTTAGATGGATAAAAATGAAAATTTGAGGGGAGGCTCGATGGTACTCTGTTCGAGGGGAGGATTGTGGGAGAATGCGACTAAAGTCCCACATTGACTTATCAAAGGGAAGACTATAGATATATATAAAGGAAGACAAATTCTCTATTAGTATGAGACCTTTTGGGATGAAAAAAAAACAAAGGGATGAGGGTTTGTTCTCATCCTTCACAACTCCATGCTATTCTAGTAATTAATTAACTAATTCTCTCTCCCTTTATATACATTATATTTATATTAGAAAAGATGCATGGATTGTATTTACCAATTTACATGTGGGAGCAATGAGTGCATATGTTAGTGGGAATTTGAAAACTTTTTTATAAACAAATTTTTTTTTTTTTGGGTTTTAATTTTTTCTGCTGGTTTTATATTTTTTGTTTACGGCATTTTATCTTTACACATGATTTAAATGGTTATTCATATTTTGAATCTAATCCAACCGATTAAATTATTATATAATTTTTCTTAAGGTAACAAATTTGAATTTTCACATCTATATTGTTGAAGTAACGAAAAGAAAATGAGAGTATTAATGTCCTTTTTTTTTTTTTACAATATGTGGAGAGGGGGATTCAAACCACAGACCTTGTGGTTATCAGTACAACTCTATGCCAGTTGAGCTAAGCTCTTGTTGGCAAGTATTAATGTCTCATTTGAAAACCATTTAGTTTTTTTATTTTTGAAAATTACGTTTGTTTTCTCCTAATTTCCTTATCATGGTTTCATCTTTATTAAGGACAGATTTGAATTCCTAGTAAATTTCAAAAATAAAAACAAGTTTTTGAAACTACTTTTTTTAGTTTTCAAAACTTGAGTGGGTTTTTGAAAACATGGAAGAAAATAGGTAACAAAATAAAGAAACACAGAGGTAAAAGTAGGGTTTATAGACTTAATTTAAAAAAAAAAAAAACAAAAAACAAAATGATTATCAAACGAGACATAATTTATTGAATTAATGGGAAAAAAATTTACATTGTCATTTTACTTTTTAAAATTTTTTTATTGAATTTAAACTCTAAAATTAATTAAGTTGTAGAATTAATATTTTTCTAAAAAAAAGTTGTAGAATTAATATTATTAATAAATTTAGTTGGATAATAATGTTTTTCATTTTTGGAAATTTGATATTTCTAGTAGACTGGGATGCTTTTTACCTTGGTTTTGACATTTTATTATTGAATTTTTCCCTTTTTTGCATGTGATAACATGTTTCTCTCTAAACCATGTTAGATTCCCTTCTTTCTTCTTCTTCTTTCACATATATATATATATTTTGCTTTTTGAAACAAAACCATATTAGATTCTATGTGAATTTAGTGACGATTTAATTAAAAAATTAGTCTCGACAGTTAAAATTACAAATGTACGAAAGGATAAAAAAAATACTAAATTAGATAAAATGAAATTAGTGACCCGATTTAAGCCCTTAATTCATCAAATTGATCAGAAAGTCAAAGAGTAGGAAATTAATATCTCCTCAAAATTAATTTAGAAAATTTCATCACATCAAACAATAGATTACAAAAAATCAACCAACATGAATAGTCAAAATCAAACTGAAAAAAATTCTTAAGCTTAACCATGAAAATAATATTTGCTACCTAAGAATCAATTAAGCAGATTAAAAAACAAAACCGCTAACCTCATGCTTTCAATTTTGTATATAAAAGGTATCTAAGATAGTTGAGTTTTTTTAATCTTAATCAATCTATTAGATATAAAATTGAATTTTATGTCTAATTAAACCCTAAAGGCTCGTTTGATAACGTTCCCGTTTCCTGTTTCTTGTTCTTGTTTCTCTTTTTTAAAAAACAGACGTGTTTGATAACTCATCCTCGTTTCTTGTTTCTAAATTTCTAGAAACGTTTCTAAAAAATAGGTAAAATTTGAGAAACTACAAAAAGTTGTTTCTCAAATTCTGTTTATGTTTTTTTTTTTTCTATCTTTCATGCATGTATCTATTTCTCTCTCCCATTCCACACCAATCTCTTTTCGCCACCGTTGACCTCTAACTACCGGTCACCACTGACCTCCGCCAACCTCCGTCGAACGGTCGCCACCGTTGACCTCCGATTATCGGCTACCGCCGACCTCCACCACCAGTCGCCACTGTCAACCCACTACAACAATTAAGGTTTTTCCTGATGCGCATATGCGTCGGGAAAGATCGGAATACGCGTCGGCAAAAGTTCTCCCGACGCGAATTCAGAAGTCGGGAAAAAAGTAGGAAAAACAAGTCGGCATAGCCTCTGTCGACGCGTATTTTGCATGCGTTGGCAGAGACCGTATCTGCCGACGAGTAAGGTAGGGAGCGATTATGGGTGATTTCTGTCGACACGTTGACTTCCGCGTCGGCAGAGGCATTTTCTGCCGACGCGGAGGTCAACGTGTCGGCAGAAAGTGATGGACTCGATTTTCTGTCGACGCATTGACTTCCGCGTTGGCAGAAATGCCCTATGCCCTCTACCAACTGCCATCGTCGACCTCCGACGACCGATAGCCATCATCGACCTCCAACTACCTGCCGCTGTCGACCTTCAGGGACCGATCGCCACCGTCGACCTTTGATTACCGACAACCGTGCCGCCAACCTCCTCCGACCGACCGCCACCGTCAACCTCCAACTACCGGGCATTGTCGACCTCCGACTACTAACAGTCGTGCCGCCAACCTCCGCCAACCAACCGCTACCATCGACCTCCGATTACCGACCACCGCCGACCTCCGCCGACTAGTCGCTGTCGACCTCCAACGACCAGTAGCTGTCGACCTCCAACGACCAATCGTCATTGTCGACCTCCGACTACTGGCAGCCGCATAGCTCCGCTGACCGACCGAGACCGTCGATCTTCGACTACCGGCCACCACCATTGAACTAAGACTATCGGTCGCCGTGTCGCCGAGCTCTGACTATCGGCCTCTACCGTCGACCTTCGACTACCGATTGCCATAATCGACCTCTGTCTACCGAGCCCCGCCGACCTCTACCGGCAACCATCGATCTCTGACTACCGCTACCATCGACCTCCACTGACCAGCCTCTATCGACTGACCGCCGCCATCGACCTTCGACTACGGACCACCACCATCGACTTTCGACTACCGGCCACTACCGACCTCCACCGACCGCCACCGTCGACCTCCGACTATCGGTCGTCGTCGACCAACCGCCACTGTTGACCTTTGACTACCGACTGTCGTCGACCGATCGCCGACCTCCATTGACACCGACAACCTCTGACTATAATTTTAATGTATGTTATATATAATTTTTATATTATATGTACCAAATTTTATTTAAACTAAAAATCAAGAAACAAAAAACAGTTACCAAACACATATCTGTTTCGGTTTCTTTTTTTTTAGAGAAATCAGAAACAGAAATAGTTATCAAACATGTTTCTGGTTTTAGTTCTTAAAAAATAAGAAACAAGAAACGAGTAACGGGAAATGAGAACGTTATCAAATGAGCTCTAAACTTTCACTTTTGCATCTAGTAGGTGTGTTGATTTTTTAAAAAATGTCAAATAGGTCAATGATTTATTAGACACAAAATTGAAAGTTGAGGGACCTATTGAACACAAAAGTGAAAGTTTATGGATCTATTGGATACTTTTTAAAGTTTAGGGACTTATTGGACACAAAATTGAAAGTTCGAGTACCTACACTTTTTAAAGTTTAGGGACTAAATAGATACAACTGTAAAAGTTATATATATATATATATATATATGTATGTATGTATATTGTTGATGGTCAAATCTGGACAGGGAGAACTCACCTGACCTTCACGTGCCACCAACGGTAAATTTGTTTGAGAGGGGGGAAGACGTGGCCTGTGAGACAGAAAACTTGCACACCGGTGTGGTGCTAGCCACACCGCCTCCGATGCTTAAGTCAGAAAACGGAAGAGGAGAGCAAGAGAGTAAGAGGAGAGAGTCGAGAGTTCGGGTCCAAAATTACCTATAACATATATACATAAATACACACATATATAATTTTGGTAGAGCCATTCAATGATCAAATTTTGGACCAAACTCGATTTGAATGAAAATAGTGAGTTTTTGGAGATTCTTAAATTATTTTTTTGTTAAAATTAGTAGGTGAGTCAGTGAAAATTTATTGGAGGGAAAATTGCAACATTTATATAATGATTCAATTGGATGAAATTTGAGTTTTTAGAGTAAAAATTGATACACATTCATAAGTTTTAATGGTAAAAATTGGTTTTCCCCTTTATTTTATATAAAACAATATTAAAATTGTGGGGACATTTGTACCTTCAATTTATATAAAAATTATGTTTCTAAACTTTGTAGGCAGAGTCAATCAAGATATTAAACTACATCTGACCTCAACTAAAACTCTAAATTTGTTGAGGCAACTCAATTTATACCATTCGTAAAAATTTGTTAAAAGAATGTTAGTTAAATAATTGACGATGCTCATGTGAAGGCTACCATTTCATATTAAACAAGAGGGAACCAATGCACCAACATTGAGTATTGCATAATAAATTAGTTCATTAGAAAATCAATAGACATAACTATTCACACAAGACTTCAAATGAATGAGACAGGTGGAATAAACAATATATATGTATTTATATTTGTATGTGTGTGAGTGTACAATCTCTAATACATAATCCTCTGATTCTCTCTCTTGTGTGTGAATGTGTTTCACTTGAGGGCTGGAGCGCTTGTACTGGAATTTGAAGTCGTCTCAAGGGCTTTGAAGCTTGTTCTTGAGATTGAAGTTGTATCAAAGGCTTCGTGAGCTTCAAGGAGTTTTTTGATCTTCTAGAAATCTTCAAGAAGCTTTAGTTTTCAGAGTCCTAAAGGTTTGTTCTTCAGAAGGATTTAAATTTTTATGGATGGATTCAGGTAGACTTCAATCTTCAGGTCTGCAGGAGGTTCTGAGCTTCAGTCTTCGGTTTGGCAGGAGGACTTGAAGTGGATCTGAACTTCGATCTTCAACTCTGCAGTGGGATTTGAAGATGACCTGAGCTTTATTCTTCAATTATGCAACACGATTTGGAGAGGATCTGAGCTTTGATCTTCGGTTCTGCAGTGGGATTTGAAGAGGATCTTAGCTTCGTTATTCAGTTTTGCAATAGGATTTGGAGAGGATCTGAGCTTTGATCTTCGGTTCTGCAGCAGGATTTGAAGAGGATCTTAGTTTCGTTCTTCAGTTCTGCAACAGGATTTGGAGAGGATCTGAGCTTTGATCTTCGGTTCTGCAGCGAGATTTGAAGAGGATCTTAGCTTCGTTCTTCAGTTCTGCGACAGGATTTGAAGATGATCAGAGCCTTGTTCTTCAGTTCTGCAGCTGAATTTGACGAGGATCTGAGCTTCGATCTTTGATTCTGCAGAAAGAGCTTCAATCTTCAGAGTCTTCTGAGAGCTTTCTCTTCTTCCTTTCTTTCTGCCGCTTCCTCAAATGAGAGGTCATGTTTCCTATTTATATAGTTTCCCAAAGGCCTTCGTGGGCTTGGTTGCATTTGGGCCCCTCCATGGACTTGGACCTGAAATACATTTGGGCTCATCATTGGCTTGGACTTCAAAATTTGGGCTTCTGACCCAATTAACTTAATGAATCTGGGTTTAAATTGAACCCAATTCAATATAATTTCATGAAATTAGAATATTTTAATTTCACGAACTTAGACAATTATTTGAAGAAAAATTTCTATGCCAACAAATGCCCCCTTTTCGAGATTTATGCACAAATAGGCATGGGTGAATCTCGAAAATTATGACTTGGCAATAATTTTTTTTCTCTCATAATTTTGACTACCCAAATTTTTTTGAATTGGGAGCCAGATTTGAGTTTATTTTCAAGCTTAGTTTGAACTTACAATAAAATTTGAATTCTAGTTCACTGCTGTTTTAGGCCAAAATTTGGATTTGAGGTAAAAATTTGAGATTTACCATAAATTGGTTTTGAAAGAAACTTTGAATTCTACCTTTTTTTGGTCCCTGAGGTTTGGGTTAAGTTACACTTTGGTCCCTGAGTTTTCAAACTCAACAAAATACCCCCGAGGTTTGAGATAAGGAGCAATTTAGTCCCTATCATCCAATTTGTCGTTAGATACTAACGGAATGTTGACGTGACACTATTATTTTAATGGGAAAAATACACTTTTGGTCCCTGAGGTTTGGGTTAAGTGACACTTTGGTTCCTGAGTTTTCAAACTCAACAAAAATACCCATGAGGTTTGAGATAAGGAGCACTTTGGTCCCTGCCGTCAACTTTTCTGTTAAATTTTAACGGTTGCTGAGGTGACACTATTATTTTAATAAAAAAAATTATTTTTTTTTTAATTTTTTAAATAAAAAATATTAAAATAATAAAATAATATTATTTTTATTATTATTTATTATTGCTCCCTCTCTCTTCTTCCTCTTCCTCTCCATCTTCTTCCTCTTCATCTTCTTCCTCTTCATCATCTTCCTCCTTCTACTTTTTCCTATCTCCAACGGCCGGCGGCCACCGCTCGCAGCCGTCGGCCGCCGGCACCTTTTTTTTTTTTTTCCTTCTTCTTCTTCTCTTGTTTTTCTTCTTCCTCCCCTCTTTCCACTGTTTTTTTCAAAAAAAAAAAGAAAGAAGAATGGAGGAGGGAGGCCCCTCCTCCACCGTTTCCGACGCGAAACGGAAGAGGAGGAGGCCTCCTCCCTCCTCTTTATTTTTTTTTTAAAAAAAAGAAAGAAAAGAAGAAAAATGAAGAGAGAAGAAGAAAAGAGAACAAAAAATAAAGTTGTCGGCGACCTGGCCGCCGGTCGCCGGAGTCAGGAAGAAGAAGAAGAAGAAGGAAGATGAAGGAGATGGAGAAGATGGAGAAAAAGAAGAAGATGGAGAAAAAGAAGAAGAAAGAGAAAGGGAGAAAGAATAAAAAAATAAAAAAATATTAATATTTTATTATTTTAATATTTTTATTTAAAATTAAAAAAAAATAATTTTTTTAATTAAAATAATAGTGCCACGTCAGCAACCGTTAGGAGTTAACAGAAAATTGACGGCAGGGACCAAAGTGCTCCTTATCTCAAACCTCAAGGGTATTTTTGTTGAGTTTGAAAACTCAGGGACCAAAGTGTCACTTAACGCAAACCTCAGGGACCAAAAGTGTGTTTTTCCCTAATTTAATTAAAAAATTAATTTTTAATATTTTTAAATAAAAATATATTAAAAAAATAAAAATATTATTATTTTATTAATTTTTTAATTCTTTTTCTCCATCTTCTTTCTCTCTCCTCTTTCTTCTCCATCTTCTTTCTCTCTCCTCTTTCTTCTTCAACTTCTTCTTCTCCAACTCCGGTGGCCGGCAGCCACCGCCGTTCGCCGGCCGGCCGCCGCCGACCGCCGACAAGATCTTTTTTTCTTTTTCTTTTTCTTCCTTCCTTTTCTTCTTCTTCTTCTTCTCCTTCCTCGAAGCTTCAGTTTAAAAAAAACCAGTCTCAGCAAACAGAGATGCCTAACCTTTAGATGTCACTTCCTCAGCTACAGACTTTTTCCGAGCGTCGTCGTTCTCTTTCGTCACAGGCACAGAACCATGAGTGATCGCAACATCCTTCTCATCCGGAAAACGAACCACCACGACAGGACACACACAATGATGCACACAATAATCGCTGACGCTCCCGAGCCCACCGTCATTTCCACGCTTTGCAGCACCAAAACCCCGATTGCCCATGATCAGAGCATTCAGCCCCAATCTCTCGACTTCCAAACATAGCCTCTCTCTCATATCGTGATCCTTCACTATGTGAATCTTATACGAAATCTGAGCATCTTTCAAGGGCTTAGCTAGATCGGCTGCTTTGGAGGCAGTGAAGGCATCAAAATCGTCCTCCAAGTTACGTTTCCAGCGCTCAGTGCGATTCTGCTGTTGGTTGTTTTCAGAATTTGCAAAATCCTCATCGTCGGGATTATCACCGTCGGCATCCAGAGTCATGTCGATAGAGCCCCAATCGGCGCCGAAGAGGACGGAAGTAGGGACCTACTCCCTCCGTTCCGGTGTCGAAAAATGGAGGAGGGAGGAACCTCTTTCAGTTTTTTTTTTTTAAAAATAGAGGCCGAAGCTTCGAGGAAGGAGAAGAAGAAGAAAAGGAAAGGAATAAAAAGAGAAAAAAAAAATCTTCTTGGCGGCCGCGCGGCAACCGGCCAGCAAACGGCGGTGGCCGTCGACCACCGGAGTTGGAGAAGAAGAAGTTGAAGAAGAAAGGGGAGAAGAGAAAGAAGATGGGGAAGAAAGAGGGGAAAAAGAATTAAAAAATTAATAAAATAATAATATTTTTATTTTTTTAATTAAAATAATAGTGCCACGTCAGCATTCCGTTAGTATCTAACGGCAAATTGGACTGCAGAGACTAAATTGCTCCTTATCTCAAACCTCGGAGGTATTTTTGTTGAGTTTGAAAACTCAGGGATCAAATAGTAACTTAACCCAAACCTCAGGGACCAAAAGTGTATTTTTCCCTTTTTTTTTTTTTGAATTTGGAGTAGAACTCGAGGCTATACCAACTTAGCTTGAACTTGGAATTGAATTCTAATTCAATCATGCTTTGGATAAAATTTGGAGCATGAGTAAATTTGGATTTGAGATAAAATTCTACCAAATTTTGGTTTGGGTAGAATTTGAATTTGATAAAATTTAAATTTGGGCTAAAATTTTGGATTATCCCCGAAATTTAATTTGAGATGAAATTTCAAACTATGGCTTGAGTTTAGAACATAATTTGAATTGGTACTTTGATCAGATCTGATTTGGAATAAAATTTGGATTATGTCCAAATTTTGATTTGGTATAAAATTTCAAACTACGAGCTTGAATTTGGAATATAATTTGAATTGGGATCTAAGTCCAACATTGATTTGGGATAAAATTTTGGATTATACCCAAATTTTGATTTAAGGTAAAAATTCTACTCAATTTTAGCTTGGTAGAATTTGAGTTTGGACTTTGGTCAAATTTGATTTGAAATAAAACTTGGATGATGCCCAAATTTTGATTTGAGGTAAAATTCTACCAAATTTCGGTTTGAGTAGAATTTGAATTTGATAAAATTTGGGATAAAAATTTTGATTATGCCAAAACTTTAATTCAAGATAAAATTCCAAATTTTGGACTTAAATTTAGAATAGACTTTGAATTGGGATTTAAAGTTTAAACCCAATTTTGATTTTGAATGAAATTCAGATTATACCTAAACATGGACTTGTATTTAGACTGAATAAAATTTGGACTTGATTTGAAATTGAATTCAGATTTCAATTTGAGCGGAAGATCAACCAAATTTCAGTTTGAATTTCCCCAAATCTTGGCTTGAAGAGTTTCTGTCCAACTAAATTCCTCCATACTCTCTAATACTAAAAACGAATCCAATTTTAAATTTGGCATTAAATCTTAGCAAATTTAAGTTAGATGTGAGAGAATCTCAGGGAATTTGTGTTATATATAAGGACAAAGTACATGGTTCTTCCTCATTAAATTTTGAAGATGTAGTTGTTGTGTGGTGGCGAAACAAGGCAAAATTTCTTGCTTCTTCGCTTTCGATTAGCCTTGTTGGTGGGCTTAATTTGCTCCTCTGCTTGTGGGTATTTGCGCGCGTCATTCAAATCATCGAAATCATTGCTGTTGTGTCGCTCCAGCGTCGTTTCAATCATGGTAGAACACTTTTCTCTCCTTGCTTTAAAAGCCAACCGACAAGTTTAGATATAAGAATCTTGGTTTTTTTTTTTTTTTTTTTTGGAGTGAC
This sequence comes from Luffa aegyptiaca, assembly GCA_017139565.1. NCBI lineage: Eukaryota > Viridiplantae > Streptophyta > Magnoliopsida > Cucurbitales > Cucurbitaceae > Luffa > Luffa aegyptiaca. Next base: position 31,438,792 of record CM029404.1, read on the forward strand.
AGAACTAGATTTGAGAGTCTTGACTGAAATGCGCTGCACTCGTGGGTCGAGCATCGCCTGTTGCCGCGGTCATTTGTATTTTCTGCTTGCCTATTGCCCTTGATGAGTTGAGAGGAAGAAATAAGCAGACGTTGAAGCTTTCCTTCGTTTCTGAGGAAGAAGACGATGACGTGGTGAAAGGAGAGTCAACTTTTTTTTTTTTCTTCTTAAAAAGTGCTTGCAAGCATAAGCAAGACTTTTACGGAGAGAGAATCTCTCACATTTGCTTCACCTGCACACACACACAACATCTTTTTCTTAACTATTATAATTATATTTTTTTATTATTTCTTTTTAAATCCAGCCTTTTTTTGTGATTTTTTTTATTTCCTTTTTTTTTTTAATTTTGAATTCTAGCCTCCATTTTTTTTAACGGCAGCATGCATGCTTTTTTTATGCATTTTTTTTATTTCCTTTTTTTTAAGCTTTTTTTTTCTTTTGATTTTCAACTTTTCTTTTCTAATTTCTAATTTCTTTTTACTTTTTTTTTTTTTAATTAAAATGCTTCAACCCCATCAGTCGCCAACTTTGGAGATGAAGCAGAACGAGGCCGTCAACTGCCGACTTTGGAGATGAAGCGGAACAAGGCCATCAACCGTCGACTTTAAAGATGGAGAGGAACGAGGCCGCCAACTGCTGCCGACTTTGAAGATGAAGTGAGACCGCCTACTACCACCGACTTTGAAGATGAAGCGAGGCGAGGCCAACTTTGAAGATGGAGCGAGGTGAGGCCATCGACCTCCAATTTTGAAGATGGAGCGAGGTGAGGCTATCAACCGCATCTTACCTTGGGAAGTGATCATCCCCTGATTCAGGCGGAATTCAGGTTGATCACTTGCCCTCTTGCATCTTACCTTGGGCAGTGATTAACCCCTGATTCAGGCGAAATTCAGGCTGATCACTCGCCTTCACATCTTGTCTCAGGCAGTGATCAACCCCTGATTCAGGCGGAATTTAGGCGGGTCATTCGTCCTTCACATCTTGCCTCAGGTAATGATCAACCCCTGATTCAGGCGAAATTCAGGCTGATCATTTGCCCACACCGCCAACCTTTGAAGATGAAGCGAGGTCGTCAACCGCTACCAACTTTGAAGATAAAGCAAGGCTAACATTGAAGATGAAGCGACGTCGTCAATCGTCGTCAACTATGAAGATGAAACGACACCGTCAACTGCAACCAACTTTGAAGATGAAGCGACGCCGTCAACCGTCGCCAACTTTGAAGATGAAGCGGGGCCGTTAACAACCACCAACTTTGAAGATGAAGCAATGTCAACTTTTAAGATGAAGCGACCCCGTCAATCGTCACCAACTTTGAAGATGAAGTGACGTCGTCAACCGCCGCCAACTTTGAAGATGAAAAGGGGTCATTCAACCGCCGCCAACTTTGAAGATGAAGGGACACCGTCAACCGCCGCAAACTTTGAAAATGAAGCGAGACAAACTTTGAAGATGATGTGACGCCGTCAATTGCTGCCAACTTTTAAAATGAAGAGGGGTCGTCAACCACTGCCAACTTTAAAGATGAAGCAACGCCGTCAATCGCAACTTTGAAGATGAAACGAGTGAGACTATCAATCTCCACCAACTTTGAAGATGAAGCGAGACTGTCAACTGTCACCAAGTTTGAGGATGAAGTGAGGCCAAAGCCATCAACCTCCAACCTTTGAAGATGAAGCAAAGTCAGAGCGACAACTCTTAGAGACAAAACAATGGCGAAGCCTCCTAACTTTTAAATGGAGTTATAGAACCTTCGAACTTGGAGAAGGGGAACCACAATGAAGAACTCTCGATTTGGAGGAGGGGCAATGATGAACCTTTGAACTTGGAGAAGGAGAACCACAGTGGCGAACTTTCAAACTTGGAGAAAGAGCACCATACTAGAGGGAACTACCTTCAAACTTGGAGAAGGAGAACCTCGGCGGAGAGAACCACCTTCGAACTTGAAGAAAGAGAACCTTAGCAGAGCAACAGCGGAGAGAACCGCCTTCGAACTTGATGAAGGAGAACCTCAGCGGAGCAGTAGCGAAGAGAACCACCTTCGAACTTGAAGAAGGAGAACCAAAACTTGAGGTGAATGGAACACCGAACTTGAGATGAGCGAGACATCAAACTTGGAGGAATGAAGTTTTTTTTTTTTTTTTTTTTTTTTTTTTTTTTTTTTTTTTTTTTTTTTTTCGTTCACCTTTTAAGCTCATGTGGGCTAGGAGCATCATGCAATTTAGGCTCTTGCGATAAGGAGCTTTTACATTTTAAATATAAATGCCCTTATCTTCATCATGGTCTTGATCAGATCCTTCACTTGTAGGATTAGTCAGGATAATGAGATTTGGCTTCACCTTCAAGGAACCTTCTGTATTTATGAGAACAGAGAACTTCCTCTTCATATGTGACGGGATGCTACTATGAAGCTTTTTGTCTTTGTTTACTTCATCGAAAAGTTTCACCTCTAAGTTATCCATCTTTCTTTGAGGTTGATCGTTTGTTACTTTGAAGCGATCAAAGACAGATGTTGAAGATCGACTTTTCTTCGATGTGGAGACACTTAGCCTTTGGAAAGCTGAAGGTCGAGTGAAGGTGGACGGCGAACATTGATTTTCTTCTTTTGTCGCTGCCAGACTCATTCTTTGGAATACCGAAGGACGGGTAGTTGGAGGCTTGATGCGATCGAAGACGGAAGTTCCTTGTTCACCCTTCTTGGAATTGTCAACTTCTTCTACGTCGATGCAGTAGGAAGTTGCAAGGTTTTCTTTTTCCTTTTTGTGGAAAGTTTTGGAGAAGGTTTCATTCAACGTCACTAGTTGTTGAGGTTGCGAAAACTTTATACTTTTCTTCCTCCTGGGATGAAGTTTCTTAGGATCCTTCTTTCTTTGATGTCTACCATTTCCTTTGACTGTAGTCTGATTTGATTGAGCTACGTCATCAAGGTCAAGCTCAATTTTTCCTTCCTTAGCTAGTCTTAGAATTAGCTCCTTTAAGACAAAGCATTTCTCCACTGGATGGCTGATAACTCGATAATACTTGCAATACTTGGGATCATTGACCTTCTTCATCTCTTTCGGTTGTTTACAACTAGGAAGTTCTATCAGTTGCGCTTCCAGTAGTTGTTCCAACATGTCAGGGATGTCAGCATCAGGGAAAGGATAGATTTTCTTCTGTCTTTCCTTTAAAGTTAAGCGACGTGTTTCACTTTCTTGTTGCTTTTCTTTTGAAGATGACTTGAGAAGGGTTATGTTTACAACCATAGATTCTTCTATAGTTGTTTCGTTGGTCTTTTCTTCTTTCCTCATGTTAGGGAGTAAAATGTTTTGGTTTTCTCTATTAGCAATACTTAGCTCCATATCGTGGGCGCGAGTTTCTAGTTCTTCAAAGGTGCGAGGCTTTATACCTTGAAGGATGTAGAGGAGTTCCTAGTGCATGCCTTGAATGGACATCTCAACGGCAGAGAGTTCAATGAGGTGATCTTTACAATCTAGACTCATGGCTCTCCAACGATTTATGTAGTTAACAACGACCTCACCTTTTCGTTGTTTGGTATTTGTGAGCTCAAACATGCTGACTGTTCGTCTGGTGCTGTAGAAGCGATTTAAGAACTCTCTTTATAATTGCTCCCAACTGTCTATTGACTCAGGTTCTAGATCAGTGTACCAGTCAAAGGCATTTCCTTTAAGTGTTCAAACAAACTGCTTGACTAGTAGGTCCCCTCGAGTACCAGCGTTCTCGCATGTCTCAACGAAGTGGGCAATATGTTGTTTAGGATTTCCCTTTCCATCAAACTGCTAAAATTTTGGTGGTTGATACCCGATTGGCATTCTCAAGTTATCAATCCTCTTAGTCTAAGGTTTGGAATACAAGAGGGAATCTTGAGTAGGTCCACCGTACTGAGCTCTGATACAGTTTGTGATCATATCTTGGAGCTGCTGGATGGATTGTGAAGCGATCGAAGTAGAACACTGTGGTTGATCATCTTGCACTATAGTCTTTCCTTTGTCATGATTTTTTCAACTTGGGTTTGACTTGATGCAGGGATATGTTGGTTCTCAACCTGACTCTTTAGGTGCTCAATTTGAGAATCTCTTTCTTCAATCACCTTCATCAAGGTGTTGATGTGCTCCTGCATCTCAGCCATTCTTTCTTCCATAGTTCTTGTCTCAGTCATCATGACAGTCACTATGTGAGAATCAGGTTCAAACAAAGGTTATAGTTAACAATAAAATCGTCATTAGCATATGCCCCCTGCAAGGTTGTTTCTTGGCCTACAACGATAGAAGCTTTATCTTCTTGCAACGTCAGTTCATTGAAGCAACAATGGGCAGTAGAACCTATGTAAGACTTGTTCATGACAGCGACCATTGAAGAAGTCTTGAACGACATGTTTACACTTGTGTTTTGAGATAAGAGAGAGAGATGAGAGGTAGAGATGGTCCCACTGGGTGTGCCAATTTGTTCACATGGGACTTCACATGAATGAGACACGTGGAATAAACAATATATATGTATTTATATTTGTATGTGTGTGAGTGTACAATCTCTAATACATAATCCCCTGATTCTCTCTCTTGTGTGTGAATGTGTTTCACTCGAGGGCTGGAGCGCTTGTACTCGAATTTGAAGTCGTCTCAAGGGCTTTGCTGCTTGTTCTTGAGATTGAAGTTGTCTCAAAGGCTTTGCAGCTTGTTCTTGAGATTGAAGTTGTATCAAAGGCTTCGTGAGCTTCAAGGAGTTTTTTTATCTTCCAGAATTCTTCAAGAAGCTTTAGTCTTCAGAGTCCTGAAGGTTTGTTCTTCAGAAGGATTTGAATTTTTATGGATGGATTGAGGTAGACTTCAGTCTTCAAGTCTGCAGGAGTTTGTGAGTTTCAGTCTTCGGTTTGGCAGGAGGATCTGAACTTCGATCATCAACTCTGCAGTGGGATTTGAAGATGACCTGAGCTTCGTTCTTCAATTCTGCCACACGATTTGGAGAGGATCTGAGCTTTGATCTTCGGTTCTGCAGCGGGATTTGAAGAGGATCTTAGCTTCGTTCTTCAGTTCTACAACAGGATTTGGAGAGGATCTGAGCTTTGATCTTCGGTTCTGCAGCGGGATTTGAAGAGGATCTTAGCTTCGTTCTTCAGTTTTGCAACAGGATTTGGAGAGGATCTGAGCTTTGATCTTCGGTTCTGCAGCGGGATTTGAAGAGGATCTTAGCTTCGTTCTTCAGTTCTACAACAGGATTTGGAGAGGATCTGAACTTTGATCTTCGGTTCTGCAGCGGGATTTGAAGAGGATCTTAGCTTCGTTCTTCAGTTCTACAACAGGATTTGGAGAAGATCTGAGCTTTGATCTTCGGTTCTGCAGCGGGATTTGAAGAGGATCTTAGCTTCGTTCTTCAGTTCTGTAGCAGGATTTGAAGATGATTAGAGCTTTATTCTTCAGTTCTGCAGCTGAATTTGACGAGGATATGAGCTTCGATCTTCGATTCTGTAGAAGGAGCTTCAATCTTCAGAGTCTTCTAAGAGCTTTCTCTTCTTCCTTTCTTTCTGCCCCTTGCTCAAATGAGAGGTCATGCCTCCTATTTATAGAGTTTCCCAAAGGCCTTCATGGGTTTGGGCTTGTGCTTGGTTGCATTTGGGCCACTCTATGGGCTTGGACCTGAAAATACATTTGGGCTCATCCATGGGCTTGGACTTAAAAATTTGGGCTTCTGACCCAATTAACTTAATGAATCTGGGTTTAAATTGAACCCAATTCAATTTAATTTCATGAAATTAGCATATTTTAATTTCACGAACTTAGACAATTATTTGAAGAAAAATTTCTATGCCAACAGTAACTTGTGAAGGATCAATTTGCATGTAGTAATTATATCCTTAGACGTAACTCATCCTACAATGCATAAAAGTGCAATAATTAATTTATTACGAAAGGATTTTGAACTAATTAATGAAAATTAATTAATTAATGAGTTTAATTCATTAACTTTATATCATTTCAGCTTATAATCAATAAGTCCATAAGGTTCGCATGCTAGTTTGTAAGAACATTAATGTATTAATATTGTTGTAAGAAAAATAAAATAAACTTTTGAAAAATTCAAGGAAAAACCTTATTAATATTATATGGGTTCTTTCATGCTTGTTCATCTGTGATATTTAGTGCATAGTTCCTTTCGATTGTAATAGATTTCTAGAAAATAATCTGCTCATTCGTTTATTAGCTTTTCAACCGACAAATTGTTCCTCCAAAACTCATTCTTTTCCAAGTCCTTGTCTTTTTCTTTAGGCTTGTTTTTCGAAGTCCAAATGTGTCATTTCTAACCCGTTTATTTAAACAACAAAGAATATTTTCATCAATTCTCTTATGCACACACCCAACTGACGATTTTCTTAGAATTGTAATCACAAAACCATATGGCCAACTTAAGCTAAAAAGTCATATTTCTTTTAAAAAATACAACCTCAACCACACGCCTTCTCAAATCATACTCAAGAACAACACTCATAATTCAAATAGAACTGAAATCACAACTACATAGACAATTTAGACTAAAAATTGAACCTCAACCACATAGACAACTTAAGCTAAAAAGTCATAGTTCAAATAACAATCACTAGAAAAAGGTTAAACTTCATTAAATAAAACCCTCCCCTTAAATCACAAATATAAACAACTTTGAATCAACAAAAGACATAATAGGCAGTACTTTAACACATTCATATTAAACAACACACTTTCAATGTAACGACCTGAAGAAAAGGAGCTAAAGAAGCATATAGAAGGTCGCTACTACATGCATAGAACATAGGATTTTTTTTTTTTATCATATAAAGCGGAAGAAAAGTAACTTTCATTTATTTAAAGGTCCCAAAAGATAAGTTCAACTCATAAATCATAAACTAGAATATTTGAAAACAAAACTCCAGAAAACTCATAGTTTCCAAAACATAACATCTAAAAACAAGAGTTCTATCCTAAGACAAAGGAGACTGAAATTCTCGAAGAGAGAGACAAAATCTACAGTTGCAATCCCATAGCCAAACAAGTCACAGCCCTCGCCAGTCACCAAACGTCCTCAAGTACCACCTGAAAAGGAAAGTCATGTAGCATGAGTGAGTATATAAGAATATACTCAATAAGTAGCCCACTTAAGAGCTGAAACTGATAACATGAGATCTGTTAACATGATACTGAACTTCTGGGTCTTAACATCACAGGGACCTGATTGGAAACATACGTTCGGGTTCCTAACCCTAGAGCCATAACTGGGTACACGAAATGTTTTGTCTAGGGTGATTACCTATCTCCAATCTATGTCAACTAGAGTGTTGTGTGGGTCAGTCGAGTAAGGCAAGTAAACTAGAGACTAGCTGACAACCTCTAGTAGAACTACACCTATCCCAACACAACACCCCTGAGATATGAACATGAGATACGGTGGAGCAGCTGAAGCATGGAAACATGTCTGGGTGCCATCTAGCGCACAAATAACGTGCCTGATCATAAGCTCAACATCGTCCTGAACTGAGAAAGCGCACAATAACGTGCCTGAAACTGGGCTCTAACAATCGACTAGTAGAACGCACGATAACGTGCCTGACAAATTGAGTTCTACCAGTCCTGAGATGGGGTAGGAAAAACACTCTAGCTAACGGAAGACTTCTTTTAAGTATACCTGAGGCCCTAAATGTTGTTAAGGTCCCTATTCTAGGTCTATTCTCAATCATGCATAAGGATCCCTAGCACAACATAACCAAGGGATATTACTAAGCTTGGCCCCATAATCTTTGTAATGCTACCAAAAATTCGGCAACATAACGACGTAACTACAACTATCCCAAAAATTGTAGAAACCTGAAAAGCAGCAAAATCACACTTCTAGTCTAGAGCAATTCTAGTCATTTACATTATTCTAGCGCTCAAAATTCACATTTGGCATGCTCAAACATAACTTAGGATACTTTAAAAATCAGCATCCCATTCAACAACAACAGAAATCAAACACTCTCAACCACATCACCTCCAAACAATAAATCTCATAAACATGAAAAACCAAGCTCATCATACTACAATTAATTATAACATTTCCATGCCACACTCATGCTTTCAAAAGAGTAAAACAATCATGTTCTCCAATTCTAAGGTCAACTATTCATACTTAATTCATGACACCAAGAATTCATGGGTCCAAAGCATAAATTTAAACCAAATGACTACTTACTTTAGTCGAACAAACTCTTGATTAACTCCTAACTGAAGGGGATGAAAGCCCCGACACAGCGGAAGCGCATCGAAAAAGAACCTTGCACCGTATATTAATTAACATTAAAATACCGTTACGAAAAGGCAAAATAAAACTTTAAACACACTTTAAAGCTGCTGAAAACGTTATAAACATGCTGAAAAAGGTTTGAAAATAAAACTATTTTTATTATCATGCTTTTCTAAAGAAAAAGGGAAAGAACCGTTACAAACCTTCATTGTAGACTTGACCGTTCTTCGCCAACGATGCTCCAACGAACGAAAACGCAACGACTCTTCCTTGATTTCTTCGCTGGAAATTTTTCTTCAAAGACACAATAACCACAGAGGTTACACCGGTATGTCTCTAAGTCTAGGAGGCAAAATACTTGTGGGAGTCTTTCTCTAAGAGGTGAAGGATTGGAATTCCGTAATTCCGTAAGGCGGAAGCATGATTGGGACCGATTCATAATTAATTTTGTTTAATCTAAAATTCCAATACATTGGCAATAAACTTAAAACTATTCTAGATTTATATTAAGGCTAAGCATACAAAAATATTAAATCTAAATCTAATTTATATAGTAACAAATTACTTACTCTCGTTGACAACTCAGATTAAATTCACCAACTGCTTGTGAATTAATCACGAACTAATGCGAACACCACCACTATGGCTACACCGGTATGACTTCGAGACTTCTAGAGGCAGGAGACTGGTGGGAGTCTAGAGAAAGCCTTGAGGGGAATTCTCTGAGAGTAGGAGAATGAATGGGATGTCTTTCACTCCACCCCAGGGGTCCTATTTATAGGTAAAGGCCAAGACCTTTTTCTTAATAGGAAAATGTCTCTAATTTTAATAAATAATTAATTAATTCCATAATTAATTAATTTCCCTAATTAAATATCATATATTTAATCTTAGGGATTTTATTAAAATTAAAATTAATATGAATCCAATTCATATTAAATTTATTTGAACTCTTTCAAATATTTTCTTTCCTAATAGGAAAAGGTCTCTAATTTTAATTAATTCTATAATTAATTAATTTACCCAATTAAATATCATATCTTTAATCTTAGAGATTTTATTAAAATTAAAATTAATATGAATCCAATTCATATTAAATTTATTTGAACTCTTTCAAATATTTTCTCTCAAGAATTAATTTTTGAAATTAATTCAAAAATTATATAACTTTATATTATAATGCATCAATATACATTATACGATTCTCCAAATAAATTGAACACTTTCAATTTACAATTTATACTTAATTGCCTCAAGTCTCTTTACGAGCTACCAGTGGGACCTAATGGTAGGGGTGATCATCGGTCGGTCGGCGTCGGTTTTGGGCTCAAACCGACGCCGACCACCGACATGCCGGTTTCCTGCGGTCGATGTTTGTCGGTTTGGAGAACATTTGGTACGCCGACCGACCGACTACGTCGACGGTCGGTCGGTTATGGTCGGTTTCAAGAGAATCCGGCGACGTAGATGAAGAAGATATAAAAAAATAAAAAAATAAAAAAATAAATAAATAAATAAAAAGAGTTTCAGAAATCTGGAAAAGTGAATGAAGAAGAAGATAAAAAATGAAAAGTAAAAAGAAAGAAGGAGAAGAAGATCAATCAAGAAAAAGAAAGAAAAAAAGAAACGAGACGAAGATAAAAAAAAAAAAAAAAAAGAAATAAGTGAATGAAGAAGAATAGAAAAAATGGAAAAAAATGAAGAAAATAAAAAGGAAGAAGAGAAGATGAAGAAGAAACGAAAACAGTGGGAGAAAAGAAAATATCAGAGAGAAAGTGAGGAAGAAATGGAGGGTTTTATTTTTTGAGAGAGAATAAGTGAGTCTGAGACTCTAGGGAATAGAAAGAAAATTAAAAGTTATTTTAAAAAAAAAAATCCTTGGGAAGACCATCAGGCTGATGGTCTTCCCAAGACTGCAGGCAGCGCATTTAATGCTGCCTGCAGCCTCGCCTCACACGCAATCGCAACGTTTTTTTTTTTTTAAATGTCGGTCGGTTTAATCGGTTCTCACCGTTTTTGGCGAGCCGACCGACCGACAGGTCGGTTTTACTATGTGTAAAACCGACCCCGACCGAAAACATGAAAAAACCAACCGACCGACGTCGGTTCGGTCGGTCGGCTTGGTTTTTCGGCTTTTTTTGCTCACCCCTACCTAATGGACCTACAGATCAGGAGCTCCAATGATACGAGACTAATTGGCCAAACTCATTAACCAAGTTTAGTCAACATTCGTTAACTGTGGGTCACTCTACTAAAGACCCACAGCTGCACTATTCTCACTGTAGTGTGTTTCTGTGTCCACGGATATCGACCAATGTAGTAAGTCAATCCTTCACGTGTGTTCGTAACACCAGCTGGGTCAAATTACCGTTTTACCCCTGGGTTACCTTTTGTTCCTTAAGTACTACTGATCCTTCTAATGAACAAGTTATTTAGGGTCCAACCACTAAACAGGAATTCCTCTCGAGCCAAGAGAGGACAGCGCGCCTTTGTTCAAGCCCCGGAATCAGCCCTTAAGGGAACACGCATCTACTTTCCCCAATAGGGGAAGAAGTGAATTACATCTTGTACTGTTATGTTCCCAGCCCTCATTTGGTCTGGCCCTTAAAATGGTAGGATTGTTGAGTCGGCGAACTGGCCACTCTCACCCATACAAATCTAAGGACAATCCCTCCTGAAAGGGGTTCATAACATACTCAGGATTGAGATTGAGTTACCTAAGTCATCCTATTGAAATAGAAACCTAAACTAGTTAACGGCGTACATCTAGTGGTTACTATTTCTCGGTCCGGTCTTATGCAAACTCATTGCATAGGATACCTCCACCCGCATGTCTCCTACATGGATGCTTTGGATCATTGCATCTGTATCGAATACAAGGTGGGTCATATCACATAGTGTCACCAGGATAAGGTATCCAGCCTTATCCCTATACTATAGACCTTTTAGGTTGTTACTTGGACATCGATCCCCGTATGTCCCCACATACTAGTCCAAGTTTCATTTAAACAACCTTGGATCTTAGTTTATTGGATTTAGGGTTTATTAATGCAAACTCGATTATTCAATAACCAAATTACTGAATTACTCAAATAACGCTTTATTGAGATCGATTAATTTGTTTCATTTACTATCTACGAGTTTTAGGGCATAAAACCCAACAAGAGGGAGGCTAGAGAGAATTCTAGGATCTTGTCTTATGAGTCTAAGAGCAAGAGGACTGCTAAACCAATTAGGTATAGTGTTCTATTTATAGAAGAGTGACCATGAATAAAATATTCAATTAAATCAATCTTTTACAAAATTGATTCAATCTTATTCCTTATTTAATCAATCCAAGATCAATCAATTCCATAATTGATTAATCTTTTCCACAAATAACTAATTACTTCCATAAGTGATTAGATCATTTCCATAAATGATTAATTACTTCCTTAAGTGATTAATTATTTCCATAATCGATTAATTCCCGATTAATTAATTCTTTAATTCATTAACCACCAATTAAATATCACATATTTAATTTCCGGCCTTAAAATAATTAATTGCCCAAATAGATTTTAGGCCTTAAATTAATTAATTCATATTTGAACTCTTTCAAACTTCCATAAATTTAATGTGACTTAAATTTATATTAATATTTGAATTTCTTCAAATATTAATTTCTCTCCTAATAATATATCAATATATATTATATTGTTTCCCTTAGTAAATTGAACACTTTCAATTTACATTTATTACTTAGTTGCCTCAAATTACTTTATGAGCTACCAGTGGGACCTAATGGACCTACAGATCAGAAGCTCCAATGATGTGAGATTAATTGGTCAAACTCATTAACCAAATTAATCAATATTCATTAACTGTGTGTACATTCCACTATAGACTCACAGTTGCACTCTTCTCACTGCAGACATATTTTTTGTGTTCACGGATATAGACCAATAACGACTAGTTAGTCCTTCACGAGTGTCCGTAACACCAGCTGGGTCAAATTACCGTTTTACCCCTGGGTTAGTTCTATTTCCTTAAGTACCAGTTCTCCTCTAATGAACAACCTGTTTGTGGTCCAACCATCAAACAGAAAACCCTCTCGTGCCATTGAGAGGGTAGGGCCCTTTGTTCAAGACTCGGAGTCACCACTTAAGGGAACACTCATCTACTTCCCTAAAGTCGAGAAGGAGTGAATTCCTTCTTGTATGATTATGTTCCCAGCTCCCCACTCGGTCTTGTCCCCAAAATGGTAGGTCGGCGTATTGACCACTCTCACCCATACAAATCAAAGGACAATCCCTCATGAGCAGGAGTCCATAATCAACTCAGGATTAAGACCAAGTTGTCTAGGTTGTCTTAGTGAAATAGAAAACCAACAAGTTAACGGTGTTATAACCAGTGGTTACTATTTCGCGGTCCGGTCTTATGCAAACTCATTGCATAGGATACCCCCACTCGCATATCTCCTACATGAACGCGTTGGATCATAGCGTTTGTATCAAATACAAAGTGGGTCGTATCCATAGTGTCACCAGGATAAGGCACCCAGTCTTATCTCTATTCTATAGACCCTTTAGGCTGTTTCTTGAACAGTGATCCCCATATGTTGCTACATATAGTTCAAAACTCATATTACAGCCTAGGATGTCTAGTTTATTGGATTAGGGTTATTTTAGGCAAAGACAAATATAAAATAACTAATAACATTTAATGGAAAAATATATCAATATTATTTCATTAATATTCGGTCAACGGTTACATTCACTATCTACGAGTTTTAGGGCATAAAATCCAACACTAACCAATTTCCCCAAGGCTTCAAGCAACTACACAAAAAGGGGAAAAATATTCTCAAATCAATAGGAGTTTTAATCCAAGCATACACCTAGGAGGCAATTAAATTTGGGGATATTTTAATACCCAAAAACTCACCTAAAACAAAAACAAAGCTTGTTGTCCGGGCTCCCAATTTCGCCCCAAAAGGTCAATTAGACCTTCGAATGCCAAGAGGACATTGAAATCATAAACCAAAATCAATGGGTATCCTAAATTAACCATGAAATTGGCTGAAATCGCCTTAAACCTCGCTTACCCACGCTGGAAACTCGACGGAAGACGTCAAAGGAAGAAAGCCCACGTGAAATCGTTGCTGGCCGCGAGTTACAGGTGCAGAAACCGCTGAAATCTTTTGCTAAACGAAGAGAGAGTGTCCGAAAGTGAGGGAGAGAACGAAAGAGAGACAATACGAACCCTTGAGGAGCGAAAACTGAGAGTACAAACTTACCCACTCACCGCCGGCCAAAACGCGATCCACGACCTCCAACCGCCAAACTCGCAAAGCCACGAGAATGTCGCCGCTGATCTGCTGTCACCGGAGAAGACACCGCCGACCCAAAGCTTCATCAGAGGGAAGGAAGACGACACCGAAGAGAGGGAGCGTGCTGCCGGCTGAAACAAAAAGAAGAATAAGGTGGCTGAAGACTCACGGCTGAAGGAGATTGCAAGAGGGAAGAAGATGGTGGCTTGAAGCTTCCATTGGGCGCGTGCGGCTACTTTAAAAGGAAAAATTAGGGTTTGGTTTGGTCTTGGCTTCAATTCCAACTTATTTACAAAACTGCCATCAACTTAAAATAAAAAGAAAATCCATGAAAGACCTATTCCAATTAATCATTTCCCTCCACAAATAACATGAAATCAAGCCCAATTAACCCGAGTTAGAGAAATTAAATCTACCTTAAATGCAGCCATTACATTCAATCACAATATTCAAATGATCGGCACAATATACTTTTTCTCCATGATGTCTCACTAACAAAACAAATATTCAATAGACCTTAAACAACACACTTTCAATGTACCTATTCTAATTATTTCTAAATTTTTCACCAAGAAAAACAAATCAATATATGAACATATAAACAAAATTTCTTAAAAAATAAATAAATTTAATGTAACACATACCTATTACAATGAATTCCATGAATAAAAACAGTCCTCTAAGCAACCAAACAATGTGAAAAAACAAAGAAAAATTAGTATAAAAAAATGAAATTAACTAAAAAGTTCTTAAAATGAAACCCACATGTGCTTTTTAGTGTTCTTCCAACCATCATTCCAAAAATGTAAAAGAAAATGGGAAGAACACCTCGACCTGCAAAAGAAAACAAAAATGCATGAAAACGATTTTGGGAAGAAGACAAGAGCAAAATAGAAGAAATAGAGAGAAGATCACGATACCTACATTGATTGTGGCATTTTTCGGTCCTCTCCGATGCCAATTCCAATGACAATAGTGTTTTTCGACAGCCCATGCCGACTCCCAACCTTCTTGCACTCCCTCTCTATTTGAAGGTAGAAAAAAAATGGAAGACATAACTAAAATGTCAGAAAAGCTCGATTCTAGTTTTTTTAAAGGCTTACGACGAATTCCTCCGTTCGTCACAAACCATGTGCGACAAAAATTCCGTTTCGACGCAAATTCTAGGGACAAAAACCCCTAATCGTCGCATATATGTGCAACGAAAAAATCAAACGTTCCATCTGTCATTATGAGTGCACACATTACAAGGCGTGTGACAAATATTTAGTTTTCGTCACATGCCAGCTTGAGTCAAAAAACGCAATTCATCGCATGCCTTTGGACGATATCTTGAATTTTTTCGCTTCAGGAAAGTTTTTGGCGCCATAAATTGAACGTGTGATGTTTTTTTTTTTTTTTCGTCGATGTCATTTTGCGACCAAATGTCCAATTCGCCGCATTTTCGTGTGACGAGTCAACCTTTGCGACTTATAGCTCTCTTCGTCGCAACCTAATCGTCGTATATATGTGCGACGAAAAATCAAATGTTGCATCCGTCATTATGAGTGCACACATTACAAATTTTTTTGGTGCCATAAATTGGACGTGCAACTTTTTTTTTCGTCGCTAACATTTTGTGACTAAATGTCCGATTCGCCACATTGTCATGCGATGATAGTAGAATTCATCGCAACCTTTGCGACGTATAGCTCTTTTTGTCGCAATTTAGCGACGATTATGTATTTTTGTCGCTGGTGTTGTGACTTTCCTTAATTTTGTCACTGGACTTTTGTCACTAAAGCCCTTCTTGTAATGTTAATCATAATCTGTTTAATACAAAAAAAAAAAAAAAGAGGCTCCAAATTAACCTCACCTTGGAAAAGGAATTCTAAAGGAACTAAAACTCCTGATAATAAGAGGAAATTGGTGGTGCCGTGGCGTGGGAAAGTCGGCAAATAAAATGGCATGTCACTCTTATGAATGACATGACACTCCAAACTATGAATAATATAATAAAATAAATACATTTAAAATCACCCTATGGGAAAAAGAAGGTTAAAAAAAAAACTACCTCAAAACTCTAACATTGCCTAGGGTGAAATGGTAAAATGTCTAAATTACATTGTGATTTTTGGAAGAAATGTGTAGTTGGCTATGGCCTATTGAAGAAGATCGGTGTTGTCAATGCTCTAGGCTTTCCTTTCCTTTCCTTTCCTTTCCCCTCCTCTCCTCTCCTCAAAACTCTTATTTGGTACTCCAGTGATGAGTTCCATCATTTCTAGCATATTCTTCATTTCTTGATCTCCTTAGAAATTGGCAACTAAGGGCGTGTTTGGTTTAACTTTTCATGCAAGTGTTTAATTTTGAAAAAAAAAATCATTTTGAAAAAATTTCTAGTATTTGGCAACCACTAAAAATGACTTATTAGAAAATGAGATTGAGAAATAAACCATTATGAGAGAAACACTTGAAACAAACTGTTATAGGTAATTTTGGACCACCCCGATGTACAAGGAGCTGACGAGGACAACCGGGCAGAAATCGGACTGGAGGATGGACCCTGGGGGCGAAACGGGCCAGTGGGTCAGGCCAAGACCGAAGGGGTCGGGCTTTTGGCCCGACCCCCTGCTCGGCCTGGGCCTTGGGCCGAGGCCGACCCTCGGCCCGCCTGCGCGGGTCGAGCCCGTCTGGCTCCGTATGGTCCCTACCCCCTCTGGCCACCCCGGTTCCGCCTGGTTTGTCCCGAAACGCCTCCGAATACCTAAAAACCCTAGGAGCATGAGCAGGTATTTATACCCCTCTTCGCCATTAAAGAGAGGATCCCGAACTCTAATCGGAACTAAAGACCCGAACTCTCTACTCTTACTCTCTAACTCTCTTGCTCTCCTCTTCCGTTTTCTGACTTAAGCATCGGAGACGGTGTGGCTAGCACCACACCGGTGTGCAGGTTTAATGTCTTGCAGGCCACGTCTTCCCCCTCATCTACAAATTTATCGTTGATGGCACGTGAAGGTCAGGTGAGTTCACCCCGACCAAATTTGACCATCAACAGTTGGCACCGTCTGTGAGGAAGAAAGCTTGCTAAATCTCCACATCGGTCATTCAATGAGTAAGAGGATGGAAAAGGGAAACCGAAATCCATATACAAAACCTTCCGAAAATAACCATCAACCACAGAAATCGAAAGAAGAGTTATGACCAAAGGACTCCAAGACGAACAGCGACTACCAGACGAACAATGCGAAGGCTGAGGTAGAGGCAGACCAGAGATATTCATCCAGACTAATTAGGAAGAAATCGCACAGGAGATCAGAGCCATCCTTGGAGGATAAATAAAAAACAAGCACAAGCTTTGACAAGATTGAAGATACCAGGAAAAGAAGGTCGTCAAGGAGTTGGAAGCCATCCCATCTACATCCGGGACTAAGGCAGCAAGTACCAGAACAAAACTGGGGGCTAAGAGGAAGAAGCTATCATGCTAAGGCCAACCCTAAGCTATGGTCATCCTTAGGCCGAGGCCAAGGCCGACCCTAGACCAAAACCGAAGCCGACCATCCAAGACCTCAAAAGTGACCCCAAGATCACATAATCAAGGCAAATCAGATTGCCAATGCAGTTGAACACAAGGCGAGATCTAGATTGAAGCGAAGGAGCCTAACACGAAGGACGACAGACTATTCGAAGCCAACCACAGATATGGTCGAGGCCGAGGCTGACCTCAGATATGGCCGAGGCCGAGGCCTACCATAGCCATGGTTGTGACCAAGGCCAAACATGTTATTGCAAGCGAGATTGAACACCTGCGAGCCTAAGCCTTTCAGCTTAGTGCCCACGCCCACCTGCGAGCCTAAGCCTTTCAGCTTAGAGCCCACGCCTCCATGCGAGCCTATAGTGCCCACACCTCCATGCGAGCCTAAGCTTTTCAACTTAGTGCCCACGCTCAACATGCGAGCCTAGGCTTTACAGCTTAGTGCCCCCGCCCACCTGCAAGCCTAAGCCTTTCAGCTTAGTGCCCACGCCTCCATGCGTGCCTATAGAGCCCACGCTTACTTGCGAGCCTATAGAGCCCACGCTTACTTGCGAGCCTATAGAGCCCACGCCTACATGCGAGCCTAAGCTTTTCAGCTTAGTGGCCACGCTTCCATGTGAGCCTATAGAGCCCACGCTTACATGCGAGCCTATAGAGCCCACGCCTACATGCGAGCCTAAGCTTTTCAACTTAGTGCCCACGCCTCCATGCGAGCCTATAGAGCCCACGCATACATGCGAGCCTATAGTGCCCACGCTTCCATGCGAGCCTAAGCTTTTCAGCTTAGTGCCCACGCTCAACATGCGAGCCTAGGCTTTACAGCTTAGTGCCCACGCCCACCTGCGAGCCTAAGCCTTTCAGCATAGTGCCCATGCCTCCATGCGAGCCTATAGAGCCCACGCTTACATGAGAGCCTATAAGCCCACGCCTACATGTGAGCCTAAGCTTTTCAGCTTAGTGCCCACGCCTCCATGCGAGCCTATAGATCCCACGCTTACATGCGAGCCTATAGAGCCCACGCCTACATGCAAGCCTAAGCTTTTCAGCTTAGTTCCCACCCCTCCATGTCAGCCTATAGAGCCCACGCTTACATGCGAGCCTATAGAGCCCACGCCTACATGCGAGCCTAAGCTTTTCAGCTTAGTGCCCACGCCTCCATGCGAGCCTATAGAGCCCATGCGTACATGCGAGCCTATAGTGCCCACGCTCAACATGCGAGCCTAGGCTTTACAGCTTAGTGCCCACGCCCACCTGCGAGCCTAAGCCTTTCAGCTTAGTGCCCACGCCTCTATGCGAGCCTATAGAGCCCACGCTTACATGCGAGCCTATAAGCCCACGCCTACATGCGAGCCTAAGCTTTTCAGCTTAGTGCCCACGCCTCCATGCGAGCTTATAGAGCCCACCCTTACATGCAAGGCTATAGAGCCCACGCCTACATGTGAGCCTAAGCTTTTCAGCTTAGTGCCCATGTCTCCATGCGAGCCTATAGAGCCCACGCTTACATGCAAGCCTATAGAGCCCACGCCTACATGCGAGCCTAAGCTTTTCAGCTTAGTGCCCACGCTTACATGCGAGCCTAAGCTTTTTAGCTTAGTGCCCACGCTTACATGCGAGCCTAGGCTTTTCTACTTAGTGCCCACGCCTACCTTGCGAGCCTAGGCTTTTCACGCTTAGAGTTCACGCTACTGCTCACGAGCCTGGACTACCAAGTCTACCTCACCTCAGAGCTCAAACACTTGATATAAGTCAAGCTCACCTTGCGGAGGTCGAGACTGAGCACCTCTTGCCAAGGCCGAGCACAAACTTTAAAGGTATTCTCCTATTTACTCAACTATACTTAATGCTATAATGAAGCTTTACTTGAGATTGGGGGCTACAAAGGGGATATGCACTCTCTATTAAACAAAAAACACATTGGTTTAGCATGTTTTACTAAAAATTACATGTTCTAGCCTATTCCTTCATTGTTTTCCTACAAGGACTAACGTATGAATTCAGGGAGCTGAATTTTGAGCTAAAAAGGGGTTAAGGCCGAGGCCCCCTAGCCTCTTCCCTCATTCTTCTTTTGCAGAAATTAACCTTTTAATGCAGGATTGTGAAATCTTCTGCTTTTCCTATTTTTGGATAAGCCCTAAGCCATGGATCTGGAACTGTTGTGCTTGGCCTCTTCCCGAGGCCGAGGCCGACCAGACAAGCTAAAATGGAAAACTGTTGTGCTCAGCCTCTTTCCGAGGCCGAGGCCGACCAGGCAAGCTAAAATGGGAAACTGCTGTGCTAGGCCTCTTCCCGAGGCCAAGGCCGACCAGAGCCATTTCTGTAATCTCTCACTTTTTTCATTTCCATTTCACCTAACCCCTATTCAGGGAGTTTCTACTTTGTCCAGTTTGTCCTACCTTGCAGGATAACAAGGAATCCATACATAAGTCAGCATGGAACGAGAGTTATACTCTTAAATCGGGCTTAAGGAGCTCAACCGATAGCACTAAGTCGCACCTGAATCCCAATTCAAGAGTGGGGGCTTAATATTATAGGTAATTTTGGACCACCCCGATGTACAAGGAGCTGACGAGGACAACCGGGCAGAAATCGGACTAGAGGATGGACCCCGGGGGCGAAACGGGCCAGTGGGTCAGGCCAAGACCGAAGGGGGTCGGGCTTTTGGCCCGACCCCCTGCGCGGGTCGAGCCCATCTGGCTCCGTATGGTCCCTACCGCCTCTGGCCACCCCAGTTCCGCCTGGTTTGTCCCGAAACGCCTCCGAATACCTAAAAACCCTAGGAGCATGAGCAGGTATTTATACCCCTCTTCACCATTGAAGAGAGGATCCCGAACTCTAATCTGCACTAAAGACCCGAACTCTCTACTCTTACTCTTTTACTCTCTTGTTCTCCTCTTCCGTTTTCTGACTTAAGCATCGGAGGCAGTGTGGCTAGCACCACACCGGTGTGCAGATTTACTGTCTTGTAGGCCACGTCTTCCCCTCATCTACAAATTTACAGTTGATGGCACGTGAAGGTCAGGTGAGTTCACCCCGACCAAATTTGACCATCAACACAAACTTTTTTAAAAAGAGATTGTAACTATACAATAACTTGTGTATAAAAACACTTATAAGGAAATGTAACCAAACATATGAGTGTTTTAATTCTAAACAATTTTTATACAAAATGTTTTTTTTTAAATGTATTCTTGAACAACATTTAAATTAAAATGTATTCTGTTATAAGTAATTTTGGACCACCCTGATGCACAAGAAGCTGACGAGGACAACCAGGCAGAGATAGGACCAGGAAGTCGACACGGAGGAAGACCAGACTAAAGGGTCGGGTCGGCCCGCTTGCGCGGGCCGAGCTCGGTCGCCTCCGTTTGGTCCCTACTGCCTCTGGCTGCCCCGGTTCCGCCTGGTTTTTCTCGAAACACCTCCGAATTCCTAAAAACCCTAGGAGCGCGAGCAGGTATTTAAACCCCTCTTCGTCACTAAAGAAGGGATCCGAAATTCATTCTCTGAACTCTCTGCTTTTCCTCTTACTCTTCCATCAGTTTTCTGACTTAAGCATCGGAGTCGGTGTGGCAAGCACCACACCGGTGTGCAGTGTTTGCTTGTCTCGCAGGTCACGTCTTCCCCCTCTCATATAAATTTACCGTTGGTGGCACATGAAGGACGGGTGAGTCTTCTGTCCGGATTTTGGCATCAACATATTCTAAACGGACCTTTAAGATCTTGGTGAGATAACTCACATAGACCCTTTACAATCCAGTCTCAGGGCATGAGATTTAGCCTCCAAGGTACGTATAGCTTTTGCTTGGCTAGCTAAACCTTCAATGAACTAGTTTCCTCATGTAAGTTATCCATATCCTAACTTACCTTGTCATGCTAACTTGGCATCTAAACTTTGAATCCTTCATGGAATTGAGTCCCTAAATTGGATCACTATCTGTCCATACTTATTCATTTTAGTCTTTGAAATTTTCTACATGTGTCAAGAGTCTGTTTTATTTCAATTAACTGCAACTACATAGTGTTGAAGGAGAAATTTTGACTATTCACAAATTGTCACGTCATTATTTAAAATTAATGACGAAATTACAAATAATTAAATTTGGGACCAATTATAAATTGACATGTGTCCCAAATTTAATTTAAAGACAAAGTTGGCCAATTATAAGTTTATAGAGCCAAATTTCTGTTTGATCAATTAATTAAAAATAAATTATTTTGATCAAATTAATTAATTTGACCAATTAATTAAAAAAATAATTAATTGGATCAAATTTGGGTCTTTTAAATATTTGGGTCATATGGTTTTGGGTCAAATATAAACCAAACCCAAGACTAAATAGTTGAGCCCAAGACCAACCAAGTCCAAGCCCAAGTTTTTAGGCCCAAAAGTCACCAGGGCCCATCCAGCGAGAACTCTATAAATAGAGGGGTTTCTCCCCCATTTGAAAAGGAGGAGAAGTGGGAAGCTCTCAGCCAGAGTCAGAGAATTCAGAAAAACTCCACCAAGACTTCTTGAGGACTGAAGACCCTTCAAGACTAGAAGACTTCAACAATTCTTGAAGACCAAAGACTCTTCAAGACTTCAAAACCCCAAGACTTCTTGAAGACTGAAGACCCTTCAAGAGTAGAAGATTTCACAATCCTTGAAGACCAAAGACTCTTCAAGACTTCAAGACCTCAAGACTTCTTGAAGACTGAAGACCCTTCAAGACCAGAAGACTTCAACAATCCTTGAAGACCAAAGACTCTTCAAGACTTCATGACTCCAAGACTTCTTGAAGACTGAAGACTCTTCAAGACTAGAAGACTTCAACAATTCTTGAAGACCAAAGACTCTTCAAGACTCCAAGACTTCAAAAGCTCAAAGAATCAATTGAAGCTTCAGACTCGAGAACAAGTGCTATACAGCCCTTGAGTGAAACACATTCACACATAAGAGAGAGAATCAAAGGATTAAAGTTAGAGATTGTACACCCACACACATATTATATCAATACAAATATATTGTTTATTCCACGTGTCTCCATCTTCGAAGTTACGTGTGAACACATAGATTTAAATAAAAGTATAATAGTGGAACGTTCAAGAAAAATTCAATAATAAGAAAGGACATTGTTAATCTGAACTCAAAGGATAAGGCACCATTTGTCATTCCAAAAGTTGATAGTTCAATTCTCCACCATACAATGATGATAACAAAACAAAGTGTACTTATAAAATAGGGTTTAAATAAATAAAAAAAAAATATTTTCATAGGAACGGAGGGAAACAAAAATGGAAATCAATAGAAATAATGAAACATTATGAAATTGATTTTTTTTTAAAAAAAAAAAAAATCTGTATGCACAAATTATGTTCAAATAAGGAATACATATTTTATTTACTAACTCTTGGAATGTAAATCAATTTAAACATAAAAGCATAACCCAACACAAAAGTATAACTAAACAAGATAATAGTAAGAAATAGAATAAGTAAAATCCATTTATTTAGCCCTTATTTGGAAGGTTATAAATACTACTTCCACTCTCGATTTTTTTTGTTTTTGTTTGTTATGTACCTTCTTTCCATGTTTTTTAAAATCAAGTCAAGTTTCAAAAACTAAAAAAAAAAAATAGTTTTCACCAACTTGATTTTTATTTGGAATTTGACTAAGAAATCAAATGTGTCCTTAAGATCATGATAAGAAAATTAGGTTTAATGTTAAAAAATGAAAAACCAAAAACCAAAATGTTACGAAAAAGAACAAATTAGAATGGCATTTGTAAACCAAAAGTATTAACAAAGTATAGTTAGTGGAGAGGGAAGACATAATGCGACCAAAAGAAGAGGGACAGACCACGCTTCCTTTTGGGAGTCGTGTGATTGAGACGGATCATGGAGAGATAAAGCAAAACGTAATTAAAGAGCTGAAGTTGCTAACTCAATCTCATACCAACCTGATCTAAATTATTATTTTTGTGGCTGTGGGATTTTTAAATGTGGGATATATGCCTTTTGTATGGTTTTGTGGAAAATTCGGTTTAGTTTTGGTCATCACAACATCACTCATAGTGGGCTGTTTGGTGAAATTAAAAGGATAATTGCCGTGGGTGGCAAATTGAACCAAATTAATAACAAATATAGCACAACATAAAAAAAAATGGCATATATAGCAAAATCTATCATAATATATTACTGATAGACACTGATAGACTCTAGTTAATTAGAATCTATCTAATAGACTTCGATTATCAGAGTTTATCAGCGATAGACTCTAATTAATCAGAATCTATCAATCTACTGATAGACTCTGATTATTCAGAGTTTATTAGTGTCTATCGCTGATAAACTCTG
The DNA here is from genome assembly GCA_017139565.1 of Luffa aegyptiaca. Lineage (NCBI taxonomy): Eukaryota > Viridiplantae > Streptophyta > Magnoliopsida > Cucurbitales > Cucurbitaceae > Luffa > Luffa aegyptiaca. The sequence continues at coordinate 31,462,239 of CM029404.1, forward strand.
GTTAGATAGTCACGGATAGATTTTGATTAATTGAAGTTTATCAGCTATAGACACGAATAGAATCTGACAACAGTTTTTTGGTTTCACTACAAAAATTTCAGTATTTAGCAACGAAAACAAAACGTCACTAAAACCTACAAATTCGTCTCAAATCGATATTAGCGACGAAAAAAAAAACGTCGCCAATACGTCGCAGACGATCATCAGCTTCGTTTTCGTAATTTTCGTCGCAAGTTGCGACAAAAATACCTAAAACGTCGCAACGTGCGACGAAAGCGATCAAACGTCGCACATTGCGACGAAAGCAATAACCGTCGCAACCTGCGACGAAATCAATTAAACGTCGCAACTTGCAACGAACAGACCAAACGTCGCAAGATGCGACGAAACCCATTAAACGTCGCTTACGCAGATAACTTTCGCAGGTTGGACGCTTGCGACGTAACTTATATTTCGTCGCAAATTTTACAGTTTTTTTTTATAATTTTTTTTTATTTATATTTTCCCCTTTGATCCTGTATAATAACTTGTACATAAAAAGATTATAACCTATACTAACTGTTTGATAGTATTTATTAAATATACAATAAAATATTGTAAATATAACGAGAAGAAATAAAAATTACTTTGCTTAGTCATATGTCAAATATATGTTGTAAAGATTTACAAAACTACAATAAACTTTAACAAAAAAGTTAACAAGGTCCTAAGTTAAGAGTATCAAGTTACAAAATATGGACTCTCACATCAAGCTATGTGATTACAACTAATAAGTTGATATACCAACATACACTAGCCTCCAAAATGCCAAAAAAAAAAAAAAAACGACAATTTGTCAGCAAACCATCAACAATTAATCCTGCACATAAACAAATGGGAATAATCAAACACTAACTAGTATCACAACTTAAAATTTAGAAAGTCATATCCTCCACAAACAACCTCAACCACAAAGTATAATCTAATAATTACACATATAAAGAAAAACCACGAAATCAACCTCATTCACCTAAGAAAATTACATGCATAATCATTACAATTATAGAATCACACATTAAGATTCTAACAACTACTTATTAAGATTAAAAATCACATTCTTGTTAAAAAAATACGAGTGTCAAGCTCAAAGTATAATCCAACAATCACACATATATCTCCCTTCCCCCACCCCCCACTCTCCAAACCATGATCAATCTTATTCAAAAATATATCTCCCCCCCCCCCCCCCCCAAAAAAAAATAATAAATAAAGAAAAGAGCAAAAATCTCCAAATCATTCTCATTCACAAAGTTTATAACGTTTTCACCCAAACTACAATCACACAAATATCATCCCCTAAAAAAAACATTCCCATGACAATATCATATAATAACTCTCCCCCCCCCCCCCCCCTCAATTATCAACACATTTACTAAGAAACTCACATACAATAACCAGAGTCCCAACAAATATATAATCAGTTTACGAAGGTAGTATAAACATGTCAAAGGTACGAAAACTATACCTTTCTAACTGATGGATTTTCTCCAATGAATCTTTCTAAGATTTCATTCATTTGGCTAAATTTTCTTTCATACTCTTGACGCTGCATGGCCAATAGTTCTGCCATTTCTTCCTTCATTTGTTCTTTCACTCGAGCCTCTGATTCCTTCATTTCTCGTACTTGATTCTCCAAACATTCTTTGCCACACTAATAAACGATCTTATTCCATCAGTATACTATTTGCATAATCTATTTCGAAGTTTTATCCAACTTTTATCCATGACTTATCCTAGAAAATATAAAGGACAACTTATCATTAACTTAATTTAACACTAAGTGTATAAAAGACACATTATAACCTTGAACAATATACTCACAAACTAAGCTTGAATTGAACTCAAAAAAGAAAAGGAAAAAATACTATAATTCTAAACCAAACTATAACTCTACTAAAAAAAATCAATCACATAATTCATGAAATAAGCTCAAGCACATGACTCAATCACATAATTCATGAAATAACCAAACTATAAAAGACACATTATAACCTTCAACAAACCTTGAAATAAGCTTAGAACCAAACTATAATTCTACTAAAAAACTCAATCACATAATTATTTTAGTCTCAGTTACAATAATAGCACATAAACACCCTTTCTCAAACTACATTTATTCAACAAATATGAACACCCTCTCCCCCCCCCCCCCCCCCCAAGAAAACTATATTTATTCTATTCTTCTTCTCCCTCCCCTCACAACTGGTTTCATTCAACAAATACAATACTCCATCCAAAAACTACATAACAAATGTACAATATATAAGTTCTTAATAATACATTTCAATAAAGAAAAACATATGGATATTTGAACCAACAATAAGAATTAATTACAACTAGACCATTCCAAAAAGTTTAACACAATTTAAAGCTTAAACAAAAATAAGAAAAACATAATGCAAGTATTTTACATACCTCTTAAAGCTTGTCTCAAGAACTTTATATATTAACAAAATTTCTAGAAGACAAAAGTAACAAAAAACATTCAAAACAAAATTTAACACAAAATAAACTAGAATGGAAAAAAAACTACAAATTCAATCCAAAATTTACTTCCATTCCACGAATTTTACTAAATCAATATCTAGAAAAACAAACTTGAAGAACAAACTCCCACAACATTGTCCACAATATGCTCCCAAAGCTAATGGGTTCACAAGGAAAACTTTCACCAAAATGCACAACACAACCAAAAGAATGTGAAATGAGCTTCAAGAAAACTTACCCACGAATGTTTTTCGGCGGTTTGAGGTCGTGTTCCGGTGTTTTCAAGCGATTTGAGGTATGCACGACACCCACACCTCCTCTTCTATTTTGTCCGAAACTAAGAGAAATTTACCCAAAATGCAAGACACAACCAAAAGAAATTGAGATGAGGTTCAAGAAAACTTACCCACGAATTTTTCCAGCGGTTTGAGCTCCGTTTCCGGCGGTTTGAGGTGCTTTTCCGGCGATTTGAGATACCCACAGCGTTCTTTTCTTACCCACGAAACCGAGAGGGGCTGGAGAGAGGAGCTAGAAAAATAGAAGCAAAACACGAAATGGCCGATTTTTTAAAAGGTTTGCGACGCAATGTTCATTGCGTCGCAACCTACTTTGCGACGAAACTAGTTTCGTCGCAGATCTGCGACGAACTGGGGTTATCGTCGCAGAACTTGGCTGCCAAAAAGGCGCCATTTCCAGATCTTGCGACGAAATTGGCTTTTCGTCGCAGCCCTTGCGACGAAATGGACCATTTCGTCGCATACCGTACTTGCGAAAATGAAATTCTTGGCGTTGAAATTTTGACCCTGCAACGAAATGGATGCTTTCGTCGCAGGACTTGCGACGTAAATTTAATTTCGTCGCAAGCTTGCGACGAAAATCGAATTTCGTCGCAGATCGTGCGACAAATTTGTTATTTCGTCGCAAACGATGCGACTTTTGGTTTTTCGTCGCTAAGATTTCGTCGCTAAAACGCTTCTTTCTTGTAGTGTCTTGTACAATTAATTTTGCTATATTTGCAATTAGTTTGCAACTGTGCTATATTTGCTATTAATTTAGTCTAATTTGTCATCTATGCAATTGCCCCAAATTAAAATGGTCACCATTCCTCAAAAGTATTTAAAATAAAAAGAAAAATAAAGAAAGGAGACCAACTTTTTCTGAAAATTTTCAATTCTTTTTGGCATAACCACTTTGCATTGCATGTGTCCACTTCGAATGCAAGCAAAGTACTCCACCTCTCTTTCTACGTCTTCATATATCATTAACAATGTTCTTCATGTGTACAAATAAAATTCTAAATAATATATGATTTATTTACATGTATTTTATCAATTATAACTACCTGAGTTTAGAGTAGTCACAAGAGATCTACAAGGTTTTCAAGTACGTTGATTAATTATAAATTTAGTTCTAATTCAAACTGATGATTATATTTGTATATTGAGTTTTTTTTTTTTAAATTTTCAATGTTTTTAATTTTAAATTCTAATTCTGTGTAGTTCTCATCATCAACTCCATTAACTAAATAATGATGTAACATGGCTATTGTACAAGTGTTTACTATATATAATTGGACAAAATGTATGGTATAAATAAAACGAGAAGAATGGGTATCGACCACGACAACCGACGATGGGAGTGGGGAAAAGAAAAGAGAAGAATGGGATAGGGAGAGAGAGAAAGGAAAAAAAATCATTTTAATGAAAAAATTCCTTATCAGCTTAGGAAATAATAATAAAAAAAATCCAATCAGCTTTCCATTAAAAAAAAAAAAAAAATGCTACCTCAAATGCAGACCTCATAGATAAAATTATTGAATTTGAAAATTCAAGGACCCAAATGCAACCATACTCCAACCTTAATGATCAAATTGTATTTGTCCATTATATGAAGTTCCTATTACTATTAGGTGTATTAACTAAACTTTTAAATTAGTGTCTAATACCGTCCTTGAACTTTTAATTTTGTATTTAATGGATCCCAGCTGACCTATTCAACATTTTTTTTTTTTAAATTCACAGATACATATCATATACAAAATTGAAAGTTTAAAGTTTGATTAGATACAAAACTCAATTTCTGTATAATAAATTCATTCATTTTAAAAAATATTGAATATGTTAGTGTCATATTAGACACAAAATTGAAAGTTCATAGATCTATAAGACACTTTTAAGGTCTAGAGACCTATTACACACAAAATTGAAAGCTTAGAGATCATGATATGAACAACGTAACCCAAGTTTCAAGCCATCAGTGATGACAAAGCAAGAAGGGAGTGTTGGGAATGATTTGGACTTTTGGCCGTAGTTGGTTTGTCCCACATGGAAAGATTTAAAGTTGGGAAGAGAGTTTTTATACCATCACTCTTCCTTACTCTTGTAAAAGTGGTTAAGAGTAGTACTAAGACTTCTTCCCACATTTGTGTGCCACTGCCGATTGTAGGTAGGCTTGGGATTCCAATTTGATCTGAATCTTTCCTTAATCCACATACCAAAGTGCCCAAAACCTATTTTGAATACACTTTTAGGTTTTTTTCTATTTGTAATAGTTATGAATTCTATTTTGTTATCCTTTTATGTTCGATCGACTTCGACTTCATTATATGTTGGGCTTCTATTTTGCGAGTTAACTCCACTTTCCCTCCCTTAGCCCCAAATTTTAGTTTATGTTTTTTAGTTAGTTTTCAAGTATGTTTTATTAGGTTAATCTAGTTTAGCTTTATATTTCAAGCATTCTAGGGTTTTTATGGTTGGCCATATTAACCATCTTATGTTACTTTGTCAAGTTGTTTTTTGAGAAGTTGAATGGAAATAGAGTTTAGCTTTGTGATCTCCTCCAAATTGAGTGCCAAGAGCCTACTTGGGTGTGTGAGTAGTTTAGGGCCCGTTTGGTAACGTTCTCGTTTCTTGTTTCTGTTTCTTCATTTTTAATAAAGAAAAATATAATTTCATGACCCTAACACCTATACATTCAATAATAATAAACCTATATTCTTATTTATGTTTTGAAAAAATTGGAAACAAGAACAAAAAAGGAGAAACTAGTTTTAGTTGTTCCCAAAAGTTCTATACAAATTTTGGGAGTGTTTCTAAAAAATGAGAAACAAGAAACATACATAGTTATTAAATGTTTAGATTTTTTAATAAAATTGGAAACAAGAAACAAGAAGCGAGAACGTTACCAAACGGGCCCTTAATTTCCACATTAAATTATAGAATCATTCAAGTTTAGGTTGCTCGCCAAACTTGTAGAGTGATTTTACCTTGGGATTCAACCTTAGTCTTCCTTTCCATGGTTCTTACCCCAAAGAAAACCATAAACACCTTGTCTCCTCTTGAGCGTTACTTGGTGAGTGTGAAGGTCCTGTTTCGAAGCTGCTAGGTTTTTTCTAGGATTGCTCATATCAGATCTATTAGTATTAGAAACTTGAAAATTTGAAGACTAAACTTGTAACTTATCCTAAATTTTATGAATCAATATCTTATTATGAATAACCATTAAAAGATTTTTGGTAAGAAAATAATCTTTTTTTTTTTTAAACAAGGTAAGAAAATAATCTTTGAATCAGATAACATTTTTTGTAACTTTATTTAAATCGAAACCTATAATTCAAGAGCCTATCTGAGTATAGTTTTCAAGATTTGAGGTTCAAATCCTCTACCCTTACCTTTGTTGAACTAAAAAAAATTATTTTAAGTCAAATAATAATTAGCTCTAGAATTTATCATTATTATTAGTAGGTTGAATTGCAAGTTTAGTCCCAGACCCCGTTTGATAACCATTTCAGTTTTTGGTTTTTGGTTTTTCTGTTTTTTGTTTTTTGTTTTTTGTTTTCTATTTTTTGAAAACAAAAACCAAGTATGTTTGATAATTGTTTTTTGTTTTCTGTTTTTTTAAAACAGAAAACTATAATATTTACCACACAAGTTTGGTTTTTTGTTTTTTGTTTTTTAATTTTTTTTTAATTTTTTAAATGAGGAGAGAATATTAGTTAGATTTCATAAAGAAAATATTATTTATATGCATGTCAAATTACAAGTTTAGTCCACAAGCTTTCATATTTGTGTCTATTAGGTCCTAAACTTAAAAAAAATATCAATAATAGGTCATGAGTTTTATACTTGATGTCTAATAGGTCCTTGAAAATTTAAGAATGTCAAATAGGTCTTTGAACTTTCAAATTTGTATCTAACTGGTCCCTAATATGTTCAACATTTTTTAAACTAACGAATCTACAAGTTATAAAAATTGAACTTTGTGTCTAATAAGTCATTAACATTTCAATTTTGTGTCCAATAAATTCGTAAATTTTAAAAATTGTGGAATAGGTCAAGGACCTACTAGCACAAAATTGAAAACTCATGGACGTATTAAAAACAAAATAGAAAGTTTGGGGATTTGTTATGACTTTTTAAAATTCAAGAAGCTATTGGCTATTAGACACAAAATTGAAAGTTGATCGACTAAACTTATAATTTAACAAAAGTTATGAAGATAGAAAATTTTAGAAAGAGAAAAATAAATTGAAGATTGTTTGACTGAAATATTTGAATTTTTCTACCGCGGGACAATTCCTTTTACTACGTAATATTTGAGTATTTAACTACTTATATTTATTATTTAATCAATTTTTTTCACAACTATTTAATCAAATATGATACGCTCCTCAAGAAAAAAAAATCAAATTTGACATAAAAGGTGTTAATTACATGTAGTTCACTTAAACAAAATTAACATAATATATTAAAAATACCAAGCAAAAGTTATATTGTAATAAGAAAATAAATTAAGATAACTCAAAAAAATAAAAAATATATATTAAGAAAATCGCAAGAACATTTCCTCCCACATGCCAGGCACCCCTCACCCTCCTCACTCCCAACTCACGCGCATCATTCCTTATTTAAAAAACAGAAACCTGTTTTTTAAAATAAAAAAAAATCGTTTTCAACTTTTCTTTACAGATTTTAAAAACGTTTTTTAGATTCCAAAATCAAGAAAATGAATTGGTTATCAAACACACTTGTTTTTTTTTTTTTAAAAAAAAAAAAAAAAAAAAAAAAAAAAAAAAAAAAACCAAATGGTTATCAAACCCCTAAACTTTCATGATTATGTCAATTTGGTCCCCAAACTTTAAAAAGTGTGTCACAAAGTCATCGAAATTTCAATTTTGTGTCCAATAGGTCCCTGAACTTTAAAAAGTATCTAATAATAAGCCTTAAACTTTCTCTTTTGTGTCCAATGAGTTCCTCAACTTTCAATTTTGTGTCTAATAAATCTTTGACCTATTTGACAATTTTTTATTAATTCAAATAACTTCCTACAGTTTCTATATTTTCCGATGATTTTAGTCGATGCCAACATTCAACATTTTCTTTATAAGTATTGTAGACCCCTAAATTTGTTTGATATTTTATTCTCTTATTTAATTTTTTCATTTCTTAAAAAATAATAATAATAATAATAATAAATATTCTGGTACATTTAAATAACCAAATCAAATATTGGTAATTTCGATAGAGATAATTGAGCAAAATATATTATTTTGATTAATTGATTTGTCCAATCAAATATTAGGTTTATTTGATAAAATTAATTAAACAAAATATTTTTGTTTCTTTGGAGGATTGATTGGCAAATAAAATTTTACAATCCCCTTTTTAGATATTTTCTCTCAATTATATGTTGATGATTTTTTTTCTCTAAGTTATGATATTATATATTTAATCCATAAATCTCTCCTATAAATTTCTTTTCCTTGATTAAATAGTTTCAAAACAAAAATCATCCAACGATGGAATCTTGAATTTTCGGAATGCCGATATTTAAGTTTTTGAGGTGAAAAATCAAAATCTTGGGATGTCAGGATTTGATTTTGATATTTCTTTCCTTATAAAACATAAATAAAAGTTGTTTATGTTTTAAAACTTATTTTTCAAAACAAGCATATTTTTATAAAGGACATTTTCTTTTTCCTCATACACAAAAGACCCCCAACCCTCAATCTTTTATTTACAGACCATTTTAGCATATTTTTGGGTGCTGAGTCACACCCTCTAAATCAAGATTGGTGGCGACTCCATTTTCTTCCTTTTGGAAACAAAGTCGACCACTCTACGTTGCAAACCCGCGTAGCGACAAGTATGACATATTTTTTAGATATTATCTTTAATATATAAAAAGCCAAGATCTTGAAAAAACATTTTTGGACATATTTACCCTCTCATTTTTTACATAATTACAAATGTGCCCTTGTGATTTATTTAACACTACAATAATTTTATAACTATAAAAACCGACATTGCATTCAAATATTTAATAAAGTAATCGATAAATAGGAATTGATTATTAATTATTTAATAATTTTTTTTTTATCTAGATGTGATAATTATATAACTATAAAAACCGATATTGCATTCAAATATTTAATAAAGTAATGGATATGGATAAATAGGAATTGATTATTAATTATTTAATAATTTTTTTGTCTAAATGTGATATTTAAACTAAAATGAATATTAAATGTACTAAAATGAATATTAAATGTTTTAAAAGACGATATTTTTATTTCACAAAATTTATATTGCCTTCTTTTAGTGATAAAATCATAGTAGGAAAAATTTTAACCATTGTTATAAGAAAACTATAATTTAAATAAATTCTACACAATCAAGTTTTATATATAATAAATTAGTAGAATAATAGTTTTTTTTTTAATGAAGGTATATATATATATATATACATACTTTTTTTTTTTTTTTTGATAGAATGAAGGTATATATAAGAATGTGAAAAGTTGGTAGGTGAAGAGTTTGAATATAAAAGGTTTTATTCATTAAATTTCTATGAATTAATTATAAACTTTATAACTTCAAATTTAATTACAATCAATAGTGGGATTTTAAAGGTTTTGGAATTGCAAGAGTTTTGTAACATTCTTCAACTCCACTATATAAAGAACTCTCTCCCTACTTTCTTCTACACAAACTTGGGTATCCTCTTTTTAGTCTTTTTTTTTCCTCTCCAATTTGTTCTCTATAAGTTTATTAGTTTATTTGAATTACAAAGTTGTGTTAACTACCAAAAAAGGACGAAGATACTTCAAAACGATCTTCAACACAGGTATCTATTTCTAACATATATATGTTTTCATTCTAACACTTTTTTTGTTAAAAAAAAAATCATTCTAACATTATTATTCTTTGATTTTCTTTTATTCTAATCCTAATAACTAATGTAACACTATTATCCTTAATTTAAAATTTTTTAAGGTAATTTTCGATAGTTTTAAAATTAAAGTTAGTTTTATTTGGTATTCATAAAAGTTGTATGATGTAAAGGTATTTGTTTCTACAACAATTTAGCTTTCTCATTTTGATTTGTTTTTCTTCTTCTATTAGTTCTTTCATATATTTTTAGATTTAAAAGAATGCATTGCATATTGGTATAACAAACTATGTTATGGGAATTGCAATGCAGTGTTGTTTGTATTAGATGTCGTCGTTGTATCTTGAAAAATGGATTGATCTCAAATACCAATCAAAGGTGAACCTATTATCAGATATTCGTATGAAGAGGTATCAATATCTTTTAGATGTTTTTATATTATTTTATAATTAACCCTCTTATTGTATTTGTTGTTTATGTATGATTTTTTTTAAAAAAAAATTATTTCCTTCACAAATTTTTATCCAATGAATCAAAAACACAAAAATGACAATTTGATATTAAGTATAGTTAGTTTTAAAAGTAATTATCAATTGATTTTTAACACGTTTAAAAAACTCAACTTTATAATTTCCATTAAAATTATAAAAAAAAATGAGTCAAACTAATAAACCGAATCAAATCAATCGAGTAAGTACGATCATTTAATCATGTTGATTCATTTTTTATCAAAAAAAAAAAAAAAAAATCATGTTGATTCATTCAAGCTAAACTAAATCGTTTAAAATTCAAATTGCCATTATTGTTTTGTTAAAGATAAATTTAAAAAAATATTAAAACATAAATTACTAAAATAAAACATTTTATACAATGGTGATTGAATTGAATAAACAGTTAGACATATCCTATACTATAAAAATATGTGACCGACTAAATAAGACTACATAAAACTTATATTAAGTAATTTTAAAAAATTATTGTATTGAATATAATATTTTATCCGAATTATATATAATTATAAATATTAAAAATTTTAAAAAATTACACGTGCAATGCACGTGGTAAAACACTAGTGATTATAAATGGTCAGTTAAACCTAATGAAACCACAATCAAAGTTTTGTTTACTGATTCAAAAAATAAACTTTGGTCATATATTCAACTTAACAAATAATAAAAGGAAAGTTAATATAATTTTATCATTTAATTAAAAAATAATTATATATTTACATTTTTTTTAATAAAGAAAAACCATATTCTCAGCTTTTCTTTTAATTTGATTATCTTAGAGAGAGAAACTGATGAGAAAGCAGCACGCTTGCAGGAATTTTTTGATCGACAGTGCTTGGCCTGGGGATTTAACAATTCAGAGAAAATAATACTTTTACATATTTTCATAATTTTTTTCCTGTTGAGGTGAAAGAAATAACTCATGAACATAGAGAATGCAAAAAAGGGAAAACCTTCACACTGCATGTCATCAAACCCTAAATATTCCTTTTTTCTGTTTTTATCTCTGTTGTTTTGTTCCACTTCACAATCATCACCACATGCAGCCACATCATTTCGGGTTAATTGGAAAAAAAATACAGTTTAAAAAAAAATTTGGCAAAAACATGGTCTTTTGAAAAAATTTGGGAAAACCAAACACTTTTTTTGTCCTTATTTGAATCCGTGGGTTGAAGCCACGGATTCAAGGGTTTGACCAGTCAGCCCTTGAATCCGTGGCTTCAACCCACGGATTCAACTTTTTAGGTTTTTTTTTTTTTTTTTTTTTTTTTTTTTTTTTTTTTTTTTAATTTCAGATTTCATTTTCTTCTTTTTTTTTTAATTTCATTCTGTTTTTTTAAAATAAAATTCTTGGCTTCATTTCTTATTGGTTTTTTCTTTTTACAAATTTTGAAAATTAATTTTTATTTTAATATTTTGTTTTTTTTTTGTTTTTTAATGTTCTTATTCTATAAATCAAATTATTGGAATAATATAATTGATAACATAATTATAATTGGAAAGTTATCCTTCTAAATTTACAACATTATTGATACATTTTCAACCACTTCACATTTCGATTCGTAATTTTTACCAACTATTTTTTTTTTTAGAAATTATACTAATAAAAATTGATACATCAAAAATTAGTGGGACAAGAAAAATTGGGATAAATAAGAATAAAATTAGATTTTTTTTTAATTAAGAAGGCGATAAAATTCCAATGTATTAAATTGAATTCACGAACCTTTCAAACATTAATTGTTTGGTTTTCATATTTACTAATTTTTTTAATACTTTTATGATTAATTAATCAACTGTTATTAAACTGTATATCTACTATCAGTTTTGAATACAGCTACGGATGGCTCAACTAAAAGAAGTTGACTAATGATTTTTATTCAAATTAATGAGGAAAAAAAAAAAAAACTTGACCACAACCACTCTATCATTTCGATAACTATTTGGTTTTTAAAAAATGTGTTTGTTTTCTTCTCATTTCTTTACCATGGTAATCTTTCTTAAGAAACATATAAATTTATTGTCAAATTCTAAAAAACAAAAAACAAGTTTTTGAAAGCTACTTTCTTTTTAATTTTCAAAATTTGACTTGAATTTTGAAAATATAGTAGATAACGAAACAAAAAAACCTATATGTAAAAATAGTGTCTATATGCCTATTTTTCAAATTCGAAGAAGTGAGAGTGTTTTTATTCTTAGATTTTTTTACTTATTTATTCCAAAAATTTGATTTATAGGATAAAAACATTAAAAAAACAAAAAAAAAAAAAAACAAAATATTAAAATAAAATTTAATTTTCAAAATTTGTAAAAAGAAAAAACTGAATGAAGCCAAGAATTTTCTTTTAAAAATAACAGAATGGAATTAAAAAAATAAAAAAAAGTAAAAAAAAAAAAGAAGAAGAAAATGAAATCTAAAATTAAAAAAAAAAAAAAAAAAAAAAAAAAAAAAAAAAAAAAAACCTAAAAAGTTGAATCCGTGGGTTGAAGCCACGGATTCAAGGGCTGACTGGTCAAATTTGACCAGTCAACCCTTGAATCCGTGGCTTCAACCCACGGATTCAAATAAGGACAAAAAAAGTGCTTGGTTTTCCCAAATTTTTTCAAAAGACCATGTTTTTGCCAAATTTTTTTTTAAACTGTATTTTTTTTCCAATTAACCCCATCATTTCGGATTTTCCCAAGTGGTTTTGTTCCAGTGACCTTTAATGTTTTTTTTTTTCTTTCTCTCTCTCTCCTCACTTTTTTCAATGGCAAATCATCTCTCTCTCCTTGCGGCTGGTTCTCACTCATAAGAAGCTTTCTCAACACAATCCCACCAAACCCTTCTTCCTCTCTATCATTATTTTCATCCACTAAAGTTGCTACTAGTATATTGAATGAGTGCTTGCAATTACACTCAATTTGACTTCAAGATCTCTCTATCTATGTAACAATCACACTATATGTAGGTCATAAGTTTTGGATAATGATTGATTGAGGTGTCACAACCTTAAGTCGAGTGTTTGGGTCACGGCTTTCAAATGAACGAATGTGGGTTTGAAAAGCACATCATTGGCACATTGAAAGTATGTTGGCGTTTGGTAATGAATAATCTTCACCTTAATTAAGCGATTGTCAAACACAGCTTACCTAATCAAGACATTACATCCTCAACCTAAAAGTTCGACTTTGAGTTCCCACCCATCTAGTAGTGGATCCAGACTTTCATGTTAGGAGGGAACACTGCATTAAAAATGTGGCTACGAGGATATGAACTTTTGAAAAGAATATATACCAATTACCATTGAGCAATGCTCATGTTGGCAACTATAATCAATTATTAAAACTTCTATTACATTGATAAATTCGTAAGTTGAAAGATTCAACATCGATATTAGGATCTCATAAGTATATCCTATTTTATTCTAAAAAAAACAAATCATATTTTATTGAAATCTTTCTCAAACATATTTGTAGAATTGAAATCTTAATATTGATATTGATTTCCATATTTTAATGGTTGGCTATCATTTTATTTTAAACATCTAAATGGATAGATTCGAATAGTGTTCATATATGTAAAAATGTTGAGGGAGTGAAGTTTCGAACCCAGGACCTAAGAAAAGGCAATCACACAACTAAGTTAGACGGGCACTTTGTCTATTATGGTAAACAAAAGCATACTAATTTTAAGTTCCTATTTTAATTATGTATTAAAATATAAAAAATCAATGAGTTGAAGGGACACGTACCCCTCCTGGTCCCTTAATAGATCTACCCCTGCATCCACCACATGTTGAACTAAAAATTAATTAGTAATAAATTCGGTGGATCCTAAAAAAATTAAAGATATGAGTATTTTTTATTCAATCAATTAGATCAACCTTACGACGAATATGATTAAGGTAGAATAATTATAATGCTACACCACTGACAAAATTTTGGTGAATGATGACATTTTTAATTCATTTTTGCTATTTTGTATCCGTCTAAAATTTGTCCAATTTAAGCTTCAATCTTAAACTTTAAGGGGTCGTTTGATAACCATTTTATTTTTTTTGTTAGTTTCTATTTTTTTTTAATTTTATTTTTTTAAAAAAAGGGTTGTTTGATATAAGTGACTAAAAACCGAATCCAGAGGACGACATCGTAATCTCATTACATACTATGTTAAAACTTGACTCGTACACTTGCGATATATATTTTTGCGCACATCAAAAGGGATACAAGAAAGAAAAGGAAACTCAATGTTAAAGGTAGTGGGTCGGGTCGGACTAAAGTAGGGAAACATTTGGGGAAAACAACAAAGGTGTTTTGTGTGTTGTGTGAAATTTCTTAAATGTTTTTATTTAATTTCAAATATTCACTGCTACAAATTTGACTTTTCATAATAGTGAAACACTGTCAAAAACATATTTCTTAATAATTTTTTTGTAGCCATTATATTGACCCTCAAGAAAGCTCAATACATGACAGTTTAGCAAAAACTGTCACAAATATATTAATTATGACAATTAGAAATTGTCAAACGAATGATTTTTCTTGACTTTTTTTTTTTACGTCACGCTAATTTGTTTTATTATAAAACCAATAAAAACTACTTTACTGTCAATATATATATATATATCAACGACAATTCCTTATCGTCAATAAAAAGTTAATAATGACAATATGTTAACGTCAAGAAAACATAAATGATGTCAATGTTTTACTATCAATAATATGTTAATCATGAAAATTGTTTTGTCATAAAAATACTTCTGATGATGGTTCCTTCTCGTCTACAAAAGTATGTACAATAACACTTTTTAAATGTAACATAAATACTTTTACTGACAGTATTTTATTGTCACAAACATATTTTTATTGAGGGATTTTGATTGTCAATAAAAACATATATCTGACCATTTTCAAATAGTATATCCTAATAGCATTTTAATGGCACAAGTAAACAACTTAATATTTACATCAAAATAACAACTAAATATTACAAATAACAACTTTATATGTCATTGAATCAAATTTTCACAAATTTTAACATATAAGTATGGTGTTTGTTAAGTACAATATTGTCAATTGTATAAACAAATATAGAAAAAAAAAAAAGAAAAAAAAAACATAACTCTATGAAGTTTGATCAAACATGGTGCAATTTGTTCTTGAAGTCATTGATGTATAGAATTTTGATCTGTCCCAAAAGAAAAAAATGAAAATAATGTAAGCAAGAGAATTAAAATTTGAAGTATGAATACCATATATCAAAAGAAAATAAACAATTAAACTCATCAAATTAACACAATGTCAAACTTTATTGGACATAAATACAAAACTTAACTAAAGTATAAAAAATTCATGAACATAACACCTAAACTAAACTTAGCAAAAACTTTAGAAAATACAAATTGCATAACGAAGGGGCCGAGTACCTAAAGAAAAGATAAGACTAGTCTATCTACTTTAGATGAATTAGAACTATGTCCTCAAAGTTGGAATTCAAAACAACATGCATAACAGCTCTTTCTAAATTTTAAAGTCTTGGATTTTATTATTCATTGTGTTTGCATTTTAAAAGCTGTAATTCACCATACTGTTAGGTTCAATGATAAAAAAATCATTCTTATCTAATTTTTTATCTTAGGTGATGGACGATTTGTTGAGAGTCGTATCAAATAAAATTTATATTCCACAGCACCCAAAACTAACTTGTAGATCTAGTGGTCGAGGTCGAACACAAGGAGCACGATTATAATTTATCTATCTTAGATTTATTGTGATGACCAGACTAATGGGGGATTGAGAGATACAAGGAAAATAAGCTAGGGGAAATAAATTACAAGAAAGATAAATGTTAAAACTAAAATGCAAGAAATAAAAGACGGAAAAATAGAAAGGACAGTAGATCTCACCTCGGTATTATGCAATCAGTTCTCGGGATGTAAGTTTGATGACTTGGGTTCACTGGAGAAGAAGGCTCGTCGGCTGGAGGAAGAAACTCGGTAGGTGGGTTGCTCGTGCGTGAGTAAGAAGAAGGAATAAGATGATATGAGTGCTTGAGTTTTTTTTCCTATCAATTGCTTTTCTTTTTCCCTAAATCCCTAATTATGACTTCATAAATGAGTCCTTTCTCTCTAATTTTCTTCCTTATTTTCCAATTTTAAAATAAAAAATTAAACTTAAAAATAATTTTAAATTTAAGCAAATCTTAGAGATAAAACATTGGGTCATTTCAACTTTGAACTAAACATCCAAGCTAGAGAAACTAAGGGTCCGTTTGATAGGTGATCTGAAAACAGAAATTTGAAAACAAACGATTCAATGAAAACAGGGTTGTATTTCATGTTTTCAGATATGTGTTTGGTAGCAGATTCAGAAATTTGATTCCAATTTCAAAAATTGTTCAAAATGTGTTTGATAATATATTTAGGGGAAAATACACTTTTGGTCCCTGAGGTTTGGGTTAAGTTACGCTTTGGTCCCTGAGTTTTAAAACTCAACAAAATTACCCCTGATGTTTGAGATAAGGAGCAATTTGGTCCTTGCCATCCATTTTGCCGTTAAATGCTAACAGACTGCTGACATGGCCACATTTTTTTAATTAAAAAAATTATTTTTTTAAATAAAAATAAATAAAAATAATAAAATATTATTATTTTTTATTATTTTAATTATTATTCCATCTCTCTTTTCTTCCCCTCTACTTCATCCTCTTCCCTCACCCTCTTCCTTCTTCTTCTTCTTCAAGTCTCCGGCGGCGGTGAGCGATCGCCGCCGGCGACTGTTTTTTTTTACTTCTCTCTTCTTCTCTCTTACCCCATTTTTCTTCTTTTCTTTTTTTTTTTTTTATAAAAAATATAGAAGAGGGGAAGAGGGAGGAGGGACCTCCCTCCTCCTTCGTTTCTGGCCGGAAATGGAGGAGGAGGGAGGTCGTCGTCTTCAATCCATGGCGGACCTCGAGTGGGCTTCGTTTCCTTCAACAACGCGTCTCCACCCACGAACTCAGCAAGCAACGTCGTCCACGGGCTAAAACCCACGAGCAGCGGCGTTTTTATTTCGGAACAAGGGCAGACTGGAACGAAATTCGAGTAGCGGCATCGTGGGTTTGAAATCGAACGACCTGCGACATGTGGGTTTGAAATCAAACCTCGAGCGGCGGACCAGCAGCTCCACCTAGGACCAGATCTACGATTCCATCGAGTTTCGGACGAGCATCCAGATCTGCGATTCCAACGAGTTCCGGACGAGCATCCACGAGCGGCAGCGATTCTAGCAAGTTTCGGACCTTCAATTTCGACGAAATCAAACCTCGAACCGTTCAGCTTTTGGTGACCCACGAGCGGCGGCGATTCCAGCGAGTTTCGAGGGTCGGCCGCCGGCGAGCGGCCACCGCTGGCGATAGGGCTGCAAGAACCATTAGGGTTTTAGTCTTGAGAAGAACTGGTGAAGAAGAAGGAGAAGTAAAGAGAAAGGAAGAAATAAAAAAGTAATAATATTTTTATTAATTTAATATTATTTTATTTTAAAAAATTAAAAAATAATTTTTTAATAAAAAAAATAGTGCCACGTCAGCAATCTGTTAGTAATTAATGACAAAATGGACGGCTGGGACCAAAGTGTAACTTAATCCAAACCTCAAGAACCAAAAGTGTATTTTTCCCATATATTTATAAACCATAAACTATTTGTAGTTATCAACTAAAGTATTAAGTTGAATATAAACTATTATTAATTAATTTATAAACATTTTATATGTTATACATTTTGTATAATTATTATTTTATAATACATTATATTATACAAATTTTAAATTCAAAAAAATGAATTGAGTTTATAACATTAAAATACTATATTTATTAAAGTTTTTATCATTTTTAATTTAATTCTGTATTTAAAAATTTCAAATTTAAAATATGGATACACTGAAAACATAAAAAAGTTGTTTTCAGAATTTCCACTATTTGGATCACAGAATCTGAAAACAGTTTTCAAAAACACATCTGCCGAACGCATATTCACTGAATTCAGTGAATCTGAAAACATAAAACAAAATCTGGATTGCCTACCAAACAGGCCCTAAATTTCCAAGATTATGCAATTGAACCTTAAAAGAAACCTCTCATCCAAAACTTTTAAAAATCTAATTAACTTAATTGACCCACTAAATTAAGCTTTCAAATTGAATCCAAGCAATAATCCAAATAATAAAGTCCAAAAATAACTCCAAAAGACGTAATCTTCAGTAATGCTCAACAACACTTTCTTCACTTGTGTTCGATGATTTTAGTTCAAACCCACAGATCTAGTAGCAACCATGTGTTGCCTCCTGTATTTTCCAGCAAGCTTCAATGACCTCACTGTTAAGTTTTTGTCTTGTGTGGAGATAAAATTGAAGATCCCACTTGGTGTGCAAGGAAGAAGCTCATCAAACTTGGTGTGCAAGGAGAATCCTAACCACCTTGGTGCACAAGGAAGAAGGAAGATGGAGCCTTGGACATTAAGGCTCATTGCATATATATGTGTGTGTTTGTCTCTTAAACTTGAGCAAGAGAAAAACGAGAGAGTGACACTTTTTCTTCCAAGTGTGGTAGTGAAGAGAAAGAGAGCGAAAAGAGTGTTTCTTCTTGGGTTGAGGGTCTTTTCTTTGTTGTTTATCCCAAGCTACCAGATTGTGGTACTTCGAAGTTAATAGCTATTGTTGAGCTATTGAGGGTCAGTTTGTGACGCTATTTTGAAGGCTTCTTGTAATCTCCCAATTTCTAGTAGAACCTGTAGTCCCAAACTTGGGACGAACCAGTATAACTTTCGGTGTCGTTCTCTTTTTCCCAATTTTTTTATTATTTCTTGTGACTATTGTAATCGACTTATTTGGCTTAACCTGTGGAATGAGAGATACCTATAATATTATTGATTGTTGTCATAATATTATATTATTGTTTGTGTATTCCACATTTTTTCTCCTAACAAGTGGTATCAGAGCCTTTTGGTTTAGGAGTCATGAGTTTTATAGAGCTAAGAACTTTCAATGGATTCATGAAGTTCGATGGAAAAAATTTTGGGTATTGGAAAATGCAAGTCAAGAATTATTTAACTTGCAAGAAAGTACATAAAGCATTGAAGGAGAGACCAAAAGGGATGTCGGACAAAGATTGGAAAGCTTAGATGAAGAGGTAGTTGCAAACATAAGGATGTGTTTATCAATGGACGTGGGAAATCTGGTGGTCAATGAGAAAACTGTAGTTAAATTGATGGAAACACTTACAAACAGGTATGAAAAACTCTCCGCTAATAATAAGGTCTATCTAGTTAAGAAGTTTTTCAACATGCAAATGTCTGATGGTGCTTCTGTGAATTCCTATATTAATGTGGTTACCACTTTGATTAATCAGTTAAAATCTGTTAATATAGAGTTTACTAATGAAGTGAATGTTATTCAGTTATTAACATCTCATGTGTGAAATCTCTACTGCAAGTGTACGGGTCAAGTTTTAATATAGTGTTTTTGTGATTAACGAGTGTCGTCCTCTGGATTGGTGTTCTAGTTAATTAATCACTTTGATTAATCTTGTTCAATGTTTATTTAGAGATCAAAACTTAATGAGAATGATAAATCAAAAGACAAAAGCTAAAAATATGGAGATTCAAATGGCAAAAGCTCTTAGGGAATTGATTTCACCTATTGGAGTTGTGGATTAATTACTTGAATGTGTGAACATGCAAAAATTCATAAATCTAGGACAAACTACTATCATAGCTATCTCTCCCGAGCATAACTAATTCTCATACATGTAATAAACCCAGTATCCCTATCTAAATTCATTAGCATGCAAGGCCTTAAGTCTAATCCTTTAATGATTTCTAAAACCTATCCTAAATCTTCCGATCTTAGGATTATTCTAGTTATGAAAAACAAGATCCAAACTAAATCCTCTCTCCCGAGCAAGACTTAGAGAAAACAACATTCAATTCATGGCCAATAAATTGAAAGCATTAAAAGAAGAATATGCATAAATGAATTCAAAGCAATAAACATCCAAGAAATAATCGAACAACACCCAAAGTGCGACATCAATCCCTAAGACAAGCAAGCTAGCTACTCATAGTCAAACAACTACAAATACAACTTGAAAGAAAAACCAAGCAACAAGAGATAAGGGAAAGAAAAGGAAAAACTCTAGATTCACCGAAACCGCACGTTCCCATCGCAATCTCCACGCATTCTAGCTTCAATCTCACTCCTTGTCCTTGCTTCAGCTCCCACCAAAGGTCCTTAGTTGAAATTAGAGAAAAAATTACACCAAATGAACTCCCTTTGCTCGACCAAATCTCTTTCCTTTTATACAAAATCTGCCAACAACGTCGAGATGCTAGGGCCAGCGTCTTGACGTTGTTTCTTTGCCACCACTAATAAATTTGGAAAACATTGGCAGCATCGAGACGCTCTAGAGCAGTGTAGACGCTGCCCTCTCGGGAATTAAAGCTTGAAAGGGTGCTGCAGCAGTGTCAAGACGCCAAAAGGGAGCGTCTCGACGCTGCCTCTCAGGTCTTCAATCTTGTGCAACACAACTTTAATTCTTCTTTCATCTCCTTTGCCACTTTTTAGGTCCCGATCGCTCGATTAACTTCCAATTGCTCCAATTCCTCCAAGAATGGATTTTCTACAAAATGAACATTAAAGTGCACTAAAATGGCCAAATAATCCTCAAAGACTAACTAAAATATATCGGGAAAAATAGCTCACTATGTGCGCTATCAATGTCTTTACCTGATAGTTGGGAAATGATGAAGACAGCAGTGTCTAATTCGACTGGAAATAATATTTTAAAATTTTTCAGAAATTTGTGGTTTAACCATAGCTGAGGAAATTTGTAGGCAAAGTAGTAATGAAAAGTCTATAGTAGGGTCAACTTTGGCTATGACTAAGGGTAAAGATAAGGTTGATGAAGAAAATAAATCGAGTAGCAGTAGAAAAAAATGGAAAAATAGGAATGAGGTAGAATGTTTTTACTTCCATAAGAAATGTCACTTTAAGAGTCGGTGTAGGAAATTTGAAGAGGATCAGAAAACAAAATAGGAGGCAAATATATTGCATGATGCCTTAGTTTGTGTTGAGAGTGACACAATGTGTAGTAACCACTCATCAGATTGGATATTAGATAGTGAAGCTTCTGTACACATAGCTTCAGATAGGAGTTTGTTCGCATCATTCACAGGAGGACATCATGGCCTAGTGAAGATGGGGAATGGTAGAACCTCCAAGACTAGTAGAATTGGAGATGTTAGTCTGAAGACAGAGTGTGGAGATAAATTGGTACTGCGAGATGTCAGGTTTGTGCCCAATATCAAGATGAATCTCATTTCTATTGGCAAGTTGGCAGATGATGGTTACATGTGTGAGTTTGGCAAGTTGCCAGTGTAAACTCAGGTTAGGATCCCAGGTAATGCCAATTGATCACAGGAAATCTACACTGCACAGATGTTAGTTGAATGTTGCCAAAAGATCAAGGAGACAGTAGATGCAAGTTAAAGTTGTAGATGGTAGTTGTAGAGGTACGATTGAGCCAGCAACAATGATAGCCAATTACGATCAATCTGATCAAGATCCTTCAGTTAAAAAACAATTGGGAAGTCCAAAAGAGAAAGTTGATGGCTATTGTGAATCCCTAGTTGTTAGACGCTCGAATGAATTGAAAAAGTTGCTTAGGTGAGTTAAGGCATCCAAGTGGAA
This sequence comes from Luffa aegyptiaca, assembly GCA_017139565.1. Taxonomy (NCBI): domain Eukaryota; kingdom Viridiplantae; phylum Streptophyta; class Magnoliopsida; order Cucurbitales; family Cucurbitaceae; genus Luffa; species Luffa aegyptiaca. Next base: position 31,484,148 of record CM029404.1, read on the forward strand.
GGTCAGAGCAATTGTTAAGGTCAAAGGCCAGGTCTCTAGGTTGGTAACAGGTTTGAATAGAGGATTCAAGCCATTTTCAGAGTGTATCTTCTTTGGGAACAGTTGCTTGGGTTGGAAGAAGATGACAAGTGTCACCACTTAGCTGAAGTGAGAGTACGTTTTTGTCTTTTTCGTCTGGGAGACAGGTCCACATAGCTAGACCATATCTCGGGATGAGCACAGATGAGCTACTATATTCTGATGGTTGCCTATTTTTGTGAGTTTGTTGCATTTCAGGTATTTTGAGCCTTGGAGTGTACCAAGAAGATCAGATATAACAATTGTAGTGGAGTAGATCCTTGGAGTTCGCCAAGTGAAAGATTGGAATTCCCTAATTCCGTTATCGGAAGCGCAATTGGATCGTTTCGTAGTTAATTTTGTTTCTACCAAAATACCAATACATTGGCAAAAATTCATAGAACAAATTCTATAAAATCTATTTAGGCTAAGCATACAATAAAAGATCTAATCTAAAAGAGAAAGAGAAGCAAACTTCCGTTGACGTCTCTGAAAATCAAGAATGATTCTTGATTGCTTTGCAACAGCGAAGAACACCACCATTTGATCTTCCCCGCTATAACTCTGAGATTAGGAACGTAGTTGTGGGACTACCTAATCTTGAATGAGAAAAACTCTAGAGAGAAAATTCTCCCTAGAGTTCTTGAGTTGAGAGAATATGACAGGGAGGCTAGAATGAGACCTTAGGGTTAGGGTTCTCATAACCTTTCCTTTTATAGGACAGGAAACTCTAATGTGAGGTTAGGAAACAATCTTGACCGTTTGATCAAGACCAATTAATTAATTGATTAAATCAATTAATTAAATGTTAATTAATTAATCATATTAATTAATTAATCTCATGCACATTTAAATCTTATTTAAATGTAATTTCCTCACATAATATAGTTTAATTAAACTTAATTAAATCACATTTAATTAATTAAATTAAACTAATCAATTAATGAATTTCAATAATTAATTAATTTTACAATTAATTAAATATCTCCCATATTCAATTAATTACATATTAGAATCATATTCTGATAATTCCTTCGTAGACTATAGTTTAATTAAATCTCATTTAATTTAAACTAAATTTAATAATTAATTAATTCATCTTCTAATTAAATACCATATATTTAATTAGACATATATTTGAACTCTTTCAAATATATCAATCTCTCAATATAATAAAGTTTAATCTCAAATTAGACTTTATATTTTAATGCATCACTATACATTATATTAATTTGCATCTCATACCATTAACCTAATTCCCAATATGAATTTGAACTATTCAAATTCTCTCAAGATATATTTGTTCCTAATTACTCTTTACGAGCTAGTAGGGGGACCTAATTGACCTACAGATCAGAAGCTCCAATGATATGAGGTTAACCAATTAAACTCATTAATCAAGTTAACCAATATTCATTAACTGTGGGTCATTCCACTAAAGACCCACAGTTGAACTGTTCTCACTGTAGAACATTTCTGTGTCCATGGATATAGACCTATATCGGTAAGTCAATCCTTCACGAGTGTCCGTAATCACAGCTGGCTCAAATTACCGTTTTACCCCTGTGTTACATATGTCTCCTTAAGTACCAGTGCTCCTCTAATGAACAACCTGTTTATGGTCCAACCAATAAACAGAAAGTCCCTCTCGGGTCAGTGAGAGGGCGAGATCCCTTTGTTCAAGTCCCGGAGTCACCACTTAAGGGAACATTCATCTACTTCTCCTAAAAGTGGGAAGGAGTGAATTCCTTCTTGTGTTGTCATGTCCCCAGCCTCTCACTCGGTCTTGTCCCCAAAGAGGAAGGCATATTGAGTCGGCGTATTGGCCACTCTCACCCATGCTAATCAAAGGACAATCCCTCATGAGAAGGAGTTCATGACACACTCAAGATTAAGACTGAGTTACCTAGGTCATCCTATTGAAACAGTAACCTAACTAGTTAACGATGTTATATCTAGTGGTTTACTATTTCATGGTCCGATCTTATGCAAACTCATTACATAGGATACCCCGCTTGCATGTCTACTACATGGATGCTTTGGATCAATACGTTTGTATCAAATACAAAGCGGGTCGTATCTCATAGTCTTACTAGGATAAGGTACCCAACCTTATCCTTGTACTATAGACCTTTTAGGTTGTTACTTGAACATCAATCTCCGTATGTCCCCACATACTAGTTCAAGTTACATACAAACAACCTTGGATCTTAGTTTATTGGATTTGGGTCTTCAAATTGTGCAATATTTAACAATAACAATTTATTGTAGAAACTCAATAACACTTTATTGAAACAAGTATACAGTTTTTTAACATTCACTATCTATGAGTTTTAGGGAATAAAACCCAACAAACAAGATGATCAGAGTTTTGTTGTAGTGGGAGACAAAGTCGTATTTTGTCTCCAAGTGGAAGTTGTTAAGTTTTTGTCTTGTGTGGAGACAAAATTGAAGACCCTACTTGGTGTGCAAGGAAGAAGCTCACCAAACTTGGTGTGTAAGGAGAACCTTAACCACCTTGGTGCACAATGAAGAAGGAAGAAGGAAGATGGAGCCTTGGGCATTAAGGCTCATTGCATATATATGTGTGTGTTTGTCTCTTGAAATTGAGGAAGAAAAAGAGAGAGTGACCATTTTTCTTCCAAGTGTGGTAGTGAAGAGAGAGAGAGAAAAAAAGTGTTTCTCTTCTCAAGTTGAGGGCTTAACCTGTGGAAGGGGGAATATCTATAATATTATTGATTGTTGTCATAATATTATATTATTGTTTGTATATTCCACATTTTTCTTCCAACACTCACATGATTTCTTCTTCTCGTCTTTGATGCATTCTCGGCTATGATCGGACATGTATCAACCTTTGACAGTGAGTGTTCTTCTCAACATTTGTTATCTCTTGTTTTGGCAGGTCCATAGTGTTCTGAATCACAACCCACTCTATAGTTTTGATGCCCACATTGTTATGTGTGAGTTCCAACAGTATCCACTCGAATTTCAGGCTTTGAAATCACTCTAAAAAATCATGAGCAAAAAATGTACAATATTTTAAAGAGATGCATATCATATATCGAGTTGGCACCAATCTTTCAAATATATCGACAAAGCAAGGAGAAGAAAAAGCTCATACAAAGTTATGTATTAGCAAATCATCTAGATTTTCAATATATGATGCCGTGTCATATGTCAAGCAATATTCAAGTATTTAGAGTCAATTTCATATTTGATTAAATTAAATATGTCGAAAAATTAAAATGAAAAGGTAACAAAGTCAAAGGAAAGTGGATATCTCAAGTGAGAGAAGCCAAAACCTAGACAAACATCTCGTTTGTCATTTTAGCTTTTTAGATAATGTTGTGACACCACCCACAATGTGATCTTTCGACTATATGGTCAATCCTTCACTTTTTCAATCCTATGCTTTTTGTTTTTCTTTCTTTTACGTGTTTTCACACTCTAAGAGAGTTGGAGAAAGAGAATTTGAATCCAATCTCTCTCTCAAAAATCTAAAACACATCCAAGGAAGTCAACACAACCTATAAATTACATCTCTATGAAGGAATCTTCAAAGGAAAGGATCTAAGTAATCAAAATGGTAGATAAACTTTCACTTTCCTATTTCCCTTTTTTTCCTCGAGATGGGGATGCATGTAAGAACATAAAAGACTAAATTTCATCTACTACCTAATTTCCATTAAATTTTTAAAAGCAATACGCTTGATTTTGGTCAATGGACGTTTCAAAGAATTATACCTTTTTATGCTGCCTCCTTGATTTCAGGTCAATCAACCAAAAACAATAATAATAATAACATCTTGTTTGATAATCATCTGGGTTTTTGTTTTTTATTTTTGAAAATTATGCTTAATTTCTTCCAATTTTGTTGTCATGGTTTTCATGTTTATTAAAGACACAATTGAATTCTTAGCTAAATTCCAAAAACAAAAACAAGTTTTTGAAAACTACCTTTTTTAGTTTTTGAAAACTTGAGTTGGTTTTTGGAAACAGGAAGGTTGATAACAAAACAAAGAAATTTATAGGTGAATGTAGTGTTTATAGGTTTAATTTCTAAAAACCAAAAACCAAAAACAAAATGGTTATCAAATTGGGCGTATGTGATTTTTAATTTTCATCCCTAATATCTTAATATTTTAAATTTCATCCTTCATTTGATTGAATGTTTTTTTTTTCCAAATCTCATTTTAGTCCCTAGTCTCTAAATTTCAAGTTTAATCTATTTTGATTCTTGAAGTTACAAACATAACTTTATTTTAGTTTCTAACTTTTAAAAACATTTAACCATTATGGCTCTGGAAATTTTAAAATGTTTAATTTAGTTCTTGATTATTGTTAAAGATAATCATTTTTATTCTTGCTATTATTGTGTCACATCTTATATCAATCCACTCCATTCTCGTCTCAACCATGTGGCTCGAAAACATACTTGTCTACACCAATATGTTTATGCACATATTCAAAACAACATATCCATGCCCAGCAAATAATTGAAAAGAAAATCATAGCAAGAACAAAAAGGATTAATCTTTTAAAAGATTAGAGACTAAAGTAGACATTTTAGAAGTTTAGGAACAAACAGATAACAAAACTTAATGTTTATGGATTAAAATAAACATTTTAAAAGTTTGTGGATCAAAATTGAATTAACTTGAAAATGTTAAAACAAAAATAAGATTTTGAACCCTTTTTTTAGTCAAGTCGTTAATGTCACTATTATTAGAAGAATGATGATATGTATTCTCTAGAACCGGTTGCATGGATAATAAAATGGGTCAAAATATTAGCAAATATAGTAACGAAAAATAATTGCAAAAATGACAAAAAAAAAATTACCCTCAGCCTGTCTAAATTATCAAAATACCCTTCCTAAACCCTAAATCCTTTTAGACCGTTTCCATTTCATACCCATGATTTCATTTCGAATTTTTGTCCTCTCACATGAGTTGAATGCAACGTTTCAAGAATTTGTTAGGATCTCAATCTTAAGAAAATAAATAGAAATTGTATTACAATATAAAAAAATAAAAATAAAAAACACACACACACAAGTATTGTATTTCCATGTCACTTTCCATTAATTGTTTATGACGAAATGAACAAGCACGGAAAGCCGCATGGATTAAGGCAGCAGCATACACGGACAACAGCGAGAGAGCCCTTCAGGGATAGGAGTTCATCTTCCGTCAATTGTGATGGTACAACATCTGCCGTCTGAATAGTCTCATCAACATTAACATTTTCTTTGACATTGTCCTTGACATTTTCACCATTAGTCAAAGTAGACAAATGTTGTAGAATTTGATATTCCATTCTGTTTTCTTCTTCTTACTGAAGTCACTTGATAGCCACATGAGCTTCTTTATTTCAGTCTTAGCTGGAAAGCGGGCAAAGCAGTTGAGTGGTGAATAACCGTAAAAACAAAGTACTACTTAAAGGGTCTTCTTCCTTGTATTTGATGTACTCTGTAATGGCATTTTACTTGTAATTCCCTTTGTTCTTCTGGTTAATAAAAGCTCTATCTCTAGGTGCCTTTAGAAAGTGGATGTACACCATTAAATGGTGGAACCACTATAACTCATTGTATCTTTTCTCTCTTTCCTTATCCTCTTTATCTTTGATTACCGCTTGCTCGTTTTCTGGTGATTATGAACATCAAGATCCTGTGAGTCGCCGCTGCTAGTTTTAACAATTGGTATCAGAGCAACTGAAGCAAGAATTCCAGATAAGTCTTTCGATTTCTTGTCTTCTTTCTGAGTCGAAATTTTGTTTTGATTATCCTAATTCTGTTGAAGTGAATAGATTCACTACTAGGATTGAATTTCGATTAATTTGCTTTACCATTTTTTTGAAGAAATTGATTCTTTCTAGGTTAAATCTTTGAAAATGTCATATGATGGTAAAAGTGGTTTTGGTTTATGGAAGACAAAAATGACTGCATTTCTTGTACAGCAAAAAGTATCTAAAGCTTTGCTTGATCCTTCAAAACTTCCTCAAACAATGACTGAAATTGAGAAAGAAGAAATGCATGATATAGCTTTTAGTTCAATAATTCTGCATCTCGGTGATAATGTTTTAAGAAGAGTTAGTAAAATAATTAAGGTGCAAGAATTATGGTCTAAGTTGGAAGAACTATACCTGCCTAAAACTCTAACAAATGTCTTATACCTTAAAGAACGATTTTTTGGTTTTAAAATGGATCCATCTAAAAGTCTTGAGGAAAACCTAGATGACTTTAGTACAATTTGTACTGATTTGCAGAATACTGGAGAAGAAGTTAAAGATAAGGATCAAGCTGTAATTCTTTTGAACTCATTACCAGAAATATACAAAGAGGTCAAGTCAGCAATGAAGTATGGAAGAGATGATGTTACTGTTGACAAGGTTGTCAACTCGTTAAGGCTAAGAGACTTGGAGATTAAACAAGAGAAGAGAGAACCAAAAGCCTTGTTTGTAAAGGGAAATCAGAAACAACAGTTCTATGGAAGGAATTCACAGAATAAGAATCAACACTCTCAGTCCAAAGGTCAAAATAATTCACACCAAGACTCAAGACAGCCCGGAAGGCCTCAAAACCATGGAAATCAGACTGACAAGACAGATTTTAAGTGCAACTATTGTCACAAATCCGGCCACATTAAGAGGAATTGTCCACAGTTGAAGAGAAAGGCAAGTAAACAAGCCCAGCATGAGTCAAAGCATTCGACAAATTTACATGAAGGATATGAGTCTGCTGAAGTACTTTTGGTCACTGATAAGAGCTGTACTAAGGAGTGGGTGATGGATTCTGGATGCACTTTCCATATGACACCAAGCAAGGATTTCTTTTCCGAATTTAGCCTCTTTGAGGGAGGCAAAGTAATCGTGGGCAACAATCAGCATTGTGAAGTCAGAGGGATTGGATCAGTCACCTTGAGGCTTGATGATGGTACTTTGAAGATTCTCAAAGAGGTAAGGTATGTTCATGAATTAAAACATATCTCCTTGGGAACTCTTGACAAAGCTGGTTGTAGCTACAAATCCGAGAAGGGCATGCTGACAGTTACCAAAGATGGTGTTTTAAAATTAAGTGGCAAATTGCGAGATGGCCTCTACATCTTGAAAGGAAAAACAGTTGCTGGAGAGTTGAATGTAACCTCAGAACAGGTTTCTAAGGAAGCAGTTCTCTGGCACAAAAGGTTAGCACACATTGGAGAGAAAGGTCTTGATTGCTTATACAAGCAAGGACTAATTGGCAAGAAGAAACCTGGAGGCATATCTTTCTGTGAACATTGCATCCTTGGTAAGTCTGCAAGAGCTAGCTTCAAGCCTTCAACTTATGTTTCAAATGAGAGGCTAGATTACATTCACTCAGACCTTTGGGGACCAGCAAGGGTGATGACACACAGAGGCTCTAGATATTTCCTGACCTTAATAGATGACTATTCTAGGAAGCTGTGGGTTTATTTACTAATGTCCAAAGATGAAGTGTTTGACAGATTTGTTGAGTGGAAGGTCCTTGTAGAGAATCAGACAGGAAGGAAAATTAAAATCTTGAGAACAGACAACGGACTGGAGTACTTGAATGAAAGGTTTATGAGTCTTTGCAAGGCATCCGGCATTGAGAGGCATTTGACAGCTGCTGGAACTCCCCAACAGAATGGTTTGGCAGAGAGATTTAACCGAACCATATTAGAGAGGGTAAGATGCATGTTATCAAACGTGCAACTACCTAGAGTCTTTTGGGGGGAAGCTGTTAATACAGCTGTATATCTCATAAACCGCAACCCATCTTCAACCCTAAAGTTCAAAACTCCACAAGAAAAATGGACAGGCCATCCACCAAACTTGAAGCATTTGAGAGTATTTGGTTGTGCAGCCTATGCTCATGTCCGGCAGGATAAGCTTCAACCTAGGGCAAGGAAATGCATCTTCCTAGGTTATCCTCATGGGGTAAAAGCCTATAAGCTGTGGTCTTTGGAGCTAGGAGAAAACAGGTGTATCATTAGCCGTGATGTATCTTTCAATGAAGAAATAATGCCTTGGAAGAACAGCCACTCTGCAGAGAAAGATCAATCGGACTCTGAAGGTTTCGAAATTGATCTTATGCCACTTGACAGAAATTTATCTCATACTGAACCCCAAAATCAACCAGTAGCCATCCAAAGCACAGAAGAAGCAGTAACTGAGACTGAAACAGAAACTGAAATGGATAAAACCAGTGATTTGAAAAACTACCAGCTAGCTAGAGACAGACAAAGAAGAGTTGCAAGACCATCCTCAAGGTACAACAATTCTGATTTTGTGGGATATGCTTTTAATTTCTTCACAGAAAGCTTCAGTACAGAGCCAAGCACTTTCAATCGAGCTGTAAAATCATTAAATTCTGAATCCTGGATGGCTGCAATGTTGCAAGAGCTTGAGTCATTAAAGGAAAACAATACTTGGAGATTGGTTCAAAGGCCTCATGGACAAAAGGTGGTGGATTGCAAATGGGTGTATAAGCTCAAACCGACTGCAAACTCTAATGAAAAGCCAAGATTTAAAGCTCGGCTGGTTGCTAAGGGCTTTACACAGGAAGAAGGCGTTGATTATATGGAGGTTTTCTCACCGGTTGTAAGGCATACGTCCATCAGAATTCTCCTATCATTGGTGGTGCAGTTCAATTTAGAACTTGAGCAGATGGATGTGACAACGACTTTTCTATATGCCAGCCTCGATGAAGACATTATATGAACCAACCTCCCGGATTCATTGAAGCTGGAGGGGAAGACTTAGTTTGCCATCTTCAAAGGTCAATTTATGGTCTTAAGCAATCCCCACGTCAATGGAATAAAAGGTTCGATACTTTCATTCATTCTAATGGTTTTTATAAGAGTCCTTATGATAGCTGTGTATATAAAAAGGAGATTTCTGCTGCTGTATATGTGCTGGTTTTGCTTTATGTGGATGATATCCTTATAGCTTCAACTGATATGTGTGAGATAAAAAGGTTAAAGGTTGCCTTGTCTAAAGAGTTCAAAATGAAAGATCTAGGGGTAGCTAGGAAGATATTAGGCATGGAACTATTAAGAGACAGATCAAGGAGTAGGTTGTTGATTAACCAAGCTGGATATTTTGATAAAATTCTAAAGAAGTTCCATATGGAAGCTGCCAAAACAGTAAAAACCCCCTTTGCTTCTCACTTTAGACTTTCCTCCTCTCAATCACCTATTGACACTCATGAGGCTGCAGAAATGCAAATTATTCCCTATGCAAACCTTATTGGAAGCCTAATGTATGGGATGGTTTGCAGTAGACCGGACTTAGCCCATGCTATGAGTGTTGTGAGTAGGTACATGAGCAATCCCGAACGCCCTCATTGGGAAGCCTCCAAATGGATTCTAAGGTATGTCAAAGGAATTGTCAGCAAAGGCTTGGTTTTTACAAAAACTGAAGAAAATTGAGAAATGATAACCGGCTTTGTAGATTCAGACTATGCTGCTGATCTTGACAAGAGGAGATCGTTATCTGGCTATGTTTTTACCCTATTTGGAAATGTTGTGAGCTGGAGATCCACCCTTCAATCGGTTGTTGCCTTATCCTCAACTGAAGCTGAATATATAGCACTTGTCGAGTCTGTCAAAGAAGCAGTGTGGCTAAAAGGAAGTGTATCAGCTATGTGTAATGGAAAATGTGAAGTTAGAATTCATTGTGACAGTTAAAGTGCCTTGGCACTAACAAAAAACCCAATGTTTCATGATAGGACCAAACACATAGATGTGAGATTTCACTATGTTAGAGAGGTGGTTCAAGAGGGTGAAATCAAGTTGAGTAAAATTCATACAAGTCAGAATCCTGCAGACATGATGACAAAGTCTCTACCAGCAAATAAGTTTGAGTATCTTTGTGAAATCCTGAAGTTGGATTATGGATGAAGCTGAAGAAATAGATCCAACAATTCTAAGGCACCTGAGGAGATTTTACTTGTTGTGGCTAAATACAGAATTATATATCAAGAGGGTGATTTGTAGAATTTGATATTCCATTCTTTTTTCTTCTTCTTACTGAAGTCACGTGATAGCCACATAAGCTTCTTTATTTCAGTCTTAGCTGGAAAGCGGGCAAATCAGTTGATTGGTGAATAACCGTAAAATTAGAGTACTACTTAAAGGGTCTTCTTCCTTGTATTTGATGTACTCTATAATGGCATTTTACTTGTAATTCCCTTTGTTCTTTTGGTTAATAAAAGCTCTATCTCTAGGTGCCTTTAGAAAGTGGATGTACACCATTAAATGGTGGAACCACTATAACTCATTGTGTCTTTTCTCTCTTTCCTTACCCTCTTTATCTTTGATTACCGCTTGCTCGTTTTCTGGTGATTATGAACATCAAGATCCTGTGAGTCGCCGCTGCTAGTTTTAACAAATGTGCTGCAAGATCAGCTTCAGCCAAACATAATATCCATCAATTCCCTTATGCCCTCTACTTGATGCCAAATCAGCAGCAGTTTGTCCTCCCGAAAATAATCCTGAAGTTGGGTCATCAACGACAGTTTGTCCTTCCATTTGAGTCATAGCCAAGAGCAGCTGCCAAATGTATGACACCTAGACCCTCATCATCCAAAAATGTGTCCCCATAGTTCCTTCATGAACTTTGCATAGGGTTCATTCCATCACTTTCTATCACTCCCAAAGTTTGAATCATAAAATCCATAGGGTTCATTCCATCACTTTCTATCATTCTCCATTTTGCAATATCACTTCTGGATGAATTTACCAAACCTACAATTTGGCATTGCTCACATTTTTTAATAGAGCAATTTGACCGCTTTTCCTCTAAACCTAAATTCAACAACCTTTTTAGACGCATTTGAAACCATACTTCGTCTTCTTGTGCACACTTGATAGCATTAGCTGCAGAAAGGGTTGGAGGCTTTTCACGATATTCAAACTCTCTCACTTCACTGCAGGCTAGCCTATTACGGCATGTAACATAAAAGGGAATACGCCCTAGAGCATGCAAAGGAGGAGTTTGACATCGAGGTACATTGTTTGTCAGAACTTCTACAGAAACCTCAACTTTTCACCAAACATGCATCCCCACTTGAGTTTCTACAGAAAGTTTTTTGCTTCCCAAAAACGAGCCAACTATTAGGACCTTCATTAATCCAAAAAAGAAACAAAAAACAAAAGTCAAACATCAAATACCCAGCCTTAACGAATTTTAGGGGAAAAGGACATGTCATACAATAGTCAATGCCTTTGTTACATTTCCAGAATATGTCCAATCTGGGGAAAAATCGAAAATGCTGAATAACTGTTCTTGTGATAGAGAAGGCCCCAGTGAATCAAGATCCAGCTACATGTGATGCGATAAACTAGACACTTCTCATTATTTCCAGCATCCAGTGTCCCCAATAATTACCAGAGTCCAAAGTCATCAAAGAATCATCACAATCTCTTCCAATTTCCTTATCCATCCATCTGCCAAAACTGTCAAGTTTTCTGAGTTCTCCAAAACCTGTTGAGAAAATGAAAGGTTTTCATTATTAAACTTTATTTGTGGCATTTAGCTTGACTTTTGGTTTTGTGGCTTTTGGCTTTTGGTTTCTTGTAACCAATAGTGACTTTTGAGTTTTCGGAGTTAGGTGAGTTATGAGCATTTTATGACATTTAAAGTTTTGAACCATTGGTATTCTATGGTTATGTTTGTAAGCCTATATAAAGGCATGCTTAGTTGAATGAAAAATCATCTCCATTCATATTTGTCCTTCACGTTTTTCTAACATAGTGGTATCAAAGCGAGTAGCAAAAAATCTGCTTCGTAAGAGAATAACGAATCTTCGATATAACTGGTAATTTTCTCATTCTTCTTTGTTTTTTGTTTTTTAAATTTTGTTGAATTGTCAAATTCTTGGAGTTTTTGAGAGATAACGATGGGGGAAGAAGATAGTATTTACACGCAAGAGGGAACGATGGATTACCGTGGAGATCCTGCTTTTTGAAGCCAAACCGGAATCGATCGTGTAAGGCCCTTTATATCTTGTACCAATCGGTGGATGAAGACACATTTGAGACCATCGCCAATGCCGAGACATAAAAGGCAGCATGGGACAAGCTCCAATCGACTCATAGAGGAGCCGATCGTGTGAAAAAGGTACGGTTGTAAACTTTACGTGGTGAGTTTGAATCTTTACAAATGAAGGAGCCGGAGGTGATAGCGGAATATCACACAAGAGTAATGATCGTCGTTAACCAAGGGAGACGGAACGATGAAGAAATCGCCGATGTTCGTGCCATGGAAAAGGTTCTACGGAGCCTAAATACAAATTTCGAGATTATCGCCACGACAATCGAGGAGACACAGGATTTTGAGATTATGACGATTGAACAATTTATAGGCTCGTTGCAAGCCTATGAGGAGAAAAAGAAAAGAAGGATGGAGCAAACAGAGACCTTTGAAGTTCAAATGAAAAACAATTGTTTGTATTCAAGGGATAATCATGAGAGACTTATTGCTAAAGTTTCCATGACAAAAAACTGAATGTTTCCTTTGAATATATGTAATGATGTTCCAAAATGCATGAAGACGTGTTATGAGGATCTCTCTTGGCTATGGCATCTACGGTTCGGACACCTCAATTTTGGAAGTCTAGAAGACTTGTGACACGCCCCACCCCAGATTATCCTAACCAACCTAGGACGTGATGTGTCGACAATGAAATCCCAACTAAACTATGTACTTCATTGCCAACTATACCTGAACTAGATTGACCATGAAAAAGAATTTTTAAAACGTAGCTAGCACTAGTTTATTGAATAAAAAAAATCATAAAAATTTTGGTAGTGTTTCCTCTTAAATTTGGATATAAACCCACCTGAAATCAAAATTTAACACTCCCAGATAACAATACGATCAAATCCAGCACTAATACCCAAATCAGTTCAGAAATTGACAACCATGGCATAGTCAAACTACAACAAAACGACATAGAAATTTCAATCACCAAAAACCACCATAACAACCATGATTATACATTACCATGAAAGATGCTAGCCAACCTAGTTACAAAAAAAAATGCATCTATAAGTAATGCAAATGACATGCAACCTATCACATGGTTAAGAAAACACACCACTGAACATGTACCCAAACTAGTCATACTGTCGTAGAGTAATCTCGATATGCAAAGCAGAGCAACTAGTCATACTATATACCGAGTGATCTCGAGGCACATAGCAGAGCAAAGTCATACTATACACCGAGTAGTCTCAAGATATAAAGCAGAGCAGTTAGTCATACGCGCGCAGAGCAACCCCCAAAGGGCAAACACCCCAACACACGACCCAAAGCCTATGTGTGTGCCAGAGTGGGTCCCAAAGACCTCAAATATATATATATCATCATACACACACTACGGAAACACATTCACATAAGTGTATTGGGAAATCTCTATGGGTACACAATCCAATGACTTAAAAGCGATTTTCTTTTCTTTTCAATACTACAAAAAATTTTCAGTCATGCAACAATCACAATTCTTCTCAAAACAACGACTCATAAACTATTAATCATAAACCAAGAATCAATTGTTCTAATCAATTTCTCAACAATCACAACTTGAGTTATAACTCGAGCAATTTATAAACCAGTTAAAATCAAGATTTAGGAATTAACCACTTCTAAACATCCACCATAATTTTAAATCGATAAAACAAGACTTGTAAGGAAAAATATGAGGAACTAAATCAAGAGGCTTCTCAAGTTCCGTTAATTTTGAATCCAACATAATACATAATCTTAAATTTCCTCAAAACTCACGCTTCTAACTTGTAAAATCATTTGGATAAAACCGAATCATTTTTTTTTTTCAAAATGTGGAAATCAATTAATTTGTAAAATAACCACTCACAGTACTATTGGAAAGAGAAACTCGGGTCGTAGGCCTTCCCGACCTCCGCTTGACCTGAAACAATTATTTTGCCAAGCATTAGTAATGCTTACCTCCCCAAATTTGAACACAAAACCTCTAAATTACACAAACCCACAATATTTACATAACACTTGAGTTAGACCATAATTCCCATGGATTTAAACTCTTACCTTGTAGCTAAGACCATATTTTCAAAATAAAGTTTCCAATAACTCCATTATGCCCGTCTTCATAATAAGCTTAATTCTTTTCATTTCTTCTCTTCTTCTCTATGAACATTATCTCCTTGTTCTCCATGAGCATTATCCCTTAAGAGCTTGCAAACCAACAACCTATGAATAACCATCATCAATTTCTCTTTTGGCTTAAACTATGGGTTTTTATCAAGTTTTTCTCTCTTTGAACTCAACCCATTATGTCTCTCCTAGTTTTCAAACTAATCCATGGAGTATCCAAGTCAAAGAAGAAAAACTAACAAATCAAACCCATTCTTTAGCTTCTTAACTCGTGCAAAAGCTCAAACCAAGAACAAGAAATTTACCCAATACTTGAATCCAAGGTTGTGTGCTTCTTGATTTGTTGTCCCATTCAAAATCATTCAAGAATGACCTAATTTTTGCTCCTCTTTGCCTTCCGTCTCTCCTACCCTTTCTCTCTTTTCTCACTTTTTTTTTTCTCTTCCTTTCTCCCCGTTTCTGTCTTTCCATTTTCTATTTTCTTTAAATAACTAAAGCTTCCGTTGGAAGTTTTAGTTTTCCTTTTATCTTCTTATTTTTTTAATTTTTTATTTTAAAGCTTCCAACGGAAGCTTTCTTCCATCTCTTTTTCCTTTTTTTTCTTTATTTTATTTTAACTACCTTTTTTTTTTAATTTCTTTTTAAAGCTTCCAACCAAGGTTTTCATTCTTTTTTTTTTCCTCTTTTTTTTCCACCAGCTGTAACATTTTTTTATTATTATTATTTATTTTACACATAGAAATAGGTATTACAACTTGTCGAAGAAGAAGATGGTGCGGGGTTTACCGCACATTCACAAGCCGAACCAAGTGTGTGAAGGGTGCCTACTTGGAAAATGATCGGTGTGGAGTGCAAGTATACACTATCAAGTAATAAAGTGGAAAATATTCTGGATATCTTACCCAAGGGAGATGGTGACTAGTTAAGTTAACACAAGATTCTGTAAAAAATGGAACCTCTTCTAAATTTGTTGTTGGGTTTTATGTCCTAAAACTCAGAGTTTGTAATCCTTTTGCAATAAAGATGTTATTCAGTGAATTGTTTTTTTTTATATAATCTAAATCCAATAGATAAACATCCTTGGTTATAATATGAAATACTTGAACTATATTATGAATATAGACAGGGATCAAGTTCTAGTATATAACCTAAGTGGTCTATAGTATAGGGATAAGGCTGGGTACCTCATCCTGGTGACACTATGGATGCGGCCTACTTTGCGAACAAGGCAAACGATGTGATCCTGGATCGTTCATGCAGAGACATGCGAGTGGGGGCATCCTGTGTAAAAGAAGTTTACACAAGACCGAACCAAGAAATAAGTCACTCTTACTTTATAATGTTGTTTAATGTTAAGACTGACTATTTCATTCGATGACCTAGGTAACTCGATCTTAATTTTGAGCTTACTATGAATTCCTGTTTTTTCAGGATTATCCTTTGATTTGCATGGGTGAGAGTGGCCAAACATCGCCACTCAATAAGCCTACCATTTTGGGGATAAGACTGGATGAATAGCTGGGGACATAGTATTGTAAGATGGAATTACTCCTACCCGTATTAGGGATAGTAGAAAGGTTGTTCCCTTAAGTGCTAACTCCGAGGCTTGAACAAGGGGCCCCACCCTCTCATTGGCCCGAGAGGGACTATGTTTAGTGGTTGGACCATAAACAAATTGTTCATTAGAGAACCAGTGGACTTAAGGAATCAAGATATGCTATAGGGGTAAAACGGACTTTTGGCCTAGCTATAGTTACGAACGACCTCTGAAGGATTGACTTACTAATCATGGTTATATCGAGTGGATAGAAATATATCTACAGTGAGGGGAGTGCAACTACTAGGCTATAGTGGAGTGACCTGGTATTTAACGAATGTTGGTTAACTAGGTTAAAAGAGTTTGGCCGGTTAAACCTCGAATCGTTGGAGTCCATGATATGTAGGTCCATTAGGTCCCCTTGCTAGCTTAAGGAATAAACTTTGGAACAATATGATGGAAAGAATTCGAATTGTTCAAATTCGGTTTAGGGAATACATCGGTCATGTTGGATATTACCAACACATCGGGTTTTTGGTTAAACCTAATTTTAAGAGTTTAATATATTTAAATATGATTTAAATATCGAGCAAGTGAATAGGGATTCATGGTTGAGAAATTGCATTTCGAAAATGATCGGGATTGGTAGCAAAATATTAATTTTATATTAGATATTAAATTAATTATATAATTGATTATTTAATTAATAATTATTTTAAATTAATTATGAATTAATTTAAAATTGAAAATTCAAATTTTGGAAAAGATTTTCAGATTATTAATTAATTAAAATCAATTAACTAAAATTCAATTTCAATTGAATGAATTAAATTCAAAAGAAATTGAATTTTAGGAGGTGGAGTGCATGGTGACTAAACCCATGCACTCCTCCTCAAATAGCCAATTAATCCCACTTAAATTGGGATTAGTTTGGTGTCAATTCTTGGTGCTTCAACTCAGCATGTCTTCCTCTTTAAATAGAGGATGGATTGCTGAAGAACAAGGCTGGAAATCTTAGTGTTATGCTGCCAAATTCATCCCTCAAGCTCAAGAACTCAAAAGCTCTCTTAAGCTTATAACCCAAGCACTTTCCCTCTCAAATTCCATCACTAGAGGATCCCACAATCCGTTTCAAAGACCCAAGAATAGCAAGGAAGATCCAGTGGTGGTTTGTGATAAGTTGGTGAGGAAAAACAACAAACCAATCCATTCAATTTTGAGCTACAAGAGGTTGGTACTCATGAACTATATGTTTTTCCCCTTATGGACAGCATGCTTTGTATGATCAAATTGATGTTATTATGTGCCTAAGATCCAAAATTGCTTCTGCATGTTAGATACTAACACCTTCATTTGCAACCACGGGAATTGGTAACCAGAAAAATAGTTTGATTGAGGTTTTTATTTAAGACAAAAGAATTGAAATAAGCAAGTCAAAGAAAATGGTAAAAACTCTATGAGATAAACTGGGGAAATAAAAAAGTGTCAACTTTAAGCATTAGATTTCACCCACCTATGTGCTCGAAAATTACTCAAGTATTGCAGTCGGCTGAGAAACACTATCTATGTTGTCCACATAGACATGGGGCAGATAGCATCTCTCAGTTGCGCCCACAATTGCCCTGACAACTAGATTGTGAGTTAAGTCCAACTTCTATTTAGCTCCGCTGTAGGTGCCTTTAGAAGACTAAGCCAACTAGACATCTATTTCTAGGACTAGTTGAAACTTAGATGACTACGCTCACGACTCTTAAAACTCTAGTGGTTTCAGTCTTATTTCTAGGATGCAAGAAAGCAAAGTCCTATTTCTCGGATCTTTTCCACTATTGTTTTTGCGAACCCGCGCATTTAACTCCAACCTTTCGGCCATCAGCTAAATACAAACTATGCTAACCTAAGTGGCCAGTTTAAGCTAACAATAAACTCTAAATTTCAACAAGAACAAACAATGCTAAGAAGGAGCAAAGTTGCTTTTGCATAGGCGGGGCTTTCTTCTACTCAAGGAATCCACATATTTGAACCCCCAAGTAGAAGCTTAGCTAGATCATAATTGAAAATAAAATGCAAAACATAAAAGAAAGAAAACTCGACATATGAAAGCAACGTAAATTTATATTAAAGAAAGAATTGAGTACAAGAATTTAACTTACAATTGAAAGGTAAAAGAAAACAAGAACACTGCTGGAAATAAAAGAATGCAAAACAGAAAGTAAAAGACAATACTCTATTAAGGATCTCTCCCTCTTTATCTAGCTTGCTCTTGCCATTTTTCAAGGAGAGACAAGCCTTTCTCTTCTTCTTCTTTCGAATGGAAGAGCCGACAGAGGCTGAAAGACCCGGAACTCGAAGTGGTTACAAGATGAGGAGAGAAAAACTTAAAAATCTATCCTAAGGACGAAAACTCTAAGCTCTCTTTGCTTCTTGCATCTTGGTCCCCTGATATATACATTAGAAGGTGAGGTTGGCTATCGAGATCAGCGTGAGAACGCCGTGAAAGGTAAGAATCCACAATCTTCGGAGATTTGATACCAGATTGGAGATTTTCAGACGATTCTGTGAAGATCCTACAAATCTCGGTATTCTGTCGGAAAGCCCAGTTGCGGGCGCATATTGGGTGCATCCCTCTATGTGCTGCTTTGACAAGGTTGTCTTCAGCATGGGGCTACTTTCCTTATATGGCTTGCGGGCATATTTTAATCGCATATCCTACATCCTCACATCCAGATGCAGGCGCAATTCTTCAGCTTCACCTCATCTACTCTACTAACCTTTAATCTCGTTTTTGCGGGCGCATCCTCCTCGCTAAGTCCTCTGCACAAAAACATTAACTTGGATCAATTCTTACAAAAATAATCTATTTTTGTACATTTTAAGCTTAAATTCTATATTTCTAAGATTTTCTTCATGATTCTACAACTTTTGCTAAAATGACTTAAAATAATAAGATTTTAAACACAAAGTCCTTGCTTTCCAAACAATAACCTAGGTTTTTAAGGCTAAATAACGCACATAAATGATTGTTATCACACCCTCAAACTTAAGTCATTGCTTGTTCTCAAGCAATATTAACATGATAATAGAAAGAAGAAAGAAAAGGTGTGCGTTTCATAGGTAAGTTTAGTTTGTGAGTGCACGTTTCAGGAAAGAACTCGGCTCTTAATACTCTAAGTTAACAACAAAATTTCTCTAACACTAGACCTTTACTCACTCCTCTCAAGATAAAACATTCGCGTGCATTCTCACCTTTCGTTACCTATTATTCCACCTAACCTTCATTCAGAATATCCTATCTCTTTCACAAACTATCTTGACTCTCAAAAATGGAAAAGAAAGTTAACTTCCCTCCCCCAAACTTATTTGGAATTGTTGTTAGGCTTTCTTCTTTTTCTCTTTTTCTTTTTCTCACTTTTTTTTTTAAATTCAAAACAACACAATATGAAAGAGAATAATATACATATTTACACAATCTCATACTTGAATCATTTTGGATCAATGAGGGTAATGGAGGTCTTATCCTTGCTTAGGCCTTCTCCCCAATAAGGTTTTACTCTTTGTCCATTCACTTTGAAAGTATGCCCAACATTGTCATATAGATCTACTGCTCCATGTTTGTAGATATTTGCTATTTTGTATGGGTCGGACCACCTTGATTTGAATTTTTCTAGAAAGAGTCTTAACCTGGAATTGAAAAGTAGCTCGTGTTGCCCCTCCTGCAAATTTTTATTCCTGATTTTCTGATCGTGCCATTTTTTTTACTTTTTCTTTATAAATCTTCGCGTTCTCATAAGCTAGGTGTCTCCATTCATCCAATTCTACCAATTGTAATTTTCTCTTTTGCCCTGCCGACTCCAAATCCATGTTAAGCCTTCTTGTAGCCCAATAAGCTTTGTGCTCCAACTCCAAGGGTAAATGGCATGCTTTGCCATATACAGTCATGTAGGAAGACATTCCTAGAGGTGCTTTGAATGCTGTTCTATGAGCCCATAGAGCATCATCTAATCTGAGAGACCAATCTTTTCTATTTGGTTCAACAGTTTTTCCAAGATGGTCTTGATCTCTCGATTAGATGATTCGGCTTGGCCATTAGTTTACGGATGATATGCGTTCGCAATCCTGTGCTTGACATTATATCTCTCCAATAGTTTCCTTATCACCCTGTTTACAAAATGAGAACCTTCATCAATGATTAGAACTCTAGGAGTTCCAAATCTAGTAAAGATATTTTTTTTCAAAAATTCCTTTACTACTTTTGCGTCATTAGAGGTAGTAGCTATTGTCTGCACCCATTTAGAGACATAATCTACTGCTAGCAAGATGTAAGTTTTGCCAAAGGATGTAGGAAAAGGCCCCATGAAGTCAATTCCCCATACATCAAAGATTTCCACCTCCAATGTATAGTTCATTGGCATCTCATCTTTGGACGATATATTTCCTGTCCTTTGACATTTATCACATCCCTTTGCGTACATATATGCATCCTTAAACAGGGTTGGCCATAAGTATCCACTTTGAAGTATTTTGGTTGTTGTCTTTGTTCCTGCAAAATGTCCTCCATATGGAGCATTATGGCAACCTTCCAAAATTTTAGGAATTTCTTCTTCTACTACACACCTCCGCAACACTTGATCATGTCCTATCCTGTAGAGAAAAGGTTCATCCCAACAGTATTTTTTACAATCATGGAAAAATTTCTTCAGTTGTTGTTGGTTCGCGTCTAGAGGATATATTCTACTAACTAAATAGTTAGTGATATCTGCATACCAGGGTGCTTCGTAAGTGCTTATTGCCAACACCTGTTCATCAATGAAAGTTTCTCCAATCTCTAGCTTGTCTTTGCTCTGCACTTCCTTTCCTAATTTGGACATGTGATCTGCAACATGATTTTCTGTTCCTTTCCTGTCTAGGATCTCTATGTCAAATTCTTGAAGAAGTAGGATCCATCTAATTAGGCGAGGTTTTGCATATCTTTTGGATAAGAGATACTTCAATGCTGAATGATCAGTGTGGACTATCACTCTAGTGTCGATGAGGTAGGATCTGAACTTGTCAAAAGCAAATACTACTGTGAGCAATTCTTTCTCTGTGGTTGTATAATTGACTTGAGCTTCGTTCATTGTCTTGTTGGCATAGTAGATAGAATGTATTATTTTGTTCCTCTTTTGCGCCAGCACAGCTCCTACTGCATAGTCGCTTGCATCACACATAAGTTCAAACGGCTGACTCCAGTCAGGTTCAATCATTATTGGGGCTGAACTTAGTGCATCTCTTAACTTCTCAAAGGCCTTGAAGCATTCTAGATCAAAATCAAACTTCCTGTCAAGTTTTAACGACAATCTGCATAATGGTTTTGATATTTGTGAGAAGTCTTTGATGAATCTTCTGTAGAACCTAGCATGTCCTAGAAAACTTCTTATTTCTTTCACTGTCGTGGGTGGAGGCAATTTTGCAATGATTTCAACATTGGCCTTATCCACCTCGATTCCTCTTCGAGAGATCTTATGTCCCTATACTATTCTTTCTCGTACCATGAAATGGCATATTTCCCAGTGTAGTACTAAGTTCGTCCCTTCGCATCTCTTTAGAACTTGCTCCAAGTTCTGTAAACAATTATGAAATGAAGTTCCAAATACGGAAAAATCATCCATAAACACTTCTAATGTTTTCTCCACTATGTTCGAGAAAATTGCCATCATACATCGTTGGAAAGTTGTGGGCGCATTACATAATCCAAAGGGCATTCTTCTGAAAGCAAATGTGCCATATGGACAAGTAAATGTTGTCTTTTCTTGATCTTCAGGTACTATTGTAATCTGGTTGTAACCGGAGTATCCATCCAGAAAATAATAGTAGTCTTTACCTGCAAGTCTATCCAACATTCGATCTATGAAAGGAAGTGGAAAGTGGTCCTTCTCCGGATCTCCATTTGTAGGTCTTAGCTCTTTAATTGCTGCTGCATCTCCCACCGCAATTTCTTCGTCAGAACTTTCCTCTTCATGGTTATTTTCTTCTGAATCAATTATGTTGTCGCAAATTTTCACCTTATTGCAATCCTCCATTTCCCTAGGGTAGCGTAATGCGTTGAGCACATTGAATTTGATTTCTTGATCATTCACTCTCATTGTCAGCTCCCCTTTTTGGACATCAATGATTGTTTTGCCAGTTGCTAGGAATGGTCTTCCAAGGATAATTGGAACCTCTCTATCAGCTTCACAGTCAAGGATAATAAAATCTACAGGGAAAACAAATTTATCAACTTTCACGAGCACATCTTCTATCTTCCCAATGGGCTTTGCAGTCGACCTATCTGCCAACTGTAGAATTACAGTGGTTGGTTGATGCGAACAGTGGACTGAATGTGGATGTTAGAAAAGATGATAAACAAAGAATAAGGATAATTTCAGCCAACCAAGTACAAGTATACACTATCGCATGCAGTAATAAAATCTTGGGAAGTATTCCAAAGGTATCGATCCCATAGAGACTAAGTTGGAAACACAAACTTGTAGAAGAAACTGCTCTTAAATTGCTTTTGAAAGGTAACCAAAAGAAATAGTTGATGTTGGGGTTTTGAAAAACAAATAACAAACAAGTAAAGAAATAACAATAACAAATAAGCGAGGTATTCAATATAGCTTCAACCCTAAGGCAAATAACTCTAATAATAATGGTTTATTTAACCTAAGTCTATTCATGCATTGGGTCAGGTTTAACTTTTATTTGGCCTTGCTCCCAAGAACCGTTAGAAAGCTAAGCGAGTACCGTTGTTCACATTTCTGTGACTCGACTCCGACATAGATAGTTCGCGCATGCAACCTATAACCCTATAGTTGTTATAAGGCGACCTTACCCTATAACACCGAATACACTCTCTCGAGCCCTTTCTCCTATATCACCTTTATGAAAATCGATATTGCTTGTCCCTTTCAGGATCAAACTCACATAACATGCAAAGTCTAAGTGATCAAGTTAAACTCAGCAAGATTCAGAGTGATATTCAATAAAGAGTGACATGCAGTAAATAAAACTTAGGCAAATAAGCACTTTCAAGCCATTTAAACCATAAGGGAATTCGCTATATCGAACCCCTCAATGGAATTTAGCTACGCATGATGAAAAATAATGCAAATGAACAACTTTTCATTGACATAATAAATAACGAATATAGAATAATGAAAAGAAACAAGTGCTGGAAAAATATATTGCAGTAGCTAAAACTAGGGTTTTTTTCACTTTTATCCAATCCTTCTAGAGTTCTCACGACACTCTACTCTCCTTTTACAAGTGGGAATAGGGTAAAATCTCCACAAACACTCGGGTTTGATGTCTAACTAAGGGTTAGAATTTAGTCATCTAGCAAGGACCTCGGGCATCCCTACTCATGGGCGTCTACTAGGGTTCTGTCACCACCCTCTTCTTCCCAGTGAGTTCTGCTTGAATTTCCTTTCGAATCGAGGCCTTTTATAGCGTGGGGAGTGGTTGAGAAGTCACGAAAATGGTGCTAGCAGGTGGCCCAGTTAGTTTCGGAGTCAAAACAGCCGGTTAGGTGCGCAAAACACTCGTTCAAAACGATGCGCGACAGACCCGGAACTGCCTACCTCTGCCCAGAAATGCGGTCGCAATTGATTTTTGCCTTGCCAGAAATGCGGTCACATTTCTGGGAAATTCCAGATTCCTCTGTTTTTTGCAAAACACCAAAACCAAGTCAAATTCTTACCAAAATGAGTTCTTTTAAGCATAAATATGCATAATTTGACATACATGGCTCTCAACTTCCTAATTCATCAACTTTAACACTTTTTGAGCTCGGGAATACTGTTTTTGATCTAGAACATACAACTTTGACAAGATAATGAGCTAAATATAAGGGTAAAATAGGTATATTTTTTACCCTTATCATTGGTCTTGATTCCCCAATTCCTGGCTGCTTGAAGATTGATAAAGGCATTAAGTTAATGTTAGATCCCAGATCGCATAGAGCTCTTCCAACACTTCTTCCTCCAATCACACACAGGGGATCGTGAAACTGCCCGGATCTTGAAGTTTAGGTGGCACATTGCTTGTAATCAAAACACTACAATTCTTCGTAAGCATGACTGTTTCAAATTCTCCTAACTTGCACTTCTTTGATAGGATATCTTTCAAGAACTTGGCATAATTCGACATTTTCTCAATAGCTTCTACCAATGGAATATTGATGTGGAGTTGCTTGAAGATATCCAAAAACTTATTGAATTGTTCGTCCTGGTTCTTTTTTATGAGTCTTTGAGGGAATGGTGGAGGTGGCCTTGCATTTTGATACAAATTTTCAAGTTTCTTGGCTGGGTCCTTCGGATCTTCTGCTGGCGAAGGAATTGTGGGTGCAATTGGTTTTGCAAGCGCATTTTGTGCCACGCTTTCTGCAACAACTACTTCTTGACTAGGTTTTGGCTCTATATCTTCTTGTTCAACAGTTTGAGTGGGACAACCTGCATTATTAAGAACCTTTTCTTTCTCATGTTCCTCTGTTATTTTTTGTTCTTAATATTGCAATCTGTTTCTAAGAGTTATGGCTTTGCAATGCTCTTTTCCTTCTCTCTGTTGTGCACCGTTTCTCTGTAGCAATGTGATTGTTGGTCTACTTCTCATCTCCTAAACTAACTGCCCAATTTGAGTTTCAAGATTCTTCAAGGAAGCTGTTTGACTTTGAATTACAGCATCATTCTTGGTCATCAGTTCCCTCATAAGATTCTCCAAGCTTGAGGTCAATCGGGGTTGGACTTGCATCGACTGAAAAGGTTGTGCAATGTTCAGTTTAGTTTGGCTATTGAATCCTGGTGGTTCTCCCTACTTAGCAAAAGGGGTTGCGTTGGATGTGCTGACATTCTGTCCTCCCCAAGAGAAGTTAGGGTGATGTCTCCATCCTGGATTGAAAGTGTTGAAGTAAGGATTTACTCTATTATGTGCACCTACAAAGTAAACTGAAGCTGGATTCTGAGGACAATCTTCAAATAAGTGTTTTTCATTGTAAGTAGTGCACATGGGGGTTGAGACTTGGCTCACGGCTGCAACTTGAACTTGATTTCCTAAAGTTAGATTCACAAGCATATCGTTCATAGTTAACATCCGTTCTGAGAGTGTCTCGAGATGATTGACTTCTTGGACTTTGACACTGCTCCTAGAAGGTGTTTCTTCTTCTCCCCATTGACTGTGATTTGCAACAATAGCTTCCAGAATTTTAGTTGCCTCATTGAAATTCTTTTTAATCAACGAACCACTAGCTGATGCATTGACTACCGCTTTGGAAGCTTGAGTCAATCCATTGTAAAAATGCTCTACAAGAAGACAAGCGGGCAAGCCATGATGTGGACATTTCCTTATCAACTTCTTGAAGCGCTCTCATGCTGTGTCTACCCCTTCTTGTGGTCATTTTTTAAAAGTGATAATTTCCCCTCAGATTTGTGCATTCTTTGTGGGCGAAAAATATTTCAAGAGAAACTTGTCAGCAAGCTCATCCCATGTGGTGATGCTATCCGATGGAAAAGAATCTAACCATGCTT
Source organism: Luffa aegyptiaca (assembly GCA_017139565.1). NCBI lineage: Eukaryota > Viridiplantae > Streptophyta > Magnoliopsida > Cucurbitales > Cucurbitaceae > Luffa > Luffa aegyptiaca. The sequence continues at coordinate 31,509,417 of CM029404.1, forward strand.
TTGCATTACCCTGTAAAGAAAATGGAAAAAGTTTCATTGGAAACTTCATTAAGCTTGAATGAGTTGCATATTCTCAAGAATTGCTACATGTGTTTGTGGGGATCTTCACTAGGAAGTCCTGAAGAATTGGTCTATCGTCTGAAGCATTTGGAACATGATTGACTTGAGCTCAAAGTGATTGGCATCAATAACTGGCTCAACAATTCTGGTATTGAGATTGTAAAAAGTTGCAGCCGCATAATCCCTGATGGCTCTATTCCGTTCATCTGCAATAAGTATTGGATTATTTGCTGCCACATCTTGTTGTTGCACATTGTTAGGTTGTGTTCCTCTTTGCTGCGCACTGAAAGGGTCTCCAACAGGTGGCTCCATCTCAATTTCCTATAGAAAATTTTCTTCTGGGGTTTCCTGTTGTTGAACTTCTCGTAGTTTCTTTAACTTCCTTCTTTGCTCCTTACGGCGTTGTCGGAAAGTCTTCTCTATCTCAAGGTCAAAATTGAATTCAGGTCTTCTGAGCATACACCAATCCAATCGGCAAAGAAATCCCTGCAAAAAGAATTGATGTCCTGTGACAGAGGAAATTGCGAACGCAAACCGATCGCAATTTCTACTTTACAGAAACTAAAATTTGTGCTAATCAACCGTTTTACCAAAATCTCCCCAGCAACGACGCCAAAAACTTGATCGATGTGGAGTGCAAGTATACACTATCAAGTAATAAAGTGGAAAATATTCTGGATATCGTACCCAAGGGAGATGGTGACTAGTTAAGTTAACACAAGATTCCGTAAAAACTGGAACCTCCTCTAAATTTGCAACCACGGAAATTGGTAACCAGAAAAATAGTTTGATTGAGGTTTTCATTTAAGACAAAAGAATGGAATTAAGCAAGTCAAAGAAAACGGTAAAAATTCTATGAGATAAACTGGGGAATTCAAATAGTGTCAACTTTAAGCATTAGATTGCACCCACCTATGCGCCCGCAAATTACTCAGGCATTGCAGTCGGCTGAGAAATACTATCTATGTTGCCCACATAGACATGGTGCAGACAGCATCTCCCAGTTGCGCCCGCAATTGCCCTGACAACTAGATTGTGAGTTAAGTCCAACTTCTATTCAGCCCCGCTGTAGGTGCCTTTAGAAGACTAAGCCAACTAGACATCTATTTCTAGGGCTAGTTAAAACTTAGATGAATACGCTCACAACTCTTAAAACTCTAGTGGTTTTAGTCTTATTTCTAGGATGCAAGAAAGCAAAGTCTTATTTCTAGGATCTTTTCCACTATTGTTTTTGCGAACCCGCACATTTAACTCTAACCTTTCGGCCATCAGCTAAATACAAACTATGCTAACCTAAGTGGTCAGTTTACGCTAACAATAAACTCTAAATTTCAGCTAGAACAAAAAATGCTAAGAGGGAGCAAAGTTGTTTTGCATAGGCGGGGCTTTCTTCTACTCAAGGAATTCACATATTTGAACCTCCAAGTAGAAGCTTAGCTCATAATTGAAAATAAAATGCAAAACATTAAAAAAAAAAAAAAAAAAAAAACTCGACATATGAAAGCAACTTAAATTTATATTAAAGAAAAAATTGATTACAAGAATTCAACTTACAATTGGAAAGTAAAGGAAAACAAGAACAACACTCACTACAACAAAAAGGTCTTTTTATAGCTTTTTAATATAGCATTTCTCAAAATAGGCTATGAAAGAAAAAGTTAAAAAAAAAATTAAAATCAAAACTGGGAGCGTGCGCGTGAAAAAGATTTTGAGAGGGAAAATTATCTTCACTTTAATTTATTTCCCTCTTCTCTTTCCCTCTCTTTCCCCAACCATTATCTCTCCTTCTCCTTCTTTTCCCTCGGTGAGATCTCTTTCCTTTTCCTTGTCGTCTGCTTGTGCTGCTGCAAAAGAGTCGAACTGTTGTCGGAAAGTCGTCGTCGCCGCTCCAGTAAGTCCCCACTCTCTTCTCCTTCGACACCCACGTTTTTTTTTTTCTCATTATCCTTCTTTATAGAGATTATAGGGAACCAGAAGATTTGATCGAAGGGAGCTAGACCCGCTGCTTCGTCTCTTTTGAATCCAGCCAGTGGAAACCAGACCCACTGACCAGCGTTCAACCTCACATATCTTTCATTTGGTAAGAGATCACTCCCCTCGATTCTTTTTTTTTTTTTTTTTCTTTCTACAACTTTTTTTGTTGAAACTTAAGACTTCATTAAACGGTAGAAAAAATTGGTACAACTTCCTCCTAGAAAAAGATGGAGGAAGCACAGGGTATACGATTTCCCCAAAAAAAACTTGACCTTCTAACATGGAAGGTGGGAATCACTTAAAATAAACCCATCAAAATCCCTAGAATTTCTACTCTCGCCAGGATGTAATTGTTGGTTGTGTTTGTGGTTATCGTTGAAATAGTTGAAGGAAAAATTAAAGGGGAAAGCTTAAGGAAGGATAAAGGGGGATAAGAATTTGGTGTTTATAAAAAGTGTTAAGAAGTCACCCTGTCATACCCTCTGTTTTGTATAAATTGTTATTTAGTTGTAATTCAATTTTGATTTAGTTCTAATTTAGTTGTGAGTTTGATTTTAACCACTTATTTTTGTAGTCTTTTATTATGAATACTACAAAGTGAATACCATACTTTCTAAATCCTTCTCTAAATGAAAGAAAAAAAATGGTTTTAACGTAAAAGTGTGGTTTAAGTGAAGAAGATGAAAAAGAAGAATTAAAGGAGGAAGTGATGGTGGCGTGGAGATGAGAATGGAAAAGGATATTGGAAGAGGTGAGATGTTGGGTGGATGAGGAGAGAAATGATTTTTAAAAAATGGTGGCGTGGAGATGAGAATGGAAAACAATTCAATTATCTTTTTGGATTCAAATTTGGTCAATTTTTTTGGGTTCAAGTGATTGTCTCGTGGGATTTGAGGTGGGCATAAGTTGGATTCATCATCTACAATTAGCAAAGTAGAATATGTAATGAAAATTTTAGTGGAAGGGTGAATATAAGTTTGAGAATTGAGAATTTTTAAATATGGCAAATTGGTTGCTACTGCATTGTGTATGTATATAATATCTGTCAACTCCTTCCTCTCTTTTCTCTCGACACCCATCTCAATATTACACGGGTTCACTCTTCTCGTTCTGCAACATTGAAGCTTAGTAATAATTAACAATGCACTTTTAGTTTTGTTTTTCTAAGAGAAATGTTAGTTTAGGAATTTGACTTTCCTCTTTTGCTACTTTCTCTACTGCTATAATTGCCACTAAATGTAATGTGAAATTAAAGAGTAATGTTTACATATTTACAATTAACAGTGCCATCAGTTGTTGACTTTGAAATTAGAGAGTTAAATTACATATTTATAGTTGTTGGTTGTGTTTGTGGTTATGGTTGAAATAGTTGAAGGAAAAATTAAAGGGAAAAGCTTAAGGAAGGACATGTTACCCTTTGTTTTGTTAAGGAATTGGTGGTTATGGTTGTTTTGTACGTACATAAATCTTTCTTGATGATGTGTTGGCCTTTTCTTGTATATCGTTCGTAAGGTAAACTGTTTTTTTTTTTTTTTTTTTTTTTTGAAAAGGATCGTAAGGTAAACTTTTTGTTCCTACTTTTTTTCTCCTTAATCCCTCTGGTACCGATGAGTTTCCAACATTATTGGTGTTTTGTGGTGTTGGTTCTGTTTTCGAACGAGAAGGAAAATGATACCAATTACAATATCTCTATTTAGATATATTTGTGGCACTGAAGAAGGTGTTTCGTGGTGGGTCTCTGTTTGTCGAGATTGCTTCTTGAAATTTCTTAATAATGTTTTATTTTATAGTTTTAATGTGTTTAGATACCAATTCCAACATTGTGGGTCTCTGTTTGCCGAGATTGCTTCTTGCAATTTCTTAACAATGTTTTGTTTTATAGTTTGAAGTGTTTGGTTATTGAGGAAAAACACAAGAGGAAGAGGAAAATATCATGTGAAAGTGTTTTTTTTATAAAGAAATCAGGCAGTCAAGTTGGAATGTGTTTTTGCAATTTTTGTTCTCTTGTTGTCCTCGTAGTGTTGCTTCACGACAAGAACTTGGCTTCCTACGAAGACCTATTTTGGCCAAAAATATGGTTAGAATTTACAATTCAATAATCTAAATTTGCATTGATTCTTGGCACTGTTAGGTAACATTTTTGTTCGATGATCATGTTTTCCTTCACTATGATTGATCTTCGTTTAAGTTTTTGTAGCTTGAATTCACCGTGATTATATTCATGGTGTAAGTTTTTCAGGGTTGAATTCTTCAAGCAATCCGTTAATATGTTATTGACTTGAATATTCATTGAGAATGCAAAATTGTTTGTGCATTTGAATTTATGTAAGGTCTCCTTATCGCTATGTTATGGTCAGTTTGAAACTTTTGTTCATCCTCGAACACATTTGAAACTGTCGTACAAAGTGTGGCTTTTACTTGTTAAATTTTCATGTGTTTCAGAAAGCTCAAACTGCCATAGGAAGCGTGCTCTCTCCTTGTTAATTTTTCGTATTTTCATTTGCTTCTTGGATTGGCTTCAAAAGTACAGAATTTTTAATTTGTTCTCTTGTTTTACTATGAAACAAACAAACACAAGAAAACTAACGAGGAAATGATACTTGCAATTTGTAACTTGAATATTTTCTATACCAACCCATAGATCTTTGTTCACTTTGGAGACAATCTTTGTTTGTTAAAAATGCTACTCTCTACACTGTAAAAAAATTGTAAAATACAACACTTTATTCGTTAGCTACTTTAATTTCTAGGGGTTTTCTATTTAGGAAAGTTTTTAGTCTATTATGAGAGTTTGCTGCAATTTTTCATGCTTTCTTTTATGAATATTTGCTCTAGGGTGATCTTTTACTAACATGACCTTGCTCTATCTTGAATTAGCTAAAAGTTGAAGTTGTAAGATACTTGCACTTTGTAACTTGGATATTTGCATAATTTTGTTTCGTTTAGTAGTTGTAATTTGTTTTAAGTTGCTTAATGATGTTCACTTTTGTGTGTTTATTTTCTTTTATGTTATGAGATTGATGTGCTTGGGGACCGATTTTTTGCAATGTCTAATGGCCCCAACCCATATCTCATTACAAATGGCTACAACAATCCATTACCACTTTTCTATTGCAAAAATCAACTTTTGTCATATTTCTTTCGACCTTGGGTTGGATTCGAAAGTTGTTTTCTTTTTTCTTTTTCCTTTTGTTGTCTTGTTCTAGTTTTGCTTCTTTCATCCTTTTGTTGTCTTGCAGAAAATGTTCTCAATTCTATAATACTTGTTTACAACTTACGTGGTATAAAACGGTTGACTTATTGAAGGAGTTCGAGATTGACTGTTCTAACTAGCTTTGTATCCTTATTTGGTTACAAAGGAGAAGTAGCTTTCACCATGTGTTTTGGACTTGGCTTGTTTAAAATCTACATTTAGGTTGCTCTCTTTCTTTGAAGTGTTGGCTTGTTCAAAAACAACAATCTCACTTTTGATTTGTATTACATCTCTTGGTTTAATCTCCAACTTTGTGCATTTGTTCCCCTTTATATGATATCTTTATTCAATCTCCAATTTCTTAAAACTTGTTGGTCTGTGATAGATTGTTCGATTGCATATACTAGGTTTTTAAACGAAGACTCCCAAGTTGCAATGGTAGATTAGTTTATGGGTGTCGCTAGTCATAGTATTTGCAGTGGTTTGGTTTGTGTTTTCGAAAGTTTTTTAATGACCATTGAAAATAAAGATAGCATGTTTAATGACTTAATAACTATGGTAATGTTAAAAGTTTGTAGGTCTAAAGCACTCAACAAATACTAGAGACTGACAAACGAGTTTCAGCACTTGAGAAAGCTCTCTGTTCTTTGAGGTATCTACCATAAGGTCAGGTTGGAATTTGTGTAGAGGGATTTCGATTTGGAGTGCCCTAATCCATTCTAGATAAACAATTCCATTAACGTGGTCCCTGTGTGTAAGGTCAGAATCTGAATTTGAACCGGTTGCTATGGTAATTTTGTTATTTTTTATTTTATTTCTTGAAGAAATTTTTGTAGAACTTGGAATAGGCGATCATAGGTGGAGGACTTGGACAACAAAGGGGTAATGTAACTTGTTTGGCTGGGACAACAAAGGGGGTATCGTCCAAGGTTTATCTACTTTGTTGAGGTATCATCCAAATCCTTTTTATTTGCATGTCTCTATTATTAGTACTAGATCACTTGCCAAGGTTTATATACTTTATTAAGGTACTTTTAGTTCTAAAATGTTATTAACTAAGTTTTTATTTACCTAAAAAAATCCTTGTTTTCCAATTTTTCATTTGAAGTATTTGGCTGATTATTCTTTCTTCTATGTTCTGAAATTTTCCAATCAATTGATCATTTGTTCTCTTGGAATCATTTATATCCTAGATCTTCCCTGCCTTTCATCTGCCTTTAGAATTCAAAACGGTAGATCCTGATCATCACCCAACTCCACAAGCTTTCCTTAGAATTTCAGAGTCTCATGGTTTCTTTTGGTGTTTGGATTGGAGTAGCTTATATTGGTTTCAAACATTCATTCGAATTTGATTTGATTAATATCTTTGTTCACAATTTGGTTGAAGATGCGAGATTAAGTTGTACATTTATTTGTGACCATTAAACGTGCAGACACATAGGATCATAAGTCTGTAACACTACTTCTACTTCACCTCTCATTATATGAAGCTAGACCATAGCGAGATTGTTGTGAGAAAAAGCTGGTTGATCCATTTTCCAGCCAAACACAACAAAATCTCTTTAAGTTAAAATTAATAGTTTAAGCATCTTTCTCAATTTTGCTGTAAAGAATGTTGTTGTTCTTTGTTGTTTTGTTTAAAGCTTGGTGTTTTTAGCATAAAGGAAATTTGGTTTGCTATTCACCTATTAGTATATATCATATTGGAACTTTAATCAAAATCTTGAATATATATATATCTTAAAATCAACTAGACTGTTTGGTACACTACAAGAAATAGTAACGTTATATTTTTTTTTTCTTGCAAATCTATTGTCTTCTAAGAGTTAAATTTTCCTTGAAATTATTGGCTTTACGACCTTTTTCCTAAATAAATCTTCTCAATACTTATTTACAAGTACCAGCTATATTCATCGAATCCTTTGTTTTAAAGTTGCTTATCCAATAGTCAATACTTTGTACAAGGTGGAAAATGGTCAAGAATGAAGAATCTTTTACTTTGTAAGGAATCTGATTAGCAAGCGAGAAAACAAATGAAGTTTTTTTTTCCTACCCTTTTCATGGTTTATGCATTCTTTATATTCTCTGAGTACTACTCGGGTGCGTTTGTTAATATTTTCTCCAAAGAAGATTAGAGAAATTACAAGTCTTCTTATAACAAGTTATATTTTCATTTGTTCTTTTGCTCATCAAATACTGTCATTCTTGTAACTTTCACTGCTGGAAATAAAAGAATGCAAAACAAAAAGTAAAAGACAGGACTACTACAGATTTTCCCTAATCTATCTAGCTGAAGGAGTGTACGAGACACTAGCAGAAGCGATTTGGATCGAGAGCCTTTCAATTTCTTTAATTTTACAACTGAAAACATGCCAAATACAAGAATGAAAACAGAGAACGATTTTACCAACCTTTGGGAAGCAAATATGTGAGCTTCTTGGTGTAATTCTCAGCATGAACACGACGTGGACGACCACCGTGATCTTCTTCGCTATCCTCTGACCTTAGAACGGCTTGTGGGAGCCTTAGGAGTGATGAAATTTGAAGAGGTTTATGAGTATAAGAGAGTTTGAAGCTTGTATTTGAGAGAGAGTTTTCCAGTATTTCCCGTCCAAGACCAACCTTTTCAGCTTGATTCACAACCTTCTTATAGAATGATTTCATGCATAAGAATTCGCTGAATCAAGCTAGCAAATAGCTCATGAAATAGGTGTCCTCATGGGTGTCCTTTGGAGGTCTATTTTGAGGTGAGTCAAAATTACACCACCTCCAAAAATTGGTGGCATTTTCCATTACTTTGTAAAATTAATTTCAGAAAATTAATTTCTAACTAAAATTAAGGAAAATTGCAATGGGTAGCAAAAAAATATTAAGATATTTGCAAATTTTGCTATGTTTTTTTAGATTTTCAAATATAACAAAATTTTTAAAATTTGATTTCTGTTTTTTTTATTATTCCAATTTTACCCTTGTTGGTATATCAATTTGTATATTAGTAATATATCTGATATACTTTATATTTTCTGATATACGAAATATAAAGTATATTAATTAACTGATATACCAAATTTGATATGCTCGAATGAATACAATGTATATCTAATATACTAATGATATACCTAATATATACTTGATTTGATAAACGTAACATTTGATATACCTCATTATGAGTATATATACTTGATACATGAATGATATACTTGATATATGAATGTTGATATACCAATGATATACTTGATATATTACTTTTGTTATGTTTCATTTTTTTTTTTTTTGTTGTGTTATTTACATATTTTAAATGAAATGCTTGTCTTTTATAATATAAATGTTTGTCTTCTATAACTATTACGAATTGATATACCTCATTTGTTGTATTACTCAAATAATTAATAACATTGATATACTCGATTATGAATAGCTAATAACATAGACTTGTTATTTTTTTTAAAAAAAATCATTGATATATATTTTTAACCGTTGGTGTATTATGAAGGTCGTGGAATGCAAAATTTGTTATAAACATATCAATAAGATGTCATTTTAAGTATATCATTTGAAAGAGTTTACATAACTTGTGCGGAAGCGATTACGAATCTTGGGCGTTTAATTTCATTAATTTCTCTAATTAAAAGCATGTAATTAAATCGAAAAACAGAGAAACGAAAACTTATCTTTGAAGCTTGAATTCCTTGCAATCCGTTGGTCGTTTCTCATCACGAACAAGTTGTAGACAACCATCAAGATCTTCCCCGCTATTCTCCGGCCTTAGAACGGGCTTGTGGGAATCCGAACATGATGAAATAAAAGGGAGAAAGAATGGGTTTTTGAGAGTTCATGAGTTTATGAGAGAGATTTCTAAGCTTGCTGTCCATCGAGAATTTTCAGCAAATTCCAGTTCCATCATCTCTCAAAGACATGCAGCGAACTATATATATGGAGGCAAGACATAGTGGAATTGGCATTGTCATGAAGATGGGTGTCATTCTCTAGAATTTTGCATGACAACTAAAATGAAATTAACAACTTAATTTCATAAATTAATTTCAAAATTAATTTTAAACAAACATAATTCATATAATTAGTTTAAAATTAATTTCAAATAATTTAATTAAACATTTTAATTAATTACAATTATTTAATTTAATATCAAATACTAATTTAAATAATGGCTCAATTCCAAACTCTCTCAAATAACTCGGAATATGAATCCCTATTCATATATATAAACCGAAATATGTATATGTACATATTTGCAATATTTAAATCATATTTAAATAATTTGAACTCACTTTAAAATTTAATTCATAATTAAATTATAAAGCGTTAAGTATATCATATATAATCAACGTGTACTCCCTAAATCGAATTTGAACATTTCAAATTCTTTCATCACTTTGTTCTAAGGTTAATTCTATATGAGCTAGTAGGGGGACCTAATGGACCTACAGATCATGGGCTCCAATGATCCAAGATTAACTTGTCTAAACTCTTTAGCCTAGTTAACCAACATTCGTTAACTAACGGGACACTCCACTATAGCCCGTAGTTGCACTCCCCTCACTGTAGATATATTTCTATCCACCCGATACAACCATAATCAGTAAGTCGACCCTTCACAGGTTGTTCGTAATTGCAACAGGTCAAAAGTCCGTTTTACCCCAGAAGTTACATCTTGTTCCTTAAGTACCACTGATCCTATAATGAACAATTTGTTTATGGTCCAACCATTAAACATAAAATCCTCTCGTGCCAGGAGAGAATCGACGCGCCTTTGTTCAAGACCCGGAGTCAGCACTTAAGGGAACAACCTCTACTATCCCTACAGGCGGGTAGGAGTGAATTCCGTCTTGCAAGACTATGTCCCCAGCTATCTACCCGGTCTTATCCCCAAAATGGTAGGCTTATTGAGTCGGCGATGTTGGGTCACTCTCACCCATGCAAATCAAAGGATAATCCCGAATAAACAAGAGTTCATAGTTAGCTTAGGATTAAGATCGAGTTACCTAGGTCATCGCATGAAATAGTCAGTTTCACAGTATACGGTGTTATAAAGTGAAAGTGACTTATTTCTCGGTCCTGGTCTTATGCAAACTCTTTGCATAGGACGCCCCCACTCGCATGTCTTTACATGAATGATTCAGGATCACATCGTTTGTAATAAATACAAAGCGGATCGCGTCACATAGTGTCCCCAAGATAAGACACCCAACCTCTATCCATATATTATAGATTGTTTTGGCTATCACTTGAACTTGATCCGCTTTTATGTCTACACATAAAGTTCAAGTGTTCATTATATAGTCATGGGTTTTAGTTTATTGGATTTGGGTTAATTAATGCACAATTAAACAACCATTCTATAACTATTTATAGAATAACCTCAATAACGCTTTATTGATTAATTTTGTTACATTTACTATCCACGAGTTTTAGGACATAAAACCCAACATCATTGGTGTATTAGTAGTATATCAATACTCACTAAAAAATGTAATTTTAAATATATCATAATTGTATCAATAGGATATTATTAAAATAATATATAGTATATCAACGATATATTTTCCAACATGAGCATAACTCAACTAGCACAAGACATACACATCCAACGAAGAGGCTAGATGTTTAAATGTCCTACCATACATATTGTCCCAAAATAAAGTTAATATATATAATTATTTATTAATGAAGTATATCAAAGACATCTAAACTAATGGAAGCTGATGTATATACTTTGTGAATGAAGTATATTATATTCACAAAATATACATATGATCTACTATATATTTAGTATATCAGTTGATTGATATACCAACTATTCAGTATATCAATTGCACTAAATAAATGAATGATGTACTTGATATACGGTATATCAATAACACCATTGATATACTTTTTAAACATCCAATTTCCAGTGTGTTTTTTAGGGGTTTTTTTTTTAACTTTTCAACTTTAATGTTTAGGTTGCGCTCACTTTTTTTGCTATATTTGCAACATTAAAAAAATGATGACATGGTTGCAAATTCCATTTTTATTTTTTCTATTCTTGCAACTGTCCCTAAAATTAATTCCAAATTAATTTTAATTCAAATAATTAATTAATTAAATGTATTTAATTAATCAAATATCAAATGGATACTACCAATCTCAAGTTCTCCCAATACTGATCTTATCGAATATGAAAACTTCAAGCTCTCTTTGCTTCTTGCATCTTGGTCACCTTTTATAGACCTTGGAAGGTGAGATTGGTTGTCGAGATCAGTGTGAAAAGGCCTTGGAAGGTAAAAATCCAAAATCTTTGGAGATTGGATACTAGATTGGAGATTTTCGGATGATTCTATGAAGATCCTGCAAATCTCGGTATTCTGTCAGAAAGCCCAATTGCTGATGGCATGCATAAATGCCACTATTTTACCCTTGAATTTAATGGTTTTTGTTGTGCTTTAATGTGTTTTTATTATGCAAAATCTATTAATTGATTATTTTCTGTCCTTAGGAGTTTTATTGGAAACTTAGAGAAAAAGAGGAAAAAGAAGCCCAAATAATGGAGATTTGATTTTGAAGATTCATGGTGGGTCAAATGGAGGAGTCCAAGACCCTAAATGGAAGAGAAATGGGCCAAAAGATGGAAGGAGAAGCCCAAAATCAACCCAAGATGCGTTGTTGAATTTTCCAGCCGAAGGACAGCGTCTCGACACTGTCCCTTAGCGTCTCGACACTGGGGTGTCTTGGAGAACAAGTAGCTTACGTCACAGCGTCGTGACGCTGACTACCCTGAAGGTCTATTTAAGGCGTGGCTCTTTCCCATTTTTATCATCAAGTAATACATTCCTCTAGTCTTTTCAAGGCTCTTTGAGCCACCTTTGAGGGTCGAGTTGAGAGGAGAGCGAAATTCTTGTATTGGGCATTTTTTGGAGCGATCGGGAGCTTGTTTCATAGAGGATCCAAGGCGCAAGCAAGGGGTTCTTCGACGGTTCATCTCCTAACTCCTTTATTTGTTCATTTATTATTTTACATCATGTATAGACGGGAAATTTTGGTTATTATAGCATACATGTATAGCTAAATCCCAGCTTACGGGTCTTGAATGAAAGAATATAGTTTAATGTTATTTTGATTTCCTATCTTTGTGTCCACCTTACTGATTATTTGTGTGGGTGTTCGTAATGCTCTATAGATTCTGGCCAAATTTATAGTGATTAGATACTTAGTGGAAACTCGACGGAGAGAAACTAAGTCAAATCATAACCCACTCAACTAGGCTTAATTGCTCATAGTGACTGCAAGAGTAGTTGGTTAGGCTTAGAGATCGATAATGAATCAGGACTCATTAATTAGCCCGTTTAATAGCGCTAAGGACACTTAGGTTATTAAAATGAGTTAGTTATAATTAGGGGAAACCGACAGGAGAACCTATGTAATTAACGGAGATTCTAGATCTATAATTAGTCGGACACAAGATTAAAGTAATTAGAATAACAAATAGCTATATTTTGGATTTCAAGACCCCGCCTCTCATTCGACTTAATCATCCTTTTTGCCAAGTTGCTTAATCAGTTTGTTAATTGTTTTGTTTAAATTTCGATTGCATCTTTCATCATGCTTAGGTCCCTAAATAATAATCAATCTTAGTATTTTTAGTGCTTAGTTTATTATCTTGTCTAAGTGCACTTCTCCCTGTAGAATCGATACTCGGTATTCTCACCGTTTTATATTACTTGTGTCAATCGTTCGCTTGCGGATATAGTCGTGTGCATCAACAGTTGCGGCCGCATATCGGGCGCATTTCCTCCTGTGTGCTGCTTTGACCAGTCTGTCTTCAGCATGGGGCTACTTTCCTTATATGGATTGCGAGTGCATTTTAATCGCATATCCTACATCCTCAGGTCCAGATGCAGGCGTAATTCTTCAGCTTCACCTCATTTGCTCCGCTAACCTTTAATCCCCTTTTTGCAGGCGCATCCTCCTGCAAAGTCCTCTGCACAAAAACATTAACTTGGATCAATTCTTACAAAAATAATCTCTTTTTGTACATTTTAAGCTTAAATTCTATATGTCTAAGATTTTCTTCATGATTCTACAACTTTTGCTAAAATGACTTGAAATAATAAGATTTTAAACACAAAGTCCTTGCTTTCCAAACAATAACCTAGGTTTTTAAGGCTAAATAACGCACATAAATGAGCGTTATCAGCAAACATCATCGAAGTAGTTTTCCGAAGGAGTCTATGACAAGAGCCAAGAAACTTGTAGAACTCATCCATACCAATGTGTGTGGAATGATCAAACCGGAGTCTCATGGTAAAAGTAAATACTTCCTTCTGTTTATTGATGATTTTTCTAGAAAAACATGGGTGTACTTTTTGAAGGAAAAATCGGAAGTATTTGAAATCTTCAAGAGATCTAAGGCACGTGTGGAGAATGAAAGCAATCTTACAATCAAGGCCATGAGAACCGATCTAGGTGGTGAATTCACATCAAATAAGTCCAAACAGTTTTGTGATGAAAAAGGCATCTGACGTCCGTTAATAGTGTCAAGGACACCTCAACAAAATGGCGTGGTGGAAAGGAAGAATCGAACAATCTTGAACATGGCAAGAAGCATGCTAAAGACAAAGAAAATGCCGAGGGAATTTTGGGCGGAAGCCATAGCTTGTGCGGTCTATTTGACAAATCGAGCACCAACCAAAAATGTGCTTGAAAAGACGCCTCAAGAAGCATGGAGCGGAAGAAAGCTCAGAATTGGTCACTTCAAGGTATTTGGGAAAAAATGACCAAGCTTGATGATCAAAGCAAGAAACTCATCTTCATTGGCTATGGTGCAAGTTCAAAGGATTATCGCCTCTACAATCCTTTGAATGGGAAGGTAATTATTAGTCATGATGTTGTTTTTGATGAAGAAGCATCTTGGGATTGGAATATACAGGAGGAGGAGTATGATTTCCTTCCATATTTTGAAGAAGACGATGAAAATGAGCCAACTAGAGATGAAATGGGTGAAGTTTTGCCCATTCCAGTCCCACCCCATTCGATCGATCGATCGTCATCTAAAGGTCCATCTAGCGATTCTAAGAATGAAATTGGTCCAAGAGGAACCCAAAGTCTACGAGAACTTAATGTGGTAAATGAAAATCAAAATGACATAATTCTCTATTGTCTTTTTGGTGATTGTGAGCCCATTAGTTTCCAAGAAGCCATTGCAAGCAAGAAATGGAAGGATGCAATGGATGAAGAAATTCAAGCGATAGAGAAAAATGACACATGGGAGTTGACCAAGCTTCCAAAAGGGCACAAACCGATCGAAGTGAAGTGGGTATACAAGACAAAGAGAAAGGCCAATGACGATGTTGAGAGGCACAAGACGAGACTAGGTGTTAATATCTAACATGCAGAAGCAATTTTGGATCTTAGGCAATTAATAACTTCAATTTGATCATACAAAGCATGTTGTTCATATGAAGAAAAACAGGGGCAGTGAGTACCAACCTCTTTAATCTTCAAATTGGCTGAATTGGTTGCTTGTTTTTCTTCACCAAATTGTCACAAACCACCACTTGATCTTCCTTGCTATCCTCAAGCCTTTGGAACGGATTGTGGGATCCTCTAGTGATGGAATTTGGAAGGGAAAGAGCTTGAAAACTAAGCTTTAATGGAGGTTTTGAGTTCTTGAGTTTTAGAGAGATTTTGGCAGCATTTCATTACGGATTCAAGCACACTTTCTTCAGCAAATTCATCCCCATTTATAGAGGGATTCAAGCTGAGAAGAAACACTAAAGATTGACACCAAATTATCCAAGAATTAGTGGGTAATTTGGTGGCTTAATGAGGGGAGTGCATGGGTTTGAGTCACCATGCACTCCACCTCCTAAAATTCAATTTAATTTTGAATTTCATAATTCAAAATTAAATTGGATTTTAGTTTATTTAATTTAATTATTAATAATCTGAAAATTTAAAATCTAATTTTCAATTTTCAATTTTAAATTAATTCAAAATTAATTTTAAATAATTATTAATTAAATAATTAAATATATAATTAATTTAATATCTAAAATTAAATTAATATTTTTCTACCGATCTCGAACATTTTCGAAATGTTAATTTTCGACCATGAATCCCTATTCATGTGCTTGATATTTAAATCATATTTAAATATATTAAATCTCTCATACCTCGGTTTATCCAAAACCCGACGTGTCGATAACGTCAAATATGTCTAACCATTTCCCTAAACCGAATTCGAACTTATTCTAATTCCTTCCATCATATTGTTCCAAAGGTTATTCTCGAGTTAGCAAGGGGACCTAATGGACCTACAGATCATGGGCTCCAACGGTACGAGGTTTAATCGGTTAAACCCTTTTAACCTAGTTAACCAACATTCGTTAACTACCGGGTCACTCCACTATAGCCTAGTAGTTGAACTCCCCTCACTGTAGATATATTTCCGTCCACTCGATATAACCATGATTAGTAAGTCAATCCTTCATAGGTCGTTCGTAACTATAGCTAGGTCAAAATTCCGTTCGTAACTTAAGGGAACAACCTCTCTACTATCCCTGATTTGGGTAGGAGTGAATTCCATCTTGCAATACTATGTCCCCAGCTATCCATCCAGTCTTATCCCCAAAATGGTAGGCTTATTCAGCGGTGTTGTTGGGCCACTTTCACCCATGTAGATCAAAGGATGATCCCAAATGAACAGGAGTTCATAGAAAGCTCAGGATTAAGATCGAGTTACCTAGGTCATCGCATGAAATAGTCAGTCTTATCAGTAAACGGCGTTAGAAAGTAAGAGTGGCTTATTTCTTGGTCCGATCTTGTGCAAACATCTTTTACACAGGATGCCCCTACTTGCATGTCTCTACATGAACGATCCAAGATCACGTCGTTTGCCTCGTTCCCAAAGTAGGTTGCATCCATAGTGTTACCAGGATAAGGTACCCAGCCTTATCCCTATACTATAGACCATTTAGGTTATATACTAGAACTTGATCCCTGTCCATATCCACGATATAGTTCGAGTATTTCATATTATAACCATGGATGTTTCTATTGGATTTAGAGTATAAAAACAAACAATTCACTGAATAACATGTTTATTGCAAAAGGATTACAAACTTTGAGTTCTAGGACATAAAACCCAACAAACTCCCACTTGGACTAAAACTCAAGTGAGATTACAAAATGTTAAGTAATTAGCAATACATCACATGCTAAAAACTCTTAGTCCTAAATTCTGGAGATGTCCCTCAAACACTTTAGTCGTGAGGGCTTTTGTAAATGGACCAGCCATGTTCTGCTCTGAGGCTATCTGAGTGACGATCATGTCTCATCATTATATAATCTCCCGGATGAGATGATATTTGCGTTCAATGTGCTTTCCTCGTTTATGGCTTCGAGGTTCCTTTGAATTTGCAACTGCTCCACTATTATCACAATACAGAGTGATAGGAAAATGCATGTTAGGAACTACTTCAAACTCGGTTAGAAATTTCCTAAGCCATACTACTTCTTTTGACGCTTCACATGCTGCAACGTATTCAGCTTCCATCGTGGAGTCAGCGATACATCCTTACTTAATGCTTCTCCACACAACCGCTCCTCCGTTAAGAGTGAACACATATCCCGATGTAGATTTCCTAGAATCTATATCGGTTTGAAAATCTGAGTCAGTGTATCCAGTAAGGATCAAATCCTTAGATCCATATACTAGCGAATAGTCTCTTCTTCTCCTCAGATATTTGAGGATATTCTTAACGACAATCCAATGTGCCTGACTTGGATTAAACTGATATCAACTGACATTACCTACAGCATAGCATATGTCGGGTCGTGTGCATAACATTGCACACATCAAGCTACCGACTGCTGATGCATAAGGAACTCGTTTCATATCCTCAACTTCTTGAGGTGTCTTTGAACTTTGTTCCTTGGATAGGTGAATTCCATGCCTGAAGGGTAACAAATCCTTTTTGGAATTGTGCATCGAATATCGAACTAAAATATTGTCGATATAGGATGCTTGAGACAGTGTTAGTAGTCTGTTCTTTCGATCTCTTATTATCTGGATCCCTAAAACAAATTGAGCCTCACCCAAATCTTTCATTTGGAATTGAGCCGCTAACCACTGTTTAATGTCAGTCAATACTCCCACTTCATTCCCAATGAGTAGGATATCATCTACGTATAAAATCAAGAAAGCTTCATAGAATCTACGATCCTTTTGTATACACAAGGTTCGTCTGTATTCTGTTCAAAACCATAAGATTTGATTGCAGTGTCAAATATTTTATTCCAGGACCTAGAAGCTTGCTTCAATCCATAGATTGATCTTTTAAGCTTGCAAACCTTTTGCTCTTCTCCCTGGATTACGAACCCTTCTAGTTGGACCATGTAAATACTCTCGTAAAGATTACCGTTCAGAAACGCTGTCTTGACATCCATTTGCCAAATCTCATAATTATAGAAAGCAGCAATGGAAAGAAGTATTCTTATTGATTTTAACATAACAACTGGTGAGAAGGTTTCTTCATAATCAATCCCTTCTATTTGGGTATAACCTTTGGCCACTAATCGGGCTTTGAAGGTTTGTACCTTACCAGTTTGGTCTCGTTTTCTCTTGTAGATCCACTTGCAACCGATAGGTTTCACATCACTTGGTTGATCTACAAGTTCCCAGATTGAGTTGAAATACATCGATTTCATCTCAAGGTTCATGCCTTTGACCCACTGGTCCTTATCTTTATCATCCATTGCTTGTTTATAAGTCAATGGATCCTCCATCTCATCATCGTGTATGATGAGTTGAGTTTCAGTTAAACCCATGTAACGGTCGGGTTGAATAATGACCCTCCCACTACGTCGAGGCACACTCACATCTTGAGACTATTTTGAAGGACTAACTTCATTCACAACTTTCGTTTTTTTGGTTGTAGCTTCCCCGGAAATCTCTTTAAGAATTAGTTTACTGCGTGTTTGATGATTTCTTATATGATCTTCCTCGAGGAACGTGGCATTGGTAGATACAAGTATCTTGTTATCTTGAGGATCATAAAAGAGACCTCCTTTCGTTTCTTTAGGGTATCTTATAAATAGGCATAGTTTTGAACGTCGTTCCAATTTCTTTGGGTTTTGCACCAACACATGTGTTGGGCATCCCCGAATCCTGAAGTGACGTAAACTCCCTTTACGCCCTCTCCATAACTCGTAAGGTGTTTCTAAAACACTTTTGGAGAGAACCATGTCCAGAATATATACAGCGGTTTCCACTGCAAAACCCCAAAACGAATCAGGTAGTTGAGCATAACTCATCATAGACCGAACCATATCTAATAAGGTTCTGTTTCTCCTTTCTGATACACCATTCTGTTGTGGTTTACCAGGGGCTGAGAGTTGGGAAGTAATTCCATGTTCCATCAAATAGTCTTGGAATCTTAAATCCATGTACTCTCCTCCTCGATCAGGTCATAAAGTTTTAATCGTTTTACCTAATTTGTTTTCAACTTCAGCTTTATACTCCTTAAATTTTTCAAGGGCCTCTGACTTATGAACCATTAGGTAAAAATACCCATATCTTGAATAGTCATCAATAAAGCTAATGAAATATTCATACCCTCCTCTTGCTTTGACATTCATTGGACCACAAAGGTCTGAATGCACAAGTTCTAGGGTTTCTTTGGCTTTATAATCTTTTTTCAAAAAAAAGGTCGTTTGGTCATTTTTCCTTCTAGACAGGATTCACACGTCTAATGAGTCATCTTCTAACTTATTTGGAAGTCCACTTTTAACCATTCTTTCTATTCGTTTCCGATTTATGTGCCCTAGTCTTAGATGCCAAAGAAGAGTATCATGAGAAACTTTTTGTCTTTTATTTTGGGTCTCTGCTGTTTTAAACATTTCGGTGTTGAAAACAACTTTTGTTTCATTCGGTCTTAACACATACAAGTTGTTTTCAAGTTTAGCAGAACAAATTTGGAATCCTCTTTTGATAATAAACACTTCATTAACTTCAAAAGATACTTTATACATTTGTTCTATTAAACAAGAGATAGAAACTAAGTTCCTTTTTATACTAGGAACATACAAAACATTTTCTAACAGAATGTAACTATCTCTAAACAACAGCTGCATAGCTCCCACTACCTCCGTCGAGACGACATCTCCTGTTCCTACTCTGAGTGTCACCTCGCCTTCCCCAAGCGCCTTCCAGGAACTAGTTTCCTGTAAAGAAGAACACACATGATTAGTCGCTCCTGAATCTAATTCCAGATAGAGTCATCTTGTTTACTAAACATGTTTCAATAACAAGTAAATCATATTTACCTAGTTTGGCAATGATAACTCTCCAAAAGGGAGTTATTTAGGCCTTATTTTTATAGTGTTTTGTGTGTCATTTGTGTTAAATAGGGTTGCTTTTAGATGAATACTATATGTTTTAACCCATTTGGAAGAATGGATGCTTTGGAAGTTATTTTGTGCAGAATATAATGCTGAGCGACTCGAGGGAGCAAAATCTGTGATCCAGCAAAGCAGGGAGCAAAACTGCCACGTAAGCAGTACGTAATCCATTTATTGAGGTGGCGTTAGCTGAATTAATTTCGGATCTAGGAAGCCTGGAGAACCCTCCACGTGTAAAGTTTGACCTAATTAGGGTTTGACTCCACTCTATAAAAGGAAAGAGTCGTCTCAAGTTAAATGCATTCCAATTTCCATCTTTGGGAGCCAAATAGAGGAGGAAAGATTGGAGACTTCAAGAAGACCATCAACTACGGATCTAATCAAGGGAATTAATCTTTTTTTGTAATTTCCTGTAGTTATGGATGCACATACTCAGATTGTAGCGTGTGTTATGATGAACCTTATGAACTAAATTTGCTTAGGTGTTGGTTACGAACTATGTAATTGTCGTGCTTCATACTCTATGCAATATATGTTGATTTGAGCATCTTGATTATTTGTTGTGTCCATTTCTATTTTGTGCCCGCCTGGCCAGTCGGTATGAATATCACTTCTTAGTTTCAGGGATGATTTGAGAAGGGTGTGGCATTTAATCACACTAGACCATTATGTGTTGGTGGACGCCAGTGACTGAGTTAGGGATAACCAGTTGCCTAGTGCTTGATCGGTAGCACGTCATTGGAGTTGAAACACATTCCAAAAAATCCAGAATTCCGGGAGGATCATGTGATAAGACTGCAAGAGAATTGTCTAATCAATAATATTGCTAGAGCATCTTTTAAAACAATTACTGAAATCCTGACCAACGCCTGTTTCCAATCTGTCTGCTTTATCCGTTTACTTTCTGTTCTGTCATTTCTTTTGTTTCAGCATTTTATCAAAAATCAATCATTTTAACAACCTTGAAACCATTAAAAATTTACACAAGATAGGTAAAGTGAGAGTTATTCAAAACCTCGTGGATACGATAATTACTTATCACTTGCTGCGGATTGTGTATACTTGCAAAGTATTCCAAAGCTTATTTTTAACCATATTTTTACCCCACTCTAGAAGACAACAGGCAGCTTCAGCCTTCTCTGCTTTCTTCTCAGCAAGATATTTAGGACAGTTCCTTCTCCAGTGAGCGTCCTCATTACAGTGGAAGCAAGTTCCTTTATCTGTATTTTTATTCTTGCTTTTTTTGGTGATGGGAGCTTTCCCCTTTCCCTTGTTTTTCTTTTTCTTCAATTGAGTACCCTTATTCTTTGAAGTAAAAGATCCAGACTTAGTTCCAGAGTTCGAACCTCTAAGGAACTTCTTACCAGAAACAACGTTTGCTTCGTTTTCTTGTCCTTTACCTTTAGTAAGGGACTAGTAAATCTGAAGCTCGTTCAGGAGAGTCATCATATTGTATTCAATTTTGTTCATCACAAAGTTTGTGCGAAATTGTATGAAACTTTTCGGGAGAGATTCCATAATGAAACTGACATGACTGCTTTCATCTATGACAGTACCGTTTACTTTGGTTGCATTGAAATGCACCATCATGTTCAAAACATGTTCTCGAACAGAAGTTCCTTCTTTTATCCGAGAATTGTAAACGTATTAGAGGGCCTCATGTCGAAGAGATGAGGACGGATGTCCAAACATCGCTTGTAATGAGTCCATTATTTCTTTGGTCGTATCCATGCCCTCGTGCTTCTTTGCAGAACATCAGATATGCTTGTTAAGATGAAGACTTTTGCCTTGTCATTAGCTCTAGTCCATCGGTCATAGGCATCCTGACTCACTCGGGTTCCTGTTGAGCCAGGGTTAGGCGGACATTCTTCCGTCAAGACTAATCGAAGATCATCAATCACTAATACTGTGTTTAAGCTTGATTTCCAGATTCCGTAGTTGTTGTCGTTAAGTTTTTCAGAAGCTAATAGTTGTACTAAAGAGCTAGACATGCTGAAAATATAAAATAAATCCTTTATTAGTGAATTGATTATTTAGGCCCCGTTTGATAACCATTTGGTTTTTGGTTTTTGGTTTTTGAAAATTAAGCTTGTTTTTCCCCATTTTTCTTATCATGGTTTGCATCTTTGTCAATGACACATTTAACTTCCTAGCCAAATTCCAAAAATAAAAACAAGTTTTTGGAAACTACTTTTTTTAGTTTTCAAAATTTGGCTTGGTTTTTGAAAACATAAGAAGAAGATAGATAACAAAATCAAGAAACTTATGTGTGGGAGTAGTGTTTTTAAGCTTAATTTTCAAAAACCAAAAACAAAAAACCAAATGGTTATCAAACGGGGCCTTAATAAATCCAATTTCAGTTTAGTAAAAGTAATAATGTACCCAACTCATTAATTAATTTGCAACGATATTTCGGCTAATTGAATATTTACCTAAGTCTAGGTTTAATATTAAACTACAATGTCTAGTTGATAATAACCTTACATCTCTCACGTGCATGCTCGTAAAACCTAGGTTAACCTAACTCAAGTACCGGCCTGATGCCCAGGTAGGAGGTGTTCCGTAAACCGTCAACTTAAATACCTCCTGCCTTAGTGACGGAGCGTGTTGCGGGGCTCGTGTCAAAACGAATTTATAGTCCACGATCACTAAACTACTTCGCAGTAGTAGTGGTCGGGGTCGATCACAGGGAACAGCTGGTTTATCTCTAATCTCCTTTGTGTTTGGTAACAGGAAGGGGGGCTGAGAAGGATGGTGAAAATTGCGGGGAAAATAAAATGCGGGAAAGTAAATTGACGAGAAATTAAATGACAAAAAAGTAAATGGGGAGGTTGGCTAATCTCACCTTGGCGCTCATTGTAGCTGGAAACACTCGGGATTAGTACATTTACTTTTTACTCATTGATTAGCAGATAATTATTTACATGCATGTTGTCTATAGGTACTCTAAATCAATTGATTCGATCCCAACGTCCACTGACTCAATTACTAGCTATTAATCAACTAACCTCACGAACCCGTCAAAGTTAATTAATTAACTGCATTAAGAATAAGATACCCCTAGAGCGTTAACCCAACGAACCCGTTGAACTAACATGCAATTGATCAATAAATTAACCTGGCCACGATTAATAAATTAACTAATTGTTGCTCTAGACTAGAACACTCATAATCAACTAGAAGAATTCTAATTAATCACAAATATCGACTTAGATCCTAGATCTATCGTGTCAAGCAACAAAGTCAAAGTCTGCTCTTGGGACTCGTGCCCACGAATCAATCTAAGGCTAACTATTGAACTAACCATCCATTAGCTACTTGGAAATTAGTTCTTCAGCGAGTTATTAACATACGAGCAGCGAGTTAGGGCGTCAATCTTGAAGGATTGGAATTCCGTAATTCCGTAAAGCGGAAGCGTGATTGGGACCGATTCGTAATTAATTTTGTTTAATCTAAAATACCAATACATTGGCAATAATCTTAGAACTATTCTAAATTTATATTAAGGCTACGCATACAAAAAAATATTAGATCTAAATCTAATTTATATAGTAACAAATTACTTACTCTCGTTGACGACACTCATTAAATTCACCAACTGCTTATGAAATAATCACGAACTATGGCGAACACCACCACTATGACTACACCGGTATGACTCTGAGACTTCTAGAGGCAGGAGATTGGTGGGAGTCTAGAGGGAGCCTTCAGGGGAATTCTCTGAGAGTAGGAGAATGAATGGGATACCTTTCACCCCACCCCAAGGGTCCTATTTATAGGAAAAGGTCATGAATAAGATCAAATCTATTATCTTATTCATATATAATTTTAATAAATAATTAATTAATTACCCAATTAAATATCATACATTTAATCTTAGGGATTTTATTAAATTATTTATATTAATATGAATCCAATTCATATTAATTATTTGAACTTTTTCAAATATTTTCTCTCCAGAATTAATTTTTGAAATTAATTCAAAATTATATTATAAAGTTTCATAAACTTTATATTATAATGTATCAATATACATTATATGATTCTCCTAAATAAATTGAACACTTTCAATTTACAATTTATACTTAATTGCCTCAAGTCTCTTTATGAGCTACCAGTGGGACCTAATGGACCTACAGATCAGAAGCTCCAACGATACGAGACTAATTGGCTAAACTCATTAACCAAGTTAGTCAACATTCGTTAACTGTGGGTCACTCCACTAAAGATCCACAGCTGCACTCTTCTCACTGTAGAATATTTATGTGTCCACGGATATTGACCAATGCAGTAAGTCAATTCTTCACGTGTGTTCGTAACACCAGCTGGGTTAAATTACCGTTTTACTCCTGGGTTACCTCTGGTTCCTTAAGTACCACTGATCCCTCTAATGAACAAGTTATTTCAACCACTAAACAGGAGTTCCTCTCGGGCCAGGAGAGGACGGCGCGCCTTTGTTCAAGCCCCGGAATCAGCTCTTAAGGGAACACACATTTACTTACCCCAATAGGGGAAGGAGTGAATTCCATCTTGTACTGTTATGTTCCCAACCCTCATTCGGTCTTGCCCTTGAAATGGTAGGATTATTGAGTCGGCGAATAGGCTACTCTCACCCATACAAATCTGAGGATAATCCCTCCTGTAGACACCGTATTTGGTCCGGCTTGATTTTCAGTAATAATGTTTGAAGTTTTCCAATATTTGGTGGTCAATTTGTTTTTTTGGTATGCCAACGAGAACATAGCTCAACTGGCATAAAGTCGTATTGATAACCACGAGGTCTTTGGTTCAAACCCCTTTTCTCACATATTTTTAGAGAGAGAGAAAGGGAGGAAAGAAAGTGGAAGAGGAAAGGAGGAAAATAGGGGGGAAGGAGGCAGCTTACGTAGGAAAGAATTGGGGAAGGAGGAAGGAAAGAAGGGTAAAGAAGAAAGTAAAAAAGGTGGGCTCCACATTTTTTTAAATTAAATCTTTTTTTTATTAGTATTATTATTATTAGTCCTTCCCCATTTTGATTTCATTTCACTTTACTAACCTTTTTTTTTCTTTCTTATTTGTTAAATTAAATCTTTATTTTTTCTATTAGTATTAATATTATTAGTCCTTCCCCATTTTGATTTCATTTCACTTTACTAACCTTTTTTTTTTTCTTTCTTATTTGTTAAATTAAATCTTTATTTTTTTTTCTATTAGTATTATTATTATTAGTCCTTCCCCATTTTGATTTCATTTCACTTTACTAACCTTTTTTATTTCTTTCTTATTTGTTAAATTAAATCTTTATTTTTTCTAGTATTAATATTATTAGTCCTTCCCCCATTTTATTTCATTTGCACTTTACTAACCTCATTTTTTTTTCTTTCTTATTTTTAACTAAATCTTTATTTTACTATTATCATTACTAATTTCTCTCTCATTTTTTTTTCACATTTACACTTTGCCAATTTCATTTCCTTTTGTTCATTTGTTGTCAACTTTCAAGTTTATTTGTTCTTTTCTTCTTTCATTCCCCAATTTGCTTTAATCCAATCTTTAATTCTTCTTGGTCAATTTCAATTATTGTTATTATAATTGTTTTGAAATTAATTTTCTTTTAAAAGGGATTATGGGAACTGAGTAATGTGCCTTCGTGGAGTTCAACTCCCGTGCAGGCGTATGAAAATTCTCATTTTCCCTAAAAAGAATTTGCTCTTTGAATGATTTTCTTCTTTTACATCTATTTGTTTTTTTTTTAATTTTAATTTTTTTTTTATTTTTATTTTTAATAAACATAATCATGTATCGCCCATATTTCCTTTAATTTAAAGAGAAATTAGTCATGATTTATATTAAATTGGATATCCAACTCATAATGTTTAATCCTTACTTTATTTCTAAAGTTAAGGTAAAAACAAATGAGACATCTTGTGTTTATTATTGCATTTTGGGTTTATATTTTCATATCTATCATTCTTTTTAAGAAAAATAAAAATAGAGGACTGTTTTTATTCATTTAATTGGACAATTTAAGATACTGTGGTAATCGTTTTCTTAAACGGGTGTTGTAGGGTGCTAATACCTTCCCTACACTCAAACGACTCCTGAACCTAATTTCTGGTTTTCTAAGACTGGTCTTTTATTTTATTTTAAAAGGTGACCAATCACACCTTCAATGATTGGTGGCGACTCCAATTTTCTTCTTAAAAACCCAAGAAATGATGTCGGCCGCTCCGCGTCGCGATGACGTTGCGACAGCTTGGCGACTCCGCTGGGGATTTTGAGGGTCAAGCCATTGATATCTTTATTGTCCTTTAATGGAATTTTCCTTTAGGTCCCTTCGTTATTATTTTTGTTATTTTATTTATTTATTTATTTATTTTTCCCTTACTTTATAATATGATTTGTTTGGCATATTATTATTCACTTGTCTATTACCATCTTGTTATGTTGTAATTGTACTTTATCTTAATTATGTCATTCATTTGCATGTCATCTTATTATTACCATCTTTTTATGTTGTAGTTGTACTTTATCTTAGTTATGTTACTCATTTGCATGTCATCTTATTAATCATGCATTTCACACACTTTCACTAGCCTTCTACCCGGGCTCTACCTTAGGACTAGACTCGGAGACTGAGTAATGTGACCTTCGTGGAATTTCGATTCCCGTGCAGGCGCATGAAATTCTCCACTCAAGCCTACTACATCGTTAAATTGGTGGGTAAGCTTGGGGACCTTTTCTAGGATGCCTTAGAGTTAAACTCCACTCATATAGTTCTAGGATTTGACTTATTACATGCATTATTGTCAAAGTTTATTTATTTATTTATTTTTCTTCTTTCCCTTGTATCTTATATCAATTTTCAATTTTCGCTCATTGAAAATATCCTTTGAAATCTCTTTTAATGTAGTTAAGAAAATTGTGCAAATTAAATTAACAAGATTTTTCGATTATTTACATTGGCAGAAACTAAAGTATGAGTAAAATAAAATCACCCCCTCCAATACAAGAAATGGGCATAGACGATCAAGCAACAGTATGTCAATGGTCAGAAAATGTACAACAAGCCCACGGAGATTCTTTAGTAGAAAATGTTGTTTCTCAATTTAAGGATGTCAGTTTTCCAGAAAGTCAATTAGAAACAGTAAAACGGGCTTGGGAAAGTTTAACTGTAGATAGAAAGACTAAATTTACAAGCAAATATGGCCATCTAGCTCAGCTCATGTATGTACAAGTCAATTATTTAGTATTAAAAGCTTTGGTTCGACATTGGGATCCAGCCTACAGATGTTTCACATTTGGCTCAATCAACATGACTCCTACGATAGAGGAATATCAATCCCTTATGCATATGCCAGCACGAACAGAGGTTGAAGTTTATTCTTACGATCAAGAGCTTACAATGAAACGAGCATTATCTACTCTTTTGGGCAAGATTCGTACAAGCGACATTGAGAAACAAGTAAAGATAAAAGGAGAGAACACATGTCTACCCCTGGACTACATCCTTACTCTTCAACAAAAATTTGCAAATGAAGACAAAGAATTAACTTTACTGGCATTGTGTATCTTTAATGTTGTTTTGTTTCCTAAAGTATGTGGATATGTTGAGGAACGCGTGGTCAAGTTGTTTGCTAAGATAGAAATAGGAGTTGATCCCATAATTCCTGTATTGGCAGAAACTTTTCGTTCATTAAATTATTGCAGAACAAAAGGAATAGGAAGATTTATAGGGTGTGCACCATTATTGTACATTTGGGTCCTTAGTCATGTGAAGTGTCCACCAGAATTCAAATGTCCAGAGATCAAATTTTCAAGTTCCTGGAATAAGCTGCAAAATCCCATTTCAGAGTTCGTGCAATCAGGTTGGAGTTCATCCTCCCCTGAAAGGAGCGCTTGGGAAGCCTTTTTCTCCGAACTAAAGGTAGAAGATGTAATATAGAGAGCCCCTTGGATGTCAACTAGGCCAATGATCTATAAATGTGGTAAATTTCAAAGTTTACCTCTTTTGGGTCCTTGGGGATGTATATCCTATGCTCCTTTATTGGTAGTACGTCAACTTTGGGTCCGACAATTCATCCCTGCTACGCATGAGTTGAAGGATTTCGAATTTGCTTATGATAAAGGCTTCTGTAAAGATGGAATTCAGAAAATTGTGAAAGCATAGAAAATGATCACTAAAATCCAGAGTGGTCAGTTTCATCATGATACCACGGAGGCGTACAAAACATGGCATGCGAACAGAGCTAAAACCGTGCTTGTGTCACCAAAAATGAAAACCAAGATAAAACTTAATGCAAAGGTGATACCAGATCAACAGACAGAACAAGCAGCACGCGAAAAAGAATGTGATGAGTTGAGAAAAGCAAATTCATCACTGGTTCAAGAAAATGAAAGGCTGCAATTAGAGATAAAGCAAGGTTTGTTGCGCAATGCTGAACTAGAAAAAGAGTTGAACCGATTAAAGGGCAGTGTTAGCAAACAAGAACAGTTAGAAAAAGAAATTTCAGCGTTAGACACAGAGGCCCGCGACCTGAACAGAAGAATGCATCGATTAAGAAGGGATAATGAAGTCTCCCAAACAACTCTCAAGTCAAGGAATGACCAAGTTTTGAAGCAACAATCTGAGATTGCCTCACTCCATGAGTTGATAAAAGAGCTCAAAGATTGCATTAGTTTGAGGAACCAAACGATTACTGGGGTAGAAGAAAAGAATGGAACGCTATGTCGAACCATTGACGACCTGCAATTAACGCTCAAGATTAGAGAAGATCAACTAGGGGAGCTCATCAACGACAACAAGGGTCTAAGAGAGTCCGTTCAGTCACTCAATGTTCGCCTCGGTAAGTATCAGGATGCCACTGACAGATTAATGAAAGACTATACCTATTTAAGGGTGCAGTACGACAGATTAAGCGATGATTTTGGGTTTGCGAGACAGAACCACGCGACACTACGAAGTAAAGCGGAACATATGCTTACTCAGATTAGGAGAGTCACTCGAAGGGCAGATGAACTAGCAGAAGATGCACGTACTCTCTCTAAAGTCATAGCACCTACACAGCCGAATAGCAAGAATGTGCTCAAGTTTCTGGGAAAACTTCGTATAAGTTTAGAGTATTGGGGGCAATTTTATTAACTTTTTACTTTAGTTTATGTTTTATTTAGATAGTTGAAATATCTTGTAATTTAATTTTGCACAAATTTTGCTACTACATTGTTTTATCATTTTCCAATTTAATATCAAGGCCATTTTTATTTTCATTTTTCTTTTCCTCTTCAATTGTTTAAATGTTTCGTTTTGTCTTTCTCTTTTCTTACACTAAAATCTCTTTTCATTAAAAATATAAACAGAATCATAAGATAGCTCGGTCATTTCGAATCCACCGCACCTACGTCACAAGATACAGGACAAGGATCATGGAAGAGCAAAGTACTGAGATGGAGAAAACAAGGAAAGATATTGAGGAGTTACGAGAAAAAATGGATGCCATTCTTGTCGCTCTGGAAAGAGGCAAAATAATACATGATATTGCTCAGTCCAGCAATACAATGAATGACCCTCCAATCCGGCAATCAACAGAGGGTACTACTCCAAAATATCATCCATTGTACAATATTCCAGTAGAGCAGCACACATTTCCATTCTTCAAGAATGAGCAAGTGCCTGTACACAATCAACCTGGATTTTCACTACCCACAGAGGTACCTCCCAAGGTGACCATTACAGTTCCCAATTTAGATGATCCTAAAATCAGAAAAGAGCTAACAGGAAGTGAGAAAGTCTCTTCTAATGAAAAGCTTGAAGTCCTGGAGGAAAGGTTAAGGGCAGTAGAAGGAACAGACGTCTTCGGAAATATAGATGCGACCAAGCTATGCTTGGTACCAGATGTAATCCTCCCTCCAAAATTCAAGGTGCCTGAGTTTGAAAAGTATGATGGAGCATCCTGTCCTAAAAACCATCTCATCATGTATTGCAGGAAGATGGCAGCATACGTCCAAAATGACAAGCTGTTAATTCACTGCTTCCAGGACAGTCTTACTGGTCCAGCGTCTCGATGGTATATGCAGTTAGACAACACTCATATATGTTCATGGAAGAATCTAGCCGATTCATTTTTAAAGCAATATAAGCACAACATAGATATGGCTCCTGACCGCCTAGACCTCCAGAGGATGGAAAAGAAGAGCACAGAAAGCTTTAAAGAGTATGCCCAAAGGTGGAGGGATACTGCTGCTCAGGTGCAACCACCTTTAGTCGATAAGGAGCTGTCGACCATGTTTATTAATACTCTCAAATCTCCTTTCTATGATAAGATGATTGGGAGTGCCTCTATCAATTTCTCTGACATAATGACAATTGGAGAGAGAATCGAGTACGGAATTAAGCATGGAAAGATAACTGATACGGCTGGATCATCGACAACGAAAAAGGCGGTTCCATCGAAGAAAAAAGAGGGGGAAGTTCAAATGATTGGTTTTAATTCAAGACAATCATACCTTAATGCCGGAGTGCCACAATATCACTATCCACCTCCATATGTTTACCCTCAACCCTATATCAATAATACGTCAGCCCAATACTCATCCCTTTACGTCCAAAATCCTCGTCCTACTCAAGGCTACCAGCCTCGGAATCAACAGAACACTCCTTATGTCCAAGGACACCAAAACAATAAAGGCGTCCGTAGACAGACTCATTTTGATCCGATTCCGATGACATATACCGAACTTCTACCCCAACTCTTCCAGAATGATCAGCTGGCACCCGTGCCAATGGACCCAGTAAAGCCACCTTACCCAAAGTGGTATGACCCAAATGCCCGTTGCGACTACCATGCAGGAGCAATTGGACATTCCACTGAAAACTGTACTGCACTCAAGCATAGGGTGCAAGCATTGATCAAGGCAGGATGGTTGAATTTCAAGAAAGAAAATGGTCCAGATGTCAACAACAATCCTCTGCCAAACCATCAGAATGCACAAGTAAATGCGATAGAGGTTCGTGGAACTGATTTGAAAAAGAATGCTAAGAGCGTAGTGACTCCCATGGGAGAACTATTCGAAATATTATTCAGTAATGGATACATTGGTGTAGAACGCCTCCAATTAGATTTGGGTGTCAGAGCATACGATGACAGTTTGATGTGTTCTTATCACACTGGGGCAAAAGGGCATTCTATCGACCAATGTCCTCATTTTCGTCTGAAGGTCCAGGAGTTGTTAGATTCACATTTTTTAACAGTTTCTCAAAAGATGGTTCAGCTCCCTCAGTATGGGGAAGTTGATATTATAGAAGAATGCTCAAGGTTTTCTCTCAAGCCAAAACCGTTAACAATATCTTATCGCGAGAAGCCCAGTACCCCAAATTCCAAGCCAAGACCGATTACCATCCAGATTCCGACTCCCTTTGAATATCAAAGTTCAAAAGCAGTACCTTGGAATTATGAATACAAGGTAACTGTTGGTTCTGAACCCCTTCCAATCCATAATATCAGTGGGATAGGAGGTCTAACACGAAGCGGGAAGTGCTATACACCAGAAGACCTATTGAAACCCAAGGGTAAAGAAAAAGGAAAGGCCAAGATCACTGAAGATATCAAGGAAAAAACAGAAGAGCCCATTGCAGTGAAGAACCTGGATGTTAAACAGCCAGCATCTGAAGAGGACATCCAAGAATTTTTTAAGTTGGTTAAGCAAAGTGATTATAAAGTGGTTGAACAGTTAGGTCGAACCCCTGCAAAGATTTCCATATTGGCTTTGTTATTGGCTTCAGATACACATCGTAGGACCTTGTTGGACATATTGAATCAAACTTATGTTCCGCAAGATATTACGGTGGACAACTTGGATAACATCGTTGGAAACATAACTGCATCCAGTTCAGTAACTTTCACAGATGATGAGTTACCACCAGAAGGCACCGGACACACTAAAGCCTTGCACATTACAGTTAAGTGCAAAAATTTTGCTGTGGCAAAAGTTCTAGTTGATAATGGTTCCTCCTTGAACATAATGCCTAAATCCACATTGGAGAAATTGCCTGTTGATATGTCTCATGTAAGACCCAGCACTATGATCGTACGAGCTTTTGATGGGGCACGTAGTGAAGTTGTTGGAGACATAGAAGTGCCCATTCAGATAGGTCCATGCACCTTCGATATAACCTTTCAGGTTATGAACATTAATTCGGCCTACAGCTTCTTGTTAGGGCGTCCCTGGATTCACTCAGCTGGAGTGGTCCCATCATCATTACACCAAAAACTTAAATTTGTGGTCGACCGCAAACTAGTGATCATATCTGGACAAGAGGATATCTTAGTGTCAAGACCCTCCTCAATGCCCTACATAGAAGCAGCAGAAGAGGTTTTTGAGTCATCATTTCAAGCTTTTGAGATTGCAAATGCCACAACTTTATACGGAGAGATAGGGAAAATGGAGCTGCAACTTTCAAAACTCTCCTTAGCAGGAAGCAACCAAAGCCTCGAAAATTTGCTGAATATGTCAAAAAAATATGAAGAGGTTTGGTTTGGGATATAAACCAAGCAAAAAAGATATGATTAAAGCACACAGACAGGAGAGAGAAAAACGACTGGCTAGATTGGAGAGTCGTGAGCCGAAGTATCAAATGAATATCATTCCTCATCTTCATGATACCTTCATCTTTGCTGGAATAATTCATCCGGAATCTCAAGACCCTGCAATCATGGCTATAATCGAACAGAAAAAAGAAGCTGGTCCCTTGGTTTATCTGTGCCCAGAAGACTTTGAACTCAATAATTGGACTGTAATGGAGCTACCATCATTTGTTAATGAGATATCAAAGTAATTTTTAAACTTTTTGTTTGTTTTTTGTTTTGATGATTTATGTGTTCTATGTCCATATTTCATTTGTTAATGGAGAAGCATTTTTTTTCTTTCTTTCCTATCATCCAATGAATCTCTCTTGTGTCTACTTCTTTTAGCATTGATTTCATTTATTCCATTCCTTCCTTTAATCTTCTTTCATCACACTGAATAATCCCTCTCTTAAACAGCGAAATTGGGATTGAAAGCGTTAATGATCTTAAATACGAACTTGATTCTCCTACATACGATGTTGAGTCCGATGAGAGAACAAGTGGTAATGAGGAAGATCTAGAACTTACTCCTGAATTGTTGAGAATGATTGAAGAAGAAGAGAGGATATTGGGACCACATGAAGAGTTGATAGAGATGATTAACTTGGGATCTCAAGTAGAGATTAAAGAAGTTAAAATCGGGACCAACATGTCTGCTGAAAGCCGTCAAGGGTTAATAACATTGCTTCATGAATACATTGATGTTTTTGCCTGGTCTTATCAAGATATGCCTGGTTTAGACACAAGTATTGTGGTGCATCATTTGCCACTTAAGCCTGAATGCAAGCCAGTGAGACAGAAGTTACGCAAGATGAAGCCAGACATGTTAATCAAAATAAAAGAGGAAGTCATGAAACAGATTGATGCAGGATTCTTAACAGTTGCTAATTATCCAGAATGGGTAGCTAACATTGTGCCAGTACCTAAAAAGAATGGACAGGTCCGAATGTGTGTTGATTATAGAGATTTGAATCGAGCAAGCCCAAAGGATAACTTCCCACTTCCTCATATTGATGTACTGGTAGATAATACAGCTGGATTCTCAACTTTTTCCTTTATGGATGGATTCTCAGGTTACAATCAAATCAAAATGGCACCTGAAGATCAAGAGAAAACTACATTCATCACATTATGGGGAACCTTTTGTTATAAGGTCATGCCGTTTGGATTGAACAATGCTGGGGCAACCTACCAACGGGCCATGGTTACTCTATTCCATGACCTAATGCATAAGGAGATCGAAGTGTATGTTGATGACATGATTGCTAAGTCAAAACCAGGGGAAGAGCATGCAACCATTCTCCGAAAGTTATTCGAGCGATTGAGAAAATTCAAGTTGAAACTGAATCCGAGTAAATGCACATTTGGGGTTACTTCTGGCAAGTTGTTGGGTTTCGTCATAAGCCAGGAGGGAATTAGAGTTGACCCAGACAAAGTCAAAGCCATTCTAGAAATGCCACCACCACGTACTCAAAAAGAAGTCAGAGGTTTCTTGGGAAGATTGAATTATATTGCAAGATTCATATCACATCTTACAGCAACATGTGAACCAATCTTCAAGCTACTTCGTAAGAACAATACAGGCATATGGAATGACGACTGTCAAAAAGCATTTGAAAAGATCAAGCAATACCTACAAAACCCTCCTGTTCTTTGACCTCTAACTCCAAATCGTCCACTTATCCTATATCTTACAGTGACGGAAAATTCAATGGGGTGTGTACTGGGACAGCATGACAATTCAGGCAGAAAAGAGCAAGCCATATATTATTTAAGCAAAAAGTTCACTGATTGCGAAACCAGATATTCTCTTTTAGAAAGAACTTGTTGTGCTCTAGCTTGGGCCGCTCGTCGTTTGAGACCATAAATGTTGTACTACACAACATGGCTTATCTCAAAGATGGATCCTATCAAATACATATTTGAAAAGCCGTCTTTGTCTGGTAGAATTGCTAGATGGCAGGTTCTTTTATCCGAGTATGATATTGTCTATGTTACTCGAAAGTCAATAAAAGGAAGTGCACTAGCCGATCATTTGGCCGAGCAATCTATAGACGATTATGAACCAATGAAATTTGATTTCCCTGATGAATTTGTCTCCACTATAATGATGGAAAAAGAAATATCAGACTTGGAAACATGGACCATGTTGTTTGATGGGGCCTCCAATGAGTTAGGTCATGGGATAGGTGTTGTATTAATATTGCCTGAAGGAAAGTTGTTCCCTCTCACCGCCAAACTAAGTTTTGATTGTACTCATAATATGACTGAATATGAAGCTTGTTCTATGGGTATCCAAACTGCATTGGATATGAAGATAAAGAAACTTCGAGTCTTGGGAGATTCTATGTTGGTGATTCACCAATTGAGAGGAGAATGGGAAACAGGAGACACTAAGCTACTGCCTTATAAAAAGCTTATATTAGATTTGTCTCATAAATTTGAAGAAATCACTTTTGACTATTTACCAAGGGAGAGTAATCAGATAGCAGACGCCTTGGCTACGCTTGCAGTCATGTTCAACATAGACCCCAATCATGAGGTACAACCTATTAAGATGGGAAGGGTAGATGTTTCAGCCTCCTGCATGAATATAGAAGAAGAGTTTGATGACAAGCCGTGGTTTTAAGACATCAAACATTATTTGAAATGCGGAACCTATCCTTTGAATGCCTCAGAAAATGACAAGCGCACACTTAGAAAGTTAGCAATGAAGTTCTTCCTAAATGGAGAAATACTTTACAAAAGAAATCATGATATGGTACTTCTAAGGTGTGTAGATACAAATGAAGCCAACACGATTATGAAAGAAATTCATGAGGGAATTTGCGGCACCCATGCAAATGGACACATGATGGCCAGACAGGCATTAAGGGCTGGCTATTACTGGTTAACCATGGAAGCTGACTGTATCAAATATGCCCGAAAATGCCACAAATGTCAGATTTACGCAGATAAAGCTCATGCTCCAGCATCTCAGTTGCACGTTATGACGACACCATGGCCATTTTCCATGTGGGGAATGGACATTATAGGCCCTATTGACCCAAAAGCCTCAAACGGACATCGATTCATCTTGGTGGCAATAGATTATTTTACCAAATGGGTAGAAGCAATGTCCTATCAAGAGGTGACGAAAGGAGTTGTGATCAAATTCATCAAGAAGGAGATTATATGTCGTTATGGTCTTCCTAAGACCAGAGTATCTGATAATGCACGAAATCTGAAAATAAATTGATGACTGAGTTATGCGAGCAATTCAAGATCAAACATGTCAACTCAACTCCGTATAGACCAAAGATGAATGGAGCAGTGGAAGCTGCCAATAAAAACATAAAAAGGATTGTGCAAAAAATGACGGTGACGTATAAAGATTGGCATGAAATGCTTCCTTTTGCATTACATGGATATCGCACATCGGTTCGCACTTCAACTGGGGCAACACCATTTTCATTAGTTTATGGTATGGAAGTTGTTCTTCCCATTGAAGTGGAAATTCCATCATTAAGAGTCCTCATGGAGACTAATTTAGAAGAGGCTGAATGGGTCCAAAACCGCTATGAGCAGCTCAACTTTGTTGAAGAAAAGAGATTGACAACATTGTGCAGAGGTCAACTTTACCAAAGACGAATGATGAAAGCCTATGATAAGGAAGTGCGTCCTAGAGTATTCAGAGAAGGGGATTTAGTCTCAAAACGAATTCTTCCTTTTCTAAAAGATCACCGAGGCAAGTGGACCCCAAACTATGAAGGACCATTCGTGGTGAAGAAAGCTTTCTCTGGAGGAGCTTTAGTCTTGACTAACATGGATGGTAATGAGCTGCCAAGTCCAGTTAATTCAGATCAAGTTCGAAGATATTACGCATAGGCTACTTGTGTATCAAAGGATTCGGCAAAGTTGCGGGAATTCAACAAGTGTCTAGGAGAATTACGCTTCAATTTCTATATCATGTTTAAGAGGTTACTTTTGTCTCAAGTTCTAGAACCTTAACGTTGACACATATGTCTATTGAATTTTAGTCATAAATCGAAGCTCCCTTCTCGTAGCATGGCATATCTTGTCCATTTTTCTCCCTCACTCTCCATGATATTTCCTCAACTATGAATGTTTGGCATGTTTACCTTTATTATCATTACAATTGAATAAACAAAAGTTACATAAACACGATATTTCAAATCAATGGTGGTAACTTAAACGATTCGATGTGAAATACATATGTCCAAAGAAAGAATCCAAAGGCAATATTTTTCCAAGAGCGTTGTGATCATGAAGGTTGATGGAATGTCATCAGGGAGGACAAAACCGTCATTTCAACATGACAAAGTCTTAAACTGGGGGCAAAACCATTATTTTCGTCTTCTCAACTGGGGCAAAACCATTATTATCACAGGAGCAATGTCGTTCTGGATACATTTTTGGTCATCAAACAAAGAGCAAGTTGTTTAGTGAGTTCATGATCCAATTAAGGTCTATTACCAAGGGTGATGTGAATTGGGTGCCCGAGCTATCAAATATCTTTTAAAGAAATTTGTATCATAGTTTTCGAATAGTGCTAAATCTGCATCCCATGCATTCAAGTTTAGCGTGCATTGCAAAGAAAATTTATTTTCGGTTAAATCGAACCCGACCTTTCAGTCGAGGTCGAAGCCTGTGTCAATCCAGGTCCATTTTCATTCGGTTAAATCGAACCCGACTATTCAGTCGAGGTCGAAGCCTGTGTCAATCCAGGTCCTTTTTCAATTTTTTCTCTCGGTTAAATCGAACCTGACTTTTCAGTCGAGGTCGAAGCCTGTGTCAATCCAGGTCCATTTTCATTCGGTTAAATCGAACCCGACTATTCAGTCGAGGTCGAAGCCTGTGTCAATCCAGGTCCTTTTTCAATTTTTTCTCTCGGTTAAATTGAACCCGACTTTTCAGTCGAGGTCGAAGCCTGTGTCAATCCAGGTCCATTTTCAGTTTCTCTCTCGGTTAAATCGAACCCGACTATTCAGTCGAGGTCGAAGCCTGTGTCAATCCAGGTCCTCGGTTGAACCAAACCTGACTATTGAATTGTGGTCGAGACCTAATTAAGTCAAGTTCATTTTCCTTTCTAAATTCAAATTCTTACCAAACAAATCTTCGCCTCCCCAGTACTTAGTCTCTTTCCTTTGTCTACCCTTTCAATCCTTCAAGGATACACAAAGGGGGGCAAACTGTAGACACCGTATTTGGTCCGGCTTGATTTTCAGTAATAATGTTTGAAGTTTTCCAATATTTGGTGGTCAATTTGTTTTTTTGGTATGCCAACGAGAGCATAGCTCAACTGGCATAAAGTCGTATTGATAACCACGAGGTCTTTGGTTCAAACCCCCCTTCTCACATATTTTTATCAAAAATTCATTTTTTTTTTGTTATTTTGTTATTTTGTTGTTTTTTTTTATTTTTTTATTTTTGGTCTTCCCCAATCCTATTCAAGGGGAAGCTTTCCTTGTTTGAAGCATTTTCCATGGATATTATTTTTTTTTATTTTTTTTATTTTTTTCTTTTTCCCACCATTTTCTCATCCATCTTCCCCCCAAATTAGTAACCCTTCAAGTATAAAAAAGGGGGGAGATGGAGGATGAAGGGGACAAGAAGAAGGAGAAGAGTTTTGGAAAAAGAAGCGAGCTTGAGAGACAACAAGGCATTGGGCATGAGCTTAGTTTAGGGAGTTTCTTAGCTAGAAGAATTTTTTAGGGAGAAGAGAAGAAAAAGCATTGAGCATAAACTTTAGTTGAAAAAAAAAACAAGTGAGTTTAGAGAGCTTGCAAGAGTGATTTAGAGTCTTGAGAAGAAATTTTTAGAGAGAGAGAAAGGGAGGAAAGAAAGTGGAAGAGGAAAAGAGGAAAATAGAGGGGAAGGAGGTAGCTTACGTAGGAAAGAATTGGGGAAGGAGGAAGGAAAGAAGGGTAAAGAAGAAAGTAAAAAAGGTGGGCTCCACATTCTTTTAAATTAAATCTTTTTTTTTTATTAGTATTATTATTATTAGTCCTTCCCCATTTTGATTTCATTTCACTCTACTAACCTTTTTTTTTCTTTCTTATTTGTTAAATTAAATCTTTATTTTTTCTATTAGTATTAATATTATTAGTCCTTCCCCATTTTGATTTCATTTCACTTTACTAACCTTTTTTTTTTCTTTCTTTCTTATTTGTTAAATTAAATCTTTATTTTTTTTCTATTAGTATTATTATTATTAGTCCTTCCCCATTTTGATTTCATTTCACTTTACTAACCTTTTTTATTTCTTTCTTATTTGTTAAATTAAATCTTTATTTTTTCTAGTATTAATATTATTAGTCCTTCCCCCATTTTATTTCATTTGCACTTTACTAACCTCATTTTTTTTTTCGTTCTTATTTTTAACTAAATCTTTATTTTACTATTATCATTACTAATTTCTCTCTCATTTTTTTTTTCACATTTACACTTTGCCAATTTCATTTCCTTTTGTTCATTTTTTGTCAACTTTCAAGTTTATTTGTTCTTTTCTTCTTTCATTCCCCAATTTGCTTTAATCCAATCTTTAATTCTTCTTGGTCAATTTCAATTATTGTTATTATAATTGTTTTGAAATTAATTTTCTTTTAAAAGGGATTATGGGAACTGAGTAATGTGCCTTCGTGGAGTTCAACTCCCGTGCAGGCGTATGAAAATTCTCATTTTCCCTAAAAAGAATTTGCTCTTTGAATGATTTTCTTCTTTTACATCTATTTGTTTTTTTTAATTTTTTTTTTATTTTTATTTTTAATAAACATAATCATGTATCGCCCATATTTCCTTTAATTTAAAGAGAAATTAGTCATGATTTATATTAAATTGGATATCCAACTCATAATGTTTAATCCTTACTTTATTTCTAAAGTTAAGGTAAAAACAAATGAGACATCTTGTGTTTATTATTGCATTTTGGGTTTATATTTTCATATCTATCATTCTTTTTAAGAAAAATAAAAATAAAGGACTGTTTTTATTCATTTAATTGGACAATTTAAGATACTGTGGTAATCGTTTTCTTAAACGGGTGTTGTAGGGTGCTAATACCTTCCCTACACTCAAACGACTCCCGAACCTAATTTCTGGTTTTCTAAGACTGGTCTTTTATTTTATTTTAAAAGGTGACCAATCACACCTTCGATGATTGGTGGCGACTCCAATTTTCTTCTTAAAAACCCAAGAAAGGATGTCGGCCGCTCCACGTCGCGATGACGTTGCGACACCTCCTAAAAGGGGTTTATAACAGACTCAGGATTGAGATTAAGATTGAGTTACCTAGGTCATCCTATTGAACTATAAACCTAAACTAGTTAACGGCATTACATCTAGTGGTTACTATTTCGCGGTCCGGTCTTATTTCGCTGACTGGTACTTGCTAACTATCCCAACTGCATAGCAAATGTCAGGCCTAGTACACAACATGGCATACATAAGACTGCCCACAGCTGAAGCATAAGGGATCCGTCTCATATCCTCAATTTCTTGAGGTGTCTTAGGACACTGTTCCTTAGACAAATGAACTCCATGCCTGAAGGGTAGTAAACCCCTCTTGGAATTCTGCATCTTATATCTAGACAGCATCTTGTCTATATATGATGCTTGAGACAGGGCTAACGTTCTATTCTTACGATTCCTGATAATTTGAATCCCTAGAACATACTGAGCTTCACCCATATCTTTCATTTGGAACTCAATCGATAGCCATTTTTTAATGTCAGCTAGATATCTACATCATTCCCAATGAGAAGAATATCATCTACATACAACACCAGAAAAGCTACTGAACTGTTGATAATCCTTTTGTAAACACAAGGCTCATCAACGTTCTGGTCAAAGCCATAAGATTTGACAGCAGTGTCAAACCTTATATTCCAAGATCTGGAAGCTTGCTTCAACCTATAAATGGATCGTCTAAGCTTGCAAACTTTTTGCTCATGGCCTTGAGCAATGAACCCCTCTGGTTGAGACATAAAGATGTTCTCATCAAGATTGCCATTCAGAAAGGCAGTCTTGACGTCCATTTGCCAAATCTCATAATCATAAAACTTGGCAATGGACAAGAGAATCCTTATCAACTTTAACATGACAACTGGGGAGAAGGTTTCCTCATAGTCCACCCCCTCCTTTTGGGTATAACCCTTTGCCACAAATCAAGCTTTGGAAGTCTGTATTTTCCCAGCTGCATCTCGTTTTCTCTTGTAGATCCATTTGCACCCTATGGGTTTAACCCCTTCAGGTAGGTCTACAAGATCCCAAACTCCATCTCTAGGTCCATAGCTTTAACCCACTGGTCATGGTCCACATCATTCATTACATGTCTAAAGGTCAATGGATCCTCAACTCCATCATCAGGTATGACAGTTGGATTTTCTACTAAACCCAGATAGCGTTCAGGTTGAGTAACAACCCTCCCACTATGTCGAGGCATTCTCAACTGTTGAGAAGGATGGGCTTGACCAGATGTACTGGGCTCATCTACAGCTCTTGTTGAAGGTCTAGTCTGTGTACTGGGCTCATCAACAACCCTTGTTGAAAGTCCAGCCTCATCAACAACTCTTGTTGATTCATTTGTAAATTCACCAGAAAGTTCACTTAACACCATTTTACTGCGTGGCTTGTGTTCTCGAACGTGGTCTTCTTCTAAGAAAGTAGCATTTGTCGAAACAAATACTTTATTTTCTTGTGGATCGAAGAAATATCCACCTCTTGTTTCTTTTGGGTAGCCTACGAATAAGCATAATTTTGAAAGTGAATCCAATTTCTTTGGGTTTGCTACTAGCACATGTGCAGGGCAACCCCAAATTCTGAAATGACTTAAACTAGCTTTACGCCCTCTCCAGAGCTCAAATGGTGTTTCAAAAACACTCTTTGAGGGAACTACATTCAAAATATAAACTGCAGTCTCTACTGCATAACCCCAAAAAGAACTAGGCAGTTGAGCATAGCTCATCATAGATCGAACCATGTCCAACAAGGTTCAATTTCTCCTTTCAGATACACCATTCTATTGAGGTGTACCTGGTGCTGAGAGTTGAGACAAGATTCCATGTTCTATCAAATAGTTCTGGAATTTTAAGTCCAAATACTCTCCACCTCGATCAGATCGAAGTGTTTTAATGGTCTTACCTAACAAGTTCTCAACTTCAGTCCTGTACTCCTTGAACTTTTCAAGGGCTTCAGACTTATGACTCATTAGATATAAATAACCATACCTTGAATAATCATCTATGAAAGAGATGAAATATCC
The DNA here is from genome assembly GCA_017139565.1 of Luffa aegyptiaca. NCBI lineage: Eukaryota > Viridiplantae > Streptophyta > Magnoliopsida > Cucurbitales > Cucurbitaceae > Luffa > Luffa aegyptiaca. Next base: position 31,550,908 of record CM029404.1, read on the forward strand.
ATACCCTCATCGAGCTTTTACATTCATTGGACCACAGAGATCCGTATGTACGAGTTCTAAGGGCTCTTTGGCAAGATAACTTTTTCCAGTAAAAGGTTTGTTGGTCATTTTACCTTCGAGACATGACTCACACGGAGTTAAAGTACCATCTTCTAACTTGCTTAGAAGTCCGTTCTTAACCAATCTCCCAATTCTATTGAGATTTATGTGGTCAAGTCTCAAGTGCCAAAGATAGGTACTTTGAGAAACTTTCTGCCTTTTTGGTTGAGTCTCAGCTGTTTTAAACATTTCATTGTTCAAAATAGCCCTAGACTCTATTGGTCTTAAAACATACAAATTGTTCTCCATTTTTGCAGAACAGATATCAATACCCCCTTTAGTAATGAAAGCTTCATTCACAGAAAAGGACACTAAATATCCTTGTTCTAACAAACAAGAAATAGAAATCAAATTTCTTTTTATTTTGGGAACTATATATACATTATCTAATAACATATAGTGTTCCCTGGAGAAGAACATTTTAATATCTTCCACAGCTTTAGCTGAAATGAGCTCCCTGATAACTTGCAAAAAGCAAGTTATTTATCCTTTAAACTTAGACTAAAACAAGGCCAAAAGAAGCAAAGATGCGTTACGTCCGCGCAAAAAGAGAGGAGAATGTGATGATTTCATGCGGCGAGCTATATTCATGTATGCGGTGAGAAATTATAAAATATAAGGCGCTAACGCAACTAATTCAGTTGTTTTCCAAAGTTTTTCTCAAGCGCAGGCACACATCCCAAGATGATCAAGAGGCAGATAAGATGATGAAAAGACAGCTCTGACGCAAACGGCGCAGCCAACGCAAGTGGGCAGAAAAAAGGGCTAAAAAGATGAGCAAGTTGACTGAAATAATGATTACCACGAGTTGATGATTACTTAGAGAAGTCATCTTCCCTTACCTATAAATAGAAACCATACTCAAACGAAAAGAGATATTTTTTTTTGGATCACGAGAGAAGAAGGAAGATCAACAGAGAAATCACAGAGATCTGTGATTAGGAGCAATCTTGTGTTTGTAAATTTCATGATGTTTTGTTTTGCTAGCATGAGCTAAATTTTTCTTCAAGGCTTAGCGCAAGCACCTCATGCGGTGATAAGTATATTTTGTAAGTGCATATTTTGAGTTAAATGAAACATTAATTGCGTTCTATTTAGTTGCGATACTATTTTCATTATTAACTCCCGCTTGGCCAGCCGGATGCGATAGCAACATGCTAAATCCCTGACAGGTAACGCATGCAGACATCTCTAAGTAGAGCAAGTTAGCGCATGTCATGTAGTCTTGGTAGCGTTAAAACACTACCGCTAAAAGATAGTGCACGCATGAGCTTAGACTGTGTTATGACTAACGCAGTCCCTTGTAAGTTTTAGAGAACTACACCTAAAGCATGAACTAGTCAAACAATCTCTTGATAGTTTTATGCCAGACTCAAAGGAGTACCGGAAGGGAAACTTATGATATTTTCTCACTTAGGCATTAATGGATCAATTAATCAAAGTATGTGCTACAAGGTTATTATAAACGCATGAGGTTGCAACCGCAACAGCCTTGATTATTCTCCTTATAGATTCTCCTTTCATTCTCGTCGCATGTGTTGTCTTTATGCAAACAGTCACTTTTTAAATATACCAAATTTTTTTTCTTATTTTTTTAATTATAATATCATACGTTCTTGAGTTTAGATCAGTAAATATTGTTAAAAGACTTTGTGAATATCTCTTCCCTGAGGAATCGACCCTGGACTCACCAGGTATTACTTGATTAAAGTCAATTTATGCTTGGATTGATTATTATCTACGACAATATTTCTAATTATACCAAGACAACTGACAACCAACCAAGTTTTTGGCGCCGTTGTCGGGGAAGGGTAGCGAATTTTTTTATGAATTTTCCTGATCTGACACTCCGTTGATATTATTTACTGTGTTCCCTGTCGAGTACTTTTTTTTTCCAGGTAGCCAGAGATTGTATGCATGTCGTTCGACGAATCGATTTCGAAGTTGATCCTGAAATTGATAGAACATATCATAGAAGAAGAAGAAATCGAAGAACCCGAAGGCAATCACGAGAAATGGCAGCACAACCAAACAGACCATTAAATCCCATTCAGATGGCTGATGATAGGGCCAGAGGGATTAGAGACTATGCAGCCCCTGCAAATTGTAATTTTAATCCAGGGATAGTTCAGCCCACTCTTGAAATAGAAAGGTTTGAATTAAAACCAGTTATGTTTCAAATGTTGACAGCTGCAGGACAGTTTGGGGGAAGTCCAGCAGAAGATCCTTACTCCCACTTAAAGTCATTTCTGGATATTTGCAATAAATTTATTATCCCAGGAGTAACCCATGAGCAATTGCAAGTTATCCTATTTCCTTACTCATTAAGAGATGCGGCGAAAGTGTGGCTTAATCAGCAGCCAGCAAATTCCATCGCAACATGGAATGATTTGGCTGAAAAGTTTCTAGAAAAATACTTTCCACCCACCGCAAACTCCAGATTGCGGAAGGAAATAATGACATTCACGCAAATGGAGGATGAAACGTTGAGTGAAGCATGGGAACGATTCAAGAGCTTGCTATAAAGATGCCCGCACCATGGTTTACCATTATGTATTCAGCTAGAGACCTTCTATGTAGGTCTCAACAAGAATTCGCAAGTATTGGTAGACTCATCCGCAAATGGGGCATTACTCAGAAAGACCTATGACGAAGCTCACGCAATCCTTGATCGAATTGCGCGAAATAATTATGAGTGGGGCACTGCGGAAGACAGAAGAAGGAGACCCATTAAGACCAACTCAGGAGGCTTTGAAATAGATCCTATGACTTCGGTAAACGCAAAGATTGATGCGTTGACCATAAAAATGGATGCACTCACAGCTAGCACCGCACCTTTGATTGCGCAACTCAACGCAGTTGGATGCGGGATTTGCGGCGAAGGACATACGAATGATCAGTGTCCTTCAAACCCAGAATCAGTTTTCTCTGTGGGACCGCAAGGAGCTACACGCAACAATCCATATTCAAACACATATAATCCAGGGTGGAGAAATCACCCGAACTTTTCATGGAATGGAGGCGGGAATAAACAGCAACAAGGTAATGTAAATCCTGCGCCAAGATTATTCAATTCTAACAATGATCAATCTTCGCAGGGACATTTTCAGTGCAACATAGACGGAGGAAACCAAAGAGCATCATCCTCGAATGCGTTGGAAAACATGATGAAGGAATTCATGGCCAGTCAAAAGGAGTATATGGCCAAGAATGACGCAGTGGTTCAGAGCCAGGCCGCATCCCTTCGTAGTCTGGAAATACAAGTCGGACAGCTTGCATCAGAGTTAAAAAATAGACCTGTGGGAGCACTGCCCAATAATACAGAAGATCCAAAAGGGAAAGAGCACTGCCATGCGGTGACTCTTCGCAGTGGAAAGCAATTGCAGGTACATGACCCTGCACCGACACAGGGCAATTTGCCTAAAAATGCAGCCGCAGAAGATCATAACCAAACGGAAGAAGGAAAAGTAGCTGAGGATGAAGACTTCAAAAAGAAGGAGGCTCACATAGAAAAAGAGTCTTGACGCATATAAGCCAGCAATACCTTTTCCTCAAAGGTTGCGAAAGAAAAATGATGAGGCCCAGTTTAAGAAGTTCTTAAATGTTTTGCGAGAGCTGCATATCAACGTCCCACTTGTAGAGGCTTTGGAAAAAATGCCGAGTTATGCCAAATTCTTAAAAGACATTCTGATGAATAAACGGCCATGGAAAGAATTTGAAACCGTTGCGCTGACAAATGAATGCAGCGCAATACTTGCCAACAAGCTTCCCCCAAAGTTGAAAGATCCCGGAAGCTTCACCATTCCTTGTTCGATAGGGGGTATCGATGTTGGTAAAGCATTATGTGACCTGGGCGCAAGTATAAATTTAATGCCATTATCTGTTTACAAGCGCCTAGGGATTGGAGAAGCGAGACCAACAACCGTGACACTCCAATTGGCAGACAGATCTGTCGTTCACCCAGAAGGAAAGATTGAAGATGTTTTGGTCAAGGTTGACAAATTTATTTTTCCTGCAGACTTTATTATCCTAGATTATGAAGCTGACAAAGAAATCCCCATTATTTTGGGAAGACCATTCCTAGCCACCGGACAAACACTTATTGACGTACAAAAAGGAGAACTGACTATGCGTATGAACGATCAGAAGGTGGTTTTTAATATTCTCTCCTCACTTAAATATCCTGATGATCCCAAAGATTGCGACATGGTAGCCCGCATAGACATGTGCTCTCCGCAGAACATACTATTAAATGCGTTCAGCCCCATAGAAGAAGGAAACGAGGGAGAACAGATGGAAGAAAACTGCACCCTAGCGCAGCATGAAGAAGTTATCCACATTCTGGAGCTGAAAGGAAGAACCCCCACCATGCTCTCTATAGCGCAACCTCCTGCATTAGAACTCAAACCATTGCCAACGCATTTGAAGTATAGATTCTTGGGAGAAAAAGAATCACTCCCAGTCATAATCTCATCAAAGCTTGATTCATCACAAGAAAACCTGCTGATGGAAGTTCTCGCAAGGCACAAAAAGGCCATTGGGTGGAGTCTAGCAGATATTAAAGGTATTAGCCTTTCATATTGCATGCATAAAATTCAGCTATTAGACGAATCCAATGAATTTGTTGAAAGACAAAGAAGGCTAAATCCGACAATGATGGAAGTAGTACGAAAAGAAATAATCAAGTGGCTCGACGCAGGCGTAATATACCCTATCGCAGATAGCAGATGGGTGAGTCCAATCCAATGCGTACCCAAGAAAGGTGCATGACTGTAGTAACTAACGCAAATAATGAGCTGATTCCATCCCGCACCACTACAGGATGGCGCATCTGCATGGATTATCGCAAGTTGAACACAAATACCAAGAAGGACCATTTCCCTCTTCCATTCATTGACCAAATGCTAGATCGACTTGCAGGACAAGCTTATTATTGTTTTCTCGATGGATACTCTGGGTATAATCAAATTACCATTGCGCCAGAAGACCAAGAAAAGACTACATTCACCTGCCCATATGGCACCTTTGCGTTCAGAAGGATGCCTTTCGGACTATGTAATGCACCTGGAACATTCCAGAGATGTATGATGGCCATCTTCTCAGAACTTCTGGAAAAATCTGTGGAAGTTTTTATGGACGACTTTTCAGTATATGGGAAGTCTTTTGCAGACTGTTTAACGCAGCTTGAGCAAGTATTGGAAAGATGCGAAGAAACCCACCTCGTGCTAAATTGGGAGAAATGTCACTTTATGGTGGAAGAAGGCATTGTCTTAGGCTATCGCATATCTAACGCAGGTATTGAAGTGGATAAAGCGAAAATTGACGTCATTGAGAAATTACCACCTCCTACATCTGTAAAGGGAATCCGCAGCTTCCTGGGACATGCAGGATTCTATCGCAGGTTCATCAGAAACTTTTCACACATTACAAAGCCACTATGCGCATTACTAGAGTCAAACAAAAAATTTGAATTTTCAGAAGAATGCGATAAAGCATTCAAGAATCTGAAACTTGCGCTAGTAAGTGCACCCATCCTCGCAACCCCTGACTGGAAGGAACCTTTTGTCTTGATGTGCGATGCCAGTGACGTGGCAGTAGGAGCAGTGTTGGCACAGAAAAAGGAAAAGATTTTGCACCCCATTTATTATGCCAGCCGAACATTAAATGAAGCACAAACAAATTACACAACAACCGAGAAGGAATTATTAGCGGTTGTTTATGCGTTTGACAAATTTCGTGCTTATTTGATTGGCTCCAAAGTCATAGTCTATACAGACCATGCGGCGATAAAATATCTGATCACAAAAAAAGACGCGAAGCCAAGATTGATTAGATGGATTTTATTGCTACAAGAATTTGATCTAGAAGTCAAAGATAAAAAGGGGAGTGAGAATTTAGTTGCCGATTATTTGTCGCGCTTGGAAAATCATGAGGAGGAAGGTGCACCAAGAGTCCCAATCACAGAAGAATTTCCTAACGAGAAGCTTTTTATGATGTACGATGAAGAACCTTGGTTTGCAGACATTGCGAATTACCTTGTCGCAGGGGTCTTGCCAGAAGAATACTCAGCGCAACACCGTAAGAAATTCTTTCATGAGGTAAAATTTTATTTTTGGGATGACCCTTACCTCTATCGCAAAGGACCTGACCAAATCATTAGGAGATGTGTTGGCCAAAAAGATGCAATAAAGATATTGAATGATTGTCACGAAGCTCCGTACGGAGGCCATTTTGGAGGACAACGCACCGCAGCCAAAGTTCTACAGAGCGGTTATTGGTGGCCTACCTTGTTCCAAGACGCAAGGAGACATGTCGAAAGCTGCGACAGATGCCAGCGCACTGGAAACATCAGCGCAAGAAATGAAATGCCTCAAAACTACATAATAGAAATAGAGTCGTTCGATGTCTGGGGCATTGATTTCATGGGACCTTTCCCATCGTCGCAAGGGAACCAATACATTCTCCTCGCAGTTGACTATGTCACCAAGTGGGTAGAAGCAACCGCTTGCATCAAGAACGATGCTGCGACCGTGGCAAAATTTCTCAAAAAGAATATTTTCGCAAGATTTGGAGTGCCACGCAGACTGATTAGTGATGAAGGGACCCACTTCATAAACAAGGTCATGGATAAGAAAATACAATGTTAAACATCACATCGCAACAGCATATCACCCGCAAAGCAATGGTCATGCTGAGGTCTCAAATAGGGAAATCAAGAGGATTCTCGAAAAAGTTGTCAGCACCAGCAGGAAAGATTGGGCGCAACACCTAGATGATGCGCTATGGGCATATCGCACAGCTTTCAAAACACCCATAGGAACATCTCCATATGCGTTGGTATTCGGAAAAGCTTGTCATTTGCCCTTGGAATTAGAGCACAAGGCGCATTGGGCAATGAAGCGTTTAAACTTTGATTTAGAAGCCGCAGGACAAGAACGATTGCATCAATTGTCAGAATTGGAAGAATTAAGAAGGTGTGCATATGAGTATGCCAAGATAATTAAAGAAAAACAGAAGCAATGGCATGATCAAAGAATATGCAAAAAGGATCTCAAAGAAGGTATGAAAGTATTACTATTCAATTCTCGTTCACGACTCTTTCCAGGGAAATTAAAATCTAGATGGTCGGGCCCCTATACCATTCATAAGGTATACCCATATGGGGCAGTAGATCTACATTCTACTCATGGAAAGAGAATTATCAAAGTCAATTGGCAAAGAGTAAAGCCATACATCGAAGGAACTTTGAATGGAGTAGCCGAGATGATTCTTCTGAAAGATCCACCTTAAAGCAATAAGACAAAATAGGTCCGAGAAAATGCTCTCAGTTGCTTCAGGGCCTAGCGCAAGGTAAGAGCATGACAGGTTAGAAGTTGTAAATATTTTCTCTCCGCATGTTTTGTTTTATTTTTAATATTTTGATAGGTTGAGCTTTAGAAAGAAAACCTCATCGCATGATTGGCCCGTATGTTTCTTTTCAATAGCATAGAATCACTGCGTTAGTAAAGTCTTGTCGCAGCAGAACCTTAGAAGGAAAATCCCATCACATGTCCAAATCCATCCGTATTTGAGGCGCAGCCATAATCATGACAGCATTTAAGGAAATGCACTAATCCTTGTCTTATCACGTTACCCAAGGAAACCGCTCACATTCCCCCATAATAATCATGATCACCCACTTACTGAAGGTGTTCATATAACACATGCGGAAGCAATTGAAGATCGGAAGCACTTAAGACATTCAATTTTGCTCCTAAAGCATGCATGTTCTATAAAAGACAGAATATAGAGTTGAGAGAACACCAACCTTTGTAGCTCACTTATGTGGAACTCCTTGTGGTGTTTGCCTCTCCTATGCTCCTTGGACAACCTCTAGAGTCTTCCCTACTATTCTCTTGGGCCTAGAAAGACTTGTGGGAGTCTATAGAAGAAAGATAGAAGGGAATGCTTGATGGTACAAGCTTTTGGAAGGAGATGAAATGAGAGAGAATTTGAGGGAGAAAATTTGCAGCATAACACTAAATGAAGGTTTTCTCTTCTTGAATCTAATTCAAGCCCCTTTTATAGACATCTCCCATGCAAAGACAAGCTTCATGACACTTAGCCACATGGCCAAGATGCAACTCAAAGTGGATTCTAGGTGTCTACTTCACAACACATGCATCTAGTGCATGGTTGTGTTGTTTTCCACTATGCATCATCATGCAAGAGTGGAAATGCCACTAAATCCATTATGAATTGTATCCTAATTGTAAATTTTCAGCTTGCAATTCATTTCAATTTCAATTCAAAATTGAAATTGATTTCTAGGCAATTAATTGGGACATTTCCAAGTAATTTTGATATGATTGATCCAATCAATCTTTATCACCTAATGTCATGAATTATATATGATTCCTAATACATATATATGGTATTTAAAACACTTTCAAATACCTCATCTCTCAATTCCTAATTTAATTCATAATTAAATCATTGTGTCGAACACGTCTTACGATAAAAACCCTATTTCCCGTTTTTGAACGATTCAAAAATTCCTATCAATATGTTCTAGGCTTTAATCCGATATGAGCTAGTAGAGGGACCTAATGGACCTATAGATCATGGGCTCCAACGATTCAAGGCTAACCGACTGATCTCATTATCTAAGCTAGCCAACATTCGTTAACTATCGGGACACTCCACTATAGCCCGATAGTTGCACTCCCCTCACTATAGATATATTTCCGTCCACTTGATTTAACCATGTTCAGTAAGTCGTTCCTTCACAGGTTGTTCGTAGCTATAGCTAGGTCAAATAACCGTTACACCCCTATAGTACTTCATGTTCCTTAAGTTCCACTAATCCTCTAATGAACAATCGGTTTGCGGTCCAACCATCAAACCTAAGTTCCTCTCGATCCAACGAGAGGGTGGGGCCCCTTGTTCAAGTCCTGGAGTTAGTACTTAAGAGAACAACCTCTCTGCTATCCCTAAAATGGGTAGGAGTGAATTCCGTCTTGCGAAACTATGTCCCCAGCTATCTATTCGATCTTATCCCCAAAATGGTAGGCTTGTCGAGTCGGCGATGCTGGCCACTCTCACCCATGTAGATCAAAGGATAATCTCTCATCAACAGGAGTTCATAGATAGCTCAAGATTAAGAACGAGTTACCTAGGTCATCTATGAGAAATAGTCAGTTTCTTCAGTAAACGGCGTTATAAAGAGAAAGTGACTTATTTCGTGGTCCAGTCTTATGCAAACTCATTGCATAGGACGCCCCCACTCGCATGTCACCACATGAACGATTTAGGATCTCATCGTTTGTACTTAATACAAAGTGGGCCGCGTCCATAGTGTCACCAGGATAAGGCACCCAACCGTATCCTTATACTATAGACTATTTTGACTATAAACTTGAACTTGATCCTACAATATGTCCCTACATATAGTTCGAGTATTCATTTTATAGTCAAGGATCTTAGTTTATTGGATTTAGGTTAATCATTCGCAATTTACATATTCAATAACATCTTTTACTGAATAACCTCAATAACGTCTTTATTGGAAATAGAATATGTTTAATGATTTACAAACTACGAGTTTATAGGACATTAAACCCAACACTTACATGGGATGAGAAAGGGCACCAGACCCCAGGAACGCATGCTTTGCGTTAAGCTATAAAATAGGGATGCGACTTCACTTCGTCTTCTACATTTGCTCGCAAAACCCTAGAACTCCTTGCCTTCCTTCTCGTGGAATTTTCCCCTGAAACTCTTCAAAAACCAGCCAATCAGCCATGTCAGACTCACAAAACCTCTCGATTGCCGGTTATGCAGACGACGCTCCTCCATCCTCACCGGAGGTGGAAGGGCCGCACAGAGATGTGATTATCTCCTCGGATGAGGAAGGAAGCAACCCACAAAATATCGACCAAATGGAGGAAGATGAGCCAAAAGTCGTCGACGGAGAGCCGCCCATTGCTAACACAGACGCTCAACTCACCACCGCTCCATCATCTTCAGGCGCAGACGAAGTACTCAACATCGCCCCATTAGACACATCCACCTTCTCCATCCAACCGTCACCCTTCAGGCAACCCCAAACGTCTCCGCCCCTCGTAACCTAACCCCTTTCCATCACCATTCCCGTCAGTTGCCCTCCCTCCGCTTCCAAACCCTTCCACTACTACAGCCCAAACCACCGATCCTTCCCCTTCCTCCGTCCCGACTGAAACCATTTCCACTCCTCCTCCACCATCATCTTCCACGAGCACCACACTACCGCAGTTCTCAGAGCAACAGGTCGCCGCATGGAACGACCTACTAGAAGAACTAGGCGAAGAAGGCGATGAAATTCTCCAGCGAGAACAAAGAAAGCATGCCGACGCAGAAACAAGTGCGGCAAACAGAGACGAAGGATCAAGCAATGCGAAAACCGCACTTGCCGCAGACATTGCTGCACGCAACCTCGCTGCCATTGCAGCAGCCATGGAGGTAGAGATGTCTGATTCGGACGATGAAATCCCCCTCACTCGTCGCCGCAATATCCAATCTACAGGGGTGGTCATCAGAGAACCGTCTGAACAACCTGCGGCGGCCCCTAGTAGAAAACGGAAAGCGCCCACCGCAGCCAAGGACAAGGGAAAACAAAAAGTGGGCGCAAGCAGAGAGGCAGAGGCCAAAGATTGGGGGAAATTCCAAGACGAACGAGGATTTAGTTGCCCCCTGCCGCAGGCAATGACTGATCAAATTTCCCAGCGCAAGTGGGAAACAGTCTGCGAAAATCCCAGATCCTATGCCCCTGCGCTTGTCCACGACTTTTACCACGCACAATGGCGAGAAGAAATTGATGAAGTCCTGGTTCGCGGCCACGCCATTGCCTTTTCTTCCGCCCACATAAACAGCGTTTATGAACTACAAGACATTCCCAACGCAGAAGGCAATGCGCTCTTTGAATGTCTGGACGATGATTTTCTGAGCACAGTACTTCTTGCGGTGGCAAGGCCTGGTGCCAAATGGGATGGGCATGGAGCAGCAAGGACACTCAAATCGCAACTACTCGACTTTGAGGTCACACTTTGGATGCACTGGGTCAAGAATCGCATCATGCCCACAACGCATGACGCGACATTAAGCCTACAGCGAGTAGTCCTTGTCTATTGCATAATGAAGGGGATTCCAATTGACCTCGGACGCATCCTCGTATACACCCTGCGCCAGACAGCTGCAAAACCAAAGGGAGGTAAATTTTGTCCTGGACTAGTCACATCCCTCTGCCGCGCATCGAATCTATTGCCCGCAGCAGACGAAGAAATCCGGACGATGCGAAAGGATTTTGATGAGCAGTGGTGGGCGCGTGTCACCAGCACGCGCAATAAGCGGCTACAAGAGAGCATGCCGCAGTTAGTCCCTGCGCCCCATCCTACTGAGCCTTCACAGGCGCCTGCACCGCAAAAGAAGAAGAGGCGCAAGCAGACTGCGGGCAGATATCCACCACCAGCCGCAAGGACCTCCCAATCCACTCAACCAGCACAGGAAACTACTGTCTGTGCCCAACCGCAGAGACCCTTGCCATAAAATTTGCCGCCACCACCACCACCAACGATTGATCTCAACCCACCTCCCCCTCAGCCCACTGAAGATCTGCGACCAAAGGAGATTCTTGAAGGCACTTTACCAAGCCCTCCTCGCAATAATGAAGAACCTACTCCACCATCAACGTCGCATACAACCGCTTCTGCGAGCACAAGTCACGCTGCGCCTGATTTAACAGTTGATATCGACACAGCTCTTATCTTTTCTCAGATGCGGCAGATTCTTCAAGAAGTTATTCAGCCTTTGCAAAGGCAGCAGGAACGGTTGTGCCAGCAGCAGCAATTGCTGCGTCAACAACAAACCGAGTTGTCGTAGAGAGTTAACGCATTGGTCCTCTTTCTCACGAGATGGACTGAGAGTTTTGGCCGTCTGCCTGTTGCGCCCAATCTATTTGCGCGGCCAGCTGGACAACAAAGGCCCCTAGCGTAGGACCAGCCCAAATGCGTGGAGCTATGCCTCCGCTTGCGCCAAGAGAGCCAAGAGCACCTCCACCGCCACCACCGCAGGAATAATCATCTACTTTCCTTGTCATCTTTTGTTTTCTTTTTAATGAATGCGCTCTTGTTTATAATTTTGGGTCGCAATGCATTAATATAACCAGCTGTTTATCTCATCGCACTTTTCTCTCTGCCCTACACTTACATGTCTTTATCTAGCAAATTCCTTGCGTTAGCTCATTTGCTTTAAATCCGCGCTTCTAATTTTCTGAATTTTCTTAAACACATTACTTAAATAAATTTAACTTTTGTCTTCATTTCCTCAGACCTTAAAGAAAATTCCTTCGCATTTTCGACTTGTCGCAACTCAGCCATCTTCTGCTGCAAGTCCATGTGCTTCAAAGTAAGTTTGGGGGACAATGGGGACATTGTTCATTTTAAGTTTGGGGGAGTCAGCGCTGAAATAAATAATACATGCGTTCCTCTAGGAATGCGACATGTTTGTAGCCAGGGGCATTTATGACACTCATAGTTTGCCACTGCGCGAAGACAAGCGCATCCCATGAGCGTTGAGGACAGTAAAAAAATGTGATGCCCGTAGTTGGATACCTTTCATCACAAATGTGGGTAAGCCAAAACGAAAGCATGCGTTTTGATGTCCATTGTTCTCAATTAATTACTTTCTATTTAAAAAAAATATATGAAGAGAGAGAATAATAATAATAATAATATATACATGTGCCCAGACCATGCAAGAGAAAGATTGGCTGAGTTAACGCAATGAAGAATCTAAGCGCAAGGAACTTTCTTTAAGCAATGAAGGAAATTTGGCAAAAGTTAATCTGGTTTAATAATGCGCGCAAGAAAAAGAGGAAAGAGGATGCTAAGATCGCAAGCAAAGATGAGCTAAGTAATTATCCCAGAATGGATAATAGGCATTGCTTGAGGACAAGCAATAGTTTAAGTTTGGGGGTTTGATAACTTGCAAAAAGCAAGTTATTTATCTTTAAACTTAGACTAAAACAAGGCCAAAAGAAGCAAAGATGCGTTACGTCCGCGCAAAAAGAGAGGAGAATGTGATGATTTCATGCGGCGAGCTATATTCATGTATGCGGTGAGAAATTATAAAATATAAGGCGCTAACGCAACTAATTCAGTTGTTTTCCAAAGTTTTTCTCAAGCGCAGGCACACATCCCAAGATGATCAAGAGACAGATAAGATGATGAAAAGACAGCTCTGACGCAAACGGCGCAGCCAACGCAAGTGGGCAGAAAAAAGGGCTAAAAAGATGAACAAGTTAACTGAAATAATGATTACCGCAAGTTGATGATTACTTAGAGAAGTCATCTTCCCTCACCTATAAATGGAAACCATACTCAAACGAAAAGAGATATTTTTTTTTGGATCACGAGAGAAGAAGGAAGATCAACAGAGAAATCACAGAGATCTGTGATTAGGAGCAATCTTGCGTTTGTAAATTTCATGATGTTTTGTTTCGCTAGCATGAGCTAAATTTTTCTTCAAGGCTTAGCGCAAGCACCTCATGCGGTGATAAGTATATTTTGTAAGCGCATATTTTGAGTTAAATGAAACATTAATTGCTTTCTATTTAGTTGCGATACTATTTTCATTATTAACTCCCGCTTGGCCAGCCGGATGCGATAGCAGCATGCTAAATCCCTGACAGGTAACGCATGCAGACATCTCTAAGTAGAGCAAGTTAGCGCATGTCATGTAGTCTTGGTAGCGTTAAAACACTACCGCTAAAAGATAGTGCACGCATGAGCTTAGACTGTGTTGTGACTAACGCAGTCCCTTGTAAGTTTTAGAGAACTACACATAAAGCATGAACTAGCCAAACAATCTCTTGATAGTTTTATGCCAGACGCAAAGGAGTACCGGAAGGGAAACTTATGATATTTTCTCACTTAGGCATTAATGGATCAATTAATCAAAGTATGTGCTACAAGGTTATTATAAACGCATGAGGTTGCAACCGCAACAGCCTTGATTATTCTCCTTATAAATTTTTCTTTCATTCTCGTCGCATGTGTTATCTTTATGCAAACAGTCACTTTAAATATACCAAATTTTTTTTCTTATTTTTTTTTATTATAATATCATACGTTCTTGAGTTTAGATCAGTAAATATTGTTAAAAGACTTTGTGAATATCCCTTCCCTGAGGAATCGACCCTGGACTCACCAGGTATTACTTGATTAAAGTCAATTTATGCTTGGATTGATTATTATCTACGACAATATTTCTAATTATACCAAGACAACTGACAACCAACCACTCCCCAGTCCCAACTCTGAGAGTCATTTCCCCAGCATCCAACTGTTGCCAGGAGCTCATTCCCTCAAAGGAAGAGCATACGTGATTGGTGGCACCTGAATCAAGGATCGAGGTTGTATCATCCTTTTCCACTATACACGTTTCAATGACCAATAAATCAAATTTATTTTCATTGAGATGTGCTAAGCAGTCTATGTCATATTCATCATGAACAATTTCAGATGAATTAGACATGTGGGCTTGAGGATCGTCCTCAGTTAAGACCAATTCTACGCAATTAATGTTTAAGTTCATTTTCTTCGTTGTATTAGAAATACCAGTTTTGTAATTGGCGTTATTCGAGGCATACAAAGAACGTTTCATGCTGAGAACAAACAAATTAACTTAATAAGTGATGTTGCATTAACCCATTACACAAAATAATAGTATTATTTTAATCCAATCAATTTAGCAAAAGTAATGATCGACCCATAGAGTAAACATTCATTTTGCAACGATACTTCAGAGGTTTAGAACAACAGCTATCGTAGGGCAGTCAGCTACTCCTCCTCTAAATTGAGACAATCTCAGTCAATCCCTATTCCCAGAATAACTCATATTCCAATAGTTCTTAGCTACCGTTTTTATTCAGTCAGGAAATTATTAACACATTAACAATTTTTCGTAAGTGTGACCCTCCATTTTTCAGATCTCAAAGGTCGGCCCCAACAATGCTACCGTAGGGAAAGTCAAAGTTGGAAATGGACTTAAGAAACCCTATCCATTTCTGAAGTTTGCGTTGTTCCGACTCCCATGATCAAGCCCTCCGTAGGGTGATCGCTCCCAGGGCGACTCGCAGGCAAATCATGGGGATCTCACGATGCAACCTAATGGAGGAGACCGTAGGATACGTTGACACGTGTCCTGCTCCCACTTACTATAAAATACTCCCTCATTCACCTTGATATTGATCCATGCAAACACCATCCGTAGGGGGTCACTCCCAAGGTGACTCGAGGCCAAGCATGGACCTCACGTTGTGAACATTTTAGGATGTGAGAGCAAAACTTGATTTATGAAAATCTTGTTTTGATATATTTCCTCCCACTAAGTATTTTTATAATTATAGGGTCTATTACTTAGGTAAATTCTGGCTAAATGAATCTATCTAAGTCTATGCCTTATATAACTCTTATATGGAGGTCTTTAATCTAATGTCTTAGGTGAATTAAACTCTTTTAATTAACCTGGCAACATTGCATGCTAACATAACTATGGTTAATTCAACTCAAGTTCCGGGTCAGTTCCCAGGTAGCAGGTGTTCCGTAAACCGTCATCTTAAGTACCTCCAGCCTTAGACAGGACTTCATCGGGAGAGTTCTCTTATAACCATAGTAATGTAAACTCTTTACTCTAAAGATCTAGGTGAATTAAACTCTTTAAAAAACCTAGTGACATTGCATGCTAACATTTAAATATGATTAATTCAACTCCGGTATTCCGGGTTAGTTCCGAGGTAGGAGGTGTTCCGTAAATCGTCATCTTAAATACCCCCAGCCTTAGACAGAACTTAACCGGTGGAGTTCCCTTATAATCATAGTAATGTTTTTCCTACTTAGTCAATTAAAACTATTTTTAATTCTAAGTAAGAATAATTCTAATCCTATTAGAAATATGATCTTAGGTCTAATTAATTTTAAACATTTTAAAATTAATCTAATTTTCCTAAGTTCCTATGTTTGCATACAATTCTTTGTTATAGGTTAACGGATTCTAAATTTTATAACACTTATAAAATTTTAATGAATTAATCTTATAACTTGCTACTATGGTGACATAAATTAACAATCGAATTCTAATTAATTTTTTTCTTTTTGAAAATATCGAATTCTAATTAATTTATAACCATACAATAGCATTTATGACATACATTAATATAACAATTATATTAAACTAAGGTAATGTCATGCTCAATGCATTTTAATTTTCATCCATTTAATATAACACTTTATATTAAAAATCTATGAAAATAAAATTCATACATATTTCATACATTATAACATTTATAATAATAAATATGCATGAATATGCTTAACCTAAGGTGGGAATTTAAGCTATATGACATTCATAAAGCAAATAAATAGCAATTGAACCGGTTAATTTTGGCCCCTAGGATAAAATAAAGCATAAATTACAATAATTATAGCTAAATTCTATCCTAAAAGTCCTTCTGCAGCTCCAAATACTGGTCTAGACCGCCCGAACTGACCCGAACCACTTCAAACCAGCCACGAAATCCACGAACCGAATCAAATTCCAATTGAACCGGACCAAATCAATCCTAGCCCAGATGGACCGTGTGAACCAAACCGCCAGCTACCTTGAACCGCCTGAAACACGTCCTCGCGAAACCCTAATGCGCGCCGCACATCGTGATAGTGTCGCGACGCTGCAGCTTCTTCTCGCCGTCTGCGTCTGCAAATCGAGACAGCGTCGCGACGCTGTTGCGTCTGGAGCACTTTCTGGGCAAAAAACAGCGTCTGTTCTTCGTCTTTTTCTTCGATTTCAGCCGTGAATTCAACGTTTTTCATCTTATAAAAAACTAAATCTAGACCCGGACTTACAAATGACTCGATTTTACATAAAATACCTGAAACACCGGGCCCTTACATGATCAAATCACATAAAAAATAGTAAAATCTGTGGCCATAAAATTAACCTGAACAGTCCAATGCAAACTCTACATACATTATGCATTAATCAATCCCACCAATAGCCAATGCAAATTTTAGAGAAACAAAATTAGATCTACGATCGGCTCTGATACCAATTGAAGGATTGGAATTCCATAATTCCGTAAAGCGAAAGCGTGATTGGGACCGATTCGTAATTAATTTTGTTTAATCTAAAATACCAATACATTGGCAATAATCTTAGAACTATTCTAAATTTATATTAAGGCTAAGCATACAAAAAAAATATTAGATCTAAATCTAATTTATATAGTAACAAATTACTTACTCTCGATGATGACTCTCATTAAATTCACCAACTGCTTGTGAAATAATCACAAACTACTACGAACACCACCACTATGGCTACACCGATATGACTCTAAGACTTCTAGAGGTAGGAGACTGATGGGAGTCTAGAGGGAGCCTTCAGGGGAATTCTCTAAGAGGGGGAGAATGAATGGGATATCTTTCACCCGATCCCAGGGGTCCTATTTATAGGAAAAGGCCAAGACATTTTCCTAATAGGAAAAGGTCATGAATAAGATCAAATCTATTGTCTTATTCATATCTAATTTTAATAAATAATTAATTAATTCCATAATTAATTAATTATCCAATTAAATATCACACATTTAATCTTAGGGATTTTATTAAATTATTTATATTAATATGAATCCAATTCATATTAATTATTTGAACTTTTTCAAATATTTTCTCTCAAGAATTAATTTTTGAAATTAATTCAAAATTATATTATAAAGTTTCATAAACTTTATATTATAATGTATCAATATACATTATATGATTCTCCTAAATAAATTGAACACTTTCAATTTACAATTTATACTTAATTGCCTCAAGTCTCTTTACGAGCTACCAGTGGGACCTAATGGACCTACAGATCAAAAGCTCCAACGATACGAGACTAATTGGCTAAACTCATTAACCAAGTTAGTCAACATTCATTAACTGTGGGTCACTCCACTAAAGATCCACAGCTGCACTCTTCTCACTGTAGAATATTTATGTGTCCACGAATATTGACCAATGCAGTAAGTCAATCCTTCACGTGTGTTCGTAACACCAGTTGGGTCAAATTACTGTTTTACCCCTAGGTTACCTCTGGTTCCTTAAGTACCACTGATCCCTCTAATGAACAAGTTATTTAGGGTCCAACCACTAAACAGGAGTTCCTCTCGGGCTAGGAGAGGACGGCGCGCCTTTGTTCAAGCCCCGGAATCAGCTCTTAAGGGAACACACATCTACTTACCCCAATAGGGGAAGGAGTGAATTCCATCTTGTACTGTTATGTTCCTAGCCCCCATTCGGTCTTGCCCTTGAAATGGTAGGATTATTGAGTCAGCGAACTGGCCATTCTCACCCATAAAAATCTAAGGACAAGCCCTCCTAAAAGGGGTTCATAACAGACTCAGGATTGAGATTGAGTTACCTAGGTCATCCTATTGAAATAGAAACCTAAACTAGTTAACGGCGTTACATCTAGTGGTTACTATTTCGCGGTCCGGTCTTATGCAAACTCATTGCATAAGATACCCCCACCCTCATGTCTCCTACATGGATGTTTTGGATCATTGCATCTGTATCGAATACAAGGTGGGTCGTATCACATAATGTCACCAGGATAAGGTACCCAGCCTTATCCCTATACTATAGACCTTTTAGGTTGTTACTTGGACACCGATCCCCGTATGTCCCCACATACTAGTCCAAGTTTCATTTAAACAACCTTGGATCTTAGTTTATTGGATTTAGGATTTATTAATGCAAACTCGATTATTCAATAACCAAATTACTGAATCACTCAAATAACGCTTTATTGAGATCGATTAATTGATTTCATTTACTATCTATGAGTTTTAGGGTATAAAACCCAACAAATCTAACCTATAGCGCATGCTAATTATAGAAGCGGGAATCTAAAGCCACAAACAACAAGTAAATCATGTATAATGTTCAAGAATCTAAAGATGCATACCAATCAGTTCAGAAAGCTCAAAGAATCTCATAAAAATACAAATGAACTTACAATCTCGAGGTTCCAACTACAACGAACGGTGCTTAGACGACCATAGACAAGTCTAATCTAAGCCCAAGACTCGAGAAACCAACCTAATCTACTTAGAAACTATGAAATACAAAGGCAGAATGAAAAGTAATGGACAAAACCGAGAGAAGTGGCTCCCAAAAACTCCAATCGACCTTTTCCCTCTTCTCCCCCTCGGATTCTCTTTGCCCTAATCGCAGCTGCTGCCTTTAAATAAACAGAGTGGCGTCGAGACGCCGACGGTGATCCAGACCATCCTCCGCTTCCGAAGCGTCGAGACGCTGGAGGATGGCGTTGAGACGCCATCTCTCGGGTCTTCCTAGTTTGGCTGCTTCAAAACTTGATCCATTCAGCGTCGTTTTCGAGTCCCGAGCGGTCCACTTTGGTCTTTTCTCCGTCTCGGCATCCCATGGACTTCAAGATGGATCGAAACCGCGCTAATTTCCTCGAATTAACGCCAAATCCGAATATGAGCTCCTTAGAAGCACTTGATACTAAACCCCTACAAAACATAAGTTTAAGCGAAACAATTATCGTAAAACTAGTAAGACTAAGAACAAATAAACAGGGACAATTTGGTCCCATCACTTAGACAGCATCGAACTGGGTGAGTTCTCTTGTAACCTTAGCTTTACAAGTTATCGACCTATTCTATGAGATTGATCGATTTGGTTCGTTTAAACCTCGGTGAGCATGCTTTTATCTTTGTTATAGATTTTATTATCTCTCTCGATTTATAACTTATTTATAAAAGAGATATACCTATAACATGCTTTCTAATCGATGTTAACGCTTTAATATCGAGCTAAGGAAATTTCATGTTGCATGCTTGTGTAGGTGTTTATATCACACATGTAGAAGCAATTTTGGATCTTAGGCACACAATTTGATCAATTTAATCCTTGAAGTCATGTTGTTCATAAGAACAAAAACAGAGTAATAAGGTACCTACCTCTTGAAGCTCCCAATTCGTATAATCTGATGCTTTATAATTCACACGAACAACTTTTGGACAACCACTTGGATCTTCTCTACTATCCTCAGGCCTTGGAACGGATTGTGGGATCCTCAATTGATAGGAATTGGAAAGAAAAGTTTATGGGTATAAGCAAGCTTGAGAGTATGAACATGGAAGTTCTTGGGAGAATTTTGGCAGCATTTTAGGTTGAAGAAATCCACAAATTTTCATCAGCTCATCCTCTATATATAGAGGAAAATCATGCACAAGAATTGCACAAAAAATTGACAACGAATAGGGATCATTTTGAGTCACAAGATTAGGTGGTGCAATAAGGCTAATTACAAGTGATTAGTCATTAAGCACCACCTCCAAAATTTGCTAACTTTTGAATTTCTTTTAAATTCAAAATTTGCAAATAAAATTCTGAATAATCTCACTTTCTTTTATTTTTATTTTAATTTAAATATCATTTATTTAATTAAAATAAAATTATTTAATTTAATATCTCATATTAAATTAATACCATTTGTGCAATCTTGGTTTCTTTCTCCCAACGAATTTTCTTGAACATGAATCCCTATTCACATGTTTAATATTTAAATCATATTTAAATATATAACTCTCATTTTAAGTTTAATTCATAATTAAACTAATATGTCGTTAAATATCATATATAAGCGACTTTTGTATCCTTATCCGAATTTGAACGTTTCAAATTTTATCCTATCACATTGTTCCAAGATTTATTCCTATTGAGCTAGTAGAGGGACCTAATGGACCTACAGACCAAGGGCTGCAACGAGATGATGATAACCAGTTAATCTCATTATCCTAGTCATTCATCGTTCGTTAACTTCCGGGACACTCCACTATAGCCCGTAGCTGCACTCCCCTCACTGTAGATATATTTCTTGTCCACTTTAGATAACCATGATTAGTAAGTCGACCCTTCACCAGTTGTTCGTAACTAGAGCTAGGTCAAATGTCCGTTTTACCCCTATAGTTACATCTTGTTCCTTAAGTTCCACTGATCCTCTAATGAACAACTAGTTCGCGATACAATCACTGAACGAAGCCCCTCTCAAGGTTATGAGAGGGCGGGGGCCCCTTTATTCAAGACTCGGAGTCAATACTTAAGGGAACAATCTCTTTACTAACCCTTAAACAGGTAGCAGTGAATTCCGTCTTGCAAAGCTATGTCCCCAGCTATCTATTTAGTCTTATCCCCAAAATGGTAGGCTTATTGAGTCGGTGATGTTTGGCCACTCTCACCCATGCAAATCAAAGGATAATCCTAAATAAACAGGAGTTCATAGTTAGCTCAGGATTAAGATTGAGTTACCTAGGTTAAATGTATGAGATGCTCAGTTTCAACAGTAAACGGTGTTGTAAAGTGAAAGTGACTTATCTCTTGGTCCGATCTCTATGCAAACTCTTTGCATAGGACACCCTCACTCACATGTCTTATACATGAACGATTAGGATCACATCGTCTGTCTTTAAAGAACAAAGCGAGCCGCGCCAATAGTGTCCCCAAGATTAAGGTACCCAACCTTATCCATATACTATAGATCGTTTAGACTATTTACTTGAACTTGATCCATACTTATGTCACATATAAACTTCAAGTATACATATTATAGTCATGGGTTCTTAGTTTATTGGATTTGTGGTTATATTTAGGCAAAACAAATATATAGAAATAATACTTCATTGAAGCAAGTCAAATGTTACATTTACTATCTACGAGTTTTAGGGCATAAAATCCAACAGCTTGTTCATTTTCGTTTAACTTATATAACGATTATAATTAACGAGAACTATTCATTCAGCATGCATCTAACATGAAACCTAAATCATGCATACTTATATTATAACTCTTTATAACATACTTAAATGCATGAAATATGCTTCCTATGGTGGGATTTTAAATCTATATGACATACTCTTATGCATATAACATTCATTCTAATTATAACATGCATTCATAAAGCATAAATAATAAAACCACCCTAAAATGGACCGATTTTGGCAATTCAAACAAACAAATAACTAAATTATTACAAATAATAACGAATAAATGTGTTGTGAAGATCTCGAGAATCTCGAACCAACTCGAATCGGCTTGAAACGAACCGAATCGGACCTCCAAAGGCCACGTAGCTAATGATGGAGTAGAAATGGGTCTTCTCCCACTTACGTTGAGTAGGAATAGGTCTCCTCCCACTTGGTTGATGTTTCTACAATTTTTTTAATTCGTCATGCACCACAAGATGAAAAGCTCCACCCCATCTCTCAATTTGTCTTCGGATCTTTGCAAACTGTGGCCATAAAATAAAAAATAAAAAAAAATAAAAAAAAATAAAAAAAAACTTTGACCAAGAATTAAAAAACAAAAGTTATATCTTCTAAACTCAAAATTTCACCTCTTTTCATCGATGATTTTCGATCTGTCTTTCCGTGGTCGTTTAGACCACTATTTATAGGGTTCAAGTGAATTAGGTGGTTATAATAAATCTTTTCAAGTTAGAAATTTTGAAAATTAAAAACAATTAATTTGAATTTTAGTTTTTCAAATTTAATTTTAAAACTTGATTTGATTTAATCGAAAATTAAACTCAATTATCTTTTTATTTTTGAAAAATCAAAACAATTGATCTAAATTTAGATTTCACAAAATTTAATTTTAAAAATTCGATTTATTATAACCACCGAAAACCAATTACAATTAATAATTAAATAAAAAATATTCTAAT
This sequence comes from Luffa aegyptiaca, assembly GCA_017139565.1. Taxonomy (NCBI): domain Eukaryota; kingdom Viridiplantae; phylum Streptophyta; class Magnoliopsida; order Cucurbitales; family Cucurbitaceae; genus Luffa; species Luffa aegyptiaca. The sequence continues at coordinate 31,573,819 of CM029404.1, forward strand.
TTTCACAACCGAAAATCAATTAGAATTAATAATTAAATTTAAAAAACCTCTAATTTTGACAATTTAAAATCAATTAGAATTAATAATTCTAAAATCAGTTATCTTGTTATTTATCATAACCACCGAAAACCAATTAGAATTAATAATTAAATAAAAAAAAACTTCTAATTTTCACAACCGAAAATCAATTAGAATTAATAATTCTAAAATCAGTTATCTTATTATTTATCATAACCATCGAAAATCAATTAGAATTAATAATTAAATAAAAAATCTTCTAATATCGAAATAAGTTTGTATGGGATAATTCAATTGTGGGAGAGACTATATATACACTGTTGATGTATGACCTAATGACAATAGATCAGAATCTATTATTTTACGTTGAAATTGATTTTAATGGAAAGTAATATAAAATCTTTGAAAATGTCAAAAAAAAAAAAAAAAAAAAAAAAAAAAAAAAAAAAAACGTTTTTTAGTTGATTGTTTTTTCTATTTTTTTAATAAATCGTGCAATTTATTTGAAATATCAATTTTTAATTTTAATTTGAAATATGAATTAAATATATATTTTTATTTAATAAACTGTGAGATTTTTTTTAAAAAAATGTACATTAATATTTTTTTAAAATTTTTTTAATAAATTATGGGATGTTTTGAAATATGCAATAATTAGTTTTTTTAATTTATTTTAAAATAAATCATGATATGTATGCACTAATTTATTATTATTATTTTAATAAATTATGATATTAATTTCAAATTTAGGAGATATGAATATGAATTTTAGAAAAATACTAAAATATTGTTTAATGTTATATTTTATAGATTTTATCATTTTATTATTTTCAATCAAAATATGTGCGTAGAGATTTTATAACATTTATTTAAATTTTGTTCAAAATAATAAATAAATAAATAATTGAATATTAAATAATTAAATATAAATTTTGATTGAATATCAAACCAATTTTTAAAAGTTAAAAAAATGGATTTTTTTAATAAATACGTGTGACATAACCTAAAAATCAAAGATTTTTAAATAATTAAATAAGAAGGACAAATGAGAAACTTGAAGATTAAAAAGGGGCTAAAAAGGAAATCAAAAGTTTCTCCCATTAAGCGTCATTTATATATATTATTATTATAGAATTATAGATAGATGTGTGTGTGTGTATATATATATATATTAAAAGCAACCTTTAATGTCTGGCAATGCCCGAGATTGAAGGTCTCCAAAAAATTTTCAGTGCGTCTTTTTAACTCGTCCGACATTATATGTGCAGCGTGCCTTTTTTTTTTTTTTTTTTGTCTGACATTAAAAGTGGAATTTGTTGTAGTGGATACAAACAGTTCTTGTGGGAAGACGACATTATCTAAAGAAATAAATCAAAACAGTTCTTAAAGAGAGATCAAAACCTCAAAAACGATGGAAGACCCATGGTAGAAGACGACCCCATAGTGGCAAACTGCTACCAATTGTCAACGGCGGCGAAAAAGAAGCAATAGATGCGGCGATGAAACAGAGCCATACAACAGTGAAAACAGAGGTAAATGGCGGTGAAAACAGAGGCAAACAACGACGAAAACAGAGGCTAGTAGCGGTGAACAATCGTAACTAATCGCAGAACAACGGTGAAAAAGACGTGAACGGTAGTGAAAATAGAAAGCTGGAAAGTTCAATCGCACAAAAATAGAGAACTGGAACGTTCAATGGAAACGCAATAGTTCAATTGCAAGAAGAGAGAGCTGGAAGATGAACGAGAAACCCCTTGGAAGACGAACGAAAAGCCCCTAGGTCTGAAAGAGAAGTTATTTTAAAAAGAAAAAGGTCTGAAAGAGAAGTGCCAAAACGGCATCGTTTCACTTTAACGGAAACAACGTCGTTTCATTTCAGTGGGGAAACAACAATTTTTAAAAGGCCATTCGTGACGAGCAATGCCCATCATCAAATCCCTGATAAATGCGTGCTTTTTAAAATAAAAGAATTTGTTTTGTTGATGTTTAATACCCATCAAGAAAACCTCCATAAAACGCTCACTTTTTTATATTAATCTTGACGTTTGTTGTGCATCAATATAGCAATGTTTGTTGACGCTTATTAGCCATCAATGAATGGAGTTTTCATTGACTGCTAATAAGCGTCAATAAAAACCATCAACAAAACCCTTTACATTGATGATTTTTGTCCGTCAACTATGTGAAAAGGCGGAGTTGGACGAAAATCTACGTAATATAAGCTTTTAATCACATTCATTGACGCTTTTTGTCTGTCAACATAAACCATATCATTTGTTGACACCATATAACCGTCAATATACCTATTTATTTATTAATAATTAATTTTAAAGTACAAATAATACCTTTATTGATGTTTTTTTTATACAAGCGTCAACAAACCTAAAAAGCCAAGCGTCAATAAAGGTCAAATTTGTAGTAGTGTCTTTGTAAATTGTTAGAAGCTAATAGTGTTTTTTATTTTGATGCAGATTGTAGGAAGGCTTTTGAGACTTTGAGGGTTGTTTTAACTTCAGCACTCATTCTTTGTGCACCAGACTAGAGTTTGTTGTTCGAGGTGATGTGCGACGCTAGTGATGTAGCGGTAGGTGCAATGCTGGGACAAAAGCAGGGCAAAATTATCCATCCTATTTATTACGCGAGTAGGATTTTGAATGCGACCCAGATCAACTATACAACTACTGAGAATGAGTTGTTAGCGATCGTATTTTCCTTTGAGAAGTTTCGCCCGTATTTAGTATGATCAAAAGTCACGGTGTTTACAGACCATGCAGGAATAAGGTACTTAATGTCAAAAAAAGATGTGAAACCTAGACTAATTCGTTGGGTTTTGTTATTGCAGGAATTCGACTTAGAGATAAAGGATAAGAAGTGATCAGAGAATGTTATTGCAGATCATCTGTCTCGTCTTGACCGATCACCATCTTTGCTCGAGCAATCTGTCATTGCAGATTCGTTCCCAGATGAGTAGCTTTTTTATGTAGATGTCAAGGTAGTGCACAGTACTCCTTGGTATGCGGATATTGCCAATTATCTGGTAAGTGGAGTTACTCCTACGGATATGGATAAGAGGCAATTTCAAAGGTTTAGGTATGATGCAAAGTTTTATTATTGGGACGAGCCATTTATGTATAAACAATGTTCTGATGGTATTATTCGAAGGTGTGCCCCGGAGGAGGAAGCAAGAGAAATCCTGGAGCAATGTCACTCTTCGCCGTATGGAGGTCACTTCATCGGACAAAGGACTGCTACTAAGATTTTGTAATGCGGATTTTTCTGGCCTTCTTTATTTAAGTATGTCCACTGATTCTGTAACAATGTGATGCTTGCCAGAGGAAAGGAAATTTAGGACCTAGGGATGAGATGCCTCTTACATATGTTTTAGAGTTAGAATTATTCGACGTGTGGGGTATCAATTTTATGGGGCCATTTCCTCCGTCTAATGGTAATGTGTTTATTTTGTTAGCAGTTGCCTACGTGTCCAAGTGGGTAGAAGTCATTGCATGCCATCACAACAATGCTAAAACGGTGTCAAAGTTTCTTCAATCGCACATCCTTGAGCGGTTTGGGACACCTAGGGCTCTTGTAAGTGATGAGGGTACACATTTTGTAAACAATGTATTGTCTAAGCTTTTAGCTAAGTACGGAGTTAAGCATAGGGTTGCTACCCCTTATCATCCACAAGCAAATGGTCAGGCAGAAGTTAGTAATAGGAAATTAAGTCTGTCTTGGAGAAGGTAGTCCATCCATCTAGGAAGGATTGGTCCTTTCGGTTAGATGAGACTTTTTGGCTTATAGGATAGCTTATAAAACTTCTTTAGGAATGTCTCCTTATAGGCTAGTGTATGGTAAAGCTTGCCATTTGTCATTAGAGCTTGAGCACAAAACATTTTGGACTTTGAAGAAGTTAAATTTTGATTTGCATAATGTCGGGGCAATTAGAATGATGCAGCTTAATGAGTTGGAGGAGTTTCGTCCGTTTTCGTATGAAAATGCGAAAATGTACAAAGAGAAAACAAAGAGATGGCATGATAAAAAAAAATGAAACCTACAGAATTTGAGAAAGGTCAGCATGTTTTATTGTATAATTCTAGATTGAAATTGTTTCCAGGGAAACTGAAGTCGAAATGGTCTGTACCGTTTGTAGTAATTGACGTTTTCCCTCATGGAGCAATTACTTTGAAAGATGAAAAAGATGGTCGTGTTTTTAAGTCAACAGGCAGCAGGTAAAACATTATTGGGGAGAGGAATTTCGTTCGAAATATCCTTCTCTGAAACTGATCGAAGAATAAGAGAGCAAAAGTTTTAAGGGAGCATTATTTTAGCAATATCTTTAGAAGCTCCCAGTGGTTGATTTGATTTGATTTTTTTTTTCAGAATCGATTTTATTTTATTTCGTTTTATATATTCTGTTTTTTTTTTTTATCTAATTTAATTTTAGTTCGATGATTATTTAAATTTGCTTAGATTAGATTCGATTTTATTTCGATTTTGTCAGTTTGAATTTTTCTAATTCGATTTTATTTTATCTGGATTAATATTTATTTTAATTTGTTATTGCTGAGATTTGATTTGATTTTATCGGGTTTAGTTTTAATCTCAAAATTAGCGGTTCGGCTCGATTTCTCACATTTCCTGATGGTCCCTTAACCATTATATTATATTATGTTTCGATTCATGTTTGTTGATAAAGTATGAAAAGAACGAAATGCATAATGTTAAAAACTTTAAGTAAATTGGACAAAAACATATGGATATATATTAATATTAAACTGAAGAAAGATCAAAGATAAAATATATTAAAATGAAGTAAACTTTGACATGAATATTCCAGAATTTGAAGAACATTGATAATATTAGGACACAAAATTGTTACTTCTCAATCTTAATTTTCTTCAACCTGCTTCTTCCATGTTCTTGAACTTCTTCATCTCCATCAATTTCCACAAGTTCAAATTTTTGTATTTCTTGTGCAATGATTTGCTTCTTTGAGTGATTGATTGCATTTTTTTTTCATTTCTCACAAGAAAAAATGTATTCTTTGCCTTGACTCAGCACCAATTTTTTGTAAAACTAACATTTTTCTTTATTCTCACCATGTAACGTTAAAACAATACAAAATATTAAGAATGAATAATTTAAAAATAAATATGGTTATGAAGACATGAAGAAAAAAGTTAACCAAACTTTATATCTTTCTCACATTTTTCATTTCTTTGGCATACTCAATAATAGTGCATTCCATAAGATATTCTGCTGCATCAAAGAGAGTAACATATGCCTCAATGTCTCCATTTGAAACAACAATTTTAACAAAGATCTTCTTGCAAAGAAAGCTTTTGGATTGTTACATTGGAGACATGAAGTTGTATCGCTATCCAATGATGAGTAAACTCTTTTGTTACAAGTTTTGCAATTTTCATACCATGGTTGTTCTTTGTTAAAAACTTTGACTATTGTTGCTTTGAATGCACAATGCAATTGGCTGACTGATCCTTCAATTATATCTTTCAAATCAACCATTACAACTTTCTTTAGTCTCTTTGATGTAGGGAAAATTTTCGAAATACTTTTTCCACATAGTGATGATTTACACTTTTTTAAAATATAATATTCATGTGAAATTACAATGAAATAAAATAGTCTTAAATTCTAAATTTTAAATTAATTAAAACTACATAATATACCAGGTATGTAATTCTTCAACTTCATGAATATTAGGATTTATTTGGATGGAACTAAGCATTGTAGTTGCTAAACTGAATTCATCTACCAACACAATAACAATAGTAATAATAATAAAAATGATATTATATAAATATTAACCAACTTTATAATACCTTCATACAAATCCTCCTTTACATTAAGAAAAGCTGCAACTGGTTTTTTGTCAACTTCATCTTCAAGTAATTGTCCTTCATTTTCTGCCAAACCTCCCCATAAACCTATCTTCATAGTTTCCAACCTATTTGAACATTGAAAAAACACATAGTATAAATGTTGGAGCGAATGACTCAATTTAAAGATATGACCCAAACAACAAATATTTTTTTTCCCTAAAAAACACACACACAAGAAAAATAAATGAAAGTGTGAAGCTACTGTACATGAATAACACATGTTCGATATAAAAATTTATTAAATGTTTTAAAAACTATTTTTCAGAAATTAATAATATGGTTTAAAACTTATTTTTCCCTCCTGGATAACATATACCATGAAAAAAAAAATGGTTCATACCTTGAATTGACCAAAATAATATCCCTCTTTTTTATGCTTCGAGCATTATCTCCTTGACTCTTGATATTGATAATTGGCTTCACGACAGTCACAATTCCAATGACATCTGTAATAACATAAAATATTGAATATTAAATATAAAAACTCTAAAAAGACTTTAAATGTTAATATTTTTTTAAAAAAAAAACATACCTATTGTCTTCTCTTTATCCAGTGCACTGATAATTGCTTAAATTCAATGAAATTGTAGACAACATTTTTTGTTGAAACTATTTCATTGGATTCTCGAACTTTTGTATTAGTTGATATAGATAATTCAATATCTTGGTTGACATTGAGAAATCTATTATCGATCGGTTTCACATTTCCATTGGTAATGAAATATGATTCGTTTTTCTTCAAAGTGTATTTCAATCTTAAAATATTTTCATTATACATGACTGCTTTGATTTGAGTTCCCTATAAAAGTGAAATATCAAATATAACATGTCTTATAAAAGAAAAATTGTAACAAAAGATTTAATTGAATATTACTATTATAAAGAAAAGAAAATACATGTTCATTCTATATGGAAAAAAAAATTACTTCTTCATCAATCAGAATTAGCTTCAATATTTGGAGTGGACCTTTATGGTTAGTGTATGTCTCCACTGTCCCTTTTCGAATAACCATGACTTTTACACACCATTCCTTTTGAAACGGCTCCAAATTTTGTAGCAAGATATAATTTTCTAGAGACATCTTGATATAACAATAGAAATTGAAAATAGAACAAAGAAAAACCTAATGTCAATAGAGAGTAGAGGAGAATGATGAACGCTATATGACTGTGACCTAAAATCATCCATATATATAGTGATAAGTTGAGAATTTGAAAAGTCCTTGTAGTTGAGTGATTGGGGAAGATGAAAAGGTTAAGGAATATAAATAGGTTTTAATATAAGTTATTATCAATGTGGAATATTATTTTAAGTGAGGTGATAATTGTGCGAGTGTTAGATGGAGGAATATAGGAAGTTTTTCTTAGAAATAATTGGTAAGGGCTAGTGAGAGAGGAGAAACCAATCGTATATTGTAAGGGGGAGAATGAGAGAAATAATGTGGATATTTAGAGCATGTTTGGGAGCGATTTTGGAAGGACTAAAATCACTTTTGTCAGGTTCGAAACGACCCCAAAACATATTTTTAATTATTCAAAATCAATTTCATGTTTGATTTTACCTTTTTAAACATGATTTTCATGGCATCAAAACTAATTTTGAATCATTAAAGACATGTTTCGGAGTGATTTTGAATACGATAAAAGTAAATTTGACCATTTTAAAATCACTCCCAAACATGCACTTATGTGGGTAGTGGAATCAATTTATGCCATTTATGGGCATTAGTGAGAGAGTGGAAGAGATTGAGAAATAATGTGAATGTGGTGGGAGAGGGAAAAAACGGTAGATTGAAGGGAGAGAGAGAAAAGTGGATTGCAAGGGAGAATGAAAAATCGTAGATTGAAGGAATAGAGAGAAAAGTGGAGTGTATGAGAGAGAGACAAATTAAGACCAATAGAATAATTTTGTCCCAAAACACATAATTTAAAACATTGAATTAAAAACTGTGGAGAAAAAGTTTGGGAAATTGTAATGGGTACCAAAAAATATTAGGACATTTACAAATTTAGCTATGCTTTTTGAGATTTTCAAATATAGCGAAAATTTTAAAATCTGATTTTCGTTTTTTTATTATTCCAGTTTTACCCTTGTTGGTATATCTACTGATGTATTAGTAGTATTATATTTATTGATATACGAAATATAAAGTATATTAGTTAACTGATATACCAATTTTTTTTTTTTTTTTTTTTGAGAAAATGATATACCAAATTTAATATACTCGAATGAATACAATTATATATCTAATATATACTTGATTTGATAAACGTAACCTATGATATACCTGATTATGAGTATTGATATAAGAATGATATACCTGATTATGAGTATTGATATAAGAATGATATACCTGATATAAGAATGATATACCTGATATAAGAATGATATACTTGATATATGAAATGTTACTTTTTTTTACTTATATTTGTTATGTTTCATTTTCTCTTTATTGAATTGTGTAGTGTTATTTACGTATTTTAAACGAAATGTTTGTTTTTATAGGAAAAAATACACTTTTAGTCCCTGAGGTTTGAGTTAGGTTTCATTTTGGTCCTTGAGTTTTCAAACTCAACAATTTAACCCCTGAGGTTTGGTTTTAGTTTCATTTTGGTCCCTCCATCCAATTTTCTGTTAATAGTTAACAGATTGCTGACATGGCGATATTTTTTTATTATAATTTTTTTTTAAATTTTTTAAAACTAAAATATATTAAAATAATAAAGTATTATTATTTTTTCATTTTAATATTTTTCTCTCTCCTTCTTCCCTTTTTTCTTCTTCTTCAACCTACCTTTCTTCTTCAACCCACCTGCCGCCGCCGGCCGCCAGCGACCGGCCGTCGGCGGCGAACTTCTTCTTTTTTATATTTTTTTTTGTTCTTCTTCTTCCATGTTCCGTCTTTTCTTTCTGTTTTTTTTTAAAAAAAAATGGAAGAACTTTTCGAACAACCTCATCTCTGCGCGAAGGCTGCCGCTTCGTCCTCAGGTTCCAGATCCGGCTGTCGCGCCTCTCTCTCTCTTGGAATCGAGGTCTGAAACGAAACCCACTTTTGGTCCCATTTCATTTTGGTCGTGGGTTTTTTCAGATCTGGGCTTGGGGTGGGGTTCGTTCGTGGGTTTCGGCAGCATCGTCTCTCCCCTCTGTCTGTTTGATTTCGGGCGACAGCGCGACGATTGATCGACGCTCGTTCCAGATCCAGTCGACAGCGTCGGTTACGAGAAGAATCCCACGTTCTGATGCTTGTTTGTGGGTTTTTTTTCAGATTTGGGCTTCGCGACGATGTTTCACAGATCTGGTTCTTGCGACGTTTCACGAACAGATCTGAGCTTCTTTCAGATCTTATCTTCTTGCGGCGACGACGTTTCACGGACGGTGGCTCCAGCAGTCGATGGCGGTGGTTTCGGCGCCGAAAACGAATAAGGGAGGGAAAAAAAGAAGAAAAAATAGAGAGTTTGGGGAAAGAAGAAAGGAGAAGAAGAAGGAAAGGATAGAAGGAAAGAAGAGGAAAAAAAAACGCTGACGAGCGACGGTCGATGGTGGCCAGTGGCTGCCGGCGGTGGGGCTATGGAGAAGAAAGGTTATGGAAGATAAGGGTTGGGGAAGAAAGAAGAAGAAAGAAGAAAATAAATAATAATAATAATAATAAAATATATTTTTTTTTATTATTTTAATATATTTTTAATTAAAAAATTAAAAATAATTTTTTGAAAATAAAAAAATCGTGCCACATCATCCACCCGTTAGTTTTTAATGGAAAAATGGACGGAGAGACCAAAATGAAATTAAAACCAAACCTCAGGGGCTAAATTGTTGAGTTTGAAAAGTCATGGACCAAAATGAAACCTAACCCAAACCTCAGGGACCAAAAGTGTATTTTTCCATTTTTTATAATATAAAATGTTTGTCTTTTATACTTGTTATGAATGTTGATATACCTCTTTTATTATACTACTCAAATAATTAATAACATTGATATATCTGGTTATGAGTGACTAAATATATCAATGATAGACTTGTTATTTTTTTAAAAAATCATTAATATATATTTTTAATTATCAGTGACATACTTTTTTTAAGTATATTTTTATATTGAATATGAAGTGCTAATATACTGTTGATATATAATTCATATTAGGAATATCATTTCACTAATATATCAAAGTATATTAGTAGTATATGTACTTCAATTTAGTTATATCTGATATATTGAATATAAAATAACGATATACTGTTAATATACTTCATATTAGGAATATCATTCCACTAATATACCATAGTAAAGTATATCGGTTGTATATCAGATATATTTCATTTTAAGTATATCGGTAGTATATCAACAGTATATCTGATATATTTCATTTTAGGTATATCAGTAGTATATCAACAATATATTTGATATACCACTGATATACTTCATAACAGTAAAACACTGGAAAATTTTGGAAAGGGTATTTTTTACTTTTTCTATTTGTGTTTTGGGCTGGGCTGATTTTTTTTGCCATAATTGCAATCCTCAAAAAGTGAAGACACGCTTGCAATTAAAAATTTCCCTTTTGCTATTGCTGCAACCACCCCCAAAAAGTTTTTTTTTAATTTAAATGTAGTAAAAAAAGTGTTCTTCATTTAAATATCTATTTATGACATTTGTGTGGCATTGGAGGGGGGTGAGAAAAAATTTGGAGGATGTGGGGGAGTGCAAAAAACGTGTGTACGAGGAGAGAGAAATGTAAACTTAATGGAGAGAGTTAAGAGAGATGAAGGACAATTTGGGTATTATTTGAATAAAGAAGAGCAATTTTATCCAAAGAAAAGTTTTTTCCACATTCGTACTTTTATATATATATATATATATATATAAAAGTACGAATGTGGAAAAAACTTTTCTTTGGATAAAATTGCTCTTCTTTATTCAAATAATACCCTAGTTAAGAACACGTGCGATGCACATGGATTCTTATAGTTTTGATTTAGAATTTCGGAAAAAAAAAAAATTAACCTTAAACTTCAGGAGTTGTATCAATTTCATTAAATTGAACCTCAAACTTGATAAGTTGTATCAATTTTAACCTTAAACTTCTAATTTCATCATATTGAACCATAAACTTAGTAAATTGTATCAATTTTAATCCCAAACACGTAAGTGTTGCAATGTAAACCTTTAGTTACATTTCTGTTTGAATCATTGTTAAAACACGTAATTGACTATTTCATTTTTTAAACAAAATTATATTGCACCTGAATTAGTTATATTATTGTAATTTTGTAAACAACCATTTTTAACTTAGTGTAGTATACTTTATTTCAAAGTATCTGAAAATTGTATCAATTTTAACCCCAAACACGTAAGTGTTGCAATGTAAACCTTTAGTTACATTTCTGTTTGAATCATTGTTAAAACACGTAATTGACTATTTCATTTTTTAAAAAAATTATATTGCACCTGAATTAGTTATATTATTGTAATTTTGAAAACAACCATTTTTAACTTAGTGTAGTATACATTATTTCAAAGTATCTGAAAACTATGTTTATTGTTTTAAATGTGAAATTAAAATTGTGCTAATAATTAATTTATTGAATAAATATGTTGTTGATTTCGCATATAAATAGTATAACAATGTTTAGTTTGATGTTTTCATATTCTTACTATAAAATGTACCATTTTTTAAGTTAATAAAAATATAATTTTTAAGTTTATTTAGTGATATCCCCTGATCTCTTTATATACTTTATATTTTTAACATGTAAGTGATAAAACAACAAATTATATAATTATTTTAAATTAAGTATTAATAAGTAAATTAAAGTAAATTATTAGAATAATACAAATTTAAAGGGCAAAGGAGTTGTTTAAAGTCTATTTGGGCAATTTTTTTTTTAAAAAAAAAGTCTATTTGGGCAAATAATATTTTCATATTTCTAATAGTTCATATACTAAAACAAAATTGTAGAGTAATTAAGGCTCCGTTTGGTTCGTGATTTGAAAATTGTTTTCGAAAATAAAAAATTCAGCAGAAAACAAAAACAAATTTCTTATTTCCATTATATCTAAAAACATGTTTGGTTCCAATTTAAAAACTTTAAATTTGAATTCAAAATTTGAAAACTGTGTGTTGGTTATGGATTTGAAAATGCATGAAAATATTAATATGTGCTTGGTAAAATTAATTTTTTTTAGAAAAAACTTAATTTAATATGATTATTTTTCTGCTTGACTTTTATTCATTTTTAGAGAGATTATAAATCAATGATGCTGGAATTGATTCTTCAAAAAAAATTGTTGGAATTGAAATTATAAGGAAAAAAAAGATATACCATATAGTTGTATTATATGAAACTTTTGATTTGTAAAGTGGAGGAGTGTATCAAAATAGGTAGAATTATGTAAAAAGTAAAAATAACAACCAAAACATCAGTATCAATCAAACACACTATTTACACAACAATAATTTTTTATTTTTTTCCCTTTAGAGTCTAAGAGAATTTGGATATCAAAAATAAAAAAATGTTGTTTGTAGATAATGCAACATTGTTTGATGGAAAGAAAGATTTATCGTGTGTTTTTAAAGTTGTATCTCGTGTTTCCATTATTTTGAAAACAAAATTGGAAAACAATGAAAACAACATTTTATCGTTTTTGAAAACAGGCCATTTTTTGAGTTGTTTTTAAAAATTGTTTTTGAAAATAGGTATACCAAACACGTTTTCATGGTTTTCATTGTATTTTTTATTTTCGAAAACATAAAAACGAAAACGGATCATGAACCAAACGGGGCCTAATATTTTCATATTGTCCAGGTTTACTGATTTTGTTTAAAATTAGTAATTCAATTCGTTTGTCATAGCCTATTAACGCAACCCAATGTCTTAAATAAAATGAAAATAGAAAAAGAGGGAAGAAACCCTAGATGCTTCATCCTTTCATCTTTCTCTCATTGTCACAATCTCTCTTTTTTCTTCAATACTCACAATTTCATCTCCTTTTCTCCATTTTAACAGCTTGCACCACCTCCAATCCTCCCTTCTTTTAATGTATCGCCACCTACGACCATCGTTTCTGTTTGATGTCGCCAACGTCGTCATTGTTTTCGGTATCGCCCCTGCCGTCGTCATTTTTGATATCGCCACCGCACGCCGCTGTCGTTTTTCGTCTGATTTTGCAGTCGTTGTTGTCGCCTAATGCCACTGCTGTTATCTATCTCTCATTCAATGTCGTTGTTGTCGCCCTCTTAATAGTTTGTACTTGTAGTGCAAGTTCTCTATATGGTTTTTTACTCTCTGTAACTGGTAATTTTCAATGTCCATCTCCATCTTTCTTCTCTTTTAAGTCGACTGGAACTCAAATTATAACTTTCTCCATCTTTCTTCTCTTTTAAGCCAACTGGAACTCCATTTAGAACTTTCTTGATTTCTTGATGAAAGAAAGAGTTTGTTTTGATAGAACAATACCCACATAAAATTGTCAACAATCTCCACATATTTATAATGGTAGATTATTGTAAATTTTTTTACTAAAAAAAATAAAAATATATTGTAAGTTTTGATGAGTTATTCAATTAAATTGTGGAAATGAATTCCAAGAGTCATTAAATTTTCTGTTACTTTAAATTTATTTCGAATAAGAACGGTCCATCTTTGAGAACATTTAAGTTTTCTCTTATTAACCAACCATTAATTGGACTCTTGGAATATTTTTCAAAAAAAAAAAAAAAAAGGACTCTTGGAATAAGAATAGTCATTTTGTTGAGTACGTTCTCCCCAAAGTCCTTTTTCTCTTTCTGTATGCCTTCCCTCTCCTTGTTATTTAATACAAATTCCCACAAATTTAAAGTGTGAGGACAAAATAGGTATATTGTTTAAAAGTTGGGGGCAAAATAGGAAGTTAAAGTTTCTCCTAATAGCAGCTTTTATATATATATATATATATAATATAATATAATAATATAATATATATATATATATATATATATATATATACTATAGATATAGATATAGATATAGACTATAGATATAGATATAAATGTATGTCTTTCCCTCTCCTTGTTATTTAATACAAATTCTCACAAATTTAAAGTGAGGACAAAATAGGTATATGTTAAAGAGTTGGGGGCAAAATAGGAATTTAAAGTTTCTCCTAATAGCAACGTTTATATATACTATAGATATAGATTATTTAATACAAATTCTCACAAATTTAAAGTGAGGACAAAATATGTATATGTTAAAGAGTTGGGGACAAAATAGGAATTTAAAGTTTCTCCTAATAGCAACTTTTATATATACTATAAATATAGATATAGATATAAATGTATGTCTTTCCTTCTCCTTGTTATTTAATACAAATTCTCACATCTCACAAATTTAAAGTGTGAGGACAAAATAGGTATATGTTAAAGAGTTGGGGGCAAAATAGGAATTTAAAGTTCCTCCTAATAGCAGCTTATATATAGATATAGATATAGATATAAATATCGATTATATATATATATATTTGAAATAATACTTCATTAAATAGAACTAACTACCAGAACAACTCCCCTCATTAATGAGGGGCCAAATAAAAGAAGGAACATCAGGGACCCAAAACGTTTGCCATTTTTCCCTATACATGGATGTCTCCTGATTACAACAAAAATAAAAAACAGAAGCCTCCCTAGCAACACAGTGGGCGTATTTAGGCGTGCAACGAGGGAGAGAATTTCATCTGCAATGGGCTTCATCTCCAACAAGTCATCCGACTCCCTCTTCAACGCTTGAATCACAGCCAGAGAACCAGATTCAATTTCGAGGGAAATCCTCTTTTGCGCACAGGTATTCAAAATCGATTTTAATCATTCCAGAATTGCTTTAGATTCCAGGCTATTTATGTCCCATTTTCTGTTGATTCTTTCCATTTCGAAGTTGATCAAGGATCCATTAGAGTCTCGACCCAGCCAATACCTCCCCTGCCCAATTTGTCTAACCAGGCAGCGTCCGCGTTTAATTTCCAGAAATTTGGCTTCGGTTTGCTCCAGCTTGCATGACTCGCTTGGCTCCTTGCCGAATCCGGACGGATGCTCTTAAGGTAAGAGACTTGCTATTCTTGAATGCCTTCTTCGATCGAATACTATAAATATATATTTTTTTTGAAAAATGATATAGATTATAGATATTATAGATTATAGATAGGGTATTTAAATGAGGCTTTGGGTTATTATTTTGATTTAAGAAAAAAAATGAAGAAAAGAAAAAGGAAAAAAAAAAAGAAAGGAAAAGCCCTAAAATCTCTCTTTCTCTTCTTCCTTTCACGCCGCCGCCACCCCCCTCAGTTTCTTCTTCGCACGCAGCAACCCACGACGTCGGTCTCTTCTCCGGCGACAGCGTGCAGGCGAATCACCCTCTCTTACTCGATCTCTTCTTCTCCGGCGTCGTCTATCCCTTATTGTCTTCTCCTCGCCGGTAAGCTAGACCCACGAAGCCGTTGATCTCTCCCTCTTTCTCTCGCGGTTCTCTTCCTCCAGCCACGAACTTCACGGTTTTCTTCTCCCTCTCGCGTTCTGTTCTGTCCGAGCAGCAAGACCCACGCAAGAAGCCGCGACTCCCTCTCTCCCTCTCGTTTCCAGCAGCCTTATACCCGCGGCCAGCGGCGATTATACGTGGTTGACGCGATTGCCAGCTCTCCCTCAGCGTCGATTGGTGTTCTTGGTAAGTTTCAGCGTGACCCACAACTCGTTGTGCTCTGATTCGGTTTACCCATGTTTGTTTGGGCTCTGAATTCACTTTAAATCATGACCCATGCTTTCTCGGCTTCGAATTTGGGTTACCTATTCCCTTTCAGCTTCTAAATTGCAGGACTAAGCACCATCCGATTGTTGTCCAGCAAGTGTTTGGTACTGTTTGGAGAAGTTTAGTAAGTTTCGACGCTTTGTAGACTCTTTCGGATTAGATTAATTTGGTTTAGATCATTCCGTAACACTTGAAAGGCTTTTGTTTGTAGGTTCAGACTCATTTGGTCACTTCTACCCAAGACCCAAATCTTTTGGTACGAATTAGTATCGGTTTGGCCTTAGAGTGTTCAAATCCTAGCTTGAGCCTCTTGTTGGGAGCTCGTTAGACTAATATTAGGATCACTTTAGAGCAATTAATAAGAGCATGCTGTGTGCTTTACTTGTTTGGTTTTATCATATGCTGTATAGATATTTATGTGTTATGTGTTTGTGACGAGTTTTGAATACGTTGAGCTTATATGGTGAAATTGTTGTACTAAGAATGTTGTTTCATTGTGATTGATTGAAAAGTGTGAACGTGCGGTTTATTTGATGTGTTTTATGACTTAATGCATGGTTTAGAAAGCATGTTTGTTATGTGCATTAGGGGTTGCATGTCATTGGCATAAAACATGGTTTAGAAGCATGATGAGTAGGATTTTTGCATTCTAGTGGGATTGTGATGTCAAAGGACCTTGTGTGTTGTAAAGGAAAGTTAGGTGAATACCAGGTGCCTCGAGTAAAAATGGTCTAGGGGTGGTATGTCACCAATGGATTAAGAGAAGTATCGGGTGTCTTGGGTAATATTGCCAAGGGGAGATGCACAGTTCGAGGCCTTGGGTAGGGTTGAACGCTGAGCGCCGTAGAGAATCGTCGAAGTCCTGTGTAATATGGTTAGGGGTCAGCGTGACTCGAAGGAGTCAGTCTCAGAGAGCTTTGTGAGGGCTATGAGTGTTGAGCGAGCTCGTGGAGCTTGAGAGAAAACCGAGTATGCATGGCATGATGCAGAATTCATGTGTTTTGAGTATGCATGACATGGTGCATAATTCATGTGTTTGAATGTGCATGACATGGTGCAGAAATTCATGTGTTAGGTGCATGGTTGTTGCACGATTGCATTAGTTGAGTATGTTTCTCTGTGTTGATTGTTCATCTTGTATGTGAGGCAAGGTGATATTGTAGTTGAAAACCATGATATTTGTCTTGTATATGTATGCTGTTTGATGGCTCTTCAGGCGTGAGCCACTTACTCAGTACCGTGGTTTTGTACTGACCCACCACCAGGTTTTGCAGGTGCTGTAAACATATTCGAACTTGGTGATGCAGAGGAGATTTGACGAGAGAAAGACCATAGTTAGCTTGTCTTTGATCATCTCTTTTTCTTATTTGTTATTGGGTTGAAGCTTGGCTTAGGTTGTGGCCTAACTTCTAAGTTGTCATTGATATCCTTTACTTGTTGATTGAGCAAGGGTTGGTGATAGTTTGGTTGTATTGTTTCAAGTGTAGCATTAAACCTTACAAGTTTTCTTTATAAGTGTTGTGGATTTTCTTATTTATTTAGTTGCACTTGTTACGAGAACTGACTCGTATTATATTTACTCAATAATTGGAGTTGGTTCTTATTTTATTGAGTATATTTGGGATGTTGTCAAGTGAAGTTGAGGTTGTGAACTGAATTAGAAGTGTCATTCTTGTTTTCAGGTGTTTTAAATTTTTGGTTAGTTGTAATTATGTCGTTATGTTATCGAATTTTTCGGGGTATGAAGTTGACCTTAGAGTAAATGTTTAGTAATGTTCCCTAGTTTAGGTTGAATTTTGGGGGCGTTACAGTTGGTATCAGAGTGGAGTTGTTCCTGTAGACTAACCTAGGAAATCTTGGTTGTTAATAGGGTAGGACCAGTGGTCTTTCTTGTTCTCTTCTCCATCACCAGGTATGTGAAATTATATTTGTTATAATATGATACCTGTTGATTTATTTGATTATATGTTGTGATTTGCTTGCTTGTATACTTATTGGATGTCTTGTTTGCCTTGTTTGAGCATGTCTTGTTTCCAATGCATCTTTATTACATTATCTTGGCAAACTGGATAAACTTGGGGTTGAAATGAGATTTTTCTCAATTTTTGCTAAGCTTTTGATTGCAACTCTATATGTTTCTTTTTATTCAGTGGGTAGGAATGATGCCAGCTGTGTTTATTGAATACTAACTTGTTTGTGATCAATTTTTTAATACATTTTGAAGTCATGGAAACTGGGGAGTCTGCTCCCCCTTCCCTTGGTCCTCGCTATGCACCGGATGATCCTACTCTTCCCAAACCTTGGAAGGGATTGATTGATGGGAGCACTGGACTGTTATACTTCTGGAACCCTGAAACCAACATTACTCAGTATGAAAAACCGGTCTCTTTGCCGCCGCCATTACCACTCGGTCCTTATCCTAGTGCCTCTACTTCCAAGCCTACTGCAATTCCGGAGGCTCATTCAATGCCATCAAATGGCACATTAACACCTCATGTACAACAAAATCATATTGTCCCTCAACAAGAAGGCCAATCAAACAGCCAGCTTTCTCAACCTGGACATTTGATGCCACAACAACATAGTTCTATTGCAGGTCAGGTAACTGTTAATCACCATCCTAGCATGCAACTGGCACCAGATGGGCGACAACATAGCTCGCAACCGAACCAGGTTATGCAGCAACAGGGGGTGTATTCGATGTCATCACAACATATTGGCCAGCAGCAGGTCATGCATCAAGGTCAGAAAATGGCACCTGCAAATCAACAGATGTCTCAACATCCTAACCAGCAACTATTGCAAAATCCAGAACAGCCCTTGCAGAATCCAGGACGACAAATACCACAACCGTCAATCCAGCATTTAGGACAGCCAAACGTGCAAAACCAAACCCCATTAGTTGGTCAGCTTCAAGGTCCGCAATATGGTCAGCAGCAGCTTCAGTATATGGGTTACCAGCAAAGCGTACATCCAAGTGTGCAGCAGAATTCACAGCAGCAAGTTCAACAAAGCCCTTTGGGTCAACCATTTGGTAATCAGAAGTCAGCTTTTCTGAAGCGAGAGGAGGATAATATCCAGTCAGGAAACCAAGTTGGATTTTCTTCTTCCCAGTTTCAACAAAGTGGTGGTACCTCATCTATTCATAATCTTCATCCTGGAACCAATTCTTCTCAAATGCAACAATATGGTTTAGCATCAGATCAAGCACGACAATTCGGTGAATCTCCTGGAAATATGCAACAGCAGCATCTTGTGGTTCAATTGCAGCATGCAGGTACTGAATTGACTCATCGCCAACATCATTCTAGATTCCAAGATCAAATGGGCCCAGCTGTGATGCAGGGGCAGCAAGCTGGTGCTGAAAATTTGCCAGGCAGAGCTGGAAATGAATATTACTTTGGCCGGAATGAGGGGCCTGGCATTGGTCCACATCAACCAAGGCTTGCAGCAATACCTATGGCGAGGAGCCAACAGGTTTTTCATTTCATGTCCATTTGTAATTCTTCCATGTTAAAGTTTTTTAGGACATTGTTTAAGTAAGATACAAATATGATGGTTTTTTACTATGACAAACAGCCGTATGTATACATTTTCATATCTTAAGATTGGTGCATGTTAAAAAATGTTTAAATGGGCACTGATATTCTGGTAAGACAATCATATCTTCGCGTTTAACATGGAAGATATGTAGTTGGGTCCTGTAAAGTTTTATGAGGGAGGTTATGTGTGGAATTGATAGGAAATGATGTGTTATTTACTCTTTTCCTTGATCATTACTTAGGTTTAGGTTAATAGAAATGTTTTTCTTTAATTATCATATGAGAACGAACAGTTTTATGGAGAAACATGAAAGAATACAAAAGGGCAGGATAAGATAGAGGTTTTATCAAATTTCTAAGTATTTTGGTTCTATATGATTCTATTTTTTTCATATATCGAATGCAAATTTCCTTTCTTTCAGGACACAAGGATGAGTGGTGTCCCATTTCCAAGTGCAGCTCCTGGTCATCCTAGTGGGACAAATTTGGCAGCTGGGCACTCTCATAATATGTACAGCCGTGGATCTGGTGGTCCATCATTGTCAAACAATGCTTTGATGGGCCCTCCTCATATTGGAGCTTCAGATGTCACCAATATGTCACCCGTTGAAGTTTATCGTCAACAACATGAAGTAACTGCTACGGTTTGTATTTCAGCATGCCTATCTTTTCCAATTATGTTGGTGTTGTGAAGGCTATAGGGTGTTATAATTGTATCACTGACTACCAATCATTCCGTCAATATTCTGTGGGAAAATCAGTGTGAACTTTTCGTGCATATGTAATTTAATGGAATTTGAAACATCATAAATTGAAAATGTAATTTGTGTGACTGACTTTATTTTATTAGACATGCACTGCTGATTTAATCTATAGTAGTTAAACTTATTCTTTTTTTGGGTGTAAATGACCAGTTCAATTAACTTTGTAGGGTGATAATGTTCCAGCTCCATTCATGACATTTGATGCTACTGGCTTCCCTCCGGAGATACTGAGAGAGGCAAGTTTCATGGTTGCCCAAACTTCTTTCAATTGGGTTGCGTGTAAAAAGAAAATCCATGATGCAGCTTACTCCTTCCTTCTGTTATTAATGTAGCTTTTACTCATGAGTTCTCACTTGTCGCAGGTGCGATATCTGCTCTGGAGGAGGAGCATATGTCGTACGCTGCACTGCTATTGCTACACTTGCACATGCAACAAAATGGATGGTTGGAGCCTTTCTAGGGCATCTTTTAGTAGAGTGTTGGCCCTTTGACCAAATCACACCTGATGTGACTGAGATGCCTTGCTTATTGGCTCTGCTTAATATGTCTTTATTGCCATCTTTTGTTGCCTCGAGTTGCTTCTGTAAGCAACTAATCTATGGGGTTTTTTTGTGTTATTTTATTTTTGCTCTTGTAGAACAGTGGATTTTTGTAATGTATTTCACACATGAATGTCTTAGGCATGTTTTAAACATGGCGCTGAGTCTATATTTCCATCTTTGTGCCTCAGATATACTCTGCTGGTTTCTCATCTCCTACGCCAATTCAAGCACAGACATGGCCAATTGCCCTTCAAGGTAGGGACATAGTCGCAATTGCTAAAACGGGGTCTGGAAAGACTTTGGGCTATTTGATTCCTGCCTTTATTCTTCTTAGGCAGTGCCAAAATAACCCTCAAAATGGGCCAACGGTGTTGATTTTGGCTCCTACTAGGGAGCTTGCTACTCAAATACAAGATGAGGCAATTAAATTTGGGAGGTCTTCCAGGGTTTGTTGTACGGTGAGTTTCAAATGTTGCCTTTTTCGGGTCCTCGAATCATCTACTCTTGCTTCCTTTTTGTGTTTTTTTCGGATTTATGAGTTAAAATTCTTCCTTATTTCAGTGCTTGTATGGTGGAGCTCCAAAAGGCCCTCAGCTAAAAGAGTTAGATCGTGGTGCTGATATTGTTGTGGCAACTCCTGGCCGGCTTAATGATATACTAGAAATGAAGATGATCAACTTTAGGCAAGTTTCCCTTCTCGTGCTTGATGAAGCTGATCGGATGCTTGACATGGGATTTGAACCCCAAATTAGGAAGATCGTAAATGAAATACCACCACGCAGACAAACTCTTATGTATACAGCGACCTGGCCCAAGGAAGTAAGAAAAATAGCGAACGATCTTCTTGTCAATTCTGTCCAGGTGAATATTGGAAGTGTTGATGAACTTGCCGCTAACAAGGCTATCACCCAGGTAATTTTAATAAATTATATGCTTACCAGTCCCTTGAACAGTGTAGTTTCAATTTGACATTATGAGTCTCACGTGTTAAAAATGATATCTTTAGCCTATAGAATTGCATGGTTGGTGTTATAATGTGATGTATCAATAAAGTAATTTGCTTTTGAAATTTGACTTTGTTTTTGTTCATACGCAAGGCTAATGAAAATCATTTGAATGGTCGAGTTACACAAGATTGAATCGCTTAAGTTGGTAAACATGATAATAAGTCCAAACGTTAACCTCTTTTTCTAGTTTTTTTAACAGACAAGTAGCGCATTTCTTTAGTGAAGCTCAACTTTCTATCTGATTCAGAACCATACGAACTTGAAGGCACTTTTTTGATAGTTGTGTTGAAGATTCCCCTGGGGCTGTAGTGGCAATATGTTTCTTTGGTTGTTACATGTCTTCTCTTTTCATGATCACTTCTTGTTGTTTGATAATAGGTTGCTCTGATTAAAGAATTGATAGGTATCGATAGTATTTATTTATTTATTTTTTTTTTGAAAACTATAGGTATCGATAGTATTATTTATGCAATAGTAGTCAAAAATGGGGTGAAACACCCTTCAAAACCTCCCGCCAATTTGAGAGGGCTGGGTACTCTCCCAAAACTCTACACCTTTTCCAAAATAACTGACACCCCCACCCTCTGTCCCCTCTGCTACCTACAATTTATTTGGTCGTTCTAGGAAAGCACCATTGCATATCAAAAGTTTTGATCAAATAATTCCACCATTTGAGGGAAAATTCACGGTTAGAGAAGATATAGGCCATGACATCATTCCAGTTTCTTTTTATTTTGTTGCAATATACACCGACTAGGAGAAATTTGGAGGCCAGGGTGACTTTACCCTTTCATTTGAATTAATTCTAAACTAGCACACAAAGAAGTTGACCTTCTTTGCGCTTCAGATTTCCCTTATTTTATAATTTTTCATAGAGCTTTGTGGGCAAATTAGTATTTTGGTGATGAGATGATTGAAACCAGTTTTGTTTAAAATACCTCTGAACTGTCTCCAAAATCGAGAACAGCCTCTTGCATCCTATCTTTAAGTACAAATTCGATTTGATTAAAAGAGTTACCCAGAAGCCCCGAAGGGTTGTCTTCTTTATCGAATCTCCAAAGCCATTTAGCAATAAGAGCATAATTTTTCTAAGCTAACATCTCCCAGTTTACCAATTAACTCTACCCTCTTCTGCCTCAGCATCTTCTCGTAAGAAATCTCTGAACACTTTTTCCAGCCTCTTACTGACCACAACTTTCACCAGTGGAGATATTCCAGCCTCTTACTAACCACAACTTTCATCAGTGGAGATATTTTGACACTTGCTTTGTCTGCGCGAATGATATATCCTTTCTTATATAAATATTGGGATTTTTAAAAATAAAAATAGCATTCAAGAAAACGTTCTAAATGCATCAGTAATCACATTTTTTATTAGACTGTTCTCAGTTCAAAATTCCTCAATATTATTAGTTATGTAAATATGTAACAATAATTTTCTTTATCTACTGAGGTAGGCATCCATATGTAAATTACCTGTTAACTATTTTCTTTTCCTCTGGATGATTTGTTATTGACTCCCCCTTCCTTTGTTCTTTTTGCGGTGGGGGGTGGAAAACAGTATGTTGAAGTTGTTCCACAGATGGAAAAACAGAGACGGTTGGAGCAGATCCTTAGGTCCCAAGAACGGGGGTCTAAGGTAATAATTTTTTGTTCCACGAAGAGGTTGTGTGATCAGCTTGCACGCAATCTTGGGCGTGGTTTTGGGGCTGCTCCAATCCATGGAGACAAATCGCAGGGGGAGCGTGATTGGGTATTGAACCAGTTTCGTAGCGGAAAGTCCCCGATACTAGTTGCCACTGATGTTGCTGCCCGTGGGCTTGACATCAAAGATATAAGGTACGCCCTCCTTTTTGCTCTTTTCTCTATAGCATCAAGTGAAAATGGACCTCGTGTGACTTAAGTTTTTGCGAGTTCTACGATTTATTAAATTGATTTTTATGCCAGAGTGGTGATCAACTATGATTTTCCAACTGGAATTGAGGACTATGTCCACCGAATTGGAAGAACAGGGAGGGCTGGAGCAACGGGAGTGTCGTATACCTTCTTTTCTGAACAAGATTGGAAATATGCGGCTGATTTGATTAAAGTACTGGAGGGTGCAGATCAGCATGTGCCTCCTGAGTTGCGAGATATGGCTATGCGTGGTGGGCCGAGTTTTGGAAAGGATAGGGGTGGTATGGGTCGGTTTGATTCTGTTATGGGTGGCAGTCGTTGGGATTCAGGAGGTCGAGGTGGCATGAGAGATGGCGGGTTTGGTGGTCGTGGTGGTGCAAGAGATGGTGGGTTTGGTGGCCGTGGTGGGATGGGAGATGGTGGGTTTGGTGGTCGTGGTAACATTAGAGATGGTTCTGCTGGTGGGCGAGGTGGGAGAGGTGATTTCTTTCCTGCACGAGGGAGAGGACGGGGTTTTGGTGGCCCTTTTGGAGGTCATGTTGGTTGGGGCAGGGGTGACCGTGGTGGCCCACATGATAGGTATAATAATGTGGATGGACGTGGACGTGGACGTGGACAAGGTCGATTTGATAACAGAAGAGACTTCACTAATAGAAGTAGAGGCAGAAGTTATAGTCGTAGCCCCGAAAGAGTCCGAACATGGGGTTACAACCGAAGTCGCAGTCGTAGTGGTAGCCGTAGTAGTAGGAGCTGGAGTCGGAGTAGAAGCCGTAGCAGGAGCAGGAGTCGGAGTAGGTCACGCCATTACAGTCGAAGCCGAAGTCGTAGTCGTAGTCGTAGCCATAGCCATGATAATCATGAGCGATCATGTGAGCAGAAGTTCGATAGAAAAGACGACCTACCCCTGAATCAGTAACTGCTACTTCTCCTAGCACACAAAAGAACACGTTCGAAGAAAGAGAGCGAGAGCAACTTCCTCCAATGTGATGCCTTGCGTTATCAGGTACTCTAAATTTTGTCGCTCGTTTTAATATTTTTGGTTGTGTGAGTGGGAATTCTTTAGTTAAAAGAGTTAATGCAGTTTAATTGTATAATCGTGGTTAAGGATTAAATATTGAATTCCAAACCATAGTTATGGAAATAATTTATTATCTAAGATTTCCTAAATTGAGAAAGGAAATTAGGGCTTCATTGGATTCTTTAAAGGTGGAAATTAAGGTAACAATCCTAAATAAAAAGAATAAGAGAAAAAAACCCTAGAATTTCCCTTTTTTCTTTCTTTTTTCACTCAGTCGTCTACCCCCCCTCGTTCTTCTTCTTCATGCACGCCGCCATTCTTTCCCCTTCTCTCGTTTTCACACAACCACCACCAGTGAGCACCTCCCTCCCGGATTTTCTTCCCCTTTCTCGCCAACCGCAACTCCCTCGCTCCGCCACCGCCTCCCCTTGCTTCCATCCGTGCAACGACGCCGCACTCAAACCTCCCCAGCGTGGCGTCTACCAGTCACGAACAACTCGGGTCTTCTTATGTGTTGTTCGGTAAGCTCTGTCCTTTCCGAAGCATCCTTCCTTGATTCAGCTACTAACTCGTTCCATTGCACAGCTCGTAGCTTGACCCACGTGAGTTCGGCAAGGATCCTCATCGATTTCGTGTCTCCCCAGTCCTTTTTGCACGCGAGTTGAACTTCCAGCCAACTACAACTTAAGTTATTCCTCTTCTCGGTAAGTTTGTCATCCACCCACTTATAAATAGCTTCAATCTAGAATGACCCACTCACTAACAACCTTGTTTATGTAATCTTAGGCTCTTACGACTGCGAGACAGCAAGAGTTCGAGGCTGTTTGGTGAGTTTTCGGTAAGTACCATCAAGCTAGAATATTTTCATACTTGATCTCATGCTGTAAAAGAGTTCTTGACCTTGGGTATCAACTATTTTAGGCTCAGGACGAAACCATGGAATTCAAATAAGGTCAAAGGTGGTTTCTAGTCAGTTTTCGGTATGGGACAACAAGTATCATGCTCTTTTAGAACTTGCATATGTGCTGTAAATTAGTATCTAAGCTTTGGGTACTCTTTGTCGTAGGTTCCATTCAATTCTTGTGTGCCCAATAAGATTCGAACAAACTTGTGTGTAAGAGAAACTCTTTTAAGCAATACTCATTTCCCTAGTTAGCTTTCAGATTGATTTCTGACCTCTAAAACTTGGCTATTGTTCTTAGGACCGTTCCTTAAATTGTTAGGAGCGCATTAGGACTTTAGGTAAGTGAAATTCTACCTGTTGGGTCTGTTTGCTTGTGTGCTAGCATGTTGTGTGCTTTACTTGTTTGGTTTTATCATATTCTGTATAGTTATGTATGTGTTATATGTTCAAGACGAGTTTTGAACATGATGAACTACTGTGTTGAGTTGATATGGTGAAACTGTTGTGTTAAATATGTTGCTTCATTGTGATTGATTGAAAATCATGAGTATAATGTTGTGAGTGTGTTGTTCACTTGATGTGTTTTATGGCTTAATGCATGGTTTAGAAAGCATGTTTGGAATGTACATTCTAGTTTGTGAGCATGTCATTGGCACGAAGCTTGGTCTAGAAGGATGATGAGTAGGATTCATGCATTCTAGTGAGATTGTGAGGTCAGAGGACCTTGTGTGTCTAAAAGGAAAGTAAGGTGAATACCAGGTGCCTCGGGTAAAAATGGTCGAGGGGTGGTATGTCACCCATGGATTAAGAGGAGCATCAGGTGCCTTGGGTAATATGGCCAAGGGGCGATGTACAGTTTGATTGTAAAGTCATCGGGTGCCTTGGGTAATATGGCCAAGGGGTGATGCACAGTTTGAGGCCTTGGGTAATATGGTCAAGGGTCGAACGTTGAGCGCTGTAGAGAAATGTCGAGGCCTTGGGTAATATGGTCAGGGGTTGGCGTGACTCGAAGGAGTCAGTCTCAGAGAGCTTGTGAGGGTTACGAGTATTGAGTGAGCTTGTGTAGCTTGAGTGGAAACTGAGTGTGCACGACATGATGTGGAATTCATGTGTTAGGTGCATGGTTAGTTGCACGTTTACATAATTGAGTATGTTACAATATGTATGTTGTTCACCTCGTATATAAGGCATGTTATTGTGATTGAAAAGCATGATGTTTGTCCAGTATGTTGTATGTTGTTTGATGGCTCTTCAGGTGTGAGTCATTTACTCAGTACTGTGGTTTTGTACTGACCCACTACCAGATTTTGCAGGTGATGAGGAATACTATGAGCTTGGTGATGCTGAGGAGCAGACTTGAGAAAGCAAAGTTTATGAGTTTAATTCATTAATATATTCTGGTTGTTTAAACATTGTTAGGAAATATATTTTTTTGTGTTGGTCACAGGAGGTGTTGTTTAGAATAATGGTTATCTATTTTTTCGTTTAGTGCTTTGAATTAAACTCAATTTGATTTGCGATAATTGCATGGGAATGGTTACGAGATCTGACTTGTAATTGTGTTGCAACTTTATTTAGTGTTATGTTGATGCTTTAGCAGGTTGTAAAATTTTGGTTTAAGCAAAATTACGTCATTATGTTGTCGAATTTTCGGTAGCACCTGAAAGAGTAGTGTGACTAAGTTTAGTAGTACCCTTAAATAGTCTCTTAAGAATTTGGGGGCGTTACATCCAATGTCTGGGAACAACATCGAACTAGGGAATCCAGAAAATGATGCAAATATGAGTAATCAAATTGTTAATGCAGCACCTCAAGTAATATGAATTTTTTATCCCCCGACGTTGGGTTACTTGAGTGGGAACCATTGATATTCCCAACTGCTGTTTTGAAAATTTTCTTGCCAGGAAGCTTTAAAGGAAAATCAAACCATATGAAGGTTAAAAGAAATTGGTGTTTGGGGAATGTTTACGGTTGTTGATGATGCTGAGTATGCTGCGCTCGCAATTAGCATAACTTAACTTAATTGATAGTTATATTGATAATATGTTTCCGGTGGGAGGAAATGTTGGTATCTTGGCCAATGTTCGATGGCCCTACAAAATATTTTAGAAAAACCAGAAGCTTGTAAAAGCTATTTGAATTAAAAAGTAATTGCACACACATAGTAGTATATACTAGCTTCTTTTGAAAAAACAATTATTAATAGAAAAAAAGGAAAACAAAAATACAAATTACTCTTGAATTTAGTAAAATGTATCAATATTCTTATCTTGGAAATTCAATTTGAAAACAGGTGGAGATTTTATCTTTTGACTTCAGGAGGGACCTTAATCATTGTGGTTATATCTGTAAAATAGACAAAAATATTGGTTTACCTTTTTTTTAGTCTACGTTAAATTGCCTACTAATTAAAACAAGGTAAAAATCTTTGCAACTAATGAAAATCCAAGTTATGAACAATATTAAATTCAATTGATGTAAAAAAAGAAATTTGATGCATATGAGATCTATTGAAGAAGTCTTATAAAACTCACACATTTCCCTGGGGCTTGTGTCTTTTAAGTTTGAGAATATGAATCGCCTTACCTCTCATCCTTCAAAGCATATATAGCCTCATGGTGGGATTCAAGTGTGGATGACAATTGGGAGGGCTTTCGTTTTGTTAGAAAGCTTAGCTCTCTCAAAGAAACTTGGAAGAGGTGAAACTTTTTGATTTTTGATAAGAGAAAGAAAGAAAGATGGTGGAAAGGATGAAGACGTTAGATTTGATAGAGGTTGAAAGGAGTTTGTCTTCAGAGTTGAGGGAGGAGAGTTTCTCTTAAGGTTGAGCTTGAAATGCTAATTAGAAAAGAGGGTATTAGTTGGAGGCAGAAGGCCAAGGTTAAGTGGGTTAAGGAGGGGACGCTAATATCGCTTTCTTTTAGAGTTTTGCTAAAGGCGGGAGAAGTAAGAATCTTATTGACTTTTTGGTTAAAGAGAGTGGTGTTCTGGTGACGAAGGATAACGAGATTGAGGTTGAGATTATCTCTTTTTCCAAGGATCTTTATGCCCCCTCTCCCATCTCTAGGCCTTTTGTGGAGGGTTTGAGATGGAGCCCTCTTTTAGTGAATGAGGAAGAGCGAAGCCCCTTTTTCCTTGGAGGAAATTTGAAAGTTTTGTTTGGCTTTGATAAGTCTAGATCATAGAAGTCTAATGGTTTTACGATGACATTCTACAAGATAATCGGGAGACTATCAAGTCGAACCTTTAGAGAGTTTTTTTGTGAATTTCATGAGAGATGGTGATAACTCTTAGAAATAAGAGTTATTAGCAAATTCTTTAGTTATGAAACTTTATTCTTTGCTGTGAATTGGTGTGAATATGTGCTTAATTGTGTGAATTCTAAGATAGAAGATAGCTAGAATGGATTAATTGAGTTTGATTGTTTTGGGTGCATAATCTGTTTCTTTAAGCTAACTTAAGGTTATGTTTTACTCAGGAATTGCTATAGCAACTTGGCAGTTGGAGCTGAGAGCTGGGAGCTTAAGTGATGACACGGGCCCTTACAACGTGGGAAGCTCATTAATTGAGCTGACATTCCTCCAGCTGAATCAAAAGATTCCATCCAATGGTAAAGGCTCCAAGTGGGCTCAAATATCCAATCAACCTTGAATTCCATGTAGAATGAAAGCTATAAAAGGAGAATGATGCAATTGAGGAAGGCAATCAGCTGGAAAAAGAAGAATAAATCTAGGAGTTATTGCAAGCTGTGGACAAGAGGAAAAGACAGAAGGGGAGCGACTGATTGAAGACTATTCAGGTTGGAAAAGCTGGATTCTCTTTTGGAAGCTTCTTCCCTAGTTTGTTCTTCTCACTGTATCTCTTCTCCTTGACATTAGTTTGTATTAAAGGCAGTAAAAGATGGTTTGTATGGTTGTTTTTTGCTGTATTGTCTTTGTTTCTTCCTTAAACATAAACCAATCCTCTTTATGTGAGGATTATGGTGCTTGTACTTAAACTAAATGTAGAGCCGAAGTAAACTATGTGATTTCCACTTTAAAGTAAAGTGTGCTTTATTTTAATGCTATATTTTCGTTTGGCCAACAATTATTTTGCAATGTTGTAATGATTTTGGGAAAAAGAGTGACAACTGATTACTTTGCTTTACATTAGCTTGATTCAAAGTAGCGGCTAGTTAGTGGGGAGTTTAGGAATAAACACTCACCTAATGCTCAAAATCAGTAAAGCTTAAAAAAGGGTGTTTAAATGGGAGTTTAATCAACTAACTTAACGAGAATTGGAAAATTCACGTAAGATAATGCTGAGTGAAATGGAAATTGCATGAGTATTGCTATGGCAAAACATTTGGTGACAGTATGAAGCCCCTAATCCAAGCCTATCTTTTCCTGTCTGTTCATTTTTTTTACTTGTTGTTTTCTTAATTTTAAGCTTCAGTTTACCCTTTAAATTACTTGCATATTAGTAAATGAATAATTTGGTCACTAGTTACTATTAAATTTCACTTAAAAATAGGCTTAGAAGTAGTAAGTTTCCTAAAACCAATCCCTATGGAGAACGATCTTTAAAATACTTATCACTTGTTGCCATGATGTGTTCACTTGCATGTTTTTGAGTTGTTATTGTGTGTTTTAATCTCACATTATAAAAGGCAACAAATGGATTATTGATGCGACTATGAGTGAAATTTATGTGTGTTTGATCCCCAAGAAAAAGAATGCAAATTAGGTCAAAGATTTCAGGCCCATAAGTCTTGTACTAGTTTGTACAATATTATTGCAAAAATCTTGACGAAGAGACTTAGGAAAGTGCTTCCAAACACAATCTCTAATTTTCAAGGAGTTTTTATTCATATCTTAGATCAAGTTCTGATTTTGAATGAGGTCATTGAGGATTCTAAGAAGAAAAAAAAAGTGATTTTAAGATTGATTTGAGAAAGCTTATGACCGTGGATTGGAGATTCCTTGATAAGGTCCTTTCGAGAAAAGGTTTTGGGTACAAGTGGAGAGTTTGGATGTGGAATTGTATAAGATCGACTAACTTCTCCATTTTTGTCCATGGTAGATTGAGAGGTAAGATCTTTGCTATGGAAGGTCTTAGGCAGGGTGATCCTTTGTTGCCTTTCTAGTTTAATTTAGTGGTGGATGTTTTTGAGTTGGCTAGTGTTGACAGGTGTGGAGAAGGGGTTGGTAGAAGGGTTCAAGGTGGGGTTTGATAGTGTGCATTTGTCACACCTCCAGTTTGCTGATGACACTCTGTTCGTTTTTTCGAATAAGGAATGATTTTTTAGGAATGTAAATAGTTTTCTGTCCTTTTTCAAAGCTATTTTGGGCCTCAAAATTAATTGCAAGGAAAACTCTGTCATTGGAGTTAATTGTGAGTTGTCTAAATTGTCTTTTTGGACATCTTTGGTTGGTTGTGAAGTGAGTCAACTTCCTTATTCTTATTTAGGCATTCTCTAGATGTAATTCAAAGTTGGTTTTGTTTTGGAATATGGTGGTGGAGAAGATTTAGAAGCCGCTCTCAACTTGGAGAAAAGCTTTCTTTTCTTGGGGGGGGGGGGGGGGTCACTTTGATCCAATCTGTCTTGAATGTGATTCCTATTTATTATCTTTTCCATTTTAGGATGTTTGTTTCAGTCAATAAGAACATTGGAAGGTTGATGAGGAACTTATTGTGGCGAAGAAGTGGAGGAGGATGAGGTTGCTCACTTGGGTGTGAGATGGTGTCTAAACCTCGAAGTTGCATAATGAGGCTTTTTTTTTTGGAGAAGTGGTTGTGGCGTTTCTCCAAGGAGTTGAGTGTCTTGTGGTGGAGGGTTATTGTAAGTAGGTATGGACCACACCCTTTTGAATGGATTTAAGATATGGGGTAAAGGGCTCTAGCAGAAACCTCAGGTTCGCTATTGCTTTGGGGTTTTCCATTTTTCTCTCAGTTTGTGATTTGTTCTATTGGGATTATTCAAATACCTATTTCTAGGAAGATGTTTGGGTGGAGGAGAGGCCTTTGTGTGCATTCTTTTCCCAACTTTATCACTTGTCTGAGAGAAGGTTTCATTTGGTAACATTTGTGTTGCCATCTTTTGATAGTGCTTCTTCGCTTTCTTTGGGTTTTTGTTGGTCGCTCACTAATCAAGAGATGGTCGAGGTGTTAGTCTCATTTTTATTATTGATAATTAGGTGACTCGTCTTGGGAGAAGAGATTTTAGGCTTTGGGGGCTAGATCCTTCTAAGAGTTTTTCTTGTGCTTCATTTTTTCATATCCTTTGTGACCCCATGGAACCTTGACGTTCTCTTCTCTTAGGAAGGTTAAAATTCTTAAGAAAGTGAAGTTCCTTTGCCTAGAAAGTTTTGTATGGGTGGATGAACACTTAGAACCGCATTTAAAAATTTTCTTTTCTTGTGTTGAGGTTGCAATAATGTGTTATTTATCAAAAGCGGAGACTGTCATTTTGTGTGTGCCATTTGGAATCATTTTCTCAAATCTTTTGATATAACTATGGTTCAAAATAGGGGTCATTGTTCTATGTTTGAGGAAGTTCTCTTGAACTTTCCTTTATGTGAGAAAGGAAGAATTAGAATCCTATGGCAAACTTGTGATCTTTTTATTATAGGTGTTGGGTAATCCTCATCTAATACAGAGAATAATCCTCATCTAATACAGAGAATCATTAGTATTAAGGTGAAGTAATATCAACTTGTAATGATATTTCCTAACTATAAATCATCACAAGTTAGCAGAAACACAATATTAACTTCTTAGAGTACCATACTTCTATAGTCTTTTGTTCCAATTTCTTAAACTCTATTGCCATCAATGAGTCTTACATCAAGCATAACAATCTAGCCTCTACTTCATTTCCACAGGCAATAAATGCATTGTCTTCATCCTAACCATTCTCAACGGTACTTTACCGTTGGACATCTTCTTATGAAGCAAAAACATAATCCAGGGAGGCAGGTAGCAGAAGGTGCTTAGACTGCCTTACATGATAAATACTCTGCTGCAATCAATTCTTCAATTTCTATAATGAGATTTTGGCTAATTAATATGAATGAATGAGAACATAACTGTGCTGCAAGGTTATGTCCTGCATGAATTCAACCGTGGGCTTAATGCAGTAAGAACCAAATGGTAAGTACATAAATAAGCAAATGAACTCATTGATTGGATGATTGCAACTAACCTAGCTTGAATATGGCTTGGCTCTTCCAAGGCACTCGCGGTAAAGCTACAGTGATGAAATATGCTAAGTTAACAAAGTTTGTGGAGGAAATTGTATTGCAAAAAGGATAGGACGGAACCAACCCTAATGACATTATTCGCAAGCTCAGGAGGTATAACAGTCTGTAGAAATGGCATTTCCGCCCTTTTCACACCTACAAATATTATCAAAACAATTAATTCAGCTACAAAGAGAAACTAGAATTTTATATTATCAAAACATGGATCAAACGAAAAAAAGAAACATATCCATCCAATTGTATATTAGAGGAAAGATGAACGGAGTTTTTATGGCTGAAACATAGTCTTGCTCGGGAGTTAAGTATAAAGAGTGGGTATAAATTGTACACAAGCCAAGGTTGATCAACTCAAAAACCATCTCTAATGTTAAACAAAATCCAAGAATAAAGAACTGACACAACAATCACTCTACTTCATGTTGTCATAACGGGTTCATTCTAATTTCTCATTAATCTCTGCCCCAAGGATCAGAACATTTCACAGTTAGGTCTTCAGACAGTAATGTACTTACGTTCTCACTAACCTCTTCTTTACCTGAGGACTTCTTCTTACCTTCGTACCAAATTTTTAGGAACTCGACGTAGGCCAGGATTTTCAAGATTGCCTCAAGTAATGGGATGGTCACCTTAACTCTCCTAAAAACATCTAAATCATCCTGCACACTTGGAGTAGCAGGTTCAGTAAAGTTCACAGGTGAAGCAAGAAAAGAATTCATATTATGTGAATCAAAAGAAGAAAATTTATAAGAAACAACAGAAAATTTATCAGAAACAACGGGGAAACCTTGGGGACTGTCAGGTGTGGCTACTCCGCTCCACATTGCTCTCACATTC
This sequence comes from Luffa aegyptiaca, assembly GCA_017139565.1. Taxonomy (NCBI): domain Eukaryota; kingdom Viridiplantae; phylum Streptophyta; class Magnoliopsida; order Cucurbitales; family Cucurbitaceae; genus Luffa; species Luffa aegyptiaca. The sequence continues at coordinate 31,607,254 of CM029404.1, forward strand.
GCCTTTGGATTTACTTCAGGTTGGGCAGGTAGCTTACCAGAACTTTTATTGTCCATCTTACTGACTTGCGTTGCCAACTGAGTGATTTGGTTTCCCAAATTTTGGATGGCATTCCTGGTCTCCTGTTGGAACTGCAGGGAACTGTCAATAAGTTTCTTTAAAGCCTCATCAAAAGACGTACTTGAAGTAGATGAGGTTGAAGCTTGATTCTGCTTGAACATGAGCGGCCTCTGCTGGTTTCCATAGCTAAAATTTAGATGGTCTCTCCATCCTGGGTTGTATGTATTGCTGTACGGGTTGTACTGCCCTTGATTTCCATTGAATCCACCAACAACATTCACTTCTCCACTTTCTTGGATCTCGGGGCAGGCGTCGGAAGTATGACTAGTCATGGAGCGAAGCCCACAGGCTTTTTCCTGCATTTGTCCTAAACATAGGGAGCGAACAAGCTTAGTTAACTCACTCATCTCAGAACGCATATCGCTTACCTCGCTTTTTGTGGCGGCTTGGACAGCTGCAGTAGGTCCTCTAGTGCCAAACTGCTGAGAGTGAAGCCATACTTGAGATCATCTGTCTTACCTCAGTTTGTGTTTTGTTCACGAGTGCTCCTCCATTAGCGGTGTCTACCATACTCCGTTCCATAGGTAGCAGTCCCTCATAAAAATATTGGATCAATAGTTGATCCGAGATCTGATGATGTGGGAAACTGGCACACAAACGCTTGAATCTCTCCCAGTACTCATGGAGTGTCTCCCCAGTGATCTGCGAAATGCCATAAATCTCCTTCCTAATGTTGGCAGCTCTACTTGCTGGGAAGAACTTATCTAGGAATTGTTTTTTCATGTCGTTCAATCTACTGATAGAATTGGAGGGAAGGTAATACAACCAATCTTTTGCTGAATCCTTTAGCGAAAAGGGGAATGCCCTAAGGTTCAGCGCCTCCTCTGTCACTCCATGTGGCCTCATACTAGAACGTACAACGTGGAATTCCTGCAAATGTTCGTGCGGGTCCTCTCCTGCACTACCGCGAAAAATATGGAGTAAGTGAATTAAACCTAAATTTAACTCAAAGTTACCTGTTGTCTCGGGGTAGGTAATACAAAGTGGCTGCTGGTTCAGATTTGGCGCTGCCAGCTGCCTCAACGTTCTCTCAGCCATGGCTGGGGCTTCAACCTCGCCGAGATTATTCACTATTCTTCTTCTTGCTCGCCTTCTTAATCTCGTCTCCACTTTTGAGATCTCTGGTCCAAACCTAAGATCGTTGCCCTACGAAGCACGTGTGATCATAAACCATGCAAACAAAAATTTAAAACACAAAATCCTATAAACACTAGAAAACGCCATTCCTCGACAACGGTGCCAATTTGACGAGACGAGCTGTTGGGACTCGTGTCAAATAAATTTATAATCCACGACGCTATAACTATTTTGTAGAAATAGTGGCCGGGGTCGAACACAGGGAAGGGGATTTAGCAGATGCAGAATTTTGTATTCATGCAACAGGGGGGTTTGAAAGGTGGATGCAGTAAAATAAAATACGGAATGTAAAAATAGCAGAATAATAAAACATACGATAGAGAGAAATAAGGTGGAGATCAATATCATAAAAGGATCGTTGGATTGAGATTTCTTATGCTTGAATGTTATTTCACTTGGCCTCCTAGTTTTCTCTAAAAATCATTCTATGCAACTTTTATTAGTCCGGTTAGCTTCTTGGTTACTCGAAAGACCCCCTACACTAACCTGTCTTTACTTAACCAATTAACCCAAAACCCTGCAATTAACATGATCGACCGCCACCCCTCATGCATAAAATAACAATCATCCAAAACCTCGCAATGATTACTAAATTATGTCTAACTCATATAAAATAAACAATCAGAAACCTCGCAATTGCCTACCTAGATTAGCCGCTTTAGACTCGTGGGTCCGGAATTGTATTAACTAAATATAAATTAAATTTAAATCTAATTAATACAACCTTTAACATGCATCTTAGGCCTATCAAGGGTCGTCACTCCGTAGAGATTGTCTTGCCTCGTCCTAGTGGCTATCTAAAAATAACTGATAGTGATGCGCAAATTGCTTATCGCAAGTGTACGGGTCAAGTAATAATATAGTGTTTTCGTGATTAAACGAGTGTCGTCCTCTGGATTGGTTTTTAAGCAAATTAAGTACCATGAATACTTTTGTTCAATTTTATTTAGGGAGCAAAACTTAATGCAAAATATAAATTTAAAGACAAAAAGCATAAAATTAAAGGTGGAGACACAAATGGAAAGACTCTTAGGAAATTGATTTCACCAATTGGAGTTGTGGATTAATCGTTAGACTATGTGAACGATTAATAAATCTAGGATAAACTATTATCATAGCTATCTCTCCCGAGCATATCTAATTCTCATACATGTAATAAAACCCAATATCCCTATCTAAGTTCATTAACTTGCAAGACCTTAAGTCTAATCCTTTAACGATTTCTAAGACTATCTCTCATCTCCCGATCTCAAGATTATCTTAGTTGTGCATAACGCGATCTAAACTAAATCCCCTCTCCCGAGCAAGACTTAGAGAAAACATCATTCAATTCATGGCCAATGAATCAAAAGCATTAAGAGTAGAATATGCATAAATGAATTCAAAACAATACATAACCAAGAAATAATCCATCAACGCCCAAATAAAACTTGAAAGGAGAGCCATAAAAACAACAAGAGGTAAGGGAAAGAAAAGAAAAACTCTTGAACCCGTTGAAACCGACATGTCCTCGTCACGATCTCCACGTCTTCAAGCTTGGTTCCCACTCCTTGGCCTTGCTTCAGCTCCCACAGAAGGTCTCTAGTCGAAATTAGGGCTAAAATCTAACCAAATGAACTCCCCTAATCCGTAGCACAAAAGATTGTATATATAGGAAAATTGTCGGTAGCGACGCGACGCTGTCCCTGCCACTGCGAAAAACAAAAAAGGAAAACCAGCGTTGAGATGCCCAGAAAGCAGCGTCGAGATGCTAGCTCTCGGGTTTGCCTCAAACTTAAGCCTCCAACTTTGATTCTTTTTGTTTCTTTTGCTCTTCTTTTGGTCCCGAGCACCCGATCAACTTCCTAATTCAACATTTCCTCCAAGAATTAATTTCCTACAAAATAAACATTAAAGTGCATTAAAATGACCAAAATTACTCAAAGACTAACTATACTATATCGGGAAACATAGCTCGCTATGCGCGCTATCAGATAGAATGCACAAATAGAAATCTCCTAGGGTCGTCAATCCTAAGAAATTAATCTCATGCATTGGTTTAAACAAGATTACATGTAAAACTCAATAAAAGGCAGTTAGAACAGAATGTATGAACCCAGAAAACTCAGCAAAAAATAGATATCATTCAAGCATAATCTCAATCCAACGATACAAACGAGTTTAACTACTCATAAACAAAGAAAAACTACAAACAAATACGAAAGAATGAAGATGATAGAAAAAACTGCAAATGAGCCCATATCAAAGTGCATCACTCCTCATCATCAGGAGACTCATAAGGCGGCAACGACGGTGGAAGAGGCTGTCCAGACACTGAGGCAATCATGTATTAATGAAAATAAGCGAACTGTGTTTTTGAGGTCGGGGTCGATCACAGGGAACAATCGGTTTATTTCTAAATTCTTTTGTGTTTTTGAGATAACCAAAAAGGGGGGTTTATTGATAAAAGATTAAGGCATAAAGTAAAGGCGGGAAAATAAATAAGGAAAATTAAATGCAAGGAAAGTAAAGGCGGGGTTAGTTGATCTTACCACGAGGATCACTGTATTCGAGTTTGAACTCGGTGTTAAGTTTGATTAATTTTATTCATCGATTATCAATTGATATTTAATTAACTATTTAAGTCCGACGTACTCCAGCAACAAACCGAGAGCCATGATCCAACTATCACACACTGCAAACGCTAAGTTTGATTCTAGTTTAAATTAATTAATAGGCCTATTAACTAATCTAAACTGCATTGGGATCTAGCCGAATTAATTCACATGCAACGGGCAACAAACCACAATTACAATTGATTAAATCATTTAGTTCTAGGGATGCATGCGTAATATCATAACGTTAACCTATTTACTACTTAGATTTAGCAAGTAAATTTCGATAGGGCGCGGTCAAGGTTGTCAATCTTTCCTACCACAATCTAAACTTATATGCAAAGAACTAAAATCACAAAGACAATTAACTAAGTAATTAAGAATAGAAATCTCATAAAATTAAATCAAACTTACAAACTGAGTTCCCGATTAAAACGATCCGAGCTTAGTTAGCCATAGACAAACACCTCCAAGCTCGAGGCTTGATCAACCGACCCATGGACTAAGAAAACTTAAAAGAACTCTAGAAAACTAAGAGAAAGGTGGCTACAATTTTGTATTAAAAGATGAATTGTGGGATGATTCTAAACCTACACCAAAGGCCTCTATTTATAGGAGTTCTTGGCCTTCAAATCGTGGTAACTTGGTGCTGAAGAAGGCCTCAAATTTGGAGAAAATCGCCAGCCAAATAAGGAAAAATCAAATTCTGGAAATTTGCCTAGCGTCGTGACGCTGTCCCTTCAATTTTGGAAACATACTCTCGGATTGCCCTAGCGTCGCGACGCTGTGGGCTAGTGTCTCGACACTGTTGCTCCAGCTTGATCTCCAAGTACTTTCCTTATTTGGTTAGCGTCTCGACGCTGATGATGGGCGTCTCGACGCTGATGAGGCTCCAAGGGCAGAATGGTCATTTTACGTTCTGGTTTTGCCCGTTTAAGCCAAAAATTGCTTTTGAAGCTCCGATGAGGACTGTTGGGTTTCTAGAGTGAGTAAAAATAAGGTGAAATTAAACTCTAGAACACTTGTGCAAGCATACACAATCCGCAGCAAGTAATAAGTATTTATCGAATCTAGGGTCTGAATTAGCTCTCACTTTATCTATTTTGTGTAACTCTTTAATGGTTTCGAAAGTATTTAAAATGATTGGTTTTGAAATAATGCTGAAGGAAAAGAAATGACAGAACAGAAAGTAAACAAATAAGCAGGCAGATTAGGAACAGACGTTGGTCAGAATTCAGTAATTGTTTTAAAAGATGCTCTAGCAATATTATTGATCATGCAAAACTCTTGCAGTCTTATCAGCAGGATCCTCCTGGAACTCTGGATTTTTTAGAATGTGTTTCAACTCCAATGATGCACTACCGATCAAGCACTAGGCAACTGGCTATCCCTAGCTCAGTCACTGACGTTCACCAATACACAATGATCTAGTGTGATTAAATGCCACACACTTCTCAAATCATCCCTGAAACTAAGAAGTGATATTCATACCGGCTGGCCAAGCGGGCATAAAATATAAATAAGCACAACAATTAATCAAGATGCATCAAATCAACATATATTGCATAGAGAATAGGCACAACAATTACATGACTCCTAACCAACACCTAAAGTAATTTAGTTCATAACATTCATAATAACACACACTACAATCTGAGTATGTGCATCCATAATTACAAAATAATACAAGAAAAGATTAATTCCCTTGGTTAACTTCGTAATTGATGGTCTTCTTGTAGTCCTCAATCTTTCTCCTCTATTCAGCTTCCAATGGAAATGAGAAATGATCTCTTCCCTCCGAGTGGAATCCCCTTTGACTTGAACGACTCTTCCCTTTTATAGAATGAAGAAAAGCCTAAATTAGGTTGACCTAGACAAGTGGATGGCTCTCCTTTCTCCTCAAATTCGAGAATAGCTTAACTAACTCCAGCTCATTAAAATGGATAACGTGCTGTGACGTGGCAGTTTTGCTCCCTGCTTTGCTGGATCGCAGATTTTGCTCCCTCAAGTCTTTCAGCAATATATTCTGCACAAAATAACTTCCAAAGCATCCATTCTTCCAAATGGGTTAGAACATGCAATAATCATCTAAAAGAAACCCTAATTAGCACACATGACACACAAAACACTATAGAATTAAGGCCTAAATAACTCCCTTTTGGAGAGTTATCATACCCCCAAACTTGAACTATTGCACGTCCCGAGCAATACTAACCAACCTTCCCTTAAGAATTCAAAACATTAGATAAAGCATAGCTTAATCGAAATAGATAATCCAACACTACCTTCAACCTTTACCTGAGCATTCTGCAAAACCAAGGACTGCTGCAGCAAAATAATTCCTCCGGCATGGACAAATAATCACCACTTTTAACTCAATTCTAAGAACTTACCACAGCCTAGCTCTATTATAAAACACATTTTTTAGGGGTTTATATTTTTGTTTTTCAGACTTAGAGCAACCCTACAGTCATAAGCTCTTAAGCATGGGATGACTCACTTTATGGTGCAGTATACCCTTGCCTCAAACTCATCACCAACTAGGCTAGATAATCATTGCTAAGCTCAGAAATCCTTAGTTATTCTACCCCTTGCTCCTCAGAATGGCGACATTTTATGATGAAGCTCACCTAAGTCCTGGGAGATAGAAAAACTGCTAGATTATCATTCATCCTTCAAAAATTTTGCTCCATGAATTTTCTCAGCAAAAATTTCAACAATCGACTCTTTTTTTTTTTTTTTTTTAGCAAATAATAATTTTTCATCATTTTTTACATTTCCTAGGTTATCTTTTGACGCAAAGACAAACTGTGGGTATCACAAATGTCTCTGGTTACTCAATAACCTAGCAAATTATTTAATGAAGGAGAGGAATGCTCGAGCAAAACAATTGGAGTAGCAAAAAGTCCCCCAAACTTGAATTATTCATTGTCCTCAATGAATCATTAATTTTATGAATTTTACCCCCAAACTTAAATTTTTCTATCTGAATTTTTAAACTAAGCGTGGGACTAGAAGTAAGCTTAAAGTGGATCAAATAAATCGACACTACCTCAGAATCTTCTTGCCGCAGCAATGACCAGGCTAGAAGAAATGCTCAAGCAAAAGGTTTCTGGAGATCAGAATACCTTGATCTAATTAAGCTTAACCAGTCCAAGCTTAAAAAATTCAGAAGAAAATTAGTTAAGTTAGAATTACTCAGTGCCATAGAACAGAAACAACTATTGGAAATTTCATTAGAAATAAAAGAAAGAAATTACATACGTAGATATATTTTTTTCTTCGGTGATCCAACAACAAAAAAATTAAAAACAAGCAAAACAACAAAACAAGCAAAGACAGAAAAAGATGTGGTCAGAAATGCGCGAGCAACAAAAATATTTCATCAAAATAACTATGCGCCCAATTTTCCTTCTTCAATCCTCCTGACCAGGATCTTCTTCTTCATCCTCTTCTCTCTCAACAGGCAGCGACGGAATCCAAGGGTTCAACAGGTCATCAGGGAATATCGGGAAGGCCGGATATGGTTTGGAAAAATTTGATTGCAAGCCCCCCCTTAACGCGACATCCCTTCTCTTCACATAATTCCAGAAGGTTTGGAATTGCCTTTCAGCAAACTCCATCCTGCTGCATCTATAGTTGCTCCTGCATTTGATGGATGCCACACACCAAATCACCTTGGCGTGCTTCCTGCGTCCTTTGAAGCCTAGCCAAATTTGGTGTGTCGATTATTCCCTTGTCCATCAGAGTCACATCATCAGCATTCACTGGAACCCCTGCCCTTTGGCATAACATCGTTATGGTGTTGGGGAAAAACAACTTCCCTACCTTCTTCCGCCAGCTGTCATAAATCTCAGAAGAAATGATTTTGCCCACATCAATACTCATCGAAGGAAGAATAGCAAAAACAAGCAATACCCGGTCCTGAGACACCGTTGAATCGTGAGTTGTCGGCATTAAACGTAGCTTGATGAAACCCATCCACGTATTAGCTTCGCTTTTCAGATAAGCAGCCAGAAATGTACGCTTTTCTGTCTTCGACAGTCTCCACTGAGCCCCCTCGATGCCAACTTCTCGGACAACCACATTTAACTGATCATTTGATGGTGCTACCACCATCTCATTGAAGCTTACGTGCGGAAAGTCCTGGAGGTTGAATAAAGAATTGATAGCCCCTGGGCTCCAGTCAACGGGTACCCCTCGAATGATAGCCTGAAATCCCTCTTGATCATCAATATTTGCATAAAACTCTCGGACAATATTGGAATTGACCTACTCCGACTTTGCGCATAACTGACCCCAGCCATGGTTCGCTATTCCAGTCCTCAAGAACCGTGGCAGATCATCGCCAAATCCACGCTCAAACAGAAAGCCTCTTTTCAGCATCTCAATATATTTTGCTCGGGCAACATTATTGATGAAGCGGTTGTACGGCAACCGTGGCTCCTCTGTTCCACTATCTTCAGGTTTCGGCGTTGCTTCAGCAATACCTTTGCCCTTGTCTTCCCTCTGTTTGGGCAAAATCTCTTCCTCTGCTTTTTTCTCTGCTTCCTCTCTTGCTTTGTCTTCGACCTCTTTTTTCTCCTGTTCTTCTCGTTCTGCATTCTCTTTCTCTGAATTGGTTGTCGGCGGCGAAGGAGTATTAGTCTGGACTACCTTGATTCGGCCGACTTTCTGCTTCCGACGGCGACGACGGGGTACTTCTGGCAGGATAACCTCAACTCGAGCCTCTTGCTCATTGCTTTTTTCCTGCACCTCCTCTGTCTGTTCTTCTTGCGCATCCTCTGTCTGTTTTTCTTGAACTTCTTGCGTATCTTTGACTATCGGTTCAGTCTGTCCAGGGTTTCGTTCTTTAGGTTCCTTCAGATTTTCTTCCTCAACTACTTCGGCAACAATATCTTCCACTACCTTCTGCACTACTTCTTCGATTTCAGCCCTATGTTGTCTTTTTCTTCTTTTAGCTTCCTTTTCCTCCGGTGTTTTCTTTTTCTTTGCCTTCGTCTTTTGTACCTCAAGGGTAACTGGTACCTCTTCTTCCTTATTGTCTCTTTCCTTTCTTCCTCTCGTTTTCGCCATTGGAGACTCAAAGGAATTTACAGTAAACCAAGGTAAAAGGGCAAACAAAAACGGCAAGGGATGAAAGCAAAAAAAGATGAAGTGAATAAAAACTTACCGAAGGCTATGAATAAATAGAGCTTCAGCAAATAGAATCCTAACCGAAAGATTTTGCTCTTCATTAAATTACCGATTTTAAATCGCATGCAATCAATAGAATTAAATCCCTCAATGGTAAAATCTGAAGTTCAATCGGCCCACGGTAAATTATGGTGTGCTGTCCAACGGTCAAGCCCTTGGATTTCCCCTGTGCGACACGTGGCTGCATCAGACTCTTCATGCAATTTACCTGCCCATAGGAAATTCAAATCCAAACGGTAAAAATAATTAATCCACAACAAAACCCTTTCTATTCGAACGAAATATTTGATTTGGCCATAAAATTGCCGCAACAACCTTCTGAGCAAAGACTACCTTCTAGAAGAATCTTGGATACGGAAGAATTCAAATTCAAATCAAATCAAGAAAATTTAAATTAACCGCTTAAATCAATTTTTTTTTCTATTATAATTATTTGAAGCCGAATAAATCAGGGAAGATATTATTAAACCTAATCTAAACAGAAATTTAAATAACCGAAAATACAAACTGAAATAAAATCTAACTAAATCTAATCGACATAGATAAAAACTAAACTGGCAAAAATAAAAATACTCCAAAAATAAAATCTACGGAATTCAAAATAACAATGAATTAAAATAAATCAGGTGAGATTTAAACAAACCAAATCTAAAATAATCCAAATTAACATTAAAAATAAATAAAATCACAACAACTACTGGGAGCTAAAAAATTTTGCTCTGTGAAATGCTCCCTCAAAAATCTCGCTCTCTCGTTCATCAACCAACTTTAGGGAATGATATTTCGCCTGAAACTCCTCACCCCAATAATGTTTCATACGTTGTCCATTAACTTTGAACACTCTCCCATCTTTTTCATCTTGCAAAGTGATTGCCCCATGGGGAAAAACTTCAATCACAATAAATGGACCCGACCATTTAGATTTTAGTTTCCCAGGGAACAATTTTAATCTAGAGTTATAAAGCAAAACCCTCTGACCTTTGACAAACTCTTTAGACTTAATCTTCTTGTCATGCCACAGCTTAGTCTTTTCCTTATACATTTTCGCATTCTCATACGAAAACTGACGAAACTCCTCTAATTCATTAAGCTGCAGCATTCTTACTGCCCCTGCATGACTCAGATCAAAATTTAATTTTTTCAAAGCCCAAAATGTTTTATGCTCGAGCTCTAATGGTAAATGACAAGCTTTCCCATATACTAACCTATAGGGAGACATACCTAAAGGAGTCTTATAGGCTGTCCTATAGGCCCAAAGAGCCTCATCCAACCTAAAAGACCAATCCTTCCTAGATGGATGAACTACTTTTTCTAGAGTAGATTTGATTTCCCTATTGCTTATCTCAGCTTGACCATTTGCCTGTGGGTGATAAGGGGTAGCTATCCTATGCTTGATTCCATACTTCGCTAAAAGTTTAGTTAAGACATTGTTAACAAAATGCGTACCCTCATCACTCACTAGAGCTCTAGGTGTCCCAAACCGCGCAAAAATGTGAGATTGAAGAAACCTTGATATAGTCTTGGCATCATTCGGATGGCATGCAATGGCCTCCACCCACTTGGACACGTAATCAACTGCCAATAAGATAAAAACATTACCATTAGAAGGGGGAAATGGCCCCATAAAATCAATACCCCACACATCGAATAATTCCACTTCCAATATGTAAGTTAGAGGCAATTCATCTCTAGGCCCCAAATTTCCTCTTCTTTGGTAAGCATCACATTGTTTGTAGAACTAGTGGGCATCCTTAAATAAGGAAGGCCAGAAGAATCCACAATGCTCATAGCTGTCCTCTGACCGCTGAAATGGCCTCCATACGACGAAGAGTGACATTGCCCCAAACTTTCCTTTGCTTCATCACCTGAAACACACCTACGAATAATACCATCAGAGCATTGCTTATACATAAATGGCTCATCCCAATAGAAAAATTTCACATCATGCTTAAACTTTTTCACCTGCCTCCAATCCATATCAATAGGAGTGACTCCTTTTACCAAAAAGTTAGCAATATCAGCATACCAAGGGATATCCTTGACTACCTTTACCTCAACAGCAAAGAGCTGTTCATCTGGAAAAGAATCTGAAATGGCAGATTGCTTCAGCAAAGATAATGTTGGATCAAGACGAGACAGATGATCTGCAATGACATTTTCTGATCCCTTCTTGTCCTTTATTTCCAAGTCAAATTCCTGCAATAATAAAACCCAACGAATTAGTCTAGGCTTTGCATCTTTCTTAGACATTAAGTACCTTATTGCTGCATGATCCGTGAAGACTGTGACTTAATATCTAACCAAATATGGTTGAACTTCTCAAAGGCAAACATGACTGCTAACAACTCCTTTTCAGTAGTTGTGTAGTTGATTTGTGCCTCATTTAAAACTCTGCTTGCATAATATATAGGATGGATAAATTTGCCCTGCTTTTGCCCCAGCATAGCACCTACTGCAACATCACTCGCATCACACATCACCTCAAATGGTAAATTCCAATTAGGTGCACACAGAATGGGTGCAGAGATTAAAGCAGCCTTTAAAGTTTCAAAAGCCTTCCTACAATCTGCATTAAGGTCAAAAACATGATCAGTACACAATAAGTTACAAAGAGGTTTACTAATCTTTGAAAAATCCTTTATGAACCTTTTATAAAATCCAACATGACCTAAAAAACTCCGAATTCCTTTGACTGAATTCAGTGGTTCTAATCTTTCAATAACCTCAATTTTTGCTCGATCAACTTCTAGACCGTTCTTTGAAATCCTATGACCTAACACAATGCCCTCCTTTACCATGAAGTGGCATTTCTTCCAATTAAGAACTAGATGAGTATCCTCACATCTCTTTAACACCTTACCTAAATTATCCAAACAACTCTGAAAAGACCCTCCAAAAAATGAAAAATCATCCATAAATACTTCAACAGTAGACTCAATCATATCAGAAAAAATTGCTAACATACACCTCTGGAATGTTGCTGGAGCATTCCAAAAGCCAAAAGGCATTCGTCTAAAAGCAAATGTCCCATAAGGGCAGGTGAAAGTGGTTTTTTCCTGATCCTTAAGAGCAATGGTAGGTAATCTGGTTATACCCAGAATAACCATCTAAGAAACAGTAGTAGGCCTGACCAGCCAATCTATCCAACATTTGGTCGATAAATGGTAGAGGGAAGTGGTCCTTACGGGTGGCTTTATTAAGCCTCCTGTAATCCATGCAAACCCTCCTGCCAGTCACTGTGCTGGTTGAGATCAACTCATTGTCTTTTTTAGTTACCATTGTGACACCTCCTTTCTTAGGAACACATTGGACAGAGCTTACCCAATTGCTATATGCAATTGGATAAATAATGCCAGCATCCAACCATTTAATCACCTCCTTTTTAACAACCTCTTTCATTGCAAGGTTAAGCCTTCTTTGTTGCTCAATACTCCTAAAGGATCCCTCCTCTAGAGTGATTTTATGCAAACAAAAAGATGGGCTAATTCCCTGAATGTCAGCCAATGTCCAACCTATGGTCTTGCGATATTGCTGCAGCAACTTTATTAAGGCCTCTTCATGCTTCGACATTAAATCTGATGCAACAATAATGGGCAACGTCTCACTTTCCCCAAGATACACATACTTTAGATGATCCGGCAAGGGCTTCAAATCTAAAGTGGGTGCCTCAATCAGGGATGGCTTAATAGGAGGAGTCTTCCTTTGATCCAAATCTAGAGACTCAAAAACATCCTCACACCTAAACACTTCTTTTTCATTTTTTCTCTCGAAAGAACAAACTTCTAAATCCTCTACACTAACCTCTTCATGACCTTCCAAATGTTTGTTTGCCGAATCCTGCATTGTTGTCTCAACAATTGTGTTCTCTAGAATCCTAATGAAAGAACAATCTTCCATTTCGTCTGGATACTTCATGGCCTTAAAAACATTAAATTTCACTTCCTCATTATAAACTCTCATTGTCAATTCCCCTTTTTGAACATCTATCAATGCCCTACCAGTAGCCAAAAATGGACGACCAAGAATAATTGGGACATCTTTATCTGCTTCATAATCCAAGATAATAAAATCAACAGGAAATATGAATTTATCTACCTTTACTAAAACATCCTCAATTTTACCCTCAGGATAAGTGATAGACTTATCGGCTAGTTGGAGTGTGACTGTGGTAAGCCTAGCTTCACCAATACCTAGCTTTCGATAGACCGAAAGAGGCATAAGGTTAATGCTTGCACCTAAATCACAAAGTGCTCTACCTAACTCTTTTCCACCTATAGATACAGGTATAGTAAATGGCCCTGGATCCTTAGCCTTGGTTGGTAGCCCATTCTTAAGAATAGCACTACATTCCTCAGTAAGAGATACAGTTTCAAACTCACCTAACCTCTTATTCTTAGTTAAAATATCCTTAAGAAATTTAGCATAATTAGGCATTTGCTCTATAGCTTCTACTAAAGGGATATTTATATGCAATTGCTTAAGAATCTCTAAAAACTTCTTAAATTGACCATCCTGATTCTTAGGCCTTTGTCTTTGTGGAAAAGGTAGAGGCGGTACATAAGGTGGGGGCGGCACATAAGGTGGTTCCACATCTGGAACAGAACCAGATGCTCCAGCATCATTATTGCTGCCTCCAGCACCTTTACCAAACTCCAACTCTTTCTCAATAACAATATTTTTATCACTCTTTTTCTCTATATCCAGGGTTTACTAGACTCTTTTCTCTCATCTAGTGGCTTACCACTCCTTAGAGTTACTGCCTTTACCTGCTCCTTACCTTCCCTTTTAGGGTGTTCGGTATCTGAAGGAAGTTTCCCTTGAGGCCTTGCCTTCAGCTCGTTAGCTAGCTGGCCCATTTGCATTTCCAGGGCTCTCATTGAAGCTTGATTACTTTGAATCGCGACATCTGTACGAGCCATATATTCTTTCATCATTGCCTCAAGAGAACTCTCTGAATTTTGCTGGGGCAAAGCCTGCTTATTTTGCTGGGGCAATACCTGCGCTTTAGCAAATCCCGACTGGTTCACCTTCTGCTGTGTTTGCACATTGCTTCCTTGTCCTCCCCATGCGAAGTTGGGGTGGTTGCGCCAACCTGGATTATGAAAGTTAGAATAAGGGTTATTCCTCTGATTACCTACAAAAAATACTAAAGCTGGATTGCTGGGGCAAAACTCGTAGTTGTGCTTTTCACCACAATAAACACAAGCTTCCTCTGCAACTTGGTTCACCACCGCAGCAGGCTCCACAGCTGGCGGCTGTTGATGACTAACCACTGTCACATTTTTAAGAGCGTTAGCTAACATTGCAATATCAACCCTAATGGTAGACACACCATCAACCTCTAACACACTCTTAACCTTTTTATTTGTGCCTCTAACATCCGACCACTGACAACTATTAGTTGATATTCTTTTTAAAATTTCATGGGCTTCATTAAAAGTTTTTGCCACAAGGGCCCCTCTAGCCGAAGCATCAACCATACCTTGGGTTGCTCCATTTAACCCATTGTAAAATGTTTCCATTTGGATACAATGAGGTAAACCATGGTGGGGACACTTTTGCAAAAGCTCCTTAAACCTCTCCCAAGCCTCACTAAAAGTCTCATCCTCAAGTTGCCTAAACCCTACTATTTCAGTCCTTAATTTAGCATTCCTATTTGGTGGAAAATACTTACTAAGAAATTTTTCCGCTAACTCATTCCATGTTCTAATTGATCCTGGAGCAAAAGAATTTAACCATGCCTTTGCTCCATCTCTAAGAGAATAGGGGAACAAAGTTAATCTAAGGGCATCTCTAGGCACTCCTTGAATTATAAAAGAATCACTAACTCCTAGAAAAGACTTAAGGTGTAAATGAGGATCTTCAGACGACAAACCATGGAATTGACCCACTGTTTGCAACATCTGAAACATTATCGGTTTCATTTCCAAATTTTCTGCCTCAATTTGAGGACGCGCAATCCCTGGATTTAACTCATCAAACATTGGAAAAGCATACGCTCGAATGGCTCTAGCCTTATCGTTCGCTACCAAGATATGATTCTCAGCCTGATTATTTTGCTGTCCATTTTGCTCCAGTGGTGGATTTTGCTGCAGCACACGATTGTGCTGGGGGTTTGCTGGATCTTCTGGAACTTCCGGGAGACGCGGCACGTCAGCCATTGGGTTTTGCTGTCTACGCTGCTCTCTCCTTCTTCTCCTGAATGTCCTCTCAATTTCTGGATCAAGCTCAAACCTCACCCCAGGTGGATCGCTCATGCACCAAACTCACACCTGCAAAAACAAAAGAAACAATCAAAAAGTTCTATCACCAAACCACTAAAACACATACACAAAACAGATAAGATAAAAACTTATTCCAGTCCCCGGCAACGACGCCAAAATCTTGTTGGGTTTCCAGAGTGAGTAAAAATAAGGTGAAATTAAACTCTAGAACACTTGTGCAAGCATACACAATCCACAACAAGTAATAAGTATTTATCGAATCCAGGGTCTGAATTAGCTCTCACTTTATCTATTTTGTGTAACTCTTTAATGGTTTCGAAAGTATTTAACATGATTGGTTATGAAATAATGCTGAATTAACAGAAATGACAGAACATAAAGTAAACAAATAAGTAGGCATATTAGGAACAAGCGTTGGTCAGAATTCAATAATTGTTTTAAAAGATGCTCTAGCAATATTATTGATCATGCAAAACTCTTGCAGTCTTATCAGCAGGATCCTCCCGGAACTCTGGATTTTTTAGAATGTGTTTCAACTCCAATGATGCACTACCGATCAAGCACTAGGCAACTGGCTAACCCTAGCTCAGTCACTGGCGTTCACCAATACACAATGATCTAGTGTGATTAAATGCCACACACTTCTCAAATCATCCCTGAAACTAAGAAGTGATATTCATACCGGCTTGCCAAGCGGGCATAAAATATAAATAAGCACAACAATTAATCAAGATGCATCAAATCAACATATATTGCATAGAGAATAGGCACAACAATTACATGACTCCTAACCAAAACCTAAAGTAATTTAGTTCATAACATTCATAATAACACACACTACAATCTTAGTATGTGCATCTATAATTACAAAATAATACAAGAAAAGATTAATTCCCTTGGTTAACTTCGTAATTGATGGTCTTCTTGTAGTCCTCAATCTTCCTCCTCTATTCGGCTTCCAATGGAAATGAGAAATGATCTCTTCCCTCCGAGTGGAATCCCCTTTGACTTGAACGACTCTTCCCTTTTATAGAATGAAGACAAGCCTAAATTAGGTTGACCTAGACACGTGGATGGCTCTCCTTGCTCCTCAAATCCGAGAACAGCTTAACTAACTCCAGCTCATTAAAATGGATAACGGGCTGTGACGTGGCAATTTTTCTCCCTGCTTTACTGGATCGCAAATTTTGCTCCCTCAAGTCTTTCAACAATATATTCTGCACAAAATAACTTCCAAAGCATCCATTCTTCCAAATGGGTTAAAACATGCAATAATCATCTAAAAGCAACCCTAATTAGCACACATGACACACAAAACACTATAGAATTAAGGCCTAAATAACTCCCTTTTGGAGAGTTATCAAGGACCTATACACATATTATACTCATTTAAAAGTATTTTTCGCTAGGAATTCAACTAAGATAAGCAAATTGGGAGATTCTAAATGTATAACAAATTAGACCGATCATGACGCAACGCGATTTTTTTTTAAATCTAATTATTCTTTCTCTTAATAAATTAGCTACTTTAAAGAATAAGGAAAGAAAGAATTGATTAGATTGAGATTAAAATCAAAACAAATAAGACTAAGAAAAATATAAAGAGCAAAAGAAAAGAGAAAACTGAAGAACTTTGGGTTGCCTCCTAAAAGCGCCATGTTTAACGTCTTGAACTCGACGGAGTTCTTCTTGAAATCATCCGGGATCCAAATTTTCTCACTCTAGAGCGTGGATTGCCGTGGATCTAGAAGCTCTGTGCTTGCTTACCTAGACCTTATGGGAAATATTCAAACAGGTAAGATAAGAGTTAAGATGACCTATAACGTCAGAATAAAAGCAACTTCATTTTCCATTAAATTCAACAGAAATGATACCTTTGCCTATGTTCATTTTAACCTTGGTCGTTCTCATGAATGGACGACCTAAAATTACTGATGTGGCATTAGGTGACTCATTTTCATGCATATCTATGATGAAGAAGTCAGCAGGGAATATAAACTCATCTATCTTAACTAAGACATTCTCACAAAGCCCTAGAGGTCTAATTAAAGATCTATTTGCTAATTGAATTAAATTACCTATTTCCTTAACATGGGAAAAATTAAGCTCACAAGCGAGTGCATGAGACATGACATTTATAGAGGATCCTAAATCTAACATGGCATGCTCAATCTCTAGATCCCCTAAAATGCATGGCAATGTATAGATACCATGATCCAAACACTCATTAGGCAATTTATTTAAAATAGCAGAAACATTTTCCAAACCTTTGGCTTACCTTTCCTGGAATTTGCTACCTTGGGAATTTGCTTCACGACGTCCAGAAGCGGAATGTTGACCTCCACCTTCTTGAATAGGTCAAACATGTCATTTTCTTCCTTTTCCTTGGAAGGCTTAGGCTGCAGCACTAACCTGCTAGGAAAAGGAGCTTTAGGAACATAAGAATTTAAATTCAAAGGAGGATCGAAGTGTACCCCTCGCTTCTTTGGAAAGTCGAGATTGTCTGATTTCTTTTTAGGCTTCTTTGCTTCTTTACTCTTTTTAAATGCAGGGAAAGATGAATTTTGTGGACTGGAACTCAGAACCGTTCCACTCCTTGACGTGACTGCGCATACTTCTTCTTTCCTTGGGATCTCAGGACAAACAGGTAGTTTGTCTATCTTAGCCTCCAACTTACTGACAGTGTCGGCCAACTGGGAAATTGTGGTTCCCAGTTGTTGCATCCCAGCTTGGGTCTCCTCCTGGTATTTGAGCTGACCTTCCTGCAAGACTTGAACGCTGTCAGATAAATTTTTAACCAAAATTTCTAAAATACCTAGACTTGGTCCATGCTGCATATTTAGGCTTTGATTGTTTTGGAAGTAATAGTTTGGGTGGTCTCTCCAACCAGGATAAAAATTGTTCCCAAACTGGTCAGGTGTCTGTTGGTTCTGCATTGCTGGAAATCTCTCAAAGGTATCCCATTCAGACAAAGATTCCTACTTTGCAGCCAACTGACTAACGAGAGTTTTAAGCTCAGACAGTTCAGATTTGAACTTACTTACCTCGCTATCTACGCTTGTTCTCTCAGCCATAACAAGAAAGAAAAATAAAAACTAGACTAAACTAAAAACTAAAAACTCAAAATAGAAGAAAATAATTAATCGTTTGCACTCCCCAGAAACGACGTCAATTTGATAGAGTGACTTGTCGAGGGTCATATCAAATAAATTTATAGTCCACGATCACTAAACTACTTACAGTAGTAGTGTCCGGGGTCGAGCATAGGGAGTGGCGTTTGGTTATTTATTTCCTATTTACCTTGAGTTTGAAAGCAGTAAAAGGGGGATTGCATAGGGATGAATTTAACATGCAAGGAATCTAAAGGTAGGAATTTAAATAACCTGAAATTTAAAGACAAGAAACTAAATTGCAAGAAACATAAACTAGCAAAGAAATCAATTAAATTGACGACACCGATTAGGGAGATTCTTGGGGTTGAATGGTTTACTTTGATCATTGTCTTCCTACCTATTTTAAGGCTAACTAATCTTGCTTAATTGCCCAATCGATCTAATCTGAACCCAGAAAAGACCCTAAGCCCACCTAAGCCATCTACACCTTCCATCGAATTAGACCCTAATTGATTAACTAATTAATTCGATTTAACCATCAAATCATACAATCAACCAATTGCCTTAAGTCTAGTGGATTGATTAGGACATTAGAAATAATTAGGCATAGATTACCTCTAACGCTATTTTGGATTCTAGATCTATCGTGTCAAGCAACAAAGTCAGAGAACTACTCTTGGGACCCGTGCCCACGAATCGGTCTATGTGCTAACTATTGAACTAACTATCCATTAGCTACTTGGAAATCAATTCTTTAGCATATTATTAACATACGAGCTGCAAGTTAGGGCGTCAATCTAACCTATTGCGCATGCTAATTTTACACACCGAATCCAAAATACAATAACAAGATGAAATTAAAGAAACAATCAGAACATGAAACTCACAAAACAACACATTTTATAACCCAAACATCATCCAATCAGCGTCAACGGGTTTAGATGGCAGTAAAGTCGACAAAAACCCGCGACCCTATGCTACAATAATAAAGAAATACAAGAGAAATCAATAAGAAAGCATACATCACCGAGTTCTGGACGTGCAAGACAGAGAGAAACCGAGAGGGAAACCAAAATTTACAACCAAAGTCTAACCCTAAATGGAGGAATAAAACGAGGGTTTATATAGAAAAATTATTGTGGCATCGAGACATTGGGCATGGTGTCTCGACGCCGTGTCGTTTGGGCCTAAGGTTCGGAAACGGGCCAGCGTCGAGACGCTGGCCACGACGTCTCGACGTGTGGCCTTTGTCTAGCGTGCCTTCATTCTTTTATTCTTCTTTGTTGCTTGCTCGGTTTGGGACTTGAATCTTTGACTCCTTGGAGCCATTCTTCAGGCTCGTCACGATCCTCACGGTTTTCTCACCTCCTTGAGATCCATGGACTTCAAGTTAGCTCGAAAACTCTCTAAATCGCCCGAATTAGCTCCAATTTGTGTAGTTCGTCCCTGATGCCCTTAATGCACAAATAATCTACAAAATAGATACATAAAGCGAAAAGTGCACTCTAACAGGTTTTTATTAATAACAAATAAATAGGACTAATTTGGTCCTATCATCGAGCTTGATCCAGAGATTGAACGGACATTCAGAAGGAGAAGGAGAGAGCAGCAAAGGAATTCTAATGTGATGGCTAATCTTCCTCGCCTTCCACAAATTCCAAAAGATCAAGCTGAACTTCATAGGAATCGTGAGATGCAGCAACATCCGCTGAGAGAGCAAAACGGGCAGCAAAATAATCAGGCTGAGAACCCTATTATGATAGAGCCAGAGCCATTCGAGTGTATGTGGTTGGAAAAGTAATGACTCAATATTATGTAATATACTCTAGGAAGAATATCGCTGATATGCATTGATCCAATTATAAGTTAAGCATAACCAAGTAATACCCCAGGGTTAGAACACAGGGAAGGGAAAAGAAAATTTTTAACAAGCTTTTTAACAAATATTCAGACGCATGGCACTAAATAAGTTGGGTAAAAGATGAGTGTGTGGATGAGAATTGCGAAGAAGGAAACAAGAATAAGAGCATGCAATAGAGGTAAAAGAAAACAGATGAGAGAGGCTATCACGGCTTTCACCTCAGCAACCCCATGCGTAGATAACCTATTCTGCAACACATAGTATGAATGAAATGCTAATGATGCTTAAGTGAGAAATAAACATGCGATTCCCTTCCGGTATTACACATGCGTTTGGTGTAGGACAAAGAACGTTATGTTCACTTAGTTCATGCGTTAGTACAGTTCTCTAATTTACTTGCAAGTGATTGAGTTATTCCTAAAACAATCTAAACACATTCATGAATCATCTCTCACGACAGTGCTAAATCTAACACAAGCTAGGCTACATGTAATGCGTTAAGTTGCTCTATTTAGATATTTTCACATGCGTTACCCTTCCGGGATTTATCATGCTGCTCCTGCAACCGGCTGGTCAAGCGGTAATTAGTAATGAAAATATTAAAGCATCTAAGTAGAAAGCATCAATTTCATTCATTCAAACTTAACGCATATAGAAAGATTATTGCCGCATGGGCTCCTAGGCTAAACCTTGATAAAGGAAAACTAACTCATGCAACAAAAAGAAAACATAACGCAATACATGATACAACAAGAGTTGACTGCGCTGGTTTTCAAATTCTTCTTCTCTCCGTTTTCTCTTCTGTTCCGTCCCCTGGTCTTCGATCAAATGGGGGATTAAATAGGCTAAGGATGCTGACTTCTCCAAGGAATAGGCTTGCATGCTTCAATCTTCTTTTGCCAACTTGCAATTCAGCCATATGTCAGAATGAGCGTCGAACAACCTGTCAATGTACTTTCCACGTGCTTGGTCTGGTGTTTGTGCTAAAAGGTTACTTGGGCAAGGGAAAAAGCTACAGAAGTCATGCGTTAGATGATAAAAAATATGCGATTTCTCACTACACCAAAGAAATGTACTTGAAGATTGAATTACCGCAATTCTTAGTTGTTATGTGCCTAATCAGCGCATCATGATTCTTTTCTAGCCTTATTTAATTTAATTTTAGGTGAAAAATAACTTGCTTTTTGCAAGTTATCAAACCCCCAAACTTAAATTATTTCTTGTCCCCAAGCAATGCCCTCTATCCACTCTACGAAAATAATTTAGCTCTACAGATTTGTACTTTTCATCCTAATCTTCCTAGCTTTTTCTCCACAGCTGAACTAAAAGATTTAGCCTTCACTTAGCTTTCCCCCTTTGTTAGAGATTCCTCCCGCGCTAGACTTTCCTATCTGCAACAGCGCAGCTAAACTTACTCAAATTGAGACGCAGGCACAAACTTTTTTTTTTTTTTTAAAGTAAGAAGCATCATCAATTTCCATTAATTGAAATCAAAACACATGCTTTTGTTTTGGCTTACCCACATTTGCGATGAAAGGTATCCAACTACCGGCATTACATTTTTTTACTGCCTTAAACGCTCATGGGATACTAATGTGCTTTCGCGCAGTGGCAAATGATGGGTGTCATGAATGCCCCTAGCTACTACCGCAAGGAACCCAGCGGAACGCATCTGCTACTATTGCGCTACATCTATCGCACCCCCCAACTTAAACTGGGCAATGTCCCCATTGTCCCCCAAATTTAAACATAGGAATACTTATGCGATGAACTACGGAGCAGCTTATTGCGCTGCGACAACATCAGAGCATCAAGTACTAGAAAAATTCCTAAGGCAAAAGGGAAAGCTAAAGAAGAGAAATCCTCTAACCGAGCTGCGGCGGAAAAAATATTAGAAAACGCAGATGCTAAGAACTTATCCTAAAAGCTAACGTAGAGACTTTTAAGGATTAAAGCATTCATTAAGGCTGCTACTTTAAATTGCGATAAATGCTCAAAAGATTGATTTCATTGATGCGGCGGGAATACACAATATGAAAGCGCATCACAAAAAAGACAAAAAAAATACATATAATGTTCAAATTATGAAATCACTCCCTTGGTGGCGGTGGAGGATGCGACGATCTAGGTGGTGGAGGTGGCATGTTGTGGCGTGTCTGAGAAGGTCCTGTGCCATCTGGCCTTAGCTTCAGGCGCGGGCGGACAAATAGATCTACTGGCGCAGGAGGCAATCGACCAAATGCACTAAATAAAGCATTAAAGCATCAAGACGCTTCTTCATTTCCTCTTGTTCTCTTCTCAACGACTCCACTATTTCCTCCAAGTGCCGTCGAATCTTTGCATAGACCTGCTGAACATCCACATCAATGACTTGCAGAGGCGGCGCAGATGAACTAGCGGTGGCATCGACACGTGGCGGCTGATGAGAAGACGCAGGAACTCGCTCCTGAGGGCGCTGGGCATCTTCTTGATGAGTCTGCTAATTGCAGACGTGCACTTGGTTAACTTGCTCCAAATGCTCTTCTTGCTCGAACCCATGGCACAACGACGAGTTTGGATGCGGCGGAGAAGACTGCTGATTCTCAACGCAGACAGTGTTTTCCTGCTCTGAGATGGTGGTGGGAATGATTGATGGCGCTTGTTTTGCCTCAGGTTTTGGATTTCGGCCTGCGTTCTGCTTCTTCCTCTTCTTTTTCTGAAGCTCTGGCGCTGACAGTTGCTCCTCTGCCGTAGGAGCGATTTCTTGATTTTGCGTTGGCGCTGGGAGGATTCTGTTGTTGTGATCCGCGCCAGCCATCGATCGTCAAAAGATTGACAAATTTTTCTTCTTTCCTCAGCAGGTGCAGGCACGACTCCTGACTGAAGGCACAACTTAGTCACCATGCCAAGACAAAACATCACCCCCTTCGGTTTGTTGGCGGTCTGGTGGAGGGCTTCGGTGATGATTCTGCCTAAGTCGATCGCAAGGCCTTATAGAATGCAGAAACAAAGGACCACGCGCTGGAGTGAGAGGGTAGCATCATGCGTTGTAGGCATGATGCGATTCTTTATCCATTGCATCCATGTGGTGGCCTCCAGATTGAGCCATTGTAGCCCCAGGATTCTTGCGGTGCCACGCCCTTCCAATCGTGTGCCTGGTCTAGCCACCGCCACCAAAACTTCATTTAGGAAGCTTTCGTCTTGAGAATTTAGCAGTGCATTCCCCTAATCTTCTGGTGCGTCAGGTAGCTTCGGAAGGATATTGATGGTGCTTGGAGAAAATGCAACTGTGTTGCCCCGCACCATCACTTCATCAATTTCGTCCCTCCATTGCGCGCGGTAGAATTCATGCACCAACGTAGGGAGATAATCTGGGATCGCTTCACAGGCTAAGTCCCACTTGCGCTGGGAGATTTGGTCTTGCATTGCCTGCAGGAGCGCACAGTTGAAACCGCTCTCCTCAGTGAAGTTCCCACGATCTTCGCCCACTTTTTCTTTTCCCATGGCTGCGGCGGTGGGAGCTCTTTTTCTCTTATTCTGGCCACTTGGCTCAGCTTCGTTCGCTGCGAAAACTCTCTAATTACTAGCACACGTATATGAAGTGCACGACACTGCCGCAGAGGTACTTCATCTTCAGAGTCCACAGGTTCGGACTCTCTTTCTTCAACTGCTGCACTGGCCTCTACAATTGCAGCCAGTCCTACGGAAACGAGTTCTTCTGCCGCTTTGTCTTGCGCTTCCTTCTCAATGCGCTCTCTTTCCATTTGCGCCGCAGCTTCCAGCTTTGAGACTGCTTTTCTTGCGGCCTCAGCTGCCGCAGCTTTCTGTTCTTCTTCGTGTTGGCGCAAGGCTTCGCCCTTCGCACCCATTTCTCCCATCAGGGAGTTCCATACAGCCTCCTCCTATTCCATTAGGCGAAGCACATGGAGGATTGTGGAGGGGATAGCTTCAGTCGCGGTGGTGGTGGGAGGTGTAGGGTCAGAAGGGATTTGAGAGGTGGAAGATGGGTTAGAATGTGAAGAGTTAAAAGGCAAGGAAGGTGAAGAGGGGTTTCGAGGGAAACGGGTAGGGATGTTGGGGATGAGGGCGACTGGCTCGACCTTGAATGTTGAGGTGCTAAGGGGCTGAAGGTTTAGGACTTTGTCAGAGGTGTCGGCGTTGGAGGGGATAATGATGTTGTCTCGTATGGGAGGTTGCTCACCGTCGACTACCTCCGGCTCTTCCTTGGGGCTTTGGGCATTCTAGGCGTTTTTGATCTCGTGCGCCGGTTTCTTTTCAACGGAGGAGAGCTCGACGCCGCGGTAGGGTCCTTGCACTTCTGGCGAGGAAGGGACCTCGTCGTCGTCATCGTACCCGTCGGCCAATATGTTCTGCGAGTCGTCTAGAGACATGGCTTTGATTTTCAGAGAGGTTAGGGTTTCTTTGGGAGAGAATTCAAACGAACGGCTTGAGGAAGAAGATGAAATGAGTTAGTGGAGAATGCACAAATCCGAGGGGAAATGATCACTTTTAAACAAGGACCACAAGAAGGGGTAGACACAACATTGGAGCGTTTCAAGAAACTAGTTAATAAGGAAATGTCCACACCATGGTTTGCTCGCTTGCCATCTTGTAGAGCACTTTTACAATGGATTGACTCAAGCTTCTAAAGCGGTAGTCAACGCATCAGCTAATGGTTCTTTGCTTAAAAATACCTTCAATGAGGCAAATGAAATTCTAGATGCTATTGTTGCAAACCACAATCAATGGGGAGAGGAAGAAACACCTTCTAGGGGCAGTGTCAAGGTCCTAGAAGTTAATCATCTTGAGACACTCTCAGAACGTATGTTAACTATGAACGATATGCTTATGAATATGACTTTAGGAAATCAAGTTCAAGTTGCTGCCGTGAGCCAAGTTTCAACCCCCATGTGTACTACTTGCAATGAAGAGTGTTCATTGGAAGATTGTCCACAAAATCCAGCTTTAGTTTGTTTTGTAGGAGCACAAAATAGAATGAATCCTTATTCTAACACATATAATCCAGGATGGAGACAACACCCTAACTTATCTTGGGGAGGAAAAAATGCAAGCACATCAAATGCAACCCCATTTAAGTAGGGAGGACAAGCCAGATTTAATAGTCAGACTCAGATGAAGATTGCACAGCCTTTGCAGCTGCAATTGCAGCAGCCGATGCAAGTGCAACCCCAATCCACAACAAACTTGGAGAATCTTATGAGGGAGACGATGACTAAGAATGATGCTGTAATTCAAAGTCAAACAGCTTCCTTAAGGAGTATTGAATCTCAGATTGGGCAGCTGGCTAAGGAAATGAGGAACATACCAATAGGAACCCTACCAAGCAATACAGAAAACCCTAAAAGAGAAGGCCTAGGCAAGGATAAGGCCTCCATTAATCCCAAGTAATTCGGAATTGAGATTGTGTAAGATATGTATGATAGTGTATGATAGTTTTTGTTTTCCTTTTGGTTTTGTATCTATTTCTTGTTTTGTTTTCTTTTCCTTTTGTTAAAGTCAAAATATTTCAAAAAGATTGAGCACGAATGTGTAGAGTGGTGGAAAGGCAAAATTTTATTCTTCATTAAGTTATATCATTCTTCTTCAAATTTGTACGCTTAATCCGTGTGAATATTCTAATAATTTTGAATAAGTGTGCAGAAGATAGGTAAAGATGCAGGAAAAAGAGATTGGGAAAGGGAAGGATTAGCAACGTGAATGTAGTCGCAAAAATCCACCTTATGCTAAATATGGAAAATTTTCAGGCAGTGATTTTGCGATGCATTTGCGGTCGCAGTTTCAGAAAAACCTGAAGGCCCAGAGTGACGTCATTTAAAATCGTTGAATCATTTAAGGGAAGTTCGAAACGTATAAATAGAGGAAGATTTGACGCTGGTCAAGCAACTATTGAACTTCTTCAACATCTCTCTTGCCCTAGAGATCCCGCCAAGCCTCACACTCTCTCCGACCAAGCCTTCTGACCACCCTAGCCTCCGAAGTTTACTCCATTATATTAAGAAGCCGCCAGCGACGCTTTCTGTTTCTAACCCACGAAGAAAAAGTTGTAAAAGATGAAGCCCCTATCAGCTCCTCGGTCGAAGAAGCCAAGCCCTCAACACAAACCATCAAGGGTTTCTTCTTCTGAGAGGCTGAAAGAGGTTTTGAATCCTTCACCGTTTCCTTGACATACAAGCACTCGCAAATCAGCTCTATCAGCCTTTACTCGATCGAAAGATCAAGGTAAACCTCCCAGACCAAACACTTATGCAGGAACGCACTCAAGAGAGTGGGAAAAAGAGCTAAGAAAAGCAATCAAGAAAAGCCGTCGAGCTATTGAAGACGTTGCCATGGAAACCGAAGAAGAACAAGAGGAGGAAACACCCTTGGTTCTTAAGCCAAAAGCAATACGACTCAAGAAGAGGGAAGAAGCACAGAAGTAAAAGGTGGAAGTAAAAATACTTCAGAAGAAGAAGACGAGACGAAGTTGAGCCATGTAGCAAGGTTGCAATCGCAAATGTGGAGCAACCTGAAAATCTGTCTGTGGGTCGACTTGAAATTGCGACCGCAAATACAACCCAGATAGATGAGGCAGTGCCAGTTCCTGAGGCACTTATTGAGCAAGATGCGCCGGCATCTGGGGCACAAAGCCAGGTTCAGGTTTCAATCTCAGCCGCAGATCCATCCAAGCTAAAAGGGAAAAGATGAATACGATGGGGTCCAAAGTTGCAGTAGCAGAAGAATCAGAGCAGAATTGTTTTTGATGCTCTATGGTTTGAAAAATTCGTGGCCTGCTAGATCAGAGATGAACAACTAGCTGAAGAAAGAAAAAGAAAGAAGGAAGTGGAAAGGGAGGCTAAGAAGAAGAAAATCGAAGAAG
The DNA here is from genome assembly GCA_017139565.1 of Luffa aegyptiaca. Lineage (NCBI taxonomy): Eukaryota > Viridiplantae > Streptophyta > Magnoliopsida > Cucurbitales > Cucurbitaceae > Luffa > Luffa aegyptiaca. Next base: position 31,634,355 of record CM029404.1, read on the forward strand.
AAGAGCAAGTTGCTCTGGACTTTGCAGCCGCTTGCCTGAAGGACTCAGTGGATACCATTGAGAAAGAAGAAGAAGAATTTGCACCCGTTTTTGAGGGCCATTCAAAAGAATTTGCAAGGGAGTTTGCGGCCGCAATTGTGGCACAAACAGAGCAAGAAACCGAGACTGAACTAGTTCCTGAGGTGCACTTTGATTTGAAATCCCCACCACCACCAAAAGAGGATGAAAATGTACTCGAGGACCCGTTCAAGCACAAAAGGAAGCAATGTTCGAGGACCTGTTCGAACATGAGCAAGAGAAGGAGAAACAAGCTCCAGTTGATAAAGATGAGGTCCTTGAGATTTCAAGGGACCAATTGCCCAAGAGGGGCAGAGAAAACAAGGATAGTAAGGTCAAAGGGAAGGCTAAGAAGAAGAAAAGAGCTGAAATTTCCCTAAGGAGGCCAAACACTAGAGGAACGACTTCTATGCTCCCCCAAGCCAAGACACCATCACCACCACCACCTGTGAGGAGAGTGAAGGGATAAAAGCCCTTTCGCAGCGGAAACGTACAGAACCTTAACTCAGTTTTAATTTGAACTAAAATACCAATACGTTGGCAAATAAAAACACAGCAGTAAACATAATTTAACATGCTGAATTTTAATTATAAAACATGCTAAAACTCATTAGGAAAAATCTAGATCTAATCTCATCTAATTTGGATCCTATTGATCCTAGATCAAGGAAAAACATACCTTTGTAGAAATTCTCGATTAACTTCACCAAAACTCCCAGAAACTCGCCAAAAACCAGCAGCAAAGAGACCTTGATTTCGTTGTAAAATCGTCACGAACACCACCACCAAAGATCCACCAGTATTCTCTTGAAGGTTGCGCGTTAGGGGCTTGTGGGAGCACAATCTCTAAGGGTTCTATGGAAAAATTTCTCTGTATTCTTTTTGGGAGAGAATTGCAAAGAGCTTTCTTAGAATTGGAGAGGTTGAGAGAGTTTTGCGTAAGATTTCAGAGAGAGCCTAATTGAATGATGGAGAGCATACCGTAAAATGAAAAACTACTCCCTTAAAACCCTCCCATTCACGCAAGTTTGAGGAAAAAAGGGAGCACACGTTCCCATCAGTTACCCTAACTGATGGGAAATGATTTAATTAATAATATTAATTAAACCTTTAATTAAATTAACTATTAATTTAATTAAATAACATTTGTATAAACATATTTATACAAAATAAACTCCATTTATCCTATAGTTTTAATATAGCTTAATTAAATCAAATTTAATTAAAATTAAAACCAAATTATTAATTAATTCACCAATTAATTAATATCACAATTAAATATCATATATTTAATTATATATATATATCTCTCAAATTAACTATAGAATTAATATACATCATATGTGTATTAATTATAACCTATAGTTTTTAATATGAATCCAATTCATATTTAAACTTAATATTCGAACCACTTCGAATATTCAAATTACCCTTAGAAATTTACCTCAACGCCCTTATAGAGCTACCGGTGGGACCTGATGGACCTACAGATCAGAAGCTCCAACGATATGAGATTAATTGGCTAAACTCATTAACCAAGTTAATGAATATTCGTTAACTGTGGTTCACTCCACTATAGAACCACAGTTGCACTCTTCTCACTGCAGATATATTTCTGTGTCCACGGATATCGACCATCAACAGCAAGTTAGCCCTTCACGTGTGTTCGTACCCCAGCTAGGTCAAATTACTGTTTTACCCCTGGGCTACCTCTTGATCCTTAAGTACCAGTGCTCCTCTAATGAACAACCTGTTTGAGGTCCAACCAACAAACAGAAATCCCTCTCGTGCCATAGAGAGGGTAGGGCCCATTGTTCAAGACCCGGAGACACCACTTAAGGGAACACACCTCTACTTACCCTAAAGTAGGGAAGGAGTGAATTCCTTCTTGTAAGACTATGTTCCCAGCTCCCCACTCGGTCTCGTCCCCAAAATGGTAGGCTTATTGAGTCGGCGAATAGGCCACTCTCACCCGTACAAATCAAAGGACAATCCCTCATGGACAGGAGTCCATAATCCACTCAGGATTAAGGCCAAGTTGCCTAGGTCATCCTAGTGAAATAGAAACCGAACTAACTAACGGTGTTACAGTTAGTGGTTAACTATTTCGCGGTCCGGTCTTTGTGCAAACTCATTGCACAGGATACCCCCACTCGCATGTCTACTTACATGAACGCGTTGGATCAATACGTTTGTATCAATATACAAAGCGGGCCGTATCCATAGTGTCACCAGGATAAGGTACCCAGCCTTACTTGAACATCGATCCCCGTATGTCCCTACATACTAGTTCAAGCCTCATTCTATTAGCCTTGGATGTTTAGTTTATTGGATTAGGGTTAATAAGACAAGATATAATACAAACATTGAATAATACATCACTTTTATTAATGTTTGGTCAAATGTACATTTACTATCTACGAGTTTTAGGGCATAAAACCCAACAAACTCCCACTTGAACTAAAACTCAAGTTAATGGGAAAGTATATACAAAATAATCCAAAGCTGGAAATGGTAAATGTATGTTGTACATTACATGAAAAGTAAATATACAAAATACAATAAACTAGGGCATCCTTACACCCATTACACATCTCCCACTTGCCCTAGATTACGCTATATACATGTCTCGCAGACCTAGACTTTCTAGATGACCCTCGAACACTTTAGCCGAGAGGGCCTTCGTAAACGGATCAGCAATGTCTTGCTCTGAAGCGATCTTGGTCACGACCACATCTCCTCTTTGCACAATCTCTCGAATCAGATGATACTTCCTCTCAATATGTTTACCTCGTTTGTGGCTGCGAGGTTCCTTTGAATTGGCTACAGCCCCACTGTTGTCACAGTATAGAGTAATGGGCAAGTTCATGTTTGGAACAACTTCCAAATCAGTCAAGAACTTCCTTAGCCAAACAGCTTCCTTAGCTGCTTCACAAGCTGCTACATACTCAGCCTCCATGGTGGAGTCAGCTATGCATCCTTGCTTTATACTTCTCCAAACTACAGCTCCCCCGTTAAGGGTGAACACTGACCCTGACGTGGATTTCCTAGAATCCTTGTCAGTCTGAAAGTCAGAGTCGGTGTATCCAGTGAGAACTAACTCTTTAGCCCCAAACACCAGCATGTTGTCCCTCGTTCTCCTAAGATACTTGAGGATTCCTTTAACGGCGGTCCAGTGGTCTAACCCTGGATTTGACTGATATCTGCTGACAATCCCTACAGCATAACAGATGTCAGGCCTCGTGCAGAGCATAGCATACATTAAGCTACCCACGGCAGAAGCGTAGGGAATCCGTCTCATATCCTCAACCTCTTGAGGTGTCTTAGGAGACTGTTCCTTAGACAGGTGAACCCCATGCCGGAAAGGCAATAAGCCCTTTTTGGAATTCTGCATCGAATATCGAGCCAACATCTTGTCGATATACGTTGCTTGAGATAGGGCTAGCGTTTTTTTCTTTCGATCCCGAATAATCTGGATACCAAGAACATATTGGGCCTCACCCAAATCTTTCATTTGGAATTGGGCCGCTAGCCATTCTTTTACGCCAGACAGATAGCCTACATCATTCCCAATGAGTAGGATGTCGTCAACATAAAGTACAAGGAAAGCTACTTTATTCTTGTTGATTTTCTTGTAAACACAAGGTTCATCAACATTTTGGTCAAAGCCAAAAGACTTGATAGCAGTATCAAATCTAATATTCCAAGATCTGGAGGCCTGTTTCAACCCATAAATGGATCGATTCAGCTTACAAACCTTTTGTTCCTGACCTTGGGTTATGAACCCTTAGGGCTGAGACATAAAAATACTCTCTTCAAGATTGCCATTCAGAAAAGCAGTCTTGACATCCATCTGCCATATTTCATAGTCATAAAACGTGGCAATGGATAAGAGAATTCTTATGGACTTAAGCATAGCAACTGGAGAAAAGGTTTCTTCATAGTCCACCCCTTCTCTTTGGGTATAGCCCTTTGCTACAAGTCTTGCCTTGAAAGTCTGTACTTTCCCAGCAGCATCTCTTTTCCTCTTATAGATCCATTTGCACCCAATGGGTTTAACCCCTTCAGGTGGATCTACAAGTTCCCAAACTTGATTGAAGTACATAGACTCCATCTCAAGGTCCATGGCTTTGGCCCATTCGTCTTTGTCTACGTCATTCATTGCCTGACGATAAGACAATGGATCTTCTACGCCGTCATCAGGCATGACTACTTGTGTTTCCGTTAAACCCAAGTAGCGGTTAGGTTGGATTACAACCCTCCCACTGCGTCGAAGAGGACTAGATTGACGAGAAGAACTGGCTTCTCAAAAACTCTTGTTGAAGGACCTGGTTCATCAACAACCCTTGTTGATCCTTCTGTAGCTTCTCCTAATACTAACTTACTTCGTGGTTTATGATCTCGAATGTGGTCTTCCTCCAAGAAAGTTGCATTTGTCGATACAAATACTTTATTTTCTTGAGGGTCGTAGAAAAGACCACCTCTCGTTTCTTTTGGGTATCCAACAAATTGGCATATTCTTGTACGTGGTTCCAATTTCTTAGGATTCGTCACTAGCACGTGTGCATGACAACCCCATATACGGAAGTAACGCAAACTAGGTTTACGCCCCCTCCATAACTCAAAAGGAGTTTCAGAAACACTTTTTGAGGGAACGTTGTTAAGAATATGTACTGCAGTCTCTACTGCATACCCCCAAAACGAGCTAGGCAACTGAGCATAGCTCATCATAGAACGAACCATGTCTAACAGGGTTCTATTTCTCCTTTCTGATACACCATTCTGCTGAGGTGTACCAGGTGCTGAGAGTTGGGATTGGATTCCATGTTCTATCATATAGTCCTGGAATCTTTGATCCAGATACTCTCCACCTCGATCTGATCGAAGTGTTTTAATTGTTTGACCTAACAGGTTTTCAACCTCAGTCTTAAACTCTTTAAACTTTTCAAGAGCTTCGGACTTATGGCCCATTAGGTATAAGTAACCGTATTGAGAATAATCATCTATGAAAGAGATGAAATATTCATAACCACCTCGAGCCTTTACATTCATTGGACCACAAAGATCCGAATGTATCAGTTCAAGTGGTTCTTTGGCCCTGTAACCTTTTCCAGTAAAAGGCCTCTTGGTCATTTTACCCTCGAGACACGATTCACAGGGTGGTAAAGATGTATCTTCTAAATCAGTTAGAAGTCCATTTTTAACCAAACGATCGATCCGATCGATGTTAATATGACCAAGACGAAGATGCCAAAGATACGTGTTGTTACTTAAAGGAGAAATCTTTTGCCTTTTGTTTTGAGTTTCGGCCGTTTTAAACATTTCATGACTTAAAATAGCCTTAGTATCAGTAGGTCTTAACACAAATAAATTATTTTCACGCTTAGCTGAACAAATATAAATTCCATTCTGAGAAATATAAGCTTCATTAAGCATGAATGAAATTGAATAACATTGTTCAAGTAAAGCTGAAACAGAAATAAGGTTCCTTTTAATTCTAGGAACCAAGTACAAGTTCTCTAAAATCAAATACTTATTTCTAAAAAATAATTTTGCAGCTCCCACTGCACGAGCTGAAACGACCTCTCCTGTTCCAACCTTGAGAGTCATTTCACCATCTGCCAGCTGTTGGAAATCATTTCCCTGAAAAGATGAGCAAACATGATTAGTGGCTCCCGAATCTAATATCCAGGCAAACTCATCATGTTCTACAAGACAGGTTTCTAAAACCAGTAAATCGAATTTACCTTCTTTTTCTCTCTTCTTCTCATCGAGGTAACGGGGACAGTTGCGCTTCCAGTGACCATCCACATTGCAGTGGAAGCATCTGCCTTTGTCGCCCACGACCTTGGCCTTGCCCTTACCTTGCACAGCTTGTGCAGGAGCCTTCCCCTTGTCTCCCTTCCTCTTCTGTATTTGCTTCGATGAAGAAGCTTGAGGTACAGATTTAGTCCCTGAGGATGAACCCTTCAGGAACTTTTTCTTGGAATGGGCCACATTGGCCTCTCCTTTCACTACGTTTTTGCCCTTGCTTTTCAGCATGGACTCATAAATCTGTAACTCCAAGAGGAGGGTAGTCAGGTTGAACTGAATTTTGTTCATACTCGCATTCGTCCTGAATTGCATATAGCTTGCAGGAAGCGAGTGAAGGATGAACGCAACCTGACTGCGCTCGCAGACTACCCTGCCGTTTGCCTCAGCAATGTTGAACTGGTTAATCATATCCAGGACATGTTCCCGGACAGACTGACCTTCTTGCATCTTGGCGTTGAAGACGTTCTTCAAGGCATCGTGGTGGAGCTGATAGGACGGTAGTCCAAACATCTCCTGCAGGGAATTCATAATCTCCCTGGCAGTTGCCACGTTCTCATAACGCTTGGCCAAGACTTCAGATAAGTTGACCAATATATAGACTTTGACCTTTTCATTGGCCTTCGTCCAGCGTTCATGGGCATCCTTTACTGCCTGAGTGGCAGTGCGAGGGGGAACGGGAGGACATTCCTCCGTTAAGACGAACCTAAGATCCTCTACCACGAGTATGGTATTTAGATTCGATTTCCAAGTTGGAAAATTTTCGCCAGTTAATCCTTCATTCTTAAGCAAGGAAATGATTGAGGAAGACATTGCTGAAAAAAAAAACAAACAATTGACCGTATTAGTTATCTTTGCCTTAACCCATCACACAAGCAACACAAACAATTGGATTCATCCAATCAATTTTGCAAACAAACAATCAAAGAACCCTAATAAAACTATTGATTGTGTTATGCAACGATGCTTTAGAGGTTTAGAAGAACAGTCACCGAAGGGTGATCAGTTGTTCCTCCTCTAAAATGAGACTCTTCTCAATTAATCTCTAATCCCAGAATAACTCATATTCCATTAGATTTTAACCACCGTTGTTCGGTCAAGGATTTGTTAACCAATTAACTCCTCCCCGTAAGTGTAACCCTCCCACTTTCAGATCTCAAAGGCACGGACCAACAGGCTACCGTTAGGAGAGACAACTGTTGGTAATTAGCCTCAATGATCCTATCCTATTTAGGAGTTCACGGTGTTCCGAATCCTATGATCAGGCCCTCCGAAGGGATGGTTGCTCTAGGACAACACGCAGGCGGATCATAGGAATCTCACGTTGTGACCCAGGGGTGGAGACCAAAGGATACGTTGACACGCGTCCCGCTCCCACTTACTATGGTCACTTTCCCCATTCACCTTGGTATTGATCCATGCAAACACTTTCCGAAGGGAGGCCGCGCTAAAACGACACGAAGCCGAGCATGGATCTCACGATGTGAACATACAGGGACGTAGGAGCAAAACTCAATTTAAATTAAGTTTTGTAATTTTCCTCCCACTAAAGTAACCTATCGAGTTATTTAGGGTTTGATTAGACCTAGATAAATCCGGCTAAGTCATTTATCTAAGTCTAGTCCTATTATAACTATTATAATAAGACCTAATGTCTAGGTGTATTAAACAATTTTTAATTAACCTAGCGACATTATTCTAACATTAACCTGAGATTAATTCAACTCCGGTGATCCAGATTAGTTCCCAGGTAGGAGGTGTTCCGTATACCGTCAACTTAAATACCTCCAATCCTTAGACAGAACTTCACTGGTAGAGTTCCCTTATAATCTCAGGAATGTTTGTCCTACTTAGTTCATTAAAACTATTTTAAAACTAAGTAAGAAATTCTAATCCTATTAGAATATGATCTTAGGTCTAATTAATTTTAACTCATTTAAAATTAATTTACTTTAACCTAAGATCCTAAGTGAGCATGCATATCTTGATTATAGATTGACGGTTTCTAATCATAAATTTTAAACTATTTCAAAATTTTAATGATTAGCCCTATAATCATGCATACTATAGTTTTAAAAACAATTAACAATCATATTCTAGTTAATGAAATTAAAACTATATTCTAGCATTGCATGAATTTAATATAACTTTTATATTAAACTATGGATGTATCATGCTCAATGCAACTTGATTTCCATTTTTAATGAATTAACAATTAATTATTTCCAAAAATGGTAAATCATAGTAGCATGCTGCAAACAATTCATTTTAAATATAACTCTTATATTAAAACTATGTAATTGCATGCATCATGCTATACCATTTTCATGATTTTAATATAACTCAACTATATATTAAAATACTCATGAAAATTAATCCATGCATTTCAATCATATATTATAATCTAATTATAACATACATAAATGCATGAGCATGCTTTATAACCTAAGGTGGGATTTCTAATTTTATATGACATCCATAAAGCATATAAAATAGCATATGAATCGATTAATTGGCCCCTAGGATAAAATTAAAGCTAAATTACAATAATAAAGCAAAATTCTATCCTATTACAGCCTTCTGCAACCCCGAACCGGACCAAAACCACCCAAAACTAGTCAAAACCGCTTGAACCAGCTGGAAAACCACTTAACCCAGTCAAAAACCGGTCAAAAACCGCACAGAATTGACCGAACCGCGCCCCAATCAGCAAACCAGGCGAGCCGGTCAACGAACCATGCAGGAAAGTCAACGAACCGACTGTAAACCAGCTGAACCGCGCCTCTTCACGAACCGGACCGCCAAACCGCGCCTATCCAAAGAACCGGTTGACGCGAACTGGACAGCCCCTTCGAACCGCGTACGTTGACGTCATCAGCGTAAGCGATGACGTCAGCCCTACCCTGACGCGCGTGATTCCGTCCGATTTTCCTTTTTTTTTTTTGTTTTTTTTCGAATTTCTGGAAAAACTACACTGTTCCAGCCGCAATTGTTCGCCGTTTTCCGCCGTTTTTGGCCAAATTTGGTCCCGATCTTCATCGTTCTTCAGCCTAAACTAGACCCGGACTTACAGAAACTCGATTTACAATTTAATTGCCCAAAAAACGCAGGGGCCTTTACATTTGATCGCATCAAAAAATTGTAAATCTAAGGCCAATTAACCTCTAGTTCATAGCAAATTAACATACATTATGCAATTAAATCCCACCTAAAACCAACGCAAATTTTAATTCACAAATTAAAATACAGAGAAGGCTCTGATACCAATTGAAGGGATAAAAGCCCTTTCGCAGCGGAAACGTACAGAACCTTAACTCAGTTTTAATTTGAACTAAAATACCAATACGTTGGCAAATAAAAACACAACAGTAAACATAATTTAACATGCTGAATTTTAATTATAAAACATGCTAAAACTCATTAGGAAAAATCTAGATCTAATCTCATCTAATTTGGATCCTATTGATCCTAGATCAAGGAAAAACATACCTTTGTAGAAATTCTCGATTAACTTCACCAAAACTCCCAGAAACTCGCCAAAAACCAGCAGCAAAGAGACCTTGATTTCGTTGTAAAATCGTCACGAACACCACCACCAAAGATCCACCAGTATTCTCTTGAAGGTTGCGCATTAGGGGCTTGTGGGAGCACAATCTCTAAGGGTTCTATGGAAAAATTTCTCTGTATTCTTTTTGGGAGAGAATTGCAGAGAGCTTTCTTAGAATTGGAGAGGTTGAGAGAGTTCTGCGTAAGATTTCAGAGAGAGCCTAATTGAATGATGGAGAGCATACCGTAAAATGCACAACTACTCCCTTAAAACCCTCCCATTCACGCAAGTTTGAGGAAAAAAGGGAGCACACGTTCCCATCAGTTACCCTAACTGATGGGAAATAATTTAATTAATAATATTAATTAAACCTTATTAAATTAACTATTAATTTAATTAAATAACATTTGTATAAACATATTTATACAAAATAAACTCCATTTATCCTATAGTTTTAATATAGCTTAATTAAATCAAATTTAATTAAAATTAAAACCAAATTATTAATTAATTCACCAATTAATTAATATCACAATTAAATATCATATATTTAATTATATATATATATCTCTCAAATTAACTATAGAATTAATATACATCATATGTGTATTAATTATAACCTATAGTTTTTAATATGAATCCAATTCATATTTAAACTTAATATTCGAACCACTTCGAATATTCAAATTACCCTTAGAAATTTACCTCAACGCCCTTATAGAGCTACCGGTGGGACCTGATGGACCTACAGATCAGAAGCTCCAACGATATGAGATTAATTGGCTAAACTCATTAACCAAGTTAATGAATATTCGTTAACTGTGGTTCACTCCACTATAGAACCACAGTTGCACTCTTCTCACTGCAGATATATTTCTGTGTCCACGGATATCGACCATCAACAGCAAGTTAGCCCTTCACGTGTGTTCGTACCCCAGCTAGGTCAAATTACTGTTTTACCCCTGGGCTACCTCTTGATCCTTAAGTACCAGTGCTCCTCTAATGAACAACCTGTTTGAGGTCCAACCAACAAACAGAAATCCCTCTCGTGCCATAGAGAGGGTAGGGCCCATTGTTCAAGACCCGGAGACACCACTTAAGGGAACACACCTCTACTTACCCTAAAGTAGGGAAGGAGTGAATTCCTTCTTGTAAGACTATGTTCCCAGCTCCCCACTCGGTCTCGTCCCCAAAATGGTAGGCTTATTGAGTCGGCGAATAGGCCACTCTCACCCGTACAAATCAAAGGACAATCCCTCATGGACAGGAGTCCATAATCCACTCAGGATTAAGGCCAAGTTGCCTAGGTCATCCTAGTGAAATAGAAACCGAACTAACTAACGGTGTTACAGTTAGTGGTTAACTATTTCGCGGTCCGGTCTTTGTGCAAACTCATTGCACAGGATACCCCCACTCGCATGTCTACTTACATGAACGCGTTGGATCAATACGTTTGTATCAATATACAAAGCGGGCCGTATCCATAGTGTCACCAGGATAAGGTACCCAGCCTTACTTGAACATCGATCCCCGTATGTCCCTACATACTAGTTCAAGCCTCATTCTATTAGCCTTGGATGTTTAGTTTATTGGATTAGGGTTAATAAGACAAGATATAATACAAACATTGAATAATACATCACTTTTATTAATGTTTGGTCAAATGTACATTTACTATCTACGAGTTTTAGGGCATAAAACCCAACAGAGAGAACCATCCGTTCCGAGACCAAATAAGACTCCAACAAAGCAACTAAGGATGGAAATTTGAGTGGAGGCCCATCCAGACACTCAGACCCGATTAGCTATCATGAAGAAGCGGGTCTTGATGTGTGAGAAGGCATTCTCCACGAAGACAAGTCCTCTCCCAGCATTCATCGAAGATATTTTACACAAGTATGGCTAGGAGCGACTATGCAAGGAGCCAAAGGCTGCATCTATCTCATTGATACGTGAATTATATGGTCAAATAGGGGAAAAAGATGCAAACGACCATTCTTCTACGTGGTCGGGTGGTGGAGTTCTCGGTGAGGCAGATCAATTGGATTTTCTGATTGTCATCCCTCAGATGCCCAGCTGGCAACAAGGCCATTGAAGAACCAACAGATGAACAACTGGCAGAGGCCCTAAAGATGGTGGCCCACGAGGGAGTTAAGTGGCAGGAGTCCAAGACTGGAGTTAGGACTCTACTATCAAGGGATTTGAAGCCATAGGCAGCAGTCTTGCTGTACGTGATCAAGAATAGGATCATACCAACAACACATGACACCACCATATCTCAGGAGCGTGTCATGTTGTTGTATAGCATGCACAGGGGATTGGATTTGAACCTTGGACGAATCATATGGATGAAGATCCTCTCTTGTTGGCACAAAAATGTGGGAAGGTTATTCTTCCCAACCTTGATCACCAAGATATGCAGGCTTGCAGGAGTGGAGCCAAAAATGAAAGAAGAGAAAGACACTGCCCGGACTTCGATTGACTTGAGCTTAATCTAGAAGCTCATAACCAAAGCAGAAGGTGACTTCTCCTGAAAAGAAGGCTCAATCAACCCCTCCTGTAGCTCAAACCTCGAAATCTCCTGAGGAAGCCACTGCTGCAAGAGAGGATGTGACTGCAAACCCATCGCATAATTCACCAGATGCGGCCGCAAATCTACAGCAACCTTCGGTCCCTTAGCCACAATCTGAAAATAATTTGGTGGTTTTGAGGAGAGACTTGGAGAGGATGAGGAGCAAGTTTAAGGATTACCTGACCTATGCTAGAGAACGAGATGGAGTTGTCAAGTGTCTCTTGGAGAATGTGGTGGAGGATCTTAACGACTACCTTCCACCATTCCCCGAAATAAACTGTAATCCAACACCAGGCGGTGGAGCAGGCCCTTCTAATGCCAAGGGGAATTTTTCCTTTCACCCTTCTATTCTTTAATTCATTATTCTATTATTGACAGGTGATTGAAAGTAGGGTCTATTATCTTTAATTGCTTTTTGTTATTTCTTTTGTTTTGTTTTGTTTTGTGTTTTTGTTGTTTTCTTTGTTTTAATAGGTTACTAAGTTTCTTCTGTTTTCTTTGCATTTTGCATTCTTAGATAGGTTGTTTCTTTTGTTTTAATTGTTGGATAAAATTATGAAGGAAGTATATCTCTTTTAAAAGAAAGAAAAAGAATTCTAAGAGATTTTCAAAAAAGAAGTGTGCTTATTAGGTTTGTTTGCTTTTAAGTGCCCTTAATGATGATAGCTAAAGCTCTCTCGGTTCTTTAAATGCTTTGGTAACTTCAAGTTTTGAAAATATGAAGCCTGAATAAACTTTTCTCTCCATAACACATTCAAGTTCAAACTCACCTTAGGCTTTGACTACCGACACCTTTAGGAAGGATAAACTTGATCTTAACTTGCCAATCCTTTGTAGTCTCTCATGTTATGATCTTCATGTTAGTCAATGTGGACATTGACCCGTTTAAGTTTGGGGGGGGGGGGACAGTTTGTATTTTGTACTCTCTGTTGTATTGTTGCCTATTGCTAGTTGATAACTCTCCAAAAGAGAGTTATTTATACCTTATTCTATGATGATTTATATGTTAATTGTGCCATATGGGTGTGTTATTAGATGAATATATTATGTTTTAGCCTAATTATACGAATTGATGCTTTGGAGTTCTTTGGCAGAAAAATAAATGTTGATCAGATTGAGAGAGCAAAGTCCATTGATCCAACAAAGCTGTTAGCAAAACTAGCCACGTGAGTTGCACGTGATTTTTTAAATGAGGTGGCATTTCCAGATCAGATCTCGGATTTAGGAGGCTTGGAAAGAGCTCCACGTGTCATGTTTGACCTAATTAGGTTGGACTTTACCCTATAAAAGAGAGTAGCCATTTAGAGTCAAGATATTCCATCTTTTTGGAGGTCGAATAGAGTTCAAGATCGATTGGAGACTTAATGAGACCATCCTACGGATTCCCTCAAGGAGGATAGTACTTTCTTGTAGAATTTGTAGTATGGATGCGCTTATTCAAATTGTAATGTGTGTTATTTCTATTTCTATGAACTAATTTACTTTAGGCAGGGGTTAAGAATTATGTAATTGTCATTTCTTATTAATCTAGTGATTCTTGTTGATCTTGTGCATCTTGATTACTTGTTGAACTTAATTATATTGCGTGCCTGCTTGGCCAGCTGGTATGTATAGCTTCTCTTAGTTTCAGGGATGATTTAAGAGTTGTGTGGCTTGTAATCACGTTAGACTATTGATAGTTGGTGGACGCCAACAGTTGAGCTAGGGATAGCCAATTGCCTAACGCTTTATTGGTAGAACTTCATTGGATTTGAAACACATTCCAAAAGATTCAGAGTTCCGAGAGGATCTTGCTAATAAGACTGTGAGAGATTGCCTGATCAAAGGAATTGCTAGATCATCTTTTCAACAATTACAGAAGTCCTAACCAGTTCCTGTTTCCAATATGTTTCCTTTATTCGTTTACATTTCTGCTTTATCTTTTCTTTTGTTTCAGCATTTTAAAAACCCAATCAATTTAACCACTTTGAAATCACTAAAGAACTAATCAAAATAGGTAGAGTGAAACTATTCAAGACCTCGTGGATACGATAAATACTTATTACTTGCTGCAGATTGTGTATGCTTGCACAGTGTTTTGGAGTTAACTTATTATATATTTTTAACCACTCCAGAAGGCAACAAGTTTTTGGCGCCGTTGTCGGGGAACTTAATTTACTTTATTTGATTTATTCTGTGTGTGTTTTAGTGATTTGGTGCGTGACCTTTTTTATGTTTATTTTTTTTGTAGGTGTGAGATTGGTGTTTGAGCAATCCCCCTGGGGTAAAATTCGAGCTTGACCCAAAGATTGAACGGACATTTAGAAGGAGAAGGAGAGAGCAGTAGAGAAATTCCAATCCGATGGCTGATCTTCCACGCCTTCCAAATATTCCAGAAGATCAAGTTGATCCCCAGCAGCATTGTGAGATGCAACAAAATCCACAGAGGGAGCAAAATGGACAGCAAAATGATCAGGCTGAGAACCCTATTCTTTTGCTGAATGATAAAGCCAGAGCTATTCGAGTATATGCTTTTCCGATGTTTGATGAGTTGAATCTAGGTATAGTGTGTCCTGCAATTGAGGCAACAAACTTCGAAATGAAACCGGTTATGTTCCAAATGTTGCAGACCGTGGGTCAATTTCATGGCTTACCATCTGAGGACCCCCATTTACATTTAAGTCTTTTCTAGTAGTTAGTGATTCGTTTGTTATCCAGGGAGTGTCGAGAGATGCCCTTAGATTGACTTTGTTCCTTTATTCCCTTAGAGATGGAGCAAAGGTGTGGTTAAATTCTTTTGCTCCAGGATCAATAAACACTTGGAATGAGTTAGCAGAGAAATTTCTTAGCAAGTATTTTCCACCAACTAGGAATGCCAAGTTGAGGAGTGAGATAGTGGGATTTAGGCAGAATGAGAATGAAACTTTTATTGATGCTTGGGAAAGGTTTAAGGAGCTTTTGCGAAAGTGTCCCCACCATGGTTTACCACATTGTATCCAAATGGAAACATTTTACAATGGGTTAAACTTAGCAACCCAAGGTATGGTTGATGCTTCTGCGGGACGGGCCCTTTTGGCAAAGACTTTTAATGAAGCCCATGAGATTTTAGAATGAATATCAACCACTAGTTGTCAATGGTCGGATGTTAGAGGCTTTAGTAAGAAAGTGAAGAGTGTGATAGAAGTTGATGGTGTGTCAACCATTAGGACTGATATTGCAGCATTGGCTAATGCTCTTAGGGGTCGTTTGGTTTAAGGTTTTGTTTAAGATGCCTGGGAATAAGATATCTGGGAATCAAAGATAACTGTGTTTGGTAAGACATGAGAATGGAATCAGATGTCTGGAAATAAATGATGTCTGTGTTTGGGGTTGCATGGGAATGCTATTATAATTGCATTAAAAAAAGTATTTTTTTTCTTCTGTTATTGCAATTACTTTCAATTATTTTATTACATTAGTTATTTTTAAATAATTAATTATTGTTAGTTCATTTATATTTATTAAGTCAACTTATTAAAATAATTTTAAGCAATTAGTCTTTAATTTAATTTTCATTAATCAGTAAATTTATTATATTATAAATAGTAAACCTTAAATTTTAGGTGTTTGAGTTTGTTTAGCAATCAATCTTAATAATTATCTTCAAAAAAATGTATTTAATAAAATTATACAAACCTTTATTTGTAATTAATTAATAAAATAATCCCATTGAAAGAATACTGATAAATGTTATATTTCAAAAATTAAAGAGGATCAATTATCTTTCTCATGGTTTCATGTTCATAATAGACCATACAAAGATATAGTGACATGTTAATTTGAAATAAAGATATTCAATCATAGCACAAAAATTGTGAATGTTCATCTATCGCATGTCAATGGCATGCTAACCCAAAGTAAGGGATATTACATCATCTGAGAAGGTCACAACATAGAAGGGCACAAAAAATATAAATGCCCATACATACCATGTTATAAAACCTCCTATCCGAGAAGGTCACAAAAAATAAGGGCACAAAAAATATAATGCCCACACATACCATGTTATAAAACCTTCTATTACATAAAAAAAGCCAACATTGATCAGCCAGACTAAGGATCAACATTCTCTTGCAGAACCTCCATCAGAAATTCATACCTTTCATCAACAGGAAGATTAAAGAAGTAATCAATTTGGGATTGATCTTTGGTGATAATCTTACCAGCTCGAACTCTCTGTCGAACACTCAATCCATCTACCTTTCTAATTTCACTTACTAATGAATTTCGACGTTCCTCTCTTGTAGATTCTCGTTCAGCTACTTGACGATAAAACAATGCAATCTCTTGAATATTTTCATTAGCATTTGAAAGATGACTACTCATAACATTCGCAAGCCCATTCACTGCTGCTACTAATGGGTCCACACTCCTTGCTCTTTTCTTATTGTTCCTATTGGATGCATGTGTAGTAGATTGTGTATTTTTTGGTGTCTCACTCATTGACGTTGGTCCATCCACTTCGCCCCCTCCAACTATTGGTGGGTCAGGCATATAATCTCCTCCCCAAAATTCATTGTTGCCCATTTCTTGTTCCACTACTTCAAACATATCAGCTGGGCCTTCTGCACCAAGTCCATTGGCTCTATCTTTTCCAAAAACAATGGCTAGTTGATCAAGAAATAGGAAAGACTTGTTTCTAAGGCCTTTTGCAGTGGGATGACTTTGTGAAAATAAATATAAATACATTTTAATACATTTTCTTAATAATATGAAAAAATTACATTAGTAATAAATAAGTTCTTTTCAATTACCTTTACCCATTCATCAAATATATGTTTCTCAGCTTCAATGCACTTGTACACATCATTCCATCCAATGCCGCTACAATTTGGGCCTAACATTTTCGATATTGCATTATACTGCTTCTTCAACAGTTTAACTCTGGATTCTATGTGTGGTTGAGCTTTAAGATCACATTTAGGAATTTTTTCAGTCATCCACTTTTCTATTTGAACGAGAAATCCTGGTTTGAAAGTCCCATTATTAGCCTTCCAAGTGCCAATATTAGATAACTCTAGTAAACATTCCACTAGTTTCTCATCTTCTGCCTTACTTCACATGCGTTTCCTACTTGAACCTGCTTTAGATTGTTCACTATCATCCATATCTACGATTCACATCATATATTAAGCTATTAAAACTCAAATAATATAAATAACATAGTACAAAAATGTAAACAAACATAAGTACGCATATCATAAATATATAAATGACAAACTAATAGTCCATAACATTTCATAAAAGTCTAACAAGATTTGAAAAAGCAAATACTTGAATGTTTATATCATCAGTAAAGTTCTCTCTAAACAATAACAATACTAATGTCTAATGCCTCTCCACTCCTCAAACATTTCAATTGCTAAATTATCTCTCCAATTTGTCCATTCATTTGAAATTTCAACATGAGTTATTCGATCATTGTCCATGTCAAAAGTACTTGAATGAGTGTCTCCAACTTCTTCTTCTTCTAATGGATCTACAAGCATTTCTCTTCTTATAAGATTATGAATTAGGCAACAAGTTGTAATCATCCGACATTGAACTTTAACTGGATAATAAGATTTTCCTCGAAGAATAGCCCATTGACCTTTCAATAGTCCAAATGCTTGTTCTATTACATTTCTTGCCGAGGAATGCTTCATATTAAAAAATTCAGCTGGAGTTCTTGGTTGGTATCCTTGCATCCAATCATTTAAATGATATCGTTGTCCTCTGTAGGGTGCCAAAAATCATTCACCATTTGTATAGCCAACATCACATAGGTAGTAACAACCTAAATAAACCAATTGAATACTTGAGAATGTACAAAAAAACAGGTTTCAATTGATTTATATAGTCCGACCTAAACTATATATCTATCCAAACATCATACATGTGTTACCTTTTGGAATTTTTAATCCATTCCTTCTAGATATAGCATCTCGTAAAACTCTTGAGTCAGCATCTGAACCTTCCCATCCAGGTAAACACATAGACGAATTGCATATCTTGAGAACAAACTCCTAACACATTGGTAGCAATTTCATTCTTCCTTGTTCGGAACCTAGTTCTATCAAGAATACCTACATTGACTTTAATGTAGGTTCCATCTAATGAACCTAAACAATTCTAAATCCAAAGAAAACTCTATATTAATTAAGGTCACATCCAATGTAAACCACTTATTAATATTTAAATAGGATTAAAACTACATATAAATTTACCTTAAACCACTTCCATTTTTCGTCCAAGCAAGTGGCAGAAATTGGCTTAGGTTGTTTAAGTAGTAACTCATGTAATCGCAACACAGAGTTAAGAACTGTATTAAAGTGCCTACAAACTGTTTCCCCTGAACGTGCAAAATGTCGACGTACAACTCTATTTTTGACATCATGTGCAAGGATATGTAAAAATATTGCAACCATCTCTTCAACTTCTACATTTGTTGTGCCTCTTAATTTTCCAGTTGTTTTAAGCATATGACATAATATAGTAAAGCATCTCCTATTCATACGTGTAGACTCAAAACATGCTAAACCGCTCTCATGTATTAGACAGAAAAAGTTTAATTGTCTAATACGATGACTATAGAAAGAATTTCCACCCACAAGTCTTCTATGTGTTTGTCCTCTATACATAAGCATTACTACCAATTGGAAACATGTTTTCATCATTTGCTTTAACATCTCTAAATAGGACAACAAGATAACAAGAATTTGTTGTTCAGTAGCTGAATATATGTGAGTCATATCTGCATAATAAACAAAATTTTCACAATCACATCTATGACCTAAAATTCAAAGCAAGAACAATATACACCTAATCACACAAATTTCACATATTTACACCTAAAATTCAAAGCAAGAACAATATATATACACCTAAAATTCAATTTCCAGCACACTAATTACACATATTTTCACCTAAAATTCAATTTTCAGCACACTAATTTCACATATTTTCACCTAAAATTCAGTTTCCAGCACCTAAAATTCACATATGTACACCTAAAATTCAATTTCTAGCACCTAAAATTCAGTTTCCAGCACCTAAAATTTAATTTCCAACACCTAAAATTCAGTTTCCAGAACCTAAAATTCAATTTCCAGCACCTAAAATTCAATTTACAGCACACTAATTTCACATATTTTCACCTAAAATTCAATTTCCAGCACACTAATTTCACAGTAAAAAAAAACACAAAAACCCAGAAAACCAAAGAACACAAAAAAAAAATATCAGCACACTAATTTTACAGTAAAAAAACAGAAACCCAGAAACCAAAGAAGAACACAAAAAAGTAAAGAAAACCCAGAAACCCAGAAAACATAAAAAAAAATAAAGAAAACAGAAACATAAAGAAAATGTTAAAAAAAGGGTAAAGAAAACCCAAAAAAACGTACAGAAAATGTAAAAAAAAAAATAAAAGAATCTAGAAATAAAAATCTCCTGGATTGCTTTGCTACAGATCGTTCAATTAGCCCACATAACAAATAAAAAAAGAAACTGGAAAAAACCGTAAAAAGAAAAGAGAGAAGAAGAAGATGTGAAAACAAAAAAACAAAAGAAAAAGAAACTAGAAAAAAACTGCAAAAAAAATATAGAAACGTAAAAAAAAAGGAGAAGAAGAAGAAGAAGATGAGGAGAATAACAAAGAAAAATAGGGGAAGAAAAAAAAAGAGAAGGAGGGATAAGAAGAAGAAAACGGCAAAAAAAAAAAAAAAAAGAGAAGTGTACCTGGAGAGAGAATGAGAGAAAACTCTAGAGAAAACCCACCCTTTTGAATGGGTATAGGAAACCCTCCACTTTGCCTATTAAAGGATGCCTGGGAAAAGACTTTTCCCAGGCATTTAAATTGAAACCTTAAACCAAACATGGGCTTTAAAAGCCTAAGCCCATTCCCCACCCTAAAAACCTTCAACCAAACGGGCCATTAAAGGCATAACAGTGGTGAACATTGTTCAGCAGCCGCCAGTGGTGGAGCCTGCTGTAGTTGTAAACCAAGTGGCAGTCCAATCTTGTGTTTATTGTGGTGAAGAGCATAATTATGAGTTTTGCCGCAACAATCCAACTTCTGTGTTTTTTTGTAGGAAATCAAAGGAATAACCCGTATTCAAATTTTTATAATCCAGGTTGGCGTAACCACCTAACTTTGCATGGGGAGGGCAAAGAAGTAATTCGCAAGCCCCCTAAGCACAACAAAAGGTGGCGACTCAGCCAGGATTTGCTAATCAGCAGGGATTACCCCAGCAAAATAAGCAGGCTACCCAACAAAATTCAGGAAGATGATGAAAGAATATATAGCTCGTAATGATGCCGCAATCCAAAGTCATCAGGCTTCATTGAGTGCCCTAGAATTGCAGGTGAGTCAGTGATAACTCTCCAAAAGGGAGTTATTTAGGCCTTATTTCTATAGTGATTTGTGTGTCTTTTGTGCCAAATAGGTTTATTATTAGACGAATATTATATGTTTTAACCTATTTAGAAGAATGGATGCTTTGGAAGTTATTTTGTGCAGGAAATAATGCTCAGCGACTTAAGGGAGCAAAATCCGTGATCCAGCAAAGCTAGGAGCAAAACTGTCACGTGAGCCGCACGTGATTCATTAATGAGGTGGCGTTAGTTGAACCAATCTCAGAGTTAGGATGCTTGGAGAGCCTTCCACGTGTAATCTTTGACCTAATTAGGGTTGACTCCACTCTATAAAAGGAAGTAGTCATCCCTAGTCAAATCATTCGAGAGAGGAAAGTCTAATTCCATCTTTGGAAGCCGAATAGAGGAGGAACGATTAGAGACTTCAAGAAGACCACTAGCTACGAATTTCTTCAAGGGAATTAACCTTTTCTTGTAAAATTCTTGTAGTTATGGATGCACATACTCAGATTGTAGCGTGTGTTACCTTGTACTCCATGAACTAAATTTACTTAGGTGTTGGTTAGGATCTATGTAGTTGTCGTGCTTTATACTCTATGCTATTTATATTGGTTTGAGCATCTTGATTATTTGTTGTGTATATTACTATTTTGTGCCCGCCTGACCAGCTGGTATGAATATGACCTCTTAGTTTCAGGGATGATTTGAGAGGTGTGTGGCATTTAATCACACTAGTGCTTGATCGGTAGAACGTCATTGGAGTTGAAATACATTTCAAAAAATCCAGAGTTCCGGGAGGATCCTGCTAATAAGACTGTAAGAGAATTGCCTAATCAATATAATTGCTAGAGCATCTTTTTAAACAACTATAGAAATCTTAACCAACGCCTGTTTCCAATCTGTCTGCTTTATTCGTTTACATTCTGCTCTATTATTTCTTTTGCTTTAGTATTATTTCAAAATCAATCATTTTAACAACCTTGAAACCATTGAAAAGTTACATAAAATAGGTAGAGTGAGAGCTGTTCAAAACCTCGTGGGTACGATAAATTACTTATCACTTGTTGTAGACTATGTGCACTTGCATAGTATTCTAGAGAGCATTTTTATCATATTTTTACCTCACTCTAGAAGGCAACAGTCAGCTAGCTAATGAGCTGAAGGCACGACCTCAGGGGAAACTTCCTTCGAATACTGAATACCCTAGAAGGGAATGTTGGGGTTTATGTCCTAAAACTCGTGGATAGTAAATGTAATAAAGTTAAATATAAATCGTTATTAAAATAGTTCAATTCCTGGTTGTCGAAAGGTTAGTTTAACTATGCATTTATTAACCCAAATCCAATAATCTAGAATTCTTGACTATGATATGACACACTCGAACTATATGTAGTGACATAAAAGTGGATCGAGTTCGAGAGATACCCTAAGCGGTCTATGATATAGGGATAAGACTGGGTACCTTATCCTAAGAAAAACTATGTGACACGGCCCACTTTGTTTTAGTACAAACGGTGTGATCCAGTATCGTTCATGTAGAGACATGTGAGTGGGGGCGTCCTATGCAAAAGAGTTTGTATAAGACCGGACCGCGAGATAAGTCACTTTTACCTTATAACGCCGTTTACTGTGAAACTGACTATTTCAAGCGATGACCTAGGTAATGAAGGATTGGAATTCCGTAATTCCGTAAAGCGGAAGCGTGATTGGGACCGATTCGTAATTAATTTTGTTTAATCTAAAATACCAATACATTGGCAATAATATTAGAACTATTCTAAATATATATTAAGGCTAAGCATACAAAAATATTAGATCTAAATCTAATTTATAAAGTAACAAATTACTTACTCTCGTTGACGACTCAGATTAAATTCACCAACTGCTTGTGAATTAATCACGAACTAGTGTGAACACCACCACTATGGCTACACCGGTATGACTCTGAGACTTCTAGAGGCAGGAGACTTGTGGGAGCCTTTGGGAGAATTCTCTGAGAGTAGGAGAATGAATGGGATACCTTTCACCCCACCCCAGGGGTCCTATATATAGTAAAGGCCAAGACCTTTTTCCTAATAGGAAAAGGGAGACCTTTTCCTAATAGGAAAAAGTCTCTAATTTTAATAAATAATTAATTAATTCCATAATTAATTAATTTCCCAATTAAATATCATATATTTAATCTTAGGGATTTTATTAAAATTAAAATTAATATGAATCCAATTCATATTAAATTTATTTGAACTCTTTCAAATATTTTCTTTCCTAATAGGAAAAGGTCTCTAATTTTAATAAATAATTAATTAATTTACCCAATTAAATATCATATATTTAATCTTAGGGATTTTATTAAAATTAAAATTAATATGAATCCAATTCATATTAAATTTATTTGAACTCTTTCAAATACTTTCTCTCAAGAATTAATTTTTTTTAAATTAATTCAAAAATTATATTATAAAGTTTCATAAACTTTATATTATAATGCATCAATATACATTATACGATTCCCCAAATAAATTGAACACTTTCAATTTACAATTTATACTTAATTGCCTCAAGTCTCTTTACGAGCTACCAGTGGGACCTAATGGACCTACAGATCAGAAGCTCCAACGATACGAGACTAATTGGCCAAACTCATTGACCAAGTTTAGTCAACATTCGTTAACTGTGGGTCACTCCACTAAAGACCCACAGTTGCACTCTTCTCACTATAGAATATTTCTGTGTCCACGGATATCGACCAAGCAGTAAGTCAATCCTTCATGTGTGTTCGTAACACCAGTTGGGTCAAATTACCGTTTTACCCCTGGGTTACCTCTGGTTCCTTAAGTACCACTGATTCCTCTAATGAACAAGTTGTTTAGGGTCCAACCACTAAACAGGAGTTTCTCTCAGGCTAGGAGAGGACGGCGCGCCTTTGTTCAAGCCCTAGAATCAGCCCTTAAGGGAACACACATCTACTTACCCTAATAGGGGAAGAAGTGAATTCCATCTTGTACTGTTATGTTCCCAGCCCCCATTCGGTCTTGCCCCTGAAATGGTAGGCTTATTGAGTCGGCGAACTGGCCACTCTCACCCATACAAATCTAAGGACAGTCCCTCCTGAAAGGGGTTCATAACAGACTCAAGATTGAGATTGAGTTACCTAGGTCATCCTATTGAAATAGAAACCTAAACTAGTTAACGGCGTTACATCTAGTGGTTACTATTTCGCGGTCCGGTCTTATGCAAACTCATTGCATAGGATACCCCCACCCGCATGTCTCCTACATGGATGCTTTGGATCATTGCATCTGTATCGAATACAAGGTGGGCCGTATCACATAGTGTCACCAGGATAAGGTACCCAGCCTTATCCCTATACTATAGACCATTTAGGTTGTTACTTGGACACTGATCCTCGTATGTCCCCACATACTAGTCCAAGTTTCATTTAAACAACCTTGGATCTTAGTTTATTGGATTTAGGGTTTATTAATGCAAACTCGATTATTCAATAACCAAATTACTGAATTACTCAAATAACACTTTATTGAGATCGATTAATTTGTTTCATTTACTATCTACGAGTTTTAGGGCATAAAACCCAACAGGTAACTCGATCTTAATCCTGAGCTAACTATGAACTCCTGTTTATTCTGGATTATCTTTTGATTTGCATGGGTGAGAGTGGTCCATTAGTGCCGCTCAATAAACCTACCACTTTGGGGATAAGACGGGGTAGATAGCTGGGGACATAGTCCTGCAAGATGGAATTCACTCCTACCCGACTTTAGGGATAGTAGAGAGGTTGTTCCCTTAAGTGTTGACTCCAGGACGTGAACAAAGGCGCGCCGCCCTCTCATTGGCCCGAGAGGTTTTAGGTTTAGTGGTGGGACCACAAACCAATTGTTCATTAGGGACTTAGTGGTGGCTTAAGGAACAAGAAGTGCTATAGGGGTAAAATGGACTTTTGACCTGGTTATAGTTACGAACAACCTATGAAGGATTGACTTACTTATCAAGGTTATATCGGGTGGACAGAAATATATCTACAGTGAGGGGAGTTCAACTACGGGTTATAGTGGAGTGTCCCGTTAGTTAACGAATGCTGGTTAACTGGGTTAAAAGAGTTTAGCCAATTAATCTCGTATCGTTGGAGCCCATGATCTGTAGGTCCATTAGGTCCCCCTGCTAGCTCATACGGATTAACCTTAGAACAGAGTGATGAAAGAGTTTGAAAACGTTCAAATTCGATTTTGGGAGATATCGTTAATTATATTCGATATAATTTAACGTGTTGGTTTAATGGTGTATTAAACCATATTTTGAAAGAATTATAGTTATTTAAATATGATTTAAATATTGGAAAATGTATTCAATACATGTTCGGTTTTGAATTTGAATAGTGATTCGCATTCACCGGTTTTGAGAGAGAACGATATTGGTGCATTATTAATTTTAATATAAGATATTAAAATTGAAATTATTAAATAAATTAGATTTATTTAATTGAAGTATTAAAATTAGTTTTCATTTAAATTAATAGGATTAATTTAAAATTGAAAACTAAACAAAATGAATATTGTAATTCATTTAAAATCATGAATTGAAAAACTCATGGAATGACACCAATTTCATATTTTGACATTCACACATGTGCTGTCAAATTGTGGTAAACACAAAGCATCATATAACCTCTTTATAATGTCATGAAGAGGTGGAAAAATGATAATGTTGAAGGTGAAAAAAAAGTTGCTAAATTTCTCCATGAAAACTCTCTCAAAACAGAATTTGAAAAACCATGAAAACTCTCTCAAACCCATATTCTTTCTTCTTCCAATTCATCATGCTCGGGTTCCCACCATCCCGTTCTAAGGCTGGAGAATAGCGGGGAAGATCTCGGTGGTCGTCCATGGCTCGATCGTGTAGAGAAACATCCAACGGAACGTTTGAATTCGGAGCTCCAAAAGGTATTTATATGCTTGCTCTGTTTTTTTTTTTAATTTACAACACGCTTTGATCCACGAAATTAATGAAAATCAAGGCCTAAGATCCGTAATCGCTTCCACTCGAGTGTTCTTCACTCCTTCAATTGGTATCAGAGCATTGTTTGGGCACTTGATTTCCATTAATTTCGAGTTTGGTGGGTGAATTTCAATTGTTGAATGTGTTGTGGGGCTAAAGTGGATGTTTACGGTTTTGGCATCAAATTCCCTTTCAATTTGTTGATAAAAATTGTAATAGCCTACATGTATATGCGCTTTAATGTGTGCATGAGAGTCTGTAACAATTTGGGAGTCAATAGATAAGAAATTAGGCTGTAATCGAAGAAAGAAGATGAATAACTCGCTGCCCGAAGAAAACAGAGCGTGAAAAACCGGGCTGCTGTATGAACAGCGTCGTGACACTGTTGAATAAATTCAAAAGGTTTGAATTTTGGCAGTGGTTCGGTTCAGATGGTTCATTCTCGGTCCAGTTCACCGTTTCCCGACCGATTCAGTCAGATCAAGCCCGGTTTAGCCCAATTTTCAATCCCTTTGGTCCGATTCAAGTCTTTTATGGATGGTTCGAGCTGGTTCGAGGTGTTCGGGGCCGATTTGGGAGCTGTCCTATGCGGTTCAACCAATTATTCAATTATTAGTGTAATAATTTAGCTTAGTTAGTTAGTTTGGATGACAAAATCGGTCTACTTTAGTGTGTTTAATTATTATGCATTAGGAATGTATGTTATAATTAAATTAGAAATTGAATATGCATAAAGTATGTCATATAGATTTAAAATCCCACCATAGGAAAGCATGTTCATGCATTAGTAATTTAATTATAAAGGTTATAATAAAATGAATGTGATAACGAGCATAGCTAGCCAGTTTTCCCTAATTAATTTAGCTAGTCTTTTATAATTTATTGGCCAAAATTATGCATTTTTGTGTTGTATTTGTAGGAAATATAGTTTTGAGCCAATTGGATGTTCGGGATGCGAAAAGAAACCGAAGAATGAAAAAGAATCAAAGTTGGAAGATTGAAGATAGGCCCATCTGCAGACCAGCGTCTCGACGCTGCTCTCTGGGCGTCTCGACAAGGACATTCTATATTTGGAGTTCGCAATTTAAAAAAAAAAAAATCACAGCGTCGCGACGCTGTGACCAACATCGCGACGCTCTCGGTCGGAAATCCCAGAATCTGAAAAATCGCAGTAGCGTCGCGACGCTACGACCAAAATTTTCCCTATAAGTATTTTGCTATTAGGGCTTTTTGGGGGGACTTCTCTGGGACGATTTGGAGCCGTAAAACAGAGAAAAAGGGGACTTTTGAAGCTGAAACAAGTGAGGAAAAGTGGGAATCAAACCATTGTTCGTGGGGATCGTCACGGGGACGTGCGGTCTCGGCCTACCTAGCGTTTAATTCTCTTTACCCTTTGCTTTTGTAGTTTTTATGGCTTGTTTAGACTTAGTTTATATTGTAACTTGGATTATGTGTAGCTAAGTTTAATTCTTAGGGATTGATGTAGCCGTTGGGCACTTTATGGATTGAGATTTAATGGTTTTATTGCTATTGATGTCATTTATGCATAATTGTGATCTTAATGCTTTCAATTTACCGGCCATAAATTGATTGTTGTTTGTGCTTGAATCTAACTCAGGAGAGAGGATTTAGCTTAGAAATCATTATGCATAACTAGGATTTAGCTAGAAATCGGGAGATAATAGTTAATTCTAGAAATCGTTAAAAAGGTTAACCTTAATGCCTTGCATGTTTAATGAATTTAGATAGGGATATCGAGTTCATTGCATGTGGGAGAATTATGTATGCTCGGGAGAGATATGTGTTATTTTAGTTTCCCAAGATTTATGAATCATAGCATGTCATTAAACCATGAATTAATCCATAATCCCAATTGGTGAAATCAAATCCCTAAGACCGTTGTCTCCATTAGATTGTCATACTTTTTCATTGTTTTGTGTTTGATTACATTCATTCTCACTTTGATTGGTTCCCTAGATAAAATTGGGCAAGAGTATTTTCGGTAATTAAAATTGATTAGAAATCCAATCCAGAGGACGACATTCGAATATCACATTCACTATATTATTACTTGACCCGTGCGCTTGCGGTAGGAAAATTCCACATCAAGTTTTTGGCGCCGTTGCCGGGGATTGGCATATTTAGTCAATTTAATATCGTAGAAAAATTGTCCGGTCTTAATTTAGGGTGTATTTTTATTTTTGATATTTTTATTTTTAGGAAGATTGCATTTTTTTCATATTTGCTTTCTTTCCATATTTAGTTTTTCCTTTTTTGTTTTTTTTTTCTTTTTTTGTTTTTGTTTTCCTTTTCTATTTTGTTTTCTTTGTTCTTATTTTTCTTTCTTTTTTTTTTTGTTTGAGTCTTAGACCTTTGTTCTTGTTGGGTTATTATTTGATTGGAAGCCTAATTATCATCGTTGCTTTAATTGATTTGAATGGCTTTTTATTCAACTCCATATTCCAATTTTTCATCTTCAAGTTATACCCCTTTAAAAGAAAATTCTTCCTTAAAAAGCTTAGTTCAAAATTATATTGAGGAGTCTAGAGCGAGGAGTTTAAAATTTGGTGAAATTATAAAAGGTCTTCAAACCCCAAAGGAAGTTAGTGAGGTGGGATCCACTTCCCTAGGTTGTCTAGTGAGTAATGTGGCTGATGAATCATTGGCACCCACTCAAAAGCTTAGTTCTTTCGATTTTGCTAAGGATGAGCATTTAGGGGTGAGTAGCATAGATAGAGGAGAAGAATTGGAGAGTTGTAGCACCTATCAAGAACATGTTTGTGAGGAAGGAAAAGAAAATGAGCTTGTAGTGTCAGAGGAAGTTCAGGAGGTAGAGTTTGAGGTTGAACAACCTTCGTCTGTTTTATCTTCTCCATCCTTTGTAGAATATGATTGTTCCTTTTTCTATTCTCACGAGTCAGTTTTAGAGTCAGAGTCTCTTTATTTTGATCTTTCTCCCTTTATGCTTATTTTATTCAAAAATACCAAAAATAATTTTGTTTCAGGGGCCCATGAGAAGCTAGTAAGCTTGCTAGCGATTGTGAGATTTATTGATTCAAGAAAGAAGGGCCCAAAGAAATACGAGAATTTTTATGTGCCTTGACAGACTGGATGAGCACGTCGAGCTAAAGACGTTAAACAAGCGCTTATGGGAGGCAACCCAAGTAAGTCCAATTGTGTTTTTCTTTTAGCTTTTGATTTATTGTTTGTTTTTGTTTTGTAGGTCTTGGTTCTAGTTTCTCCTTTGCTTGTATGCTTCCATAAAATAGGACATCGTCATTCCAGGGCAGTATTGTTCACTCCTCCTACTCTTTTATTGTTCTCATGCTTGATTGTGCCTTATTTTCTTTATACATTGAGGACAATGCATGTTTTAAGTTTGGGGGTGGAATAACATGTTTGTGGAGCCCTTGAGCATCTGAGTTCGGGCTATAGTTTTGAGCTTTCTTTGAATTGAGCATATGGTTGTTTTCTGGATGATATTTTTGCATGACTATGATTTTCTAGGATAGGCTTTCTTGTCAATTTTCAAGCTTTCGATGAGTTGTAAGCATGAGTGCCCAAAAAGGGAGACTTTTTAAACTTTTTCTAGGAGATGTCTTGCATGAGTAGAGTATTTTTCTTGGCTAGATTTGGATTTGAATGCTTAGGAGCGAATTATTAGGTTCATATGCTTGTTGTCACCTCGATAGGTGTAGGGAAGAGCTAAAGAGTTAATTTTTTGCAAATTAGCATGTTTGATCTTGCTTAGGAGGAAATAAAAGAATATATGCATATCATGCTCATAAAGAAAAATCATTCTTGTTGTTACAATTTGAAAGAAAAAAAAAAAAGAGAAAGTCATGACTTATGCGCGCAATGCAATGCTTAATAAAGTTTTGGCAAAAAGAGCTACCCCTATTGTGATCAGTTAGGCCAACCAAAGGGTAAAACTCGGGTTAAGGGTCCCTGCAATAGGTGTGTGAAAGCTAGTGCCACATAAAAATGCAGTTGTAATTTTCAATTATAAGCACCTAAGTATGGAGGAAAACAAATTAATTTGTTCCATTGACTCGTTAGTGAATCCTTAGTGCCAGTGTAGAGGGGAGATGAGTTGAGAGTTTACTAATCAAATCCCGGGCTAGTAGAGTCTGATCTCGTTAAGTTAGATCTCGCTTGTGCAAGATAATTTTGGAAAACTTTTGATTTGTCTCCCTCATTGGTCCTTATGTGCATGTCTCTTGATTGCTTGATTATTGACTTTTGAGCCTTGAGGATTGAGTCATGTTTGTTGCATCCATTCTTCCATTGTATGCTTGATTTTTAGTTTGCTCGAGGACTAGCAAAAGCTTAAGTTTGGGGGTGTTTGATAGCGAGCATAGCTAGCTAGTTTTCCCTAATTAATTTAGCTAGTCTTTTATAATTTATTGGCCAAAATTATGCATTTATGTGTTGTATTTGTAGGAAATATAGTTTTGAGCCAATTGGATGTTCGGGATGCGAAAAGAAGCCGAAGAATGAAAAAGAATCAAAGTTGGAAGATTGAAGATAGGCCCATCTGCAGACCAGCGTCAGCAGCGTCTCGATGCTGACATTCTATATTTGGAGTTCGCAATTTAAAAAAAAAATCATAGCGTCACGACGCTCTCGGTCGAAAATCCCAGAATCTGAAAAATCGCGGCAGCGTCGCGACGCTACGACCAAAATTTTCCCTATAAGTATTTTGCGATTAGGGCTTTTTGGGGGGACTTCTCTGGGACTTTTTGGAGTCATAAAATGGAGAAAAAAGGGACTTTTGAAGCTGAAACAAGTGGAGGAAAAGCGGGAATCAAACCATTGTTCGTGGGGATCGTCACGGGGACGTGCGGTCTCGGCCTACCTAGCGTTTAATTCTCTTTACCCTTTGCTTTTGTAGTTTTTATGGCTTGTTTAGACTTAGTTTATATTGTAACTTGGATTATGTGTAGCTAAGTTTAATTCTTAGGGATTGATGTAGCCGTTGGGCACTTTATGGATTGAGATTTAATGGTTTTATTGCTATTGATGTCATTTATGAATAATTGTGATCTTAATGCTTTCAATTTACCGGCCATAAATTGATTGTTGTTTGTGCTTGAATCTAACTCAGGAGAGAGGATTTAGCTTAGAAATCATTATGCATAACTAGGATTTAGCTAGAAATCGGGAGATAATAGTTAATTCTAGAAATCGTTAAAGAGGTTAACCTTAATGCCTTGCATGTTTAATGAATTTAGATAGGGATATCGGGTTCATTGCATGTGGGAGAATCATGTATGCTCGGGAGAGATATGTGTGATTTTAGTTTCCCAAGATTTATGAATCATAGCATGTCATTAAACCATGAATTAATCCATAATCCCAATTGGTGAAATCAAATCCCTAAGACCGTTGTCTCCATTAGATTGTCATACTTTTTCATTGTTTTGTGTTTGATTACATTCATTCTCACTTTGATTGGTTCCCTAAATAAAATTGGGCAAGAGTATTTTCGGTAATTAAAATTGATTAGAAATCCAATCCAGAGGACGACATTCGAATATCACATTCACTATATTATTACTTGACCCGTGCGCTTGGGGTAGGAAAATTCCACATCATAATGCATGTTAGGTTTCATGATAGATGCATGTTGGATGTTTTATTTTCGTTTATGGATGTTTTAATATAAGCGTTATATTAATAAACGAAAACGAACGAGCATGCAACATGAAACCACCTTAGCATAGATGAATGTTATAGGTTGTCTATATTATAAATTGTTATAAAAACGAGATAGACGTTAAAACCTATAACAAAGATAAATGCATCCTCACTTAGGGTTAACAAAATCCAAATCTCGAATGATTCGCATAGAATAGGTTGATATCTTGTAAAGCTAAGGTTACAAGAGAACTCACCCGGCAAGATGTTGTCTAAGACTGGAGGTATTTAAGATGACGGTTTACGGAACAGCTCCTACCTGGGCATCGAGCCGGTACTTGAGTTAGGTTAACCCGGTTTTATGGGCATGCGTGAGAGATGTGAGGTTTTATCACCTAGACGTCATAGCGTAATAGTTATGTTGTTAGAAATCACCTAGACGTAGGTTGTTTCTAAATGTTTATGCTTTGTGAATGGTGATTTAGTTTATATAACTTGAATTTTGATTGTTATATGCTTTCATCACCATTAGAAGCATGTTATAGGATTAATTCATTAAAAGTTATAATAGTTATAAGGTTAATGAATAGAAACCGTCAAACCTATAAAAGTTGCTTACTAACATAGGATCTTAGGTAACAGTGAATAATTTTAAAACGGTTTAAAATTAAATTTGACCTAAGATCACCGTTTTCTAATAGGATTAGAAAAGTTGGCCTACTTAGTATTTTTTTATAGAGTTAAAATATGTTCAGTAGGATATAAGGCTTTGGTTATAAGGGAACTCTCCCAGTAATCCGGTACCTGAGTTGAATTAACCACGGTCTTATTAGCATGCAATGTCGCTAGGAAATTAAAAGGGTTTAATTCGCCTAGACATTAGAGTAAAGACCTTGTTTAAAAAGTTAAATACAAGGCATGAACTTAGATAGATTCGTTTAGCCGGAATTTACCTAA
This sequence comes from Luffa aegyptiaca, assembly GCA_017139565.1. Taxonomy (NCBI): domain Eukaryota; kingdom Viridiplantae; phylum Streptophyta; class Magnoliopsida; order Cucurbitales; family Cucurbitaceae; genus Luffa; species Luffa aegyptiaca. The sequence continues at coordinate 31,666,325 of CM029404.1, forward strand.
GTAGAAGACCCTAATCTTTAAAATACTTAGTGGGAGGAAAAAGGTATATGAAAATAAATCGTTTTCTTCTCACACTCTCTCTAAAGTTCACACCGTGAGGTTTATGCTTGGCCTCGTGTTGCTTACTAACGCAACTGCTCCGTTTAGAAGGTGTTTGCATAAATCAATATCAAGGTGAACGGAGAAAGTATTTATAGTAAGTGGGTAAAGGAAGTGTGTCAACACATCCTACGGTCTCCTCCATTAGGTTGCACCGTGAGATTCCCATGTTGCGCCTGCTAAGTATGCCCTGGAGCTACTAACCTATTCGGAGGGTTGTAACATGGGATTCAGAACAACGCAAACTCCAGAAATGGATAGGGTTTTCTTAGGGCCATTCCCAACAATTTTCTTTTCCATTCGGTAGCATTGCTGGGGCTGTCCTCTGTGATCTGAAAATGGAGGGTTACACTTACGGAATTGAGATCCTTGACCAAACAGCGGTAACTAAACACTAAAAGGATATAAGTGATTATTGTGTCAGCGTTTGGTTGAGAATGTCTCAGTTCAGAGGAGGACTAGCTGATCACCCCTCGGTGGCTGTTACTTTGAACCTCTGAAGTATCCTTGCAAAAGAATTATGATTCATAGGGCGCTTAATTACTTTTTCTAAATTGATTGGATTAGTAAGGGGTTAAATGTTAGGCAACCAATTTAAAATCTATTTGTTTGCTTTCAGCAATGTGTATAGGTTCTATAAATGCCTCGTCTATATGCCAAATTCATTATTGGTATAAAACATACGACTAAGAAAACAAACTTAAACAACTAGATCATGGTTAGTGATTGGAAACGGTCTTAAAAAGTAATATGTCCTCAAGATGTTATATCTATTTCATTCTCGAAATGATCATGCATGATAAATATAACATAGAAAATTGCCTAGCTGAAAGGAACATGATCCAAGACTCAAAATATGATTTATTTGTCTTGAAAACGTGCTTAGTGTGAATAGTGATTCAACCTAGATACTTTGTTCAGGGTTCACTAATCACGTATATTCTTTTCAAGGAATGAGTTCCTGGCACTAGCTGTGAACTAGTTAAAATAACTCTTAGAGTTGAAATAGAAGAGTTCATCTCAGTTAAGGCAATGGGAGACATAATGTTATTCTTATCCAAGGAACAGTACATGTTGTTTAATGCATATGGTTACTAAAATTAAAAGAAATTTTGATTTCTATCTTGTTTGCTAGAACAAGGCTATTTTGTTACCTTTTAATGTATGAACTGTTCATTTCAAAAGGATGCCAATATTTGTTCTGCAAACATGAATAATAACATATATGTTTTAAAGACCGATAGAGTCTAGAGCATTTTTAATCATGAGATATTTAAACCGCTAAGACCAAACCAAAACGCAACAGGTTTCTCAAACGTACCTAACTTTGACACTTAAGGTCAGGCATATTCAATACAATTGAAGATTAGCCTGAAATGAACTTCTAAACAAGTTAGAAGATAACTCATTATCTCAAAGTCATGTCTTAAAAGGTAAGATGACTAAATGATCTTTTACAAGAAAAATGTTATCATGCCAGAGAAACCTAAAGAGCTAATACATTCTAGTTTTTGAATTTAATGAATGTTAAAGCTCAAACAGGGAGTAAACAATTCATTAATTTTAATTGATGATTGTTTCAGGTGCACTATCTCTACCTAATACATCGTAAGTCCGAACTCTTGAAATATTCAAGAAATATAAGGCCGAGGTTAAGAACCTAGATTAGGTAAAACAATAACGACACTTCGATCCGATCGAGGTGGAGAGTATATGGACTTGAGATCCCACATCTATTTGATAGAATGTGGAATTACGTCCTAACTCTCAATACCTTATACACCATAGTAGAATCTCCGTTTAGCACATAGGTTCTCCTTTCGGTTTTCCCTAATTGTAATTAACTCATATTAATAACCTAAGTGTCCTTAGCGCTATTAACTTCGTTAATTAATTAGTCCTGATTCATTTTCGGTCTCTAAGTCTAACCAACTACTCTCGTTGTCACTGCGAGCAGTTAAACCTAGTTGAGTGGATTATGATCTATCCTAACTTCTCTCCGTCGAGTTTCCATTAGGGATCTAATCATTATACAATTGGCCAGATTATATAAAGCATTATGACCATTCACACAAATAATCAGTATTTGGACAAGAGATAGGCAATTAAGAATAATAATCAATTATAACCTTTCATTTCAAGACCCACAATTGGGATTTAGCTATACATGATCAAAATTTCCCAAATGTACATACTATTAAGCATAAAAATGAGCAAAGTAAGAGTTAGGAGAATGACCGTCGAGAACCCCTCACTTGCGCTATGGATCCTCTTCGAAACAAGCTCCCGAGCCCTCCAAAAATGCTCGTTACAAGGATTTCACATAATTCTCACACTCGACCCTCAAATAGGCTTTAAGAGCCTTTAGAAAGACTAAAGAAAGGAATTGGGTAATGATTGATGATGAAATGAGGAGCCAAAACGCGCCTTTTATAGGCCTGGAAATGGGGTAGCGTCGCGATGCTGACGTCACAGTGGCTTGGGCGGCAAGAATGGGACAGAGTTGAGACGCTGTCCTAATTCCAGAACTTCAATTCACGGATTGTTCTTGGAATTTAGGTTTCCTTCATTTCCTTTGGCCCAATACTTCATGTGATGATCCTTGGGCTTCTTCTTGGCCCAACTTTATGCTCATGACCTTAAATCCATGATTTTTGGGCTCTTTTTCTCCATTTCTTCCAAAAATTTCTCCTAGGGACAAAATAATGAAATTAAATAGATATGCAATATAAAAACACCAGAAAAGCACATAAAAGCCCATAAATTTAGAGATAAAATAGCAACATTTCTGCATGTTATCATTTCTTAGAAGAAATCAAAACCACGCAGTTAGATAATGTTAAGTAAGTTACATAGTAAAGCTACAAATGTATCAACAAATAGTTGTTGATAAGATTTGTCCTTCAACAAATAGTTGTTTATCAAACTAGTCCTTCAACAAAGGGTTATTGATCTAGCTGGCACATTAAGTCAGTCTTGTCCTTCTAAATTGTTAAGAGAGCCTCAACGCAACGAGAGAGTTGTTAATCAACCTAATGAAAACTATATGAGTTTAACTAAAACTCTAATTGTCATACCTGATGACAATATCGAGGATCCACTGATTTTGGTCAGGTAATGGATGACGTGGATAAAGACAATTGAGTCAAAAGGATGAATCTTGAAAATGGAGTATATGTACTTCATTTTTGTCTGGTATTGACCAGAAAGGTTTATAGTCCAGGATCTTGGAACATAAGGTTTAATGCACGATTAAATCTTATAGTTTTGACCAGAATGTTAATGAGCCTTGTGTCGACAAGACTATCGTCATTTGGTGTCATAGCTTTTCATAGTATTGTATGTGATGGATATCCTACTTATTAGGAATAACATAGTTTATCAAAACTGGCATTAGAAGTTAGCAAAGAGCCCAGTTCCAAATAATAGATTTGGAAACACTCAGTATGTTCTTAGAATCCAAAGTGTTTGGAATAGCAAGAACAAATCGCTAGCTCGGTCTCAAGTATCTTATATGGACGAAGTGTTGGCTAGATATAAGATTAGATTTCCAGGAACGGATAGTTACCTGTCTGATAAGGAATTCATTAGTCACAGGAGCAGTGTCCTGAGACACCTCAAAAGGTTGAGGATTTGAGACGGATTCCCTGTGCCTTGACAATCAGTTGTCAGGCTTGGCATATGGTATGCAGTAGAGAATGTCAGTAGATACCAATTCGATCCAGGGTAAGGACTTTGGACTGTCATAAAAATGTCCTCAAGTATCTTAGGAGAACGAGGAATTATAAGCTCGTGTATGGTGCTAAGGATCTGATCCTTATAAGATACACTAATTCTGACTTGCACACCGATCAGGATTCGTGGAAATCCACATCAGCATTAGAATTCACTTTAATAGGGAGCTACAGAAGGGCGTAACATCTAGTAAGGATGCATTACAGACTTTATATTGAAGGCCAAATAAGTTGTTGCTTATGAAGCAAGCTCAGGAGTCTGTAAGACTTAGAAAGTTCATTTTGGAAAGTTGTTCCAAATATGAGGCGTGTATAGAATGGAAACGTACATCTCATTTGAGAGATTATATATAGAGGGGACGTGAATGTCACGAGTATAGCCTCAATGTAAAATATTGCTGAAACATTTACGAAGGCCCTCACGGCTAAAAGTGTTCAAGGGACATCTAGATGGTTTAGGTCTACGAGTTATAAACACCCCACTATAGTTTTAGTGCAAGTGGGAGTTTGTTGGGGTTTATGTCCTAAAACTCGTGGATAGTAAATGTAACAATTTCTCCATGAAAACTCTCTCAAAACAGAATTTGAAAAACCATGAAAACTCTCTCAAACCCATATTCTTTCTTCTTCCAATTCATCATGCTCTGGTTTCCACAATCCCGTTCTAAGGCTGGAGAATAGCGGGGAAGATCTCGGTGGTCGTCCATGGCTCGATCGTGTAGAGAAACACCCAACGGAACGTTTGAATTCGGAGCTCCAAAAGGTATTTATGTTCTTGCTCTGTTTTTTTTTTAAATTTTACAACATGCTTTGATCCATGAAATTAATGAAAATCAAGGCCTAAGATCCGTAATCGCTTCCGCTCGAGTGTTCTTCACTCATTCAGGGAAGGGAAGAAGCAGGTGCAAGCGGCGACTTTAAGGAGTGGTAAGCCTCTAGAAGAGAGGAAAGAGCCTAGTAAACCCCAGGAAGTAGAGAAGAGTAATGATAAAAATAATGTTGTTGAAAAGGAGTTGGAGTCTGGTAAAAATGATGGAGACAGCAGTAAAGATGCTGGAGCATCTGATTCTGTTCCAGAAGTAGTACCCCCACCATTTAGGCCACCCCTACCTTTTCCACAAAGGCAAAAATCTAAGAACCAAGATGTTCAATTTAAAAAGTTCTTAGAGATTCTTAAGCAGTTGCATATAAATATACCCTTAGTAGAGGCTACAGAACAAATGTCAAATTATGCAAAATTTCTTAAGGACATCAGGACTAAAAAGAAGAGATTAGGAGAATTTGAAACTGTGGCTCTTACGGAGGAATGTAGTGTTATTCTTAAGAATGGGCTACCAACCAAGGCTAAGGACCCAGGGTCATCACTATTCTTGACTCTATAGGTGGAAAGGAGTTGGGAAGAGTGATAGCGAGCAGAAATGTCGCTATTTTAGTCCCAATTTATTAGGCTTTTCTGTGCTTCAATCGTGTTTTTAGTGAAAATATTTAATGAATTCCGTTATTTGGTCCTTAGGAGCAAAGTTGGTAATTTTGGGAGAAAAAGTGCAAAAAATGAAGCAAATGAAGCCCAAATCCAAGCATGGATCAAAAGGGGATCCAATGAAGCCAATCATGATGAGAAAGCCCAAAAGAAGTGAAGAGAAGGCCCAAAAATCAGCCCAAAACCGAAGCTGGAAATTCTGAAAATTGGGGCAGCGTCGAGACACTATGCAAGACAGCGTCGCGACGCTATCCATTTCTTGGGCAACAAGACGCGTGTGTTGCAGCGTCGCGACGCTGTGCAATGTAGCGTCGCGACGCTACCCCCATTCCGGGCCTATAAAAAGGCACCCTTGGGTGCCTCATTTACCATCAATCAATTCATTCTTCAATCCATTCTTTCCTTCCTTTGGCTCCTTTGGAGCCTCTCTCAAGGCTTTCTAGCCTTTTTGAGAGAATTCTTTAGTGGGAAATATTTTGGGGAATTTTGGGAGCATCTTAGGAAGCTCAAAGGAGTGTTCGGCGGAGCTCTGAGCACCAAGCGAAGGGGTTTTTCGACGGTCAATTCCTTTCCTTTTATGCTCTTAAATTATGCTTTCTATTGTAAATGTAGTGGATATTTTAGCTATGTATAGCTAAACCCCAATTTGGGGTCTTGGAATGAAATTATAGTTGAAACGTTGTTATAATTACCTGTCTCTTGCCCTTTTTCCTAATTATTTGTATGGATGTGCTTAATGCTTTATTCAATCTGGCCAATTGTGTAATGATTCGATCCTTAATGGAAACTCGACGGAGAGAAGTTAGGATAGATCATAATCCATGCAACTAGTTTAATTGCCCGTCGTGACACCGGGATTAGTTGATTAAACTTAGATTCCTAAAATGAATCAGAGCGTAATAATTAATGATTTTTAATGGCACTAAGGACACTTAGGTTGTTAAAATGAATTAATTACAATTAGGGGAAACCGACAGGAGAACCTATGTGATTAACGGAGATTCTAGGAGTATAGTTAGTTGGGCAATGAGATAGGATAATTATAACCATTGTTTAGCTCATAATTGATTTTCAAGACCCCTCTTCCCACTAAAAGAAAACTCTTTCTCCATATTTTTTTTTATTTGATTGATCAAATTATTTTCCTGCTTTAAATCTTAAATTTTTCTTATTTGCATGAGCTGCTCCCTAAATATTATTCTGCCTAAGTACTTTTAGTGCTCAAGAGATTCTATTTTTGCTTAATTTTCGCTTCGCTTCCCTGTGGATTCGATACTCGGTATTACTACCGTTTTATATTACTTGTGCGACCCGTGCGCTTGCGGTAGCAAACAGCAAACAAAGAGCACTTTGTGATTTAGTCGCGAGCATAAATCTTATGCCTCTTTCGGTCTATCGAAAGCTAGGTATTGGTGAAGCTAGGCTTACCACAATCACACTTCAATTAGCAGATAGGTCTATCACATATCCTGGGGGTAAGATTGAGGATGTTTTTGTCTAAGTAGATAAATTTATTTTTCTTGCTGATGTTATTGATAGGACCAAAATAGTCCTATTTTATCACCTCTAATCTAAGCTTGTTAGAGGACTATTATGCTTTACTTGTCTTACTTACAGGTTCTTTGAGCTTAGGCAATGTCGGGAGCCAACCACACTAAATTGGTGTTAATTCGGGCCAATTATGGAGTTTTGGATCCATCTCGGTGTTCTTGGACGACGAGGAGGTGAAAAGACCCAAGTGTATTGAAGCGGGCCTGAAGAACAACACCAAGAACTGAAGATTGAAGCCCCGTACAGAGATTTAACGAGACAAAACCGAGAAAAAATACAACATGCTCGGATTAGGGACGGTGTCGAGACGCTACCCCTAGTGTCTCGACGCTGTCGCGAATACGACATGGAGATCAAAGTCCGTGGTGTCGAGACGCTGAACCTAGCGTCTTGACGCCACGATGTTTTCTATAAATATAGGGCTTCGGTTTAGTCCATCGTTAGGTTAGAATTTTGGCCCTTTTTCGATTTGTTTCGTGTCTTTTACTTTCCAGCTTCTATATCGACCTTGTTTGGTCCTATTTTATGCAATCTTTTGTATTTGTTTATGCTTTTGCTTTTTTTATGAGTAGCTAAACGCTTTTGTATCGTTGGATTGGGATTATGTTCTGAATGTTATTGAATCTTGACTGAGTTTTCTGGTATTTCAGTTCTATTCTTGTTGTATTTTCATTAAGTTTTGCATGTAATCTCGTTTAAACCAATACATGAGATTAGTTTCTTAGGCTTGACGACCCTAGGAGATTTCTACTTGTGTGTTCTATTAGTTATTTTTAGATAGCCACTAGGCTGAGGCAAGACAATCTCTACGGAGTGACGACCCTTGATAGGCCTAGGATGCATGCTAAAAGTTGTATGAATTAAATTTAAATTGAATTTAAGTTTAGTTAGTACAATTCCGAGCCCATGAACCTAAAATGGCTAGTTTAAGTAGGTAATTGCGAGGTTTCAGATTACTTATTTTAGATTAGTTAGACATGATTTAGTAGTCATTGCGAGGTTTCAGATGGTTGCTACTTTATGCATGAGGGGCGACAGTCGATAAGGTTAATTTAATTAATCATGTTAATTGCAGGGTTCTGGGTTAACGAGTTAATTAAACACAGGTTAGTGTAGGGGGGTCCTCCGAGTAACCAAGAAGCCAACCAGACTAATAGAAATCAACATAGAATGATTTTCTTAGAAAACTAGGAAGCCAAGTGAAAAAGCATTTAGGCATAGGAAATCCCAATCCTGCGGTCCCTTTTATGATATTGATTTTCGCTTTTCCTCTCTATCGCATGCTTTATTCTGTTTTCTTTACATCTAGTATTTTATTTCATTGCATCCTGTTTTTTTCCAAAACCCTCATGTTGCATAAACACAAAATCTCTACATCTGCTAGGATCCCCTTCCCTGTGTTCGATCCCGACCACTATTTCTACAAAATAGTTATAGTGTCGTGGATTATAAATTTATTTGGCTCGGACCTTCGACAAGTCCCGTCAAATTGGCGTCGTTGCCGGGGAATGGCGTTTTCTAGTGTTTATAGGATTTTGTGTTCTTTTTGTGCTTTTTATTTTTTTTTTCTTTTTTGCAGAGCTTAACGATGAAATCGGCATAACCTCGGCGTGGTAAGTTAGAGTGCCATGGCCGAGTGCATGATGAAAGACCTGGTAGCTCCTGATTTGAGTCATCTCACATCTCTTGGAGACCTTGAAGTCACCAGAGAAATCATATACATCACCCAAGCGCTTGAGGAATAATTTCACAAGTATTGGGATCGCTTCAAAAGGTTATGTGCACTTCCTCATTGCCCATTGTCTGAGGAGTCCTTGTTGTTGCACTTCATTGAAGGATAAGCACCCAACGACAGAAGGATGTTAGATATAGCGAGTGGTGGTGATGCACTGGACAAAACACCGAATGAGGCTAGAGAGATAATTTCAAGCTTGGCGACGTATGTTGGACTCATCATATGGCAAGCATGAAAGGTAAATTCTTCCCATTCCTCAATTAGCCAAGATTCTGAGCAACAGTAAGAAGGTAAGTCTAATCAGGTTAGTGAGCCTAAGCTTGAACCTTCTTTATATTTTGAGCTTGATTCATGTGATTCCCCATGCGTGGTGGGAGAGATGGAAATAGTTGATGAGTTAGCTTCGGTTGATTTTAAGAAAAATTCTATTTCCCTTAAGCTTATTAATTTTGAATTGCATGAGTTAGATTTAGTCATACCAATAACTGACCAGTTTGTTGCTCAAAATAAAGGTGTTTTGATTTCTATATTGGGGATAATGATGAATTATTTATTCGAATTTTCTTACACTTTGCACTCTGTGTGCAAGTTTAATTTATCTATGTAGGAGTAGGGGTGTACACGGGTCGGTTTGGGCCGGGTTAGGGGTCAATTTTGGACCAACCCGAAAATTCGGGTTGGTAAAACTCCCAACCCAATCAGTTCCATTTATTATGAAGGTAACCCAACCCAACCCAATTTGTCCGGGTTGGGTCGGGTTGGGTCACCGGGTTGCGTTTTTTTTAATTTATTTATTAAAAATAAAAACATCATTCCTGCTGAAATTAAAATTACTAAATGAGAGCTTCTTGGTCTGGCTGAAATTAAATTTAAAAACCCATAAGCTTCTTTCAAAGAAGTTCTTTGCTAAATGAGTTGTAGCTCTCAAATTGTATATGAATACTGAACATACATGTAAAAAACTAATAATTAAAAACATTCAAATGTCTTTAACCTAGATAGCAAACATCGTTCTTAAATGTTTCAATTGCAATCATCACAATAAACTTAAAAATAAACCATAATCATATATAAAAAAAAAAAAAAAAAAAAAAAGTTCAATAATACAACAAATATTCTATTACAACAAGAGAATTGACACCACCATGAGCAAAACATTAATTCTTGAGCTTTCACCTTTTAATGCGAAGTCCTGAAAGTACAAATACAACAAACAAAATTTAAGATTAAAAAGAATTGTACATAACAAAAGAATTGGATATTTATCAATATAATGATAGAAAAGCTTACTCTTCATATCATCAATCCGCTCGAATCCATTATTTTCCAACAACAGAGGGCGATGTAATATCTGAAAAAATAAACCAAACCAAACAGAACTAAATATTTATTATTCGATCATAATACACTTTAGAGTTTAGATCCACAATAATTAGAAAATAATTTAATTACCTAACTCAATCTTATCATAAGTCTCTAACTCTTCAAGCTGTGGAGGAAGATCTAATAACATTGAGTTTCCTCGAATCCAATTTTGCGTACATATCAAAGCCTCCACCATTTTAGGAGTCAAAGAACTTCTAAAGGAATCAAGGACCCGACCCCCTGTACTAAATGCAGATTCAGAAGCCACAGTAGACATGGGAACAGCCAAAACATCTTGGGCAATTTTTGATAAAATGCGGTATCTATGACCATTCACTTTTCACCAATACAAAACATCAAAACTATCATTAAGTTCCTCATTCTTGTCAGACAAATATCGATCCAAGTCATTCTCCACTCCAATGAACTCTCCTCTTCTCTTCCTCTCTTATAATTCGTCAGTATATCAGTATCTTCATCATCTGCAGTGTCTATACTTGTGACAACGCTTGATTGTTGAGAACCACCACCACTATTAGTAGTAGTAGTACTACTACCTCGATTGGTTTTGTCATGAGATTTGTAAAATTCATACAGACGATATAAATATATCTTGACATTCTCAACCATCTCTTTAACCACACTAGCGTCATAAACAGTAGAAAAGGAATATGACACATAATCCAACTTGTAACGAGGATCAAGCACCACAACAATAAATATCAACTTATTAATCTTTTCAACTGAACCCCAATACTTGTCAAACTTTTTCTTCATATTGGAAGTCATATTGCATAGAATAGAGTTCGGATTTCTGCTCCACTTCATTAAACTAAATTGAATACCATAAAGTTGATGAAAACCAACATTAGAAGTCACATACAAAGAACCACTTATTTTATTAGTGACATCATAAAACTTCTTCAAGAACTTAACAAACACCTTCACATTTTCCCAATCAAATGCACTTGGTGGCCTCAATCTTTTATTTCCATAGTCATCTTCTTCAAAATAATCAACAAAATTTGATTTCGTTTTCTCTTCCTCCAAAATTTTAAAAGCTTTCTCAAATTTGATTGCATGATCAAGCATTAAATAAGTAGAATTCCACCTAGTTGACACATCTAAACACACAAACTTTAAATGTTGTCAATCTTTTAGGTGATGATCGAACATATCTTACTGCATTACGAACACTAGCAATAGATTCATGCATGTCCTTCAGCCCATCATTCACTATGAGGTTAAGTTCTCCATCTAGGACAACAGATTTCCAACTTTTCAATCTTCTCTTAATATAAGAAATAGCCACATCATTAGAACTTGCATTATCAACAGTGATGGAAAAAACTTTGTCAATCCCCCATTCCAACAAACAAGTCTCAATCACCTTACCAATAGTCTCTCCCTTATGATTAGCAACTCGTCAAAAGTTCAAAATCTTCTTATTCAGGCACCATTCAGAATCAATAAAATGTGTAGTGATTACCATGTAGTTAACATTTTGTAATGAAGTCCATGTGTTAGTTGTAAGACAAACCCTTTGAGAGTTTTTAACTAAAAATGTTCTCAACTGCTTTTTCTCTTCAAGATAAAGCTGAAAAACATCTCTAGCTACTGTTACTCTCGATGGAATGTCAAACTTAGGACATGAAATACTACAAAAGTGTCTAAAACCCTCATTCTCTACGAATCTGAAAGGCAGCTCATCAATAATTATCATCTTAGCACATGTTGTTCTACACGCTTGTTGACTAAACAATGTTGTCACAAAATTACTAGCACTACCTCCTTTTCCATCATTAGAAGGAACCAGTGTTAAGGTGGTTTGTCCGTTTTCTTGTTCTCTATATGGATACTTTTTACATTGATTTCTTAAGTGCTTCCATAAAGTGCTAGTTCCACAACTATTAGTGTCGCATGCATAATCCTTGTCACAATAATTACATTTACACCTAGCTCCTTTGTTAGCACCCACTTCAATTTTTGTGAAATGATCCCATACAGAAGAAGTTTGTTTACTAGGTCTCTTTTTATTAGACTTTGGAGGTAAAGGTAATGGTGGTTTAGGACTAGGAGTAGGAGTCTTGTTGATTTCGGGAGCATGAGTTTCGTCATTACATTCATTACATCCACTTGCATTTCCACTACTGCTGTCCATCTATAAAATAAATTAAACTAAACTAAATAACAACCAACTAACATAAACAATCTCATAAACAAAAATACACAAACAAACAACCCATAGATAAAAAATACACAAACATCTTTCAATCTCAAGTATATGCACAATACAAAAAAATTAAAAATCAATAACTTAGTATAATTTAGACAAGTTTTATTTTCATTTTCTGATTTGATTCAAGTTTTATGGCAGAAACTGGAGTTTTAATATAACTTAGAAAACTTTAACTCACAATGAAATTAGACAGGGGTGATTCTTTTGTGTCCGACTCTGTGGTGATTAACTGATTATTGACGATCTGCAAAGTAAACATAGTACAGTAGAGCCATTAACAGATTATAAATTCAATATGTGCCATAAAATTATATTTTGAGTTCTGTTTTGAAACTAAAAAACCAAAGTTAAAAAAAAAAAAAAAAAAGAACTAAAGGATCGACAGTGTTCTGTTTTGAAACTAAAAATAAGAGTTTAAAAATGGGCAAAATCTGGAAAAACAAGAAAAAGAAGAAGATATTTTTCTTCTTCGACATCTTCAAGCTTACTACTTCATCCTAGCGATGGAAAAACAAGAAAAAGAAGAAGACGTTTAAAAACAGACTTTTTCTTCTTCGTTCTTTTTTTTTCACTGGCGATGTAAAATCTCGAAATTTCGAAGTAAAACCGACCAAAAACCAGAGTTTCAAAAAAGAAAAAAAAAAAGAAAGGAGAAAGTTATGTAAAACTAAACTGACCTGCGTTTTAAACAGCCACGGTGAAGTGAAAGGAGGAATCGACGCCACGACGAAGAGGCACTGCCAGCGGCGTGAAACGTCTGAAGATGCAGAAGAAGAAAAACGAAGAAGAGGGAGGGGCGTGAAAATTGATAATGAAGAAGAAGAAAAACGAAGAAGAGGGAGGGGCGTGAAAAGAAAATGAAGAAGAAGAAAAATGGAGGCTTGCAGCCTGATTCAATTTCAGACGATCAGTTGCCCTAAAATATATATATATATATATATATTAATATTGCAGGTTCAGTTCGGGTTGAACCGAAAATAAACTTCTTGAACCCGCTACCCGAACCGAACCGACCGATTTCCAGAATTTTCAACCCAACCCAACCCAACCCTTATAATTTGGGTAGGGTTGTCCGGGTTTTTCAAGTCATCGGGTTCGATGAACACCCCTATGCAGGAGTTGATCAAAAAGAAGAGGAATAAAAAGGATGTCCTCAAAATCAAAGAGGTTGATTTCGGATGAAGATCGAGGAGAATGTGGTCGAGCAAACGACCTTAAACATTTGCACTCAATAATTTTTCTACTTCCTGTCTTTTCAATTCTTAGATAGGATTATTTTTATTAGTTGCTTTTATGCTTGTTTTCTTGTTTTGTCTTTTAGGATTGGCGGTACCAAAAGAAAGCCCCTATATTTGTAAGCGAACGTGATCCACCACCCATGAGCTCAAATTCAGGGAAGTTATATTCTTTCCTTGTACATTGTCTCGTTTTGCATGATCAATTACATTGAGGGAAATGTAAACTTTAGGTTGGGGGTGGGGGATTCTACTTTGTATTTTTGTTGGGCCTTGAGCATCTAAGCGTCAGGCCAACGTTTGTGCTTAATGAATGCCTTGCATGCCTGTTGTGTATATGCTTGTTTAAGTGATAATGATTTCCTAGGTTTGACTCAATTTTTTTTTGAAAATTTATAGCTTTCGATGAGTTGTGACCATGAGTGCTCAGAAAGGAGCCTTTTTAAAACTTTTCTTGGATATGTCTTGCACGAGTTGGGTGTCTTTTTCCTAGGAGAGAAAAAGAAAATACGCCTGCTAAAAAAAAGAGAAAAAAATGAGTTAGTGAGTGCGAGCCCAAAAGAAAAATCATATGCTCGTCTTTAACGAGACGAAACCGAGAAAAAAGACAGCATGCTCAGATTAGGGACGGCGTTGAGACGCTGCCCCTAACATCTCGACACCGATGCGAATATGTTTGTTGTGCAATGCGATCCGCAAGCGTACGGTTGCCACAAGTGATATAAAACGGTAGAGTACTGAGTATCGATTCCACAGGGAGGAGTGAATTCAGACAAGATAATAAACTAAGCACTAAAAATACTATGATGGATTATTATTATTTAGGGACCTAATCATGATGAAAGATGCAATCGTAATTAAAGCAAAAAAAATGAAATAAATTGATCAAGTAAATTGGCAAAGAGGATGGTAGAGTCGAATGAGAGGCGGGGTCTTGAAATCCAAAATATAGCTTATTAGTTATTATAATTATCTAATCTTGTGTCCGACTAATTATAGACCTCGAATCTCCGTTAATTACATAGGTTCTCCTGTTGATTTCCCCTAATTATAACTAACTCATTTTAATAAGCTAAGTGTCCTTAGCGCTATTAAACAGGTTAATTAATGAGCCCTGATTCATTATCGATCTCTAAGCCTAACCAACTTCTCTCGTTGTCACTACGAGCAGTTAAGCCTAGTTGAGTGGGTTATGATTTGACTTAGTTTCTCTCCGTCGAGTTTTCACTAAGTGTCTAATCACTATAAATTTGGCCAGAATCTATAGAGCATTACGAACACCCACACAAATAATCAGTAAATGGACACAAAGATAGGCAATCAAAACAACATTTAACTATATTCTTTCATTCAAGACCCGCAAGCCAGGATTTAGCTATACATATATACCAAAATTTCCCGTCTATTCATAATGGAAAATATTAAATGAACAAATAAAGGAGTTAGGAGATGAACCGTAGAAGAACCCCTTGCTTGTGCCTTGGATCTTCCTCGTTACAAGCTCCCAAGCACTTCAAAAACTGCCCAATACAAGAATTTCACTCTCATTTCAACCTGACCCTCAAAGATGGCTCAAAGAGCCTTGAAAAGACTTTGAGAATGGATTGCTTGATTATAAAAATGAGCCAAAACCGTGCCTTTTATAGACCTTCAAGATGGACAGCGTCGCGACGTTGACGTCACAGTGTCGCGACGCTGTGACGTAGTCAGCTTCTTCTCCAAGGCAGCCCAGCGTCGAGATGCTAAGAGACGCTGTCCTTCGGCTAGAACATTCCAGATCGCGTTCAAGACTGATTTTGGGCTTCTCCTTCCATTCTTTGGCCTAATTCACTTCCATGTTGGATTTTGGACTTTCCCACTTGACCCACCATGATTCTCCAAGATTAGTCTTCATTATTTTGGACTTTTTTATCCTCTTTTTTCTCCAAATTTCCACCAAAACTCCTAGGGACCAAAAATAATCAATTAAATGAATTTATATAATTAAAACACATTAAAGCACATCAAAAGCTATTAAATTCAAGGGCAAAATAGCAACATTTATGCATGCTATCACACCTCCAAACTTAAGCTTTTGCTAGTCTCGAATTTAATAGCTTTTGATGAGCAAAATAAATTCTAAGGATTCATGAAAAGAATCGCTCTAGCCTCAAAGATTTAAAACTCTTAGGGAAATACAGAAAACATGCAAGTGGACTAAGCAAGCACAACATACTCATGAAGAAATTGCAAAAATGAAACTTAACGAATAGCATGCTCAAAACTTATCTAATGGTTCTTTTACTAACCTAGATTAGTTTTACGACTTTTTCCATTTGTTTTCCCTCTGCATGAAACATTTTCTCAGACAAGTGATAAAGTTGGGAAAAGAATGCACACAAAGGTCTCTTCTCCACCCAAACATCTTTTAGAAATAGGTATTTGAATCATCCCCAATAGAAAAAATCACATACTGAGAGAAAAATGGCAAACCCAAAGCAATAGCGAACTTGAGGTTTCTGCTAGAGCTCTTTACCTCATATCTTAAATCCATTCAAAAGGGTGCGGTCCATACCTACTTACAATAACCCTCCACCACAAGACACTCAACTCCTTGGAGAAACGCCACAACCACTTCTCCAAAAAAAACGCCTCATTATGCAACCTTGAGGTTTAGACACCATTTCCCACCCAAGTGAGCTCCCTCATCCTCCTCCACTTCTTCTCCACAATAAGTTCCTCATCAACCTTCCAATGTTCTTATTGACTGAAACAAACATCCTAAAAAAGGAAATATAATAAATAGGAATCACATTCAAGACATATTGGACCAAAGTGACCCCCCCCCCCCCCCCCGCCACAAGAAAAGAAAGTTTTTCTTCAAGTTGAAAGCGGCCTCTAAATCTTCTTCACCACCATATTCCAAAACAAAACCAACTTTGAATTACATCTAGATAATGCCTAAATAAGAATAAGGAAGTTGTCTCACTTCACAACCAACCAAAGATGTCCAAAAAGACAATTTAGACAACTCACAGTTAACTCCAATGACAGAGTTTTTCTTGCAATTAATTTTGAGGCCCAAAATAGCTTTGAAAAAGGACAAAAAACTATTTACATTCCTAAAAAATCATTCCTAATTCGAAAAAAAGAATAGTGTCATCAGCAAACTGAAGGTATGACAAATGCACACTATCAAACCCCACCTTGAACCCTTCTACCAACCCCTTCTCCACACCTGTCAACACTAGCCAACTCAAAAAAATCCACCACCAAATTAAACTAGAAAGGCAACAAAGAATCACTCTGCCTAAGACCTTCCATAGCAAAGTTCTTGCCTCTCAATCTACCATGGACAAAAATGGAGAAATTCGTCGATCTTATACAATTCCACATCCAAGCTCTCCACTTGTACCCAAAACCTTTCCTCGAAAGGACCTTATCAAGGAATCTCCAATCCACGGTCATAAGCTTTCTCAAATCATCTTAAAATCACTCTTTTCTTTTTCTTCTTCTTAGAATCCTCAATGGCCTCATTCAAAATCAGAACTTGATCTAAGATATGAATAAAAACTCCTTGAAAATTAGAGATTGTGTTTGGGAGCACTTTCCTAAGTCTGTTCGCCAAGATTTTTGCAATAATATTGTACAAACTAGTAAAAGACTTATGGGCCTGAAATCTTTGACCTGATTTGCATTCTTTTTCTTGGGGATCAAACACACATAAGTTTCATTCATAGTCGCATCAATAATCCATTTGTTGCCTTTTATAATGGGAGGTTAAAACACAATAACAACTCACAAACATGCAAATGGACACATCATGGCAGCAAGTGATAAGTATTTTAAAGATCGTTCTCCACAATGATTGGTTTTAGGAAATTTACTACTTCTAAGCCTATTTTTAAGTGAAATTCAATAGTAACCAGTGACCAAATTATTCATTTACTAATATGCAAGTAATTTAAAGGGTAAACTGAAGCATAAAATTAAGAAAACAACAAGTAAAAAAATGAACAAAAAGGAAAAGATATGCTTGGATTAGGGGCTTTATACTGTCACCAAATGCTTTGCCATAGCAATACTCATGCAATTTCCATTTCACTCAACATTATCTTACGTGAATTTTCCAATTCTCCTTAAGTTCGGTGATTAAACTCCCACTTAAACACCCTTTTTTAAGCTCTACTGATTTTGTACATTAGGTGAATGTTTATTCCTAAACTCCCCAATAACTAGCCTCTATTTTGAATCAAGTTAATGTAAAGCAAATTACTCAGTTATCACTCTTTTTCCCAAAATCATGACAACATTGCTAAATAATGGTTGGCCAAACGAAAATCTAGCATTAAAATGAAGCACGCTTTACTTTAAAATCGAAATCACATAGTTTACTTCAACTCTACATTTAGTTTAAGTACAAGCACCATAATCCTCACCTAAAGAGGATTAGTTCATGTTTAAGGAAGAAACAAAGACAATACAGCAGAAAACAACCATACAAACTGTTAGCATGCAAAAATGCTAACATTTTATCTCTAGATTTAAGTGTTTTTGCTTGGTTTTTTTGTGGATTTAATGTCTTATTATATTCATTTCAGCATTTATGTCCCAAAGGAGCTTTGTGATGAAATTTGGAGAAAAAAATGAAGATTTGGCCCAAATAATGAAAATGTGAGTCAAAGGAAGAGATCAAGAACTTAAAGGTGAAGATTGATGGCCAAAAATCTGGTGAGAAAATCCCAAAACCCAGCCCAAAGCCGAGAAGATGGAAGTCCAAACCGAGGGGCAGCGTCGAGACACTACCCTTGGCGTCTCGACGCTGAGGCTACTTGGAGAACAAGTTGGTGACGTCATGGCGTCGAGACACTGTGACGTCAGCGTCTCGACGCTGGCATGGCTTGAGCACTATAAATAGAGCATTTTGGCCTCGATTTTCAATCATCAAGCAACAATTTGGAGCATCTTTCAAGGGCTCTTAGAGCCTCTTAGAGGGAGGGATTGAGAGTAATGTTTTAGAGAGTTTTGTGAGCATTTTTGGGTTGATTCGAGCTTGTGGGGGGGGCTCCAATCGAAGCTTTCCTATGACGGAGCAAGGCACAAGCAAGGGTTCGACGTCGGGATAAGTTCTATACCCTTTATCTTGTTCATATTATTGTTTTAATACATGTACATGCTAGAAGTTTTGAATGTTCATATGATGATGTATAGCTAATATCCCGACATTCGGGTCTTGAATGAGAATATATAATTGAAAGATATTTTGAATACTATTGTTGTGTCCAATTACTGATTATTTGATTGAGTGGTCGTAATGCTTTATGAATTCTGGCCAAATTTATATTGATCTATTACTTAGTGGAAACTCAACGAAGAGAAACTAAGTTAGGACATAGCTCAATCGACTAGACTTAACTGCTCGTAGTGACAGCGAGAGTAGTTGGTTAGGCCTAGAGATCTAAAATGAATCAGGACTTAAGACTTAACCCATTTAATAGTGCTAAGGACACTTTGATTTGCTTTATTGTGTTTTTATTATATAAATTCGTTTAATTGATTTATTTTGGTCCCTAGGAGATTTTGTGGAAAATTAGAGAAAAAGGGTATAAAAGAAGCCCAAAATATTGAAGATTGATCTTTGAAGCTCATGGTGGGTCAAGTGGGAGAAGTCCAAGACCCAACATGGAAGTCAATTGGGCCAAAAATGGAGAGGAAGCCCAAAAATCCAGCCAAGGCGAGATCTGGAAACTTCCAGTCGAAGGATAG
Source organism: Luffa aegyptiaca (assembly GCA_017139565.1). Classification (NCBI taxonomy): domain Eukaryota; kingdom Viridiplantae; phylum Streptophyta; class Magnoliopsida; order Cucurbitales; family Cucurbitaceae; genus Luffa; species Luffa aegyptiaca. Next base: position 31,685,508 of record CM029404.1, read on the forward strand.
CGTCTCGACGCTGTCCCTTAGCGTCTTGACGCTATGGTGTCTTGGAGCCCAAGCAGCGTACGTCACAGCATCGCGACGCTGTCTCATTTTGAGGCCTATAAAAAGCACCACTCACCTCCCATTTTCATCATCAAGCAATCATCCAATTCCCTTTCTTAGTCCTTTCAAGGCTCTTTGAGCCTCCTTTGAGGGTTGAGTTGTGAGGAGAGTGAAAATTCTTGTATTGGGCATTTTCGGAGTGCTCGGGAGCTTGTAACGAGGAAGATCCAAGGTGCAAGCAAGGGGTCCCTCTATGGTTCATCTTTTAAACTCCTTTAATTGTTCATTTATGCTTTCTATTATGTATAGACGGGAAGTTTTGGTATACATGTATAGCTAAATCCTGGTTTGCGAGTCTTGAATGAAAGAATATAGTAAATTGTTATTTTGATTGCCTATCTTGGTGTCCATTATACTGATTATTTGTGTGGGTGCTCGTAATGCTCTATAGAATCTGGCCAATTTTATAGTGATTAGATACTTAGTGGAAACTCAACAGAGAAAAGCTAAGTCAAGTCATAACCCACTCAACTAGGCTTAACTGCTCGTAGTGACAGCGAGAGTAGTTGGTTAGGCTTAGAGACCAAAAATGAATCAGGACTCATTAATTAACCCGTTTAATAGCGCTAAGGACACTTAGGTTATTAAAATGAGTTAGTTATAATTAGGGGAAACCGACAGGAGAACCTATGTAATTAACGGAGATTCTAGGTTTAAAATTAGTCGGACACAAGATAAGATAATCAGAATAACTAATGAGCTATATTCCGGATTTCAAGACCCTGCCTCTCAATCGACTCTGCCATCCTCTTTTCTACTTTGCTTGATCAATTTAATTAATTGGTTTGCCTTAATTTTGATTGCATCCTTCATTATGTCTAGGTCCCTAACTAATAATCCATCTTAGTATTTTTAGTGCTTTGTTTATTATCTTGTCTAAATACAATCCTCCCTGTGGAATCGATACTCGGTACTCTACCGTTTTATATTACTTGTGGCAACCGTACGCTTGCGGAATAGTGCAACACACTTAGGTTATTAAAATGTGTTAATGATAATTAGGGAAAACTGACAGGAGATCCTATGTCAATAAGTAGTCGAATATCTAGTAGATTGTATATTGAATTTCAAGACCCGAACTCTCATCCTATCTGTGTTCCCTCAGTATGTTGCATATCGGCTTGATCATTTATTGCTTTAGTATTTTGTTTGTCTTTGATCTGTCTTTCTTTGCGCTAGATTTCCTAGATAATGAGCATCCTCGATAATTTTTAGTGTTTAGAATCTTTTCTTGTCTAAGTCACGCTATCTGTGGATACGATACTCGATTTTACTTACCGTCTTATATTACTTGTGACCCGTGCACTTGCGGATCGTCGTCTCAACACAAACCATCTTTTACAGCCTTTAATACAAACTAATGTCAAGGAGAAGAGATATAGTAAGAAGAATAAACTAGGGAAGAAGCTTCCAAAATAGAATCCAGCTTTTCCAAGCTGAATAGTCTTCAATTAGTCGCTCCCCTTTTGTCTTTTCCTCTTTTCCATAGCTTGCAGTAGCTCCTACGTTGATTCTTCTTTTTCCAGCTGATTGCCTTCCTCAATTGCATTATTCTCCTTTTATAGCTTTCATTCTACATGGAATTCAAGGCTGATTGGATGTTTGAGCCCACTTGGAGTCTTTCCCATTGGATGGAATCTTCTGATTTAGCTTGAGGAATGTCAGCTCAATTAATGAGCTTCCCACGTTGTAAGGGCCATGTCATCACTTAAGCTCCCAGCTCTTAGCTCCCAACTGCTACAGCCAAGCTGCTATAGCAATTCCTGGGTAAAACATAGCCTTAAGTTAGCTTAAAGGATTATGCAACCAAAACAACCAAACTCAATTAATCCACTCTAGTTATCTTCTATCTTCGAATTCACACAATTAAGCACATATGGACAAAACCAATCAAAGGTTTGCTTCGTCTTGGAACCTTAAAATAATACCAATATTTATTCATAAGTTCTACTAGTGAAACCTCTTATTGTAGTTGCTGCAGATTAATTTCTCATCTATGGAATAATTTGATTATTACACAAGATACAAGTACCTTTCTTAAAAAGAAGGAAAGAATAACAAAATAAATATAATATAATCACAGCTAATAACTCTAATTAAGGAAAATATAAAAACGTAAACGAACAGTAGTTAACGCCCTTCCTTAGGGAGTGGTATGCTTTGCAACATTGGGTCAATCCCTTTTAGTCCAAGGTTTTGGTGCTCGATACACTTTCATTATTATTTGCTAGGCTTAGGCTTTAGATAGGGAAAAGCTCAATTTTATATACTCAATTAAATGGTGAAATTAATACTCTTCTTAAACCCAATTCAGAAAATTTGCCCAAAGCCAACTAACAAATCACCCAAAATCTATATAACAAAATACCTAAAAACCCAAAAAAAAAACAAAAATTAAAAAAAAAAAAAAAAAAAAAAAAAAAAAAAAAAAAAAAACTCACACCTGCCTAAAATCAAGAAGCCCAAAAATGTTCAAATCGAGCACCATACACCAAAATTCAACCAAAACAAAGGTTGATATAGCCACAATAGCAACTTGTATCAACAAAAGTGGAAACCACTTGCTCTAAATTTAGGGTTCCAATAAGATGAAACTAAAACAAGGATAAATTTGACTAACAGGCTGCTAAAACATGTAAAAATAAATAAATAAATAAATAACATTTTCTAGTGTTCAACAGAGTATACGTTGATTTAATTCAGAATGGTCTAGAAAATTGGGAAGAGTAAAATAGTTGCACTTTTGACTGACTGAGACTTTTTGGTAATAACATCTCACAAAAGAACTTTTTCATACATTAATTTCTGCATGACTAGTTGCGAATTTATTGTAAACCAAAATCTTTTTTTTTGAAACTATGTAAACCAAAATCTTTACTATATGATTCAGGAAATGGTGCTAATGGGAGTAAGAAAACCATATTCACCAATTGCTGATGGTGCTATTGGTGATTTAATTTTTACACAAAGCTCTTCATCTTTAGAAGCCACTTGGGAAATAATATCCCTTACTTTCTTCGGAAGTTTTGTGGAAAGGGGAAGTTCACAGTTGAGATCTCTGCTGAGAACTGAACAGTAAGGCAATCCTCTCTGCGTATCTATTCTTAGGAATTTGATCTTCTGCGGTTTGCACACTCACATGCCTGTTATTATCTATTGATATCTGCATGGATACTTGCTTATACTTTTTTTTTTCTCTTAATCTTAAAAAAAAAATACTTTTCTGAGCTCAACAATTATGGGGTGGAAGATTGAACCACCTTTAAGATGGTAATTGATGTCTTATTCATTAAGATATGCTCAGATTGACAATCAATCTTAAAATTAGTTATTATTGTTAGTTTGAAGTTAATTTTGATCAAATTTGGTAAAATAATAATCATTTTCATAAAAAAAAAAAAAGTGTGAATATATTATGGAGGAAATGCTAATATTTTTTTTTCTCAAAAAAGCTAAAAGCAAATTAACAGCGGAGACTTTTAAGATTTAAAGAAAATATAAAGATAGGTTAAAAAAAAAAATTACAAAGACTAAATTTGGACATTTGAAAGTACGGAGACTAAAATATAACAAACTCCAAATTACATTATAGTTTAACCTTTCTAATTTTTTCTTTTTTAAACTGCATCATGCTTTAAAAAGTATTTGGAGATCAGTTTTCTTATAAACATATTAAATGGGTTGATTGACTGGCTTTCTCTTTTTATGCAATGCAGGTGCTTCTTAACCTTCAGGATTCAGTTTGATGAACATTTTTTTTTTTTTTTTTTTTTTTTTTTTTGCATGTGGAGGAAATTTTTAACTTGAGTTAGTTTCTGCGGCAATCAGCTTCAAGTTTCCAGATATTGTATAATGTATAGCCTTTTAATAGCCCTTGTAAAATTATTTGCATATAAACTATAATGTATATGTATAACAGATGAGACTGATCAATTCACAGCAAAAGAATTTTTTTTTTAATCTGAATAAAGAGATTCTCAAAATGCCACTCCTCTGTTCATTAGATACAAGAAGTTGAGGCAACAACAAAATTCGAGACAAAGTAAACATTACTTTGGTTAATAATCACAGTTAGATTGGAGACTGGATATTACAACCAAAAAATTTGATAAATATATAATTTGATTCCTAATGTTTGGAGGATTTTTCTTTTTCTTTTTTTTTTTTTTTTTTTTTTTTTTTTTTTGTAATCTTTAAAAAATAAGTTTCATCTTCTGTGTTGAAATTTTTTAATAAAATTTCACTCTCACAGAAAGTCAAAATTTATTGATAAATGTTTTTTTTTTTTTCCTTCCTTCCTTCTAATGAAATAGGCATGTCCGCACTCATAAGGTCTAAATTTTGTCAACTTTGTTTATTTTTAACATTTCATCAATGATATTAGCAGCAAAGGCTACAGTTTCTTTAGGTTCAAATATTAAATAAACATAATATTCAAAGTCTAGGGACTAAATTTGTCAAAACAAAGGAATTAGTATTTTTCACATTAAGATTTTGTCGATGATGTTATCTATATCTATATCTATATCTATATCTATACTATATTAAAAGGTCAGGATTTTTTAAAAACATTTTTAGACCAGAACACCCTTTTAAATTTCAGATAATTACATAATTAGTTTTCAAATTTCAAAATCAAATTTCGTAATTATAAAATCTATACTATATTAAAAGGTCAGGATTCCTGAATAACATTTTTAGACCAGAATGCCCTTTTAAATTTCAGATAATTACATAATTAGTTTTCAAATTCCAGAATCAAATTAAATTCAAATATATTTTTGTTCACATTTTGTGTCTACTGGGAAGGATTTTTATTTGTCAATTCTCTTTTTTTTAAAAAAAAAATCATGTTTCTTAATTTGATTTTTTTTTTCACATTTTGTGTCTACTGGGGAGGATTTCTGCGACGCCCCATGTCATTCGATGTATTTAAATTCCATGAATATAGTCAAAAGGAGTATAATTTCTATTTTGGCTTGTACTTAAGGATTTAAATTTTAATACCAAGGCATTGGGAAATTATTTTGGGATATGAGCGTTATGTTAGTAATTATTTCTCTTCCTTAAGCTCGATTAATTTGGCTAGCGTTAATTATCAGGTCTCTTTAAGCGTTGAAATATTCACGCTAAGTGGTGGGGAAGTCCTATTCTTGGTAATCCTATTTTTGGGTGGTTGGTTTTATGGGTTTTTGAGAAAAAAAAAAAAGGGAAAAGAAAAGTAATTCAAAGAAAAGTGGAAATTAACGAAAAAAGCCCTAGCCTCTCAAACCCTCATCTCTCTCCCTCACCTTGGTGTTGCCGTGAGACCCCCCCCCCCCTCGTGTGTTCAGCCGCCCAGTCCTCCCAGCCGTCGCGTCGCCGCCTGGCCGTCTAGCCGCCGCCAGAGGTTGCAGCCCGAGCCCCTATCGTCACGTCGCCCCTCTTCTACGCGGTTTCTCTCTCCGCGCGAGTTCCCTCTCTCCCTCTCCGCGGTTTCTCTCTCTCCTTGCCGCACCATCGACGCCCGTTAAGCAGTGTTGCCGCTGCCGTCTTTGCTTCAGCCGCCTTGTTCTTCCCTCTCGCAGATCCCTCTCTCGTTTCGGTGGGTTTCGTAGTTCAGATCTCTCTTCCTCCACGTTTCAGCAAGGTAAAGCTCGTGGGTAAGTCTTTTTTCCTCTCGTTATAGGTTGATTAAGGCCCGATCTATGAGTCTCTTGCCTTGTTTTGGTTAGATCTCGCGCAGGCAGCAGTTCGAGGCCTTGTCTTTCGCGTTTTTGCCTCTATCCAGCAGCGTTACTGGGTGTTTTCGGCATCACTTAACAACCCCGGTAAGTTTAAATTCTTACCCATGTTCGGTTGGTGTTAGAATCAAAATGTCCAATGGTTTATGTGCTGGAAATTGAGTTTTGTGATGAAAATTCTGTTATGCAGCGCCGTCCTTTGCTCAAATCGTGGGTGTCTCGACGTGTTTAAGCAATTCCGATAAGTCTAGGCATTTACCCATGCTTGGTTGGTGTTTAGATTAAAATACCCATGTCGTTTAGGTTTTGGAATTTTAATGTGGTGTTGGATTTTCTGTTCTGCAGTGTCGTCTAAGTGTTCGATTGAGTTCAAAACACTTCAACTCGAATACCCACTGCCCAAGGAGCATTCTAACACGCTGTTCGAGGTTAGGATAACCCGTCTAGCGTGAAAGCTGGTCCGTTTGGGTAAGTTTCATCGTTGCCCCTAGCTTGTTAGTCTTAAGTTGGGTTACCCATTAGTTATTCTAGCTTTAGAAGCATGTTTAATCGTTACCCATTAGTTAGGTTCTAGAATATGCATCTAAATAGGCCATCATTGCTATTTTGGTTAAGAACATGTATTATGTCTATGCCCATTAAGCCTCATTGCCTAAATAGTTGTACCCGACCCGTATAGGTTCTTAAAGCATGGTTTAATGAGTTATGTTGCTGTCCATAGCTAAATAGGTTTCCATTAATTATCTAAGCCGTAGTCGCATTGCCCAAGTTTTAGGAGTCCTTAGAATGTCGTTCGCGTGACTTTTTACTTGTTGTCCAGCGGCTGAAAAATCTTAGTAATGGTCGTTCAGCATATACCCATGGCCCGTAGTGTCTTAGACATGGTTGCCAATGGTCTAAAGGTGTTGGGTTTTTAATTTGGGGAATTTTGAGTGGCTGTCTAGCAAGGAAATAGGTTTTCTCTTAGTTGAATTAGGCCTTTTAAGCATGTATAGGTTGGTTCTAATTCAGTAGGATTTATCCTTGTTGTTTAGGGCTTTATTGGACTACCTTGGATTACTAAGGTTGCTTTGGAAGCGTTATAGGTAAGTAGTTTCTACTTACTAAGCTTGTTTGATTGCATGAAGTATGATTGTTTGTTACATGCTTACTCATATTTGTGCTATATATGAAATGTCAAATATGTGAACTGTTGTGTTGTGATCATTAAAGTGCTTTGTATAAAGCATGAATTGTACCTTTTGTGTTGCCTGAGTTGTATACGTTTAAGGTGTTTAAGCATGATGAGTGTTTGTCTTAAGCATGATGAGTGTTTGGGTGTTAAGCATGATGAGATGTCGTGTTGAGCACGTTTGAGTCTGGCTTGCATGTTGCATGGGGGTGTAGCATGAGTCGGGTGTGAAGCACAGCAGATGGTGCGTAATTCATGTGTAGCGGAGCGTGATGCGGAAATCACGTAAGAGTGGCGCAACACATGGCGCGAAATTCATGTGGGGTAGGTACGGAGCATGACGCGGAAATCATGTAATTAGCACAGCGCATGGCGCGGAATTCATGTGTAGTGGAGCATGACGCGAAAATCATGTAATTAGCGCAGTGCATGGCACGGAATTCATGTGTAGCGGAGCATGACGCGGAAATCATGTAATTAGCACAGCACATGGCGCGAAATTCATGTGTAGCGGAGCATGATGCGGAAATTAGGGGTGTTCATAAGAACCGACAAAACCGACTCAACTGACCGAAACCAACCGAATCTACGTCGGTCGGTCGGTTTAGAGAATGAGTTGGTCGGAGTCGGTTTTGCTCCGGTCGGTCAGTCGGTTGGAGAAAAAATTTGAAATTCCCCCGACCGACCGACCGAGTATATACTAACATGCTGGATATTTTTTTCATTTTGAATCTTTCCCTCCAATCCTCATTAATGCCATTAATGCTGATTAATGGCATTTATGAGAGGCACATGGTTTTCTTAAAACCACCAATGGTTTTAACATAAAGAATTAATTTTTTTCATCTATTCTCTCTCTTTCCTTTCCTATGCATTCAATTTCACGTTTTTCAATACTGACTTGTGACTTCTCCTCTCCCCTCTTCTCTTCTCTCTCTACTCCATCTTCCTCATTCTTTCTCTTCTCTCCTCTACCCACGGTGAGTTCCATTTTTTCTTTCTTCTTTCTCTTTTCTTCTCCATTTCTTCTCCTTTTTTCTTACATTTCTTCTCCATTTCTTTTCTCTTCTCCTTTTTTCTTTCGTTTCTTCTCTCTTCTCCTTTTTTCTTTCTTTTCTTCTCCTCTTTTTAGTTTGCCGGAATTAAAAACCGACAGACCGACTGCATATTCGATCGATCGACACCTCCAACCTCTAAAAACTGATAAAAATCGACCGATGAAAAACCGACCTGTCGGTTGTCGGTGTCGGTTTTAGTCAAAAACCGACACCGACCGACCGACGAACACCCTTAGCGGAAATCATGTAAGTAGCAGAGCATGACGCGGAAATCATGTATTAGCGGAGCATCACGCGGAAATCATGTAGTTGCGGAGCATCACGTGGAAATCATGTGGAGTCTAGTGCGTGCATTGCATAGTGTGAGATGCATTTGCATGAGTTGGTTGTTTTTAAGCATGTTGTTAGTTTATAGCTTAAAAGCATGTTGTTTGTTGTGGTTGTGTAAACCTGTTGGATGCGTCTGCTAAGCATGTTGATTGTATTGGTTATTGTTTGTGGCTTGGTAAGTGTGAGTTGCTTACCAGTACCACTATTGTACTGATACCCCCTTCCCCATCTTTCCCCCAACATTTTAGATGTTGCAGGTTCGGATGACGAGCTGGACCTTGGTGAGGAAGAGGAGAACTTTGAGGAGGAACCCTAGGGCGTTTGGGCTTTCTTTCCTTCGATGTGGTGGAACAGGCTAGAGTTGATGGTTTAGCTTGTTTTTGCTACGCTTGTACGCTTGAGTAGGTTAGCTTAGTTTTGTTAATCGTTAAATTGTTATGGCGAGTTTTGGTCGAGTTGTTTATGTTTATGAACTTAAGGTTTAGTTCTATTGTTTTCTCATTTAAGGAAATAAGTTGCTTAACTAGTATTCTTTTGGGATGAGTTGCTGGTGTTCAATAAAAGTTGGGTAAATAACGTTTTCTGTTGCATGATCTGATTTAATGCATGTTGTTACGAGGTCTGACTCGTATAGTGAAGTAGGTTGTGAATCTGAATTGTAGTTTGGTGGAGTTGGGTTGAATGTTTAAAGTGTTTTATTGCTTATCAGGTGTTGTAAAAAAAAAATTGTTTCAGGCCATTTTACGTCGTTATGTTGCCGAAATTTTCGGTACATCTGGTTTTAAAGTGGTTCAGATCCGTGGTTAAGGGTTTAGAGTTGTAGTAGCGTCTTTAGGTTAGAGGTTGGAAAACCTAGGGCGTTACAATTTTTATTTTTTCAATTTTCAATTTTTTTTTTTTAAATCAAGTTTCCTTAAAATTTGATTTTTTCAATTAGATGTTTTTTTTTTCATGTTTTGTAGGAAGGATTTTGGTTTTGTCAATTTTATTATTTTTTTTTAAATCAAGTTTCATTAAAATTTGATTTCTTCAATTTAAATTTTGGGCCAGTTGCATATATAATAAAATGGGCCAAAATATTGGCAAATATAGCAATCCGCAAAAAAAATTGCAAAAATGGCAAAATATTTTCTTCAGACCGTTTAAATTACCAAAATACCCTTTCTAGGTTTTTATCACTGATAGATTCTATTCTATCAGTAATCTATCGGTGATGGAAGGATAGAAACTATCAGTGATAGAAACCTTTTACCACTGATAGATTATTAGTGATAGAAATCTGGTAGACTTCATCAATGATAGAATCTATCAGTGATAGAAGATTTATATCATAGAAAGATTTTCTATCACTGATAGATTCTATCAAGTGATAGAAGATTTCTATCAGTGATAGAAATCTTCTATAACTGATACGGTGAAGAAGATTTTCTATCAATCTATCAATGATGGAAAGATTTTCTATCACAGTGATAGAAATCTATCTTTCTATCACTGATAGGGTGATAGAAATCTTCTATAACTGATACGGTGATTTCTATAACTGATACAATGATAGAAGATTTTCTATCACTGATAGAATCTATCAGTGATAGAAGATTTTATATCAATCTATCAATGATAGAAAGATTTTCTATCACTGATAGAATTCTATTAGTGAAAGAATCAAAACCAACTTTTTTTTCTACCATTTTTCCTCTACATCCTAAAATTAATCTCAAAATCAATACACAACAACTCAAACAATAACTTATAATTAGCAATTCATAATAGAATCTGTAAATTAGAATCAATAAAGTTTGTCTCCAACATGACTGATAGAATCTATCAGTAATAGAATCAAAACCAAAACAGGGGCAAAACGGGGATATAAAAAAAATGATTTAAAAACTTTGTCATATTTGCAATATTTTATAAAAGTTGCTATATTTTCCATTAACCACTCAACTTTTGCCACCCATTACAATTATCCTTAAATTTTTTGTTTCACATTTTGTCTATTAGGTAGGACTTTGATTTTTTCAATTTTCCTTTTAGAAAAATCATTTTTAAATTTAAACTTGTCAATTTAAAATTAAACATGATAATTTCATTCCAAATGAAGGGAGATTCAAAATCTTAATTGGATAAACATTGAATTGAATTCAAAATCTTGATGTCATGATTTTTTTTTTTTTTTGTATTATATTTTTTCAAACAATTTCTTAGATCTTTTTTTTTATGCAGATGTCAGATATGTTAATTAGAGAACTCAAATCTCTTGACAAAGGTTGGAGGAGTGTGAGTGAAAATTCTTAATCCAACAATTCAAAACCAGGGAGGGGGATCCTGTAAGAATTATGAAATTGATTGTTATGGACAATGAAGTATTATATTACACGTTTTGTTATTTTCTCCATGTTTAACATATATAATTGCATTTTTTTAAAAAAATATCTCATATGCATAGTGCATGCGTTCAGGTTACTTTGTTCAATGAGCTCATTGATAAATTCAGTGAAAAACTTCAAAAGGATAAATCATATATGATTCATAACGGTAATATAGAACCAGTAGATATTAGGTATCAAAATGTTCATGAAAGGATTGAGATATTATTATCTCAGATGACTGAAATAGAAGAACTAGAAGGAGAAGTATGCAACACAAAGAATCAAAATATGGTTAATTTTCAAATCCCGACGAATGATAAACAAGCAAAAACTCAAATAGGTTAGTAAAGATACATTACTTATCTTAGCATTATCCTACTATTTACTAATATTGATTTCATTTTACAGATGTGGTGAGTTGAGTAATCCAAGGTAAACTATCTATAAGAATCATTAAAAAAAAAAAAAAAAAAAAGAGATTATATTGATGGACATTAAGTACGTACGTATTAAAATATGAATCGTTAGTTATATATTGCTTAAGCTTCTATAAGAATGTATAGAACTAATCTTAATTGGTTTTAAACTCATTTTAGTTCAAAATATTTTTTTTCAAATTATTACACATGCAACGCACGTGGTAAAAACCTAGTTAAGATTAAATGGATACATAATTCAAACTTTAACAATGTGATTCAAAAAAAATAATTTCAAAAAGTAAGGGATAATATTTACCCTTTTTTTCTCTAATATTTTAAATAGTGATAATATTTAATTTCAAATAGGGATAATATTTTAAATAGTTCTACAAAATTCGGAGGTTTCAAAACAAAAATGTGAGAGATGTCTCTCAATCGATCTGGAAGACTTTAAAGACTTGAAGAAATATGGCCAACTTAGAACAAAGGTACTTTTTGAGGAAAAATTTTAATGCTACATGAATACCTACTATCTTTATTCACACCATGATCTTTAAAAAATAATTCTTGGATAAAAAACACTTTTAGTCACTAAACTTTCGTGGAAGTAATTTAGTCCCTAAACTTTATTTTAAACACTTTAGTCCATGTACTTTTATTTTTATAACAATCTACTTTCTACATTTTCACTTATGTAATAATTTATTCTTGTACTTTTATTTTTGTAATAATTCGATGTCTAAACTTTAGTATGTAACAATTTAGTTCCTATATTTCAAAATCTGTAACGATTTAGTCTCCATTATTAAAGATATTGTTAAGATTTTAATGAAATTTCTTATCTATGTAGATAGATAAACTAATTAAGGATCAAATGTGTTCATAAACTACAAAGACTAAGGGTGTGTTTGGTTTAACTTTTCAAGTGTTTAATTTTGAAAATAAATCATTTTGAAAAAATTTATAGTGTTTGGCAACCAGTAAAAATGATTTATTAGAAAATGAGATTGATAAATAAACCATTTTGAGAGAAACACTTGAAACCAACTTTTTAAAAAAGACTTCTTAAGTAAATAATAACTTGTGTATAAAAACATTTGTGAGGAAATGCAACCAAACATATGAGTGTTTAAATTCTAAACAGTTTTTATACAAAATGTTTTTTAAAAAATGCATACTTGAAAAACATTTAAATTAAAATGTATTCCAAACGGACCCTAAGTCGTTATATACTAAAGCTTGATACTTGATTTTGATTAAATTTTTCACAATAGAATTAAATTGTTACGAATTTTGAAGTACAGGAGTAAATTGTTATAAACTAAAGTCCAATGACTAAATTAGTACATACTAACATGGCTAACAATGAACAAAAGTAGTATATATACTCCTTTTCTTTTTACAACAATTGTGGCAGAAAGGCCAAAGTGAGCATAACTCATAATTGGAATGTATACTCGACCAAGAGATCAGAGGTTTGAAGCTCCCTTACCCTCAAATGTTGTTGAGCTAAAAAAAAGGGGGTAAAATACCTTTTTGGTCCATACTGTTTTAGGTCAGTTTCCAATAGGTCCCTAGGTTTCAAAATCGAACAATTAAGTCCTTACTGTTCCGAAAATAGTTCAATTTAGTCCCTCCACTGTTAATTTTTTTAGCAGTGCTAACGTGGCAATTTAACATAATAAAGTATTAATTTTTTTTTCAAAATATTAATTTTTAATTAAAATAATAAATTAATAAAAAAAAAGGTCTTTCCCTCTCTCTCTCCTTCCCACCCACCCTCGATTCCCCTCCCCTTCCCCTTCCCCTCCTCGCTACCGCCTTCTTCATCTTCTCACCAGCGGCCTCCTACTCCTTTTTCTTCTTCCAAACCGAGCCCATCCCCCTTTACATCCTTTAATACAAACTAATGTCAAGGAGAAGAGATACATTAAGAAGAATAAACTAGGGAAGAAACTTCCAAAAGAGAATCCAGCTTTTCCAAGCTGAATAGTCTTCAATCAGTCGTTCCCCTTCTATCTTTTCCTCTTTTCCATAGCTTGTAGTAGCTCCTAGGTTGATTCTTCTTTTTCCAACTGATTGCCTTCCTCAATTGCATTATTCTCCTTTTATAGCTTTCAGTCTACATGGAATTCAAAGCTGATTGGATGTTTGAGCCCACTTGGAGCCTTTCCCATTGGATGGAATCTTCTGATTTAGCTTGAGGAATGTCAGCTCAATTAATGAGCTTCCCACGTTGTAAGGGCCCGTGTCATCACTTAAGTTCCCAGCTCTCAGCTCCAACTGCTACTGCCAAGCTGCTATAGAATTCCTGAGTAAGACATAGCCTTAAGTTAGCTTAAAGAAACAGATTATGCAACCAAAACAACCAAACTCAATTAATCCACTCTAGTTATCTTCTATCTTAGAATTCACACAATTAAGCACATATTCACACCAATTCACAGCAAAGAAAAGAGTCTCAGACCTAAAGAATTTGCTAATAACTCTTAATTCTAAGAGTTATCACCATCTCTCATGAAATTCACAAAAAACTCTTTGAAGGTTCGATTTGATAGTCTCCCAATTATCTTGTAGAATGTCATCGTAAAACCATCAGACTTCTATGATCTAGACCTATCAAAGCCAAACAAAACTTTCAAATTTCCTCCAAGGAAAAAGGGACTTCGCTCTTCCTCATTCACTGAAAGAGGACTCCATCTCAAACCTTCCACAAAAGGCCTAGAGATGGGAGAGGGGGCATAAAGATCCTTGGAAAAAGAGATAATCTCCCCCTCAATCTCGTTATCCTTCGTCACCAGAACACCACTCTCTTTAACCAAAAAATCAATAAGATTCTTACTTCTCCCGCCTTTAGCAAAACTCTAAAAGAAAGCGATATTAGCGTTCCCCTCCTTAACCCACTTAACCTTGGCCTTCTGCCTCCAACTAATATCCTCTTTTCTAATTAGCATCTCAAGCTCAACCTTAAGAGAAACTCTCCTCCCTCAACTTTGAAGACAAACTCCTTTCAACCTCTATCAAATCTAACGCCTTCATCCTTCCCACCATCTTTCTTTCTTTCTCTTATCAAAAATCAAAAAGTTTCACCTCTTCGATGTTTGTTTGAGAGACCTAAGCTTTCTAACAAAACGAAAGCCCTCCCAATTGTCATCCACCCTTGAATCCCACCATGAGGCTATAGATGCTTTGAAGGAGGAGAGGTAAGGCGATTCATATTCTCAAACCTAAAAGGACACAAGCCCTAGGGAAATGTGTGAGCTTTATAAGACTTCTTCAATAGATATCATATGCATCAAATTTTTTTTTTTACATCAATTGAATTTAATATTGTTCATAACTTGGATTTTCATTAGTTGCAAAGATTTTTACCTTGTTTTAATTAGTAGGCAATTTAACGTAGACTAAACAAAAAGTAAACCAATATTTTTGTCTATTTTACAGATATAACCACAATGATTAAGGTCCCTCCTGAAGTCGAAAGATAAAATCTCCACCTATTTTCAAATTGAATTTCCAAGATAAGAATATTGATATATTTTACTAAATTCGAGAGTAATATTTGTTTTTTTTTTTTCCTTTTTTTGCTATTAATAATTGCTTTTTCAAAAGAAGCTAGTATATGCATGTGTGTGCAATTACTTTTTAATTCAAATAGCTTTTACAAGCTTTCTGGTTTTTCTAAAATATTTGTAGGGCCATCGAACATTGGCCAAGATACCAATATTTCCTCCCACTGGAAACATAATATATCATTTTTCAAAATAATCTTATCGATATAACTATCAATTAAATTATGCTAATTGCGAGTACAACATACTCATACTGCATCATCAACAACCGTAAACATTCCCCAAACACCAATTTCTTTTAACCTTCATATGGTTTGATTTTCCTTTCAAGCTTTCTGGCAAGAAAATTTTCAAAACAGCAGTTGGGAATATCAATGGTTCCCACTCAAGTAACCCAAAGCCAGGGGATAGAAAGATTCATATTACTTGAGGTGCTGCATTAACAATTTGATTACTCGTATCATCATTTTCTGGATTCCCTAGTTCGATGTTGTTCCCAGACATGGGATGTAACGCCCCCAAATTCTTGAGAGACTATCTAAGTACTAAACTTAGTCACATTACTCTTTAAGGTGCTGCCGAACGACGTAATTTTGCTTAAACCAAAATTTTACAAACCGCTAAAGCATCAACATAACACTAAATAAAGTTGCAACACGATTACGAGTCAGATCTCATAACCATTCCCATTCAATTATCGCAAATCAAATTGAGTCTAATTCAAAGCACTAAATGAAGTAAATAGATAACCATTATTCTAAACAACACCTCCTGTGACCAACACAAAAATTTATCTCTCCTAACAATGTTTAAACAACCAAAATATATTAATGAATTAAACTCATAAACTTTGCTTTCGCAAGCCTGTTCCTCAGCATCACCAGACTCGTAGTATTCCTCATCACCTACAAAATCTAGTGGTGGGTCAGTACAAAACCACGGTACTGAGTAAGTAGCTCACACCTGAAGAGCCATCAAACAACATACAGGGCAAACATCATGCTTTTCAATCACAATAACATGTCTTATATACGAGGTGAACAACATACATATTGTAACATACTCAATTATGTAAACGTGCAACTAACCATGCACCTAACACATGAATCCTGAACCATGCCGTGCACACTCAGTTTCCACTCAAGCTACACAAGCTCACTCTACTCATAGCCCTCACAAGCTCTCTGAGACTAACTCCTTCGAGTCACACCGACCCCTGACCATATTACCCAGGGCCTCGACATTTCTCTACAGCGCTCAGCGTTCAACCCTTGACCATATTACCCAAGGCCTCAAACTATGCATCGTCCCTTGGCCATATTACCCAAGTCACCCGATGACTTTACAATCAAACTGTACATCGCCCCTTGGCCATATTACCCAAGGCACTTGATGATCCTCTTAATCTATTGGTGGCATACCACCCCTCGACCATTTTTACCCGAGGCACCTGGTGACCTTACTTTCCTTTTAGACACACAAGGTCCTCTGACCTCACAATCTCACTAGAATGTATGAATCCTACTCATCATGCTTCTAGACCATGCTTCGTGCCAATGAGATGCTCACAAACTAGAATGCACATTCCAAACATGCTTTCTAAACCATGCATTAAGCCATAAAACACATCAAGTGAACAATACACTCACAACATTATACTCATGATTTTCAATCAATCACAATGAAGCAACATATTTAACACAACAGTTTCACCATATCAGCTCAACACAGCAGTTCATCATGCTCAAAACTCGTCATGAACATATAACACATACATATCTATACAACATATGATAAAACCAAACAAGTAAAGCACATAACATGGTAGCACACAAGCAAACAGACCCAACAGGTAGAATTCCACTTACCTAAAGTCCTAACGCGCTCCTAACAATTTAAGGAACGGTCCTAAGAACAATAGCCAAGTTTTAGAGGTCAGAAATCAATCTGAAAGCTAACTAGGGAAATGAGTATTGCTTAAAAGAGTTTCTCTTACCCACAAGTTGGTTCGAATCTTATTGGGCACACAAGAATTGAATGGAACCTACGACAAAGAGTACCTAAAGCGCTTAGATACTAATTTACAGCACATATGCAAGTTCTAAAAGAGCATGATACTTGTTGTCCCTTATCGAAAACTGATTAGAAACCACCTTTGACCTTATTCGAATTCTCTGGTTTCGTCCTGAGCCTAAAACAGTTGATACCCAAGGTCAAGAACTCTTTTACTACATGAGATCAAGTATGAAAATATTTTAGCTTGCTGTACTTATCGGAAACTCACCAAACAGCCTCGAACTCTTGTTGTCTCGCGGTCGTAAGAGCCTAAGATTGCATAAACAAGGTCATTAGCGAGTGGGTAATTCTAGATTGAAGCTAGTTATAAGTGGGTGGATGACAAACTTACCAAGAAGAGGAATAACCAAAGCTGTAGTTGGCTGGAAGTTCAACTCGTGTGCAAAAAGGACTGGGGAGACGAAATCGATGAGGATCCTTGTCGAACTCGCATAGGTCAAGCTACGAGCTGTGCAATGGAACGAGTTAGTAGCTGAATCAAGGAAGGATGCTTCGGAGAGGACAGAGCTTATTGAACAACACATAAGAAGACCCGGGTTTGTTTGTGTTGTTCGTGGCTGGTCGACGCCACGCTAGGGAGTTCCGAGTGTGGCGCTGTCGCACGGATGGAAGCGAGGGGAGGCGGTGGCAGTGGGAGGGAACTGTGGTTACGCGAGAAAGGGGAAGAAAATCCGAGAGGGAGGCACTCGCTGGTGGTGGCTATGTGAAAACGAGAGAATGAGGGGAAAAAATGGTGGCGTGTGTGAAGAAGAAGAATGGGGGGGGGGGGGCGGTAGACGGCTGAGTGAAAAAAGAAAGAAAGAAGGGAAATTCTAGGGTTTTTTTTTTCTTATTCTTTTTATTTAGGATTATTACCTTAATTTCCACCTTTAAAGAATCCAATCAAGCCCTAATTTCCTTTCTCAATTTAGGGAATCTTGGATAATAAATTATTTCCATAACTATGGTTTGGAATTCAATATTTAATCCTTAACCACGATTATACAATTAAACTGCATTAAAACCCTTTTAACTAAAGAATTCCCACTCACACACAACCAAGAATATAAATCTGAGCGATGAAATTTAGAGTACCTGATAACGCAGGGCGTCACATTGGAGGAAGTTGCTCTCGCTCTTTTTCTTCGAACGTGTTCTTTTGTGTGCTAGGAGAAGTAGAAGTTACTGATTCAGGAGGTAGGTCGTCTTTTCTATCGAACTTCTGCTCACGTGATCGCTCATGATTATCATGGCTATGGCTACGACTACGACTTCGGCTTCGGCTGTAATGGCGTGAACAACTCCGACTCCTGCTTCTGCTCCTGCTACGGCTTCTACTCCGACTCCAGCTCCTACTACTACGGCTACAGCTACCACTACGACTGCGACTTCTGCTATAACCCCATGTTCGGACTCTTTCGGGGCTACGACTGTAACTTCTGCCTCTACTTCTATTAGCGAAGTCTCTTCTGTTATCAAATCGACCCTGTCCACGTCCACGTCCATGTCCATCCACATTATTATACCTATCATGTGGGCCACCACGGTCACCCCTGCCCCAACCAACATGACCTCCAGGAGGGCCACCAAAACCCCGTCCTCTCCCTCGTGCAGGAAAGAAATCACCTCTCCCACCTCGCCCACCAGCAAAACCATCCCTCATGTTACCACGACCACCAAACCCACCATCTCTTGCACCACCACGACCACCAAACCCGCCATCTCTCATGCCACCTCGACCTCCTAAATCCCAGCGACTGCCACCCATAACTGAATCAAACCGACCCATACCACCCCTATCTTTTCCAAAACCCGGCCCACCACGCATAGCCATATCTCGCAACTCAGGAGGCACATGCTGATCTGCACCCTCCAGTACTTTAATCAAATCAGCCGCATATTTCCAATCTTGTTCAGAAAAGAAGGTATACGACACTCCCGTTGCTCCAGCCCTCCCTGTTCTTCCAATTCGGTGGACATAGTCCTCAATTCCAGTTGGAAAATCATAGTTGATCACCACTCTGGCATAAAAATCAATTTAATAAATCGTAGAACTCGCAAAAACTTAAGTCACACGATGTCCATTTTCACTTGATGCCATAGAGAAAAGAGCAAAAAGGAGGGCGTACCTTATATCTTTGATGTCAAGCCCACGGGCAGCAACATCAGTGGCAACTAGTATCGGGGACTTTCCACTACGAAACTGGTTCAATACCCAATCACGCTCCCCCTGCGATTTGTCTCCATGGATTGGAGCAGCCCCAAAACCACGCCCAAGATTGCGTGCAAGCTGATCACACAACCTCTTCGTGGAACAAAAAATTATTACCTTAGACCCCCGTTCTTGGGATCTAAGGATCTGCTCCAACCGTCTCTGTTTTTCCATCTGTGGAACAACTTCAACATACTGTTTTCCACCCCCACCGCAAAAAGAAGAAAAAGGGAACAAAGGGGAAAAAAAGGGGGGGAGTCAATAACAAATCATCCAGAGGAAAAGAAAATGGTTAACAGGTAATTTACATATGGATGCCTACCTCAGTACATAATGAAAATTATTGTTACATATTTACATAACTAATAATATTGAGGAATTTTGAACTGAGAACAGTCTAATAAAAAATGTGATTACTGATGCATTTAGAACATTTTCTTGAATGGTATTTTTACTTTTAAAAATCCCAATATTTATATAAGAAAGGATATATCATTTGCGCAGACAAAGCAAGTGTCAAAATATCTCCACTGATGAAAGTTGTGGTTAGTAAGAGGCTGGAATATCTCCACTGGTGAAAGTTGTGGTTAGTAAGAGGCTGGAAAAAGTGTTCAGAGATTTCTTACGAGAAGATGCTGAGGCAGAAGAGGGTAGAGTTAATTGGTAAACTGGGAGATGTTAGCTTAGAAAAATTATGCTCTTATTGCTAAATGGATTTGGAGACTCGATAAAGAAGACAAAATCCTTGGTAACTCTTTTAATCAAATCGACTTTGTACTTAAAGATAGGAAGCAAGAGGTTGTTCTCGATTTTGGAGGCAGTTCAGAGGTACAACAAAACTGGTTTCAATTATCTCATCACAAAATTACTAATTTGCCCACAAAGCTCTGAAAAATTATAAAATAAGGGAAATCTGAAGCGCAAAGAAGGTCAACTTCTTTGTGTGCTAGTTTAGAATTAATTCAAATGAAAGGATAAAGTCACCCTAGCCTCCAAATTTCTCCTAGCCGGTGTATATTCGAAAAAAATAAAAAGAAACTGGAATGATGGCTTATATCTTCTCTAACCGTGAATTTTCCCTCAAATGGTGGCATTATTTGATCAAAACTTTTGATATGCAATGGTGCTTTCCATTTTTTTTATATATATATCCGTCAGTGTCCGGGCCAGCTTACGCGCACCTCGACTAATCTCACGAGACAACCGCCTGACCCTACAACATTTGGTCGCCAAGGAAGATAATAAATCCTAGGTAGGTGGCCACCATGGATTGAACCCATTCCCTCTAAGCCCTTTATTTTTTCTATGGCCCTTATTGACCACTAGGCCAACCCATGATGGTTTATGCAATGGTGCTTTCCTAGAACGACCAAATAAATTGTAGGTAGCAGAGGGGACAGAGGGTGGGGGTGTCAGTTATTTTGGAAAAGGTGTAGAGTTTTGGGAGAGTACCCAACCCTCTCAAATTGGCGGGAGGTTTTGTAGGGTGTTTCACCCCATTTTTGGCTACTATTGCATAAATAATACCATCGATACCTATAGTTTTCAAAAAAAAAAAAAAAAAAAAATACTATCGATACCTATCAATTCTTTAATCAGAGCAACCTATTATCAAACAACAAGAAGTGATCATGAAAAGAGAAGACATGTAACAACCAAAGAAACATATTGCCACTACAGCCCCAGGGGAATCTTCAACACAACTATCAAAAAAGTGCCTTCAAGTTCGTATGGTTCTGAATCAGATAGAAAGTTAAGTTTCACTAAAGAAATGCGCTACTTGTCTGTTAAAAAACCTAGAAAAAGAGGTTAACGTTTGGACTTATTATCATGTTCTACCAACTTAAGCGATTCAATCTTGTGTAACTCGACCATTCAAATGATTTTCATTAGCCTTGCGTATGAACAAAAACAAAGTCAAATTTCAAAAGCAAATTACTTTATTTATACATCACATTATAACACCAACCATGCAATTCTATAGGCTAAAGATATCATTTTTAACACGTGAGACTCATAATGTCAAATTGAAACTACACTGTTCAAGGGACTGGTAAGCATATAATTTATTAAAATTACCTGGGTGATAGCCTTGTTAGCGGCAAGTTCATCAACACTTCCAATATTCACCTGGACAGAATTGACAAGAAGATCGTTCGCTATTTTTCTTACTTCCTTGGGCCAGGTCGCTGTATACATAAGAGTTTGTCTGCGTGGTGGTATTTCATTTACAATCTTCCTAATTTGGGGTTCAAATCCCATGTCAAGCATCCGATCAGCTTCATCAAGCACGAGAAGGGAAACTTGCTTAAAGTTGATCATCTTCATTTCTAGTATATCATTAAGCCGGCCAGGAGTTGCCACAACAATATCAGCACCACGATCCAACTCCTTTAACTGAGGGCCTTTTGGAGCTCCACCGTACAAGCACTGAAATAAGGAAGAATTTTAACTCATAAATCCGAAAAAAACACACAAAAAGGAAGCAAGAGTAGATGATTCGAGGACCCGAAAAAGGCAACATTTGAAACTCACCGTACAGCAAACCCTAGAAGACCTCCCAAATTTAATTGCCTCATCTTGTATTTGAGTAGCAAGCTCCCTAGTAGGAGCCAAAACCAACACCATTGGCCCATTTTGAGGGTTATTTCGGCACTGCCTAAGAAGAATTAAGGCAGGAATCAAATAGCCCAAAGTCTTTCCAGACCCCGTTTTAGCAATTGCGACTATGTCCCTACCTTGAAGGGCAATTGGCCATGTCTGTGCTTGAATTGGCGTAGGAGATGAGAAACCAGCAGAATATATCTGAGGCACAAAGATGGAAATATAGACTCAGCGCCAAGTTTAAAACATGCCTAAGACATTCATGTGTGAAATACATTACAAAAATCCACTGTTCTACAAGAGCAAAAATAAAATAACACAAAAAAACCCCATAGATTAGTTGCTTACAGAAGCAACTCGAGGCAACAAAAGATGGCAATAAAGACATATTAAGCAGAGCCAATAAGCAAGGCATCTCAGTCACATCAGGTGTGATTTGGTCAAAGGGTCAACACTCTACTAAAAGATGCCCTAGAAAGGCTCCAACCATCCATTTTGCAGCCTCCAAAAATCAAGGGATTGTTGCATGTGCAAGTGTAGCAATAGCAGTGCAGCGTACGACATATGCTCCTCCTCCAGAGCAGATATCGCACCTGCGACAAGTGAGAACTCATGAGTAAAAGCTACATTAATAACAGAAGGAAGGAGTAAGCTGGATCATGGATTTTCCTATTACACGCAACCCAATTGAAAGAAGTTTGGGCAACCATGAAACTTGCCTCTCTCAGTA
This sequence comes from Luffa aegyptiaca, assembly GCA_017139565.1. NCBI lineage: Eukaryota > Viridiplantae > Streptophyta > Magnoliopsida > Cucurbitales > Cucurbitaceae > Luffa > Luffa aegyptiaca. The sequence goes on from CM029404.1 coordinate 31,707,850, forward strand.
TCTCCGGAGGGAAGCCAGTAGCATCAAATGTCATGAATGGAGCTGGAACATTATCACCCTACAAAGTTAATTGAACTGGTCATTTACACCCAAAAAAAAAAGAATAAGTTTAACTACTATAGATTGAATCAACAGTGCATGTCTAATGAAATAAAGTCAGTCACACAAATTACATTTCCAATTTATGATGTTTCAAATTCCATTAAATTACATATGCACGAAAAGTTCACACTGATTTTCCCACAGAATATTAACGGAATGATTGGTAGTCAGTGATACAATTATAACACCCTATAGCCTTCACAACACCAACATAATTGGAAAAGATAGGCATGCTGAAATACAAACCGTAGCAGTTACTTCATGCTGTTGACGATAAACTTCAACGGGTGACATATTAGTAACATCTGAAGCTCCAATATGAGGAGGGCCCATCAAAGCATTGTTTGACAATGATGGACCACCAGATCCACGGCTGTACATATTATGAGAGTGCCCAGCTGCAAAATTTGTCCCACTAGGATGACCAGGAGCTGCACTTGGAAATGGGACACCACTCATCCTTGTGTCCTGAAAGAAAGCACAATTTGCATTCGATATATGAAAAAAATAGAATCATAGAGAACCAAAATACTTGGAAATTTGATAAAACCTCTATCTTATCCTGCCCTTTTGTATTCTTTCATGTTTCTCCATAAAAGTGTTCGTTCTCATATGATAATTAAAGAAAAACATTTCTATTAACCTAAAACTAAGTAATGATCAAGGAAAAGAGTAAATAACACATCATTTCCTATCAATTCCACACATAACCTCCCTCATAAAACTTTACAGGACCCAACTGCATATCTTCCATGTTAAACGCAGAGATATGATTGTCTTCCCAGAATAACAGTGCCCATTTAAACATTTTTTAACATGCATCAATCTTAAGATATGAAAATATATACATACGGCTGTTTGTCATAGTAAAAAACCATCATATTTGTATCTTACTTAAACAATGTCCTAAAAAACTTTAGCATGGAAGAATTACAAATGGACATGAAATGAAGAACCTGCTGGCTCCTCGCCATAGGTATTGCTGCAAGCCTTGGTTGATGTGGACCAATGTCAGGCCCCTCATTCCGGCCAAAGTAATATTCATTTCCAGCTCTGCCTGGCAAATTTTCAGCACCAACTTGCTGCCCCTGCATCACAGCTGGGCCCATTTGATCTTGGAATCTAGAATGATGTTGGCGATGAGTCAATTCAGTACCTGCATGCTGCAATTGAACCACAAGATGTTGCTGTTGCATGTTTCCAGGAGAGCCACCGAATTGTCGTGCTTGATCTGATGCTAAACCATATTGTTGCATTTGAGAAGAATTGGTTCCAGGATGAAGATTATGAATAGATGAGGTACCACCACTTTGTTGAAACTGGGAAGAAGAAAATCCAACTTGGTTTCCTGACGGGATATTATCCTCCTCTCGCTTCAGAAAAGCTGGCTTCTGCTCGAGGCGATTACCAAATGGTTGACCCAAAGGGCTTTGTTGAACTTGCTGCTGTGAATTCTGCTGCACACTTGGATGTACGCTTTGCTGGTAACCCACATATTGAAGCTGCTGTTGACCATATTGCGGACCTTGAGGCTGGCCAACTAATGGGGTTTGATTTTGCACGTTCGGCTGTCCTAAATGCTGGATTGACGGCTGTGGTATTTGTTGTCCTGGATTCTGGAGGGGTTGTTCTGAATTTTGCAATAGTTGCTGGTTAGGATGCTGAGACATCTGTTGATTTGCATGTGCCATTGTCTGACCTTGATGCATGACCTGCTGCTGGCCAAGATGTTGTGATGACATCGAATACACCCCCTGTTGTTGCATAACCTGGTTCGGTTGCGAGCTATGTTGTCGCCCATCTGGTGCCAATTGCATGCTAGGATGGTGATTAACAGTTACCTGACCTGCAATAGAACTATGCTGTTGAGGCATCAGATGTCCAGGTTGAGAAAGCTGGCTGTTTGATTGGCCTTCTTGTTGAGGGACATGATGATTTTGCTGTACATGAGGTGTTAATGTGCCATTTGATGGCATTGAATGAGCCTCCGGAATTGCAGTAGGCTTGGAAGTAGAGGCGCTAGGATGAGGACCGAGTGGTAATGGCGGTGGCAAAGAGACCGGTTTTTCATACTGAGTAATGTTGGTTTCAGGGTTCCAGAAGTATAACAGTCCAGTGCTCCCATCAATCAATCCCTTCCAAGGTTTGGGAAGAGTAGGATCATCCGGTGCATAGCGAGGACCAAGGGAAGGGGGAGCAGACTCCCCAGTTTCCATGACTTCAAAATGTATTAAAAAATTGATCACAAACAAGTTAGTATTCAATAAACACAGCTAGCATTATTCCTACCCACTGAATAAAAAGAAACATATAGAGTTGCAAACAAAAGCTTAGCAAAAATTGAGAACAAAAATCTAATTTCAACCCCAAGTTTATCCAGTTTGCCAAGATAATGTAATAAAGATGCATTGGAAACAAGACATGCTCAAACAAGGCAAACAAGACATCCAATAAGCATACAAGCAAGCAAATCACAACATATAATCAAATAAATCAACAGGTAACATATTATAACAAATATAATTTCACATACCTGGTGATAGAGAGGGGAACGAGGAAGACCACTGGTCCTACCCTATTAACAACCAAGATTTCCTAGGTTAGTCTACAAGAACAACTCCACTCTGATACCAACTGTAACGCCCCCAAAATTCAACCTAAACTAGGGAACATTACTAAACATTTACTCTAAGGTAAACTTCATGCCTCGAAAAATTCGGTAGCATAACGACATAATTACAACTAACCAAAAATTTTAAACACCTGAAAACAAGAATGACACTTCTAATTCAGTTCACAACCTCAACTTCACTTGACAACATCCCAAATATACTCAATAAAATAAGAACTAACTCCAATTATCGAGTAAATATAATACGAGTAAGTTCTCGTAACAAGTGCAACTAAAGAAATAAGAAAATCCACAACACTTATAAAGAAAACTCGTAACGTTTAATGCAACACTTGAAACAATACAACCAAACTATCACCAACCCTTGCTCAATCAACAAGTAAAGGATATCAATAACAACTTAGAAGTTAGGCCACAACCTAAGCCGAGCTCCAACCTAAGAACAAATAAGAAAAAGAGATGATCAAAGACAAGTCTACAAAGACAAGCTAACTATGGTCTTTCTCTCGTCACATCTCCTCTGCATCACCAAGTTCGAATATGTTTACAGCACTTGCAAAACCTGGTGGTGGGTCAGTACAAAACCATGGTACTGAGTAAGTGGCTCACGCCTGAAGAGCCATCAAACAGCATACATATACAAGACAAATATCATGGTTTTCAACTACAATATCACCATGCCTCATATACAAGATGAACAATCAACACAGAGAAGCATACTCAACTAATGCAATCGTGCAACAACCATGCACCTAACACATGAATTTCTACACCATGTCATGCACATTCAAACACATAAATTCTGCACCATGCCATGCATACTCAAAACACATGAATTTCGCATCATGTCATGAATACTCAGTTTTCTCTCAAGCTCCACGAGCTTGCTCAACACTCATAGCCCTCACAAAGCTCTCTGAGACTGACTCCTTCGAATCACGCCAACCCCTGACTATATTATCCAGGGCCTCGACATTTCTCTATGGCGCTTAGTGTCACAGTCATGCTTGTCCAAGGCGTGTTGCCCATGGCCGCATGCCCATGACAACACCTCACCCCCATGCTTTCATGCTTTATATATTTCCTTTGTTGTTCATTTACTTTTCCTTGCATTTCTATAGTGTATGACTCCTCGGCAGTTTTGACGTTCAAGCCTGCCAAAGCTAAAATGCCTAATAATATACTATAGGGGGGTAAGACTAGTCGTCAATCCTTCCTACCCGGAGTTGTTTGCTATCAAGCTGTTGTTGTCCCTTTGTTTACTTGATAGTCTGCAACAAATATATATTCTTTCAAAAATGCTTTCAAACGTTTTCCAAAACCTTTTTCTCTAACCCCGTTTTCTAAAACTATTTTCCAAGAACGGGGGTAGAGGCTGCGAAATTTGCCCATTGTGCCACCGACGATCCGATTCCGAGTTGGCTGACTTACTTGCGAGCGAGAGTAAGTGCCGCACAGTTGCATTACGAGACCCGAAAGACCGCGATTGTGACAGTTGGTATAGAGCCCAGTTGGCTCCTGAAGTAGAAAGCTGAAATCATGTGGTCAACCAAGCAGTTGGCGAAGACCCATGTGGAACGTTTAGTTGAGATTGAAGAGCAATTGCTCTACTTGAGGGAAGTCCCCGATGCTATTCGGTTTGTGGAATCTCGGCGGATGAGATTTCGACCAAAGCCGACAAAGTTGATGCGGTAGCTGGCCGCGTGGATGGAATGCCCATCCAAGAGTTGATGATGAGGGTTGAGAACCTTGAAAGCAAAGTTACTCGACCTAGTTGCTACGAGCGTGGTGACAACTCGTCTGGCTCTACAGCCCTGATGGAGGAGCGTGTCGATGGTTTGGACAGCTCCCAAAAGCGATAGTCCAGATGGTTACGGACTTGTCAGACAACGTGAAAGCCGCCCTTGATGTGGTCAGGGCTGAAGTGGCAGATCTGAACGCCAGATTAAACCTCACGATGAGAGCAGTGGGGAACCAAGCCCCGGCAGGGGGTGCGGTCTAGTTCAACAAGGTTAAAGTACCTGAGCCTAAACCCTTCTGTGGGGTTCGAGACGCAAAGGCTCTTGAGAACTTCATTTTTGATCTTGAACAATACTTCCGAGCTACCAACACTGTGACAGAAGAGTCGAAGATAACATTGGCTACGATGCATCTCGCAGACGATGCAAAGTTGTGGTGGAGGTCCCGATTCATGGACATCCAAGAGGGTCGTTGCACCATAGATAGTTGGGAAAGACTGAAACAAGAGCTTCGTTCTCAGTTCTTCCCCGAGAATGTAGAGATTCTGGCAAGACGAAAGTTGAGAGAGTTGAAACATACAGGCAATATCCGGGATTACATGAAACAGTTCTCCGGATTAATGTTAGACATTCGTGATATGTCCGAGAAAGACAAAGTTTTCTATTTTGTCGAAGGATTGAAGCCATGGGCGAAATCCAAGTTATATGAACAGTAGGTGCAAGATCTCTCGACCGCCTATGCAGCGGCGAAACGACTGTTTGATCTTAGTAATGACCACTCCCAAGACGTAAGGCGGAATCAGGCTCCCCTAATGGAGTAAACAGAAACACTCGACCAGGCTCTCCCAAAAGTGGGGGAGGAGACAAACAAGGAGGGGGAGATCGTAGACCCTTCCAGCAGAAAGGCGGAAATCCGGGGCGAGGGCCATACCAACAAAACAACTTCAATCAGAGACCCCCTACGTGCTTTATATGTAAAGGGGCCCATCGGGTGTTCGAATGCCCAAAGTGAGCAGCCCTCCAAGCTTTTCAAGCCACATTTGCTACCGACTCCGAAGTTGAGACGGAAGTCGTAGAAACTGAATGGGGGCGTTGAAATTCCTCTCTGCCCTCCAGAAGAAAGTGGGGGAGACCAAAGAACCGTTAGAAAGAGGACTCATGTACGTGGATGCATGGGTGAATCACAAGCCGGCCAAGAGCACTATGGTCGACTCGGGAGCCACCCATAACTTTATGACAGAAACTGAGACCCCGCAAGCTAAAGCTGAGAACAACCCTCGAATGGGGGCGTTGAAATTCCTCTCTGCCCTCCAGAAGAAAGTGGGGGAGACCAAAGAATCGTTAGAAAGAGGACTCATGTACGTGGGTGCATGGGTGAATCACAAGCCGGCCAAGAGCATTATGGTCGACTCGGGAGCCACACATAACTTTATGACAGAGACTGAAGCGCGACGGCTTAACTTACAATGGGATAGAGACACAGGAAAGATGAAAGCTGTCAACTCGACAGCCCTACCCATTATGGGGGTAGCCAGGAGAGCCACAGTTAAGTTGGGGGATTGGAGTGGCCAAGCCGATTTCATGATCGTCAAGATGGATGACTTTAACATAGTGTTGGGGATGGAATTCCTCCTCGAACACAAGGTGATACCAATGCCTCTTGCAAAATGCTTGGTGATCACGGGATCTAGCCCTACTGTCGTTCAAGCCAACATCAAACAACCAGATGGAATAAGGATGATATCAGCCCTTCAGCTGAAGAAGGGCCTCGCGCATGATGAACCCACTTTCATGGCCATCCCCATAGTGACAGATGAGAATGAGAAAGAAACAGTCCCTGAAGAGATCCAATGTGTCCTAGAAGAATTTCGCGATGTCATGTCTGAGTTTGCCAAAGAACCTGCCTCCGAGGAGAGGTATTGATCATGAAATTGAGTTGTTGCCTGGGGCAAAGCCGCCAGCCAAAAACGCCTACCATATGGCACCTCCCGAGTTAGCGGAACTTCGAAAGCAACTCGACGAGTTACTGAACGTAGGATTCATCCGCCCAGCAAAGGCTCCCTATGGGGCCCCAGTTTTATTCTAGAAGAAGAAAGACGGAAGTCTACGTTTGTGCATTGACTATCGAGCGCTGAATAAACTGACTGTCCGTAACAAATATCCTCTCCCAATCATAACAGATTTATTCGACCGTCTCCACGGAGCAAAGTACTTCTCGAAGCTAGATCTGAGATCAGGATACTACCAAGTCCACATTGCAGAGGGGGACGAGCTGAAAACGACATGTGTCACCCGATATGGGGCTTTTGAATTCCTTGTTAAGGCCTTCGGTCTTACCAACGCTCCGGCCACCTTCTGCACTCTAATGAACCAAGTCTTTCATGAATATCTCGACAAGTTTGTGGTTGTCTATCTAGATGACATCGTTGTGTATAGCCCGACCATGGAAGAACATCAGATTCATCTGCGACTTGTTTTCGAAAAGTTGAAACAGAACCAGTTGTATGTATAGAGAGAGAAATGCTCCTTCGCGCCGAAACGTATCAATTTTCTGGGACACGTGATCGAGCGTGGAAAGATAGGTATGGAAGATGGGAAGGTCGAAGTCATACGAGACTGGAAAGTACCATCATCAGTCACCGAGTTGCATTCCTTTCTCGGATTAGCCAATTACTATAGGCGATTTGTGGAAGGATTCTCAAAACGAACAGGACCTCTGACAAACCTGTTGAAAAAGAGCAATGGTTGGAGTTGGACTCCAGCGTGTCAAACCGCCTTTGAAGAACTAAAGAAGGCGATGATGGAAGGACTCGTACTCGAGATTGCTGATGTAAGCAAGCCCTTTGAAGTAGAAACGGATGCGTCCGATTTTGCCCTAGGTGGCGTCCTCCTCCAAGACGGCCACCCTATCGCTTATGAGAGTCAAAAGTTAAATGACGCCGAACGGAGGTATGTTGCCTCTGAAAAAGAAATGCTAGTTATTGTACACTGTTTGAGAGCTTGGAGATAATATCTTTTGGGAGCAAAATTTGTGGCCAAGACCGACAATAGCTCCATATGCCATTTCTTTAATCAACCGAGATTGTCGTCCAAGCAGGCGAGGTGGCAAGAATATCTCGCAGAGTTTGACTTCCAGTTTGAACACAAGCCAGGTAAGACCAACCAAGCGGCAGACGCTTTGAGCCGGAAGAGCGAGCATGCGGCCCTGTGCATGCTAGTTCATTTGAAAGCGAGCAGATTGAACAGAACCATCCGCGAGGCAATTAAGGAACATTTGTCGAATGATGCGGCCGCCCAGGCCATAATTCAGTTAGCGAAAGAAGGGAAGACACGCCAGTTTTGGGTAGAAGATGATTTACTATTTACCAGAGGCAATCGCCTATATGTGCCTCGTTCAAGGAACTTACGGAGACTTCTGTTAGAAGAATGTCACGACACTCTGTGGGCAGGACACACAGGGTGGCAGAGAACTTATGCCCTTCTGAAACAGGGTTACTACTGGCCAAACCTCCGCGACGACGTCATGCAATTTACGAAGACCTGTCTCATCGCCAACAAGACAAGGTCGAAAGGGCCAAGATAGCAGGGTTGCTGGAACCCTTACCTGTTCCCGCAAGACCGTGGGAAAGTGTTTCGCTCGACTTCATCATCCACCTACCCAAGGTTGGGGAATTTGAGGCCATATTAGTGGTCATCGACAGGTTCTCAAAATACGCAACGTTCATACCAGTCAAGAAATTGTGTTCAGCTGAGATGACGGCGCAACTATTCTTCAAGAATGTAGTCAAACTATGGGGTGTCCCTGCAAGCATCATTAGCGACAGAGATGCGAGATTTACTGGAACTTTCTGGACAGAACTATTCAGGCTGTTAGGCTCTAACCTGAATATTTCTTCCAGCTATCACCCCCAAACCGATGGCCAGACAGAGAGATTCAACAGCATGCTTGAAGAATACCTGCGCCAGAAGAATTGGGTCGAGATGCTCGATGTAGCATAATTCAGCTTCAACTGTCAAAAGAGCACCTCGACAGGAAAGACACCGTTCGAAGTTGTTTGCGGACGGCAACTCACGATGCCCCATGTCATCGACCACCCATATGTGGGTAAAAGTCCCCAAGCGTATAATTTCACCAAGGAGTGGAGACAAACCTCTGAGGTCGCTCAGGCTTACTTAGAGAAAGCGTCGAAACGCATGAAGAAGTGGGTCGATCAGAAACGACGCCCTTTAGAGTTCTAGGCAGGGGACAAAGTGCTAATTAAGTTGAAACCATAACAACTCTGTTTTCGGGGTAATCGAGACCAGCGCCTCATCAGAAAATATGAAGGTCCAGTTGATGTTATCCAAAAGGTCAGGAAGGCATCATATAAGGTTCAACTTCCTACATGGATGAAAATTCATCCTGTCATTCATGTCAGTAATTTGAAACCCCACCACCCCAATCTTGAGGACACCGCCCGCAATGAAGTCACACGACCTCCTGTCACCATGAAGACTGTTGCTGATAAAGAAGTCGAGGAAGTTTTAGCGGAGAGGACTCGTCGCATCGGCAAACCACGACGGAATTTGAAAGAGTTCTTAGTGAAGTGGAAGGGGCTCCCAGATGCAGACATCAGTTGGGAGCGTGCTGAAGACCTGAAGTCTGCTGCCCTCCAAATCGCAGAGTTCGAGCAGCGTCGGTTGACAGGGACGTCAACCATTTAAGTGGGGGAGGATGTCACGGTCATGTTTGTCCAAGGCGTGTTGCCCATGGCCGCATGCCCATGACAACACCTCACCCCCATGCTTTCATGCTTTATGTATTTCCTTTGTTGTTCATTTACTTTTCCTTGCATTTCTGTAGTGTATGACTCCTCGGCAGTTTTGACGTTCAAGCCTGCCAAAGCTAAAATGCCTAATAATATACTAATATGGGGGTAAGACTAGTCGTCAATCCTTCCTACCCGGAGTTGTTTGCTATCAAGCTGTTGTTGTCCCTTTGTTTACTTGATAGTCTGCAACACATATATATTCTTTCAAAAATGCTTTCAAACGTTTTCCAAAACCTTTTTCTCTAACCCCGTTTTCTAAAACCGTTTTCCAAGAACGGGGGTAGAGGCTGCGAAATTCGCCCGTTGTGCCACCGGCGATCCGATTTCGAGTTGGCTGACTTACTTGCGAGCGAGAGTAAGTGTCGCACAGTCACATTACAAGACCCGAAAGACCGCGATTGTGACACTTAGCGTTCGACCCTTGACCATATTACCCAAGGCCTCGAACTGTGCATCACCCCTTGGCCATATTACCCAAGGCACCCGATGACTTTCATAACGTATAGACTCATCATTGCCCCTTGGCCATATTACCCAAGGCACCCGATGCTCCTCTTAATCCATTGGTGACATATCACCCCTCGACCATTTTTACCCGAGGCACCTAGTATTCACCTAACTTTCCTTTACAATACACAAGGTCCTTTGACATCACAATCCCACTAGAATGCATGAATCCTACTCATCATGCTTCTAAACCATGTTTTATGCCAATGACATGCAACCCCTAATGACATAACAAACATGATTTCTAAATCATGCATTAAGTCATAAAACACATCAAATGAACCGCATGTTCACGTTTTTCAATCAATCACAATGAAACAACATTCTTAGTACAACAGTTTCACCATATAAGCTCAACACAGCAGCTCAACGTATTCAAAACTTGTCACGAACACATAACACATACATATCTATACAGTATATGATAAAACCAAACAAGTAAAGCACACAGCATGCTAGCACACAAGCAAACAGAACCAACAGGTAGAATTCCACTGACTAATTGCTTTAAAGAGCTCCTAATATTAGTCTAACGAGCTCCCAACAAGAGGCTCAAGCTAGGATTTGAACACTCTGAGGCCAGACCGATACTAATCCGTACCAAAAGACTTGGGTCTTGGCTAGAAGAGACCGAATGAGTCTAAACCTACAAACAAAAGCCTTTCAAGTGTTACGGAATGATCTAAACCAAATTAATCTGATCCGAAAGAGTCTACAAAGCGTCGAAACTTACTACAAACAGTACCAAACACATGCTGGACAACAATCGGATGGTGCTTAGTCCTACAATTTAGAAGCTGAAAGGGAATAGGTAGCCCAAATTCGAAGCCGAGAAAGCATGGGTCATGATTTAAAGTGAATTCAGAACCCAAACAAACATGGGTAAACATGGGTAAACCGAATCAGAGCACAACGAGTTGTGGGTCACACTGAAACTTACCAAGAACACCAATCGACGCTGAGGGAGGGCTGGAAATCGCGTCAACCACGTACAATCGCCGCTGGCCGCGGGTATAAGGCTGCTGGAAACGAGAGGGAGAGAGGGAGTCGCGGCTTCTTGCGTGGGTCTTGCTGCTCGGACAGAACAGAACGCGAGAGGGAGAAGAAAACCGTGAAGTTCGTGGCTGGAGGAAGAGAACCGCGAGAGAAAGAGGGAGAGATCAACGGCTTCGTGGGTCTAGCTTACCGGCGAGGAGAAGACAATAAGGGAGAGACGACACCGGAGAAGAAGAGATCGAGTAAGAGAGGGTGATTCGCCTGAGAAGGAGAGATTTTAGGGCCTTTCCTTTTTTTTTTTTTTTTCCTTTTCTTTTCTTGATTCTTTTTTTTTTCTTAAATCAAAATAATAACCCAAAACTTAACGGACTTTTTTTTATTAATATTATAAATTTTATGGGAAAAATATTCAAAACGAAAAATTCAAAAAAATATTTAAATTAACAAATAAATGTTTTACACTTTTAAAATAAGTTAAAATACTTTTGATAAATATTATCTCCACTTTAGTTACATTTTGTTAACATTTTATCAATTTTTCAACGATATAATGGAAATGTCGATTTACCCTACAAGTTGATGTCGAACCCATGAAATGTGGAAATGTGGAAATGTAAATGGAAATGTCGACATGTCGATGAAAATTTAATACATTGCTTATTATAAAGTAATAAGTTTACCTAGAAACTTATTATTTCAATATTATTGTTCGTCTCTTCAAGAGACTTATCCATGTAGGTTTATTTCTTTAAAAAAAAAAAAAAAAATTGTAAGAGACGACCTACAAACAGAATTTAAAAAAAAAAACAGTAGCAAAGCGACTTGCACACAAATATTTCATTTTTAATTTTCTTTTCCTTTCATTTTCTTTTTAAAAAATGAAATAACCTACTTTTTTTTTCCTCTTATGTTATTTTTAAATCAAATAGAGTAATTCCCCTCTTTTTTTTCTTTTATTTGTTTTTTTTAAATAAATTAGTTACATTTTTTTTGTTTAATATTTTAAACACATTAAATATTATATTGCAATTTATTATTTTTTTTAAGAAATTAAATTTTAATTAAGTGTTCTTTTTTTTTTTTTTTTGAGGAAAACAAACATACAACGAAAACTTAAAAAGCAGGCACTGGTGGGACATGCCCCCCCACCAACGCGATTGTCACTCCTAATTTCATCGAGATTTAGAGAAAGTAACCAAGGGGGAAAATCATGTAACCAACTTCTCGCATAGTCAGAAGAAACTGCCTCTTGGGCCAAAAAATGGGCAACTTTATTCTGATTTATAGGGATATGCCGAACCGTTTGAACTTCCATACCTGAAATCAAACGCTGAGCTTCCTCAACAAAAAAAGGTAAGTTCTGTGTGATCTTCCTCCTTCCCCTCAACTAGATGTACCACCTGAATAAAGTCAAGCTAGATAATCAGCTTGGGGGGAGCAAGAGGAATCGATTTCAAGCCTTCTGTGACTGTCAAGGCTTCAAACCAGCTCACTTTCCATTGGAAATGGATGTTACGAAACCCTGCTGAAACCAGCGAGCCATCTCCTCGGCGCAAGATCTAGCCTAACCCGCCCATCTTCTTCCTTTCGCACCAAGAAGCGTCGCTGCGCAAGACCCAGTCATCAATTGAAGATTCAGTCTACTGTATTACCGTTGCGGGTTGCCTGATTGGAAACTCCACGGATTGGTCTCTTCGGAAACTGCTGTGAGTAGTGCTCTGTCCCTCCAAATTAGATAAAGCTGTTTTGAATTTACTCTTTTAGCAATTGTGTGTTGGGCTGCTGTTGATTGTGGTAAATAGAGTTTCGGAAATTCCATATGTGCCAGCATATTAGAAGACTTGTTTGTATCTGGCTGTGCTCCCAAGCCTCCCCTCCACTTCCTTTCCATAAGCTTTCACAGTAGTCTGGGACTGTCCAACGTCATTTTAATTAAGTGTTCATTATTATATTTTTTCACAATTTGATGTTACTTGTAGTTTATTTATTTGATTTGATTTTTTTTTCATTTTAGTGGACTTAAGTAAGAATACTTATGACATTTGGCGATTAACTCCACTCATATGCTTTCATGCTTCCAAAAATAAGTTTTACGCTGGACAAGAATTGAACCCACACGCTCAAGCATGCTACCAACGTCACCTTGCCATTGTGTCAAATTCATAACTATGAAATATTTGTGTGCAGGTCGTCGACCTGCTTTGCTGTCATTTTTTGTTTCTTTTAAACTTCGTTGGTAGAGACGATCTACCAAAAAAATATTTTTTTAAAAAGAAATGAACCGAAAGCTGACACATGGATAGGTCGTCTCTCCAGCTGGAAAAAAAAACAATAATATTGAAATAATAAGTTTCTAGGTAAACTTATTACTCTAATAAGTTTAAAAATTTATAATATTAATAAAAAAAAGTCCAAAATTTAACTCCCGAAGGATTTGGAATAGAAAATAACCCAACTGATTTGGGATTTAGGTTTTTTGAGATTTAAAATAAATATCAAATATTAAACCTCCAAAGGAAATTAGAGATTTAATTAAAAATCCTTTTTCCCTAAATTATAGAAATTTAATTTATCGATCCAAGGCTAAGCTTAAATTCTAATTTTTCAAATTAGAATAGAACGCTCAGGAAATTCCAAAATGACTCGATTCTGAAACGAGGGGTGTTACATAACAACCCATTGAAATCTGACGAAATCTTTGATCCTAACCAAAAGTTTGCAAAATCAAATCTTTTTCAAAACCGATTCTTCTAGAAACATCTTTATTTTACAAAAAAAATCTGAGATTAAAACTAAACCCGATAAAATCAAATCAAATCTCAGCAACAACAAATTAAAATAAATATTAATCCAGATAAAATAAAATCAGATTAGAAAAATCAAAATGACAAAATCGAAATAAAATTGAATCTAATCTAAGCAAATTTAAATAATCATCGAACTAAAATTAAATCAGATAAAAATAAAACAAAACAGAATATATAAAACAAAATAAAATAAAATTGAATCTGAAAAAAAAAATCAAATCAAATCAACCACTAGGAGCTTCTAACGATATTGCTAAAATAATGCTCCCTTAAAACTTTCGCTCTCTTATTCTTCGATTAGTTTCAGAGAAGGATATTTCGAACAAAATTCCTCTCCCCAATAATACTTTACTTGCTGCCTGTTGACTTTAAACACACGACCATCTTTTTCATCTTTCAAAGTAATTGCTCCATGAGGGAAAACTACAAACGGTCCAGACCATTTCGACTTTAATTTCCCTGGAAACAATTTCAATCTAGAATTATACAATAAAACATGCTGGCCTTTCTCAAATTCTTTAGGTTTCAATTTTTTATCATGCCATCTCTTTGTTTTCTCTTTGTACATTTTCACATTTTCATACGAAAACGGACGAAACTCCTTCAACTCATTAAGCTGCATCATTCTAATTGCCCCGACATTACGCAAATCAAAATTTAACTTCTTCAGAGCCCAAAATATTTTGTACTCAAGCTCTAATGGCAAATGGCAAGCTTTACCATACACTAGCCTATAAGGAGACATTCCTAAAGGAGTTTTATAAGCTGTCCTATAAGCCCAAAGAGTTTCATCTAACCGAAACAACCAATCCTCCCTAGATGGATGGACTACCTTCTCCAAGACAGACTTAATTTCCCTATTACTAACTTCTGGCTGACCATTTGCTTGTGGATGATAAGGGGTAGCAACCCTATGCTTAACTTCGTACTTAGCTAAAAGCTTAAACAATACATTGTTTACAAAATGTGTACTCTCATCACTTACAAGAGCCCTAGGTGTCCTAAACCACGCATTGATGTGCGATTGAAGAAACCTTGACACCGTTTTAGCATCGTTGTGATGGCACGCAATAGCTTCTACCCACTTAGACACGTAGTCAACTGCTAACAAAATAAACACATTACCATTAGACGGAGGAAATGACCTCATAAAATCGATACCCCACACATCGAATAATTCTAACTCTAAAACATACGTAAGAGGCATCTCATTCCTAGGTCCTAAATTTCCTTTCCTCTGGCAAGCATCACATTGCTTACAGAACCAGTGGACATCCTTAAATAAAGAAGGCCAGAAAAATCCGCATTGCAAAATCTTAGTAGCAGTCCTTTGTCCACTGAAGTGACCTCCATAACTTGAGCATGGCAGTGGTGAGAGGGAAAATGGTGAGTTTCTCCTCGGTGGATATCAATAGGGTATATCGGATCAAAGCTCCTTTGCATCCAAGAGGCAATGAAGAACCCTTCGGCCAAACAGTTAAAAGAAGCATTGAAGATGGTGGCCAATAAAGGAGTTAGTGGAATGAGTCACAAACAAAGGTGAAGACACTAGTGCCAAGTGATCTCAAGCCAGAACCGACAGTGTGGCTTCACTTCATCAAAAACAGGTTGATGCCCACAACCCACGATAGTACCATTTCAATAAAGAGGGTTATGCTTCTCTACAACATCATGAAAGGGTTGGAGATCAACATAGGGAGCATCATCAGATAGGAGATCCTTTCATGTGGAAGGAAGAGAGCTGGGAAGTTGTTCTTTGGGTCCCTCATAACCCAACTATGTCAGAGGGTGAAAATTGTTCCTGGAAAAGATGAGGAACGCCACTTTTTCAGGCCCACTATCGACTTGTCTCTGATAGGGAAGCTTCAACAGAACAATGCGCAGAGAAAGGACAAGGCTTCCACATCCCAAGCTACTCCACCTCCAGGGCTGAATCCTGTTTCACCTCCTCAACACACTCTTGTTTCAGGGCCTACGCCATCATCGGAGGCCCTTGCATTTGCCTTCCGACAGCTAGAACGAATTGAAGACAAGCTGAAAACATACTAGGTCTACGCGAAGGAAAACGATGAAGCAATTAGAGAGTTCTATCTCTCTATCGCCCCAAGCATTGCTCCTGTTTTCCCTGACTTTCCTCAAGCCCTGCTGCCTCAAGAAGACAAAGAATCTGAAGATGAAGAAGATGAAGAAAATTCTTCAGAGGAGGAATAGGGGAGTTTTCTGATCCCCTTTTACATGTTTAAATTTGTTTTGTGTGAATAGTTTAGTTGTTGTTTTTTAGTTTTAGCATGCTTAGTTTTCGGTTTTTGCTTGTGTTAGTTGCTGATTTTATTGTTTTAAATGTTTAGTTTGTTCTTGGTTATGTTTTTAGGTTAGTTTTAAGATACCTTGTTGTTAGGATAGTTTAGAATAACTTGGGTTTTTAAACTTTTCTGAAAAATCTGCTTGTTGTTTTTGTGCCAAATCTATGAAACTTTTTGGAAAAAAAAATCAACTTTTTGGAAAAAAAAAATCAACTTTATGGAAAATGTTTGCTACAAAAATGTTTTTAGAAAAACATGTTTTCATTTGAGTTTTCTTTTAAGTCATTGATGATGATAACTAGAGCTTATTTCTATCTCATAAAGTGCCTCTGTCACAACCAATTTGTTTTCTAGTCATAGGCTTTCCATTAGTCTTTTTCTTTACAAAATTTTCTTAAGTCTAAACTTCCTCATGTTTAACTTTTCTAGCACACTAGAAGAGTTTAACCTTGATGTTTTGAAAAACAAAAAGCCTTATGTTAAGCCTATGCCTCAAAAACAAAAGTCAACGAGGGCATTGTCTATCTTAAGTTTGGGGGGTGCTTTACTTTACTTTGTAAATTTTTGTGCAAGTTTGAACTGCTGGAAAATAAAATATATGCTCAGTATATATCATCCAAAAAAAAAATGAAAATAACCGAGAGTTACTCCTCCTTCCTAGAGTTTACTGAGTAACCAGGGGCATTCATGACACCCATGGTTTGCCACTGCATGAAAGGTTTACTTAGGGAAGTGAGTATTAGTCCGAGTTTGTGATCTTTGCTCGTAGCTAGATATCTTCACCAAAAAGTTTCGATAAGCTAGAACGAAGGTAAAGGTGACAACAAGGATTCTCTTGGGAGAAAAAGAAGTTGAGTAAAAAGAGCACCAACAATCAAATAAGTTTGGGGGAGATAGAAAAGGTCTAGTAAACTCATGTATGCTCAAGAAACCTCAAGATTAGTTTTTTTTACCTAAAAGGACTACACTAGGCTCAATGAGTAGTAGTTAGGTAGTTTAAACATATTGGTTAGGATGGACTAGGGAGAGTTTTGCTTTGAAAAAGAACAGTAGAAATCTTCATGCCTAGGAAACTTAGAAGTTGTGACTGGCACTAGAGTAGAAACCTCTCCTGAAAGGCAACTTTTTAGAAAACAATCTTGAGAAACATGTTTACTTGATTCCATATGGTTTATTCATGACATTTTGATTTGCAATTAAGTTAGATGCTAGTACCATGATTGGCAATTACATATGATCCATAACATTTTGGTTTGCAATTATTATTGAGCTCTCACATTCTGATTGGCAATTAAAAATTGATCTCTAACGTTCTGATTGGCTATTGCTTGAGGACAAGCAATGAGTTAAGTTTGGGGGTATGATAAGGGTAAAAAATATATCTATTTTACTCTTATATTTAGCTCATTATCTTGTCAAAGTTGTATGTTTTAGATCAAATTTACCATTCCCGAGCTCAAAAAGCGTTAAAGTTGATGAATTAGGGAGTTGAGAGTCATGTGTGTCAAATTTTGCTCATTTGTGCTTAAAAGGACCCATTTTGATAAGAATTTGACTTAGTTTGGTGTTTTGCAGAAAAACAGAGGATATTTGGAAAAACCCAGAAATGCCCGCATTTCTGGCAAGGCAAAAACCAAATGTGACCGCATTTCTAGGCAGATGAAGGCAGTTCCGAGTCCGTCGTGGGTCATTTTGAACGAGTGTTTTGCGCACCTAACCGACTGTTTTGACTCTGAAATTGATTGGGCTACCCACCAAAACCATTTTCGTGGCTTCTCAACTACTCCCCACACTATATAAGGCCTTGATTCGAAAGGAAATTAAAGCAGAACTCACTGGGAAGAAGAGGGTGGTGACAGAACCCTAGTAGACGCCCATGAGTAGGGATGCCTGAGGTCCTTCTTAGAAGACTGAATTCTAACCTTTAGTTAGACATCAAACCCGAGTGTTTGTAGAGATTTTCACCTTATTCCCACTTGTAAAGGAGAGTAGAGTGTCGAGCGAACTCTAGAAGGATTGGATAAAAGAAAAAACTCTAGTTTTAGCTATTTCACCTTATTTCGAGCAATTGTTCTTTTCATTATTTCTGTATTTTTACTTCATTATGTCAATGAAAAGTTATTCTTCTGCATCTTATTCCATAATGCATAGCTAAATTCCATTGAATACGATTAAGGCTGGCCAAGGGGACTTCTTTGGATGCAATTTCCGCCTAAACTCGACTAAATACCTTCTGTGGGAGCTGAAGCAAGTGGGAAGAGAGGGATTCGAAGGCTTGGGTCGTGGAGATCGTGACGGGGACGTGCGGTTTCGGCGACTTAGCGTTTAATCTCTTTTCCCTCTTGATTTTAGTTGGTTTCAATGGTTGTTTTAGACTTAGCTTATATCGTAACGCGTTGTATGAGTAGCTATGTTCTTTATCTTAGGGATTGATGTAGCCCTTTGGGCAATTATGAATTAATTGAAGGTGTTTGCTATGATTTCATTTATGCATCATGTTTCCTTAACGCTTTCAATTTACCGACCATGAATTGATTGATGATTGTGTTTAAATCTTGCTCGGGAGAGGGGATTTAGCTTAGATCTCGTTATGCATAACTAGGATAGTCTTGAGATCGGGAGATAAAAGATAATTCTAGAAATCGTTAAAAAGGATAACCTTAATGTGCCTTGCATGTTAATGAATTTAGATAGGGATATTGGATTCATTGCATGTGAGAGAATTATGTATGCTCGGGAGAGATATATATGATTTAAGCATTCCTAGATTTATGAATCATAGCATGTTAATCATCCATAGATTAATTCATAATCCCAATTGGTGAAATCAACTCCCAAAGAAATTGCCATCATTTGATTTCCATATTATTTAGCTTTGTGTTAATTTTCCATTGTTTATCACTAAAGTTGGTTCCCTAGATAAAATTGGACCTTAGTATTTACGGTAATTAAATTGATTAGAAACCCAATCCAGAGGACGACATTCGATTTAAAGATCACTATATTATAACTTGGCCCGTACACTTGCGGATAGCAATTTGCGCATCAATTATAAATTTATTTGACCAACATGACCTTCGACAAGTCGGACTCGTCAGACGTCGTTGTCGGAGACTTGAATTTGTTTTTATCTGATCTGTTTTGTGTGTGTGTTTTTAGTGATTTGGTACGTGAACTTTTTGATTGTTTCTTTTTGTTTTGTGGGTGTGAAATTGGTGTATGAGCGATTCTCCTGGGGTGAGATTTGAGCTTAACCCAGAGATTGAACGAACATTCAGAAGGAGAAGAGGAGAGTAGCAAAGAAGTTCCAATCCGATGGCTGACCTTCCGCGCCTTCCAAATATTCCAGAAGATCAAGCTGTTCCCCAGCAGAACCGTGAGATGCAGTACAATCCACCGAGGGAGCAAAATGGACAGCAAAATAATCGGGCAGAGAACCCTATTCTTGTGGTGAATGATAGGGCCAGAGCCATTTGAGTGTATGCTTTTCCGATGTTTGACGAGTTAAATCCAGGGATTGTGCGTCCTGCAACTGAGGTAGCAAACTTCGAAATGAAATCGGTTATGTTCCAGATGTTGCAAACTGTGGGTCAATTCCATGGTTTACCATCTAAGGACACTCATTTACATCTTAAGTCTTTTCTAGGAGTTAGTGATTCGTTTATTATTCAGGGAGTGTCGAGAGATGCCCTTAGATTGACTTTGTTCCCGTATTCTCTTAGAGATGGAGCAAAGGCGTGGTTAAATTCTTTTGCTCCAGGATCAATTAACACTTCGAATGAGTTAGCAGAGAGATTTCTTAGTAAGTATTTTCCACCAACTAGGAATGCCAAACTGAGGAGTGAGATAGTGGGATTTAGGCATAATGACGATGAAACTTTTAGTGAGGCTTAGGAGAGGTTTAAGGAGCTTTTGCGAAAGTGTCCCCACCACGGTTTACCACATTGTATCCAAATGAAAACATTTTACAATGGGTTAAACTTAGCAACCCAGGGTATGATCAACGCTTCTGCGGGAGGGGCCCTTTTGGCAAAAACCTTTAATGAAGCCCATGAGATTTTAGAGAGAATATCAACCAATAGTTGTCAGTGGTCAGATGTTAGAGGCTCTAGTAAAAAAGTGAAGAGTGTAATAGAAGTTGATGGTGTGTCTACCATTAGGGTTGATATTGCAGCATTAGCTAACACTCTTAAAGGCATAATTGTGGTAAGCAATGTTCAGCAGCCGCCTGTGGTGGAGCCTGCTGCAGTTGTAAACCAAGTGGCAGTCGAGTCGTGTGTCTATTGTGGTGAAGAACATAATTATGAGTTTTGCCCTAGCAATTTAGCTTCTGTGTTTTTTGTAGGTAATTAAAGGAATAACTCATATTCAAATTTTTATAATCCAGGTTGGCGTAACCACCCTAACTTTGCATGGGGAGGGCAAGGAAGTAATTCGCAAGCCCCTCAAACACAGAAAAAGGTGGCGAACCAGTCAGGATTTGCTAAACAGCAGGTAATGCCCCAGCAAAATCAGCAGGCTACCCAGCAGAATTCAGAGAGTTCTCTGGAGTCATTGATGAAAAAATATATGGCTCGTAATGATGCTGCAGTTCAAAGTAATCAGGCTTCATTGAGAGCCCTGGAATTGCAACTGGGTCAGCTAGCTAATGAGCTGAAGGCACGACCTCAAGGGAAACTTCCTTCTGATATTGAACACTGATAAAGGTAAAAAAATATACCTATTTTACCCTTATATTTAGCTCATTTCTTTGTCAAATATTGCATGTTTAGATCAATTTTACTGTTCCCGAGCTCAAAATATGTTAAAGTTGATAAGTTAGGGTGTTGAGATTCACTTTTTTCAAATTATGCTCATTTGTCGCGACGCTACCGACAATTTTCCTATATGTACAATCTTTTGTGCTACGGATTAGGGGAGTCCATTTGGTTAGATTTTAGCCCTAATTTTGACTAGAGACCTTCTGTGGGAGCTGAAGCAAGGCCAAGGAGTGGAAACCAAACTTGAAGACGTGGAGATCGTGACGGGGACGTGTCGGTTTCAACAGATTCAAGAGTTTTCCTTTTCTTTCCCTTACCTCTTGTTGTTTTTATGGCTTTTCTTTCAATTAGTGTTTGTAGTTGCAAGACTATGAGTTGCTAGTTGTTTGTCTTAGGGATTGATGTAGTTGTTTTAGTTTGTTGGATTGATTTTTGATATGAATGTGCTTTTGTTTTATCTATGCAATTATGATTAAATGCTTTCAATTACTTGATCACTAGTTGAATGTTTTAAGTGTTGAATCTAACTCGGGAGAGAGGATGTAGCCTAAGACTAAATTTACTAATTGCATGACTAAAGTAAACATTCTAAGATCGTGACGAAATTTAGAATTACTTTAGAAGTTGTTAGAAGAACTAAACCCAAAGCCTTGCATGTTAATGAACTTAGATAGGGATATCGAGTCGGTTGCATGCATGAGAATCAATTATGCTTGGGAGAGATAGTTGTGATAAAAGGTTCCTAGACTTGGTAGAATAATTGCACACTAAATTCATTCCACTAATTAATCCTCAATCTTAATCAATGAAATCAATTCCCTAAGAGTCTTTCCATTTGAGTCTTCACCTTTATTTTATGCTTTTTGTCTTTAAAGTTATCTTTATCATTAAGTTTTGCTCCCTAAATAAAATTGAACAAAAGTATTCAGGGTACTTAGTTTAACTTACAAAACCAATCCAGAAGACGACACTCGTTTAATCACGAAAACACTGTATTATTACTTGACCCGTACACTTGCGGTAAGCAAATTGCGCATCAAGTTTTTGGCGTCGTTGTCGGGGATTGACATATGTAGTTAAATTAATATTGTGGAAAAATTGTTCGGTCTTAATTTAGGGTGTATTTTTATTTTTGTAGGTAGATTGCATTTTTTTTCCTTATTTGTTTTATTTCCATATTTGTTTTTTTCCTTTTTTGTCTTTGTTTCCATAGTTGTAATTTTCCTTTTTAGTTCTTTCCTTATTTGATTGTTTTTTCCTTATTTGTTTTTTTTTTCCTTAATTGTCTTTTCCTTATTTGTTTTTGTTTTCCTTTTTTATTTTTGTTTTCCTTTTTTTATTTTTCTTTCCTTTTATGTTTGAGTCTTGGTCCTTTGTTATTGTTGTGATGTTATTTGGTGTTTAATTGAAAGCCTAATTATCATTGATGCTTTAATTGATTTAAATGGCTTTTTATAATTTTGGGTGGTCCGTTAGGGAATCTGTGCCCAAAGAATCAACACCATATTCCAATTCCTCATCATCAAGTTATACCCCTTTAAAAGAAAATTCTTCTTTAAAAAGCCTAGTTGAAAATTATATTGAGTAGTCTAGAGCGAGGAGTCTAAAGATTGATGAAATTATAAAAGGACTTCAAACCCCAAAGGAAGTTAGTGAGGTGGTATCCACTTCCATAGGATGTCTAGTGAGTCATGTGGTTGATGATTCATTGGCACCCATTCAGGAGCTTAGTTCTTTCGATCTTGCTGAGGATGAGCATTTAGGGGTAAGTTGCATAGATAGTGGGGAAGAATTGGAGAGTTGTAGCACATATCAAGAACATGTTTGGGAGGAAGAAAAAGAAAATGAGCTTGTAGTGTCAGAGGAAGTTCAGGAGGTAAAGTTTGAGGTTGAAAAGCCTTCGTCTGTTTTTTCTTCTCGATCCTCTGTAGTTTATGATTGTTCTTTTTTCTTTTCTCACGAGTCAGTTTTAGAGTCAGAGTATCTTTATTTTGATCTTTCTCCTTTTATGCTTATTTTAATAAAAAATACTAAAAATAATTCGGTTTCAGGGGCCCATGAGAAGCTAGTAAGCTTGCTAGCGATCGTGAGTTTTATTGATTCAAGGAAGAAGGGCCCAAAGAAATATGAGAATTTTTATGTGCCTTGACGGTCTGCACGAGCACGTCGAGCTAAAGACGTTAAATAAGCGCTTATGGGAGGCAACCCAAGTTAGTTAGTTTTTGCTTTTATGCTTGTGATTTGTTTGTTGTTTTTGTTTTGCAGGAGTTCCCATGACTTATCTTTGCTAGCTTTCATGAGAAGGTCATCATTCTAGGGCAGTATTGTTCACCCCTTCCATTCTTCTCTTGTTCTCATGCTTGATTAGGCTTTAGTTTTCTATACATTGAGGACAATGCATGTTTTAAGTTTGGGGGTGGAATGCTTTGCTTGTTGAGCCCTTGAGCATATGAGCTCGGGCTATATTTTTTTAGCTTATTATGATTATGGCATATGGTTGTTTCCGAATACTACTTTTGCATGATTATGATTTCCTAGGATGAGCTTTCTTGTCAATTTTTTAAGCTTTTGATGAGTTGTAAGCATGAGTGCCCCAAAAGGGAGACTTTTTAAATTTTTTCTAGGAGATGTCTTGCATTAGTGGAGTATTTTCCTTGGTTAGAATTGGACTTGAATGCTTAGGAGCGAATTATTAGGTTCATATGCTTGTTGTCACCTCGATAGGTGTAGGGAAGAGCTAAAGAGTTAATATTTTACAAATTAGCATATTTAATCTTGCCTAGGAGGAAAGAAAAGAATATATGCTTATCATGCTCATAAAGAAACATCATTCTTGTTGTTATAATTGAAAGAAAAATAAAGTCATGACTTATGCGCGCGATGCAATGATTAATAATGTTTTAGGCAAAAAGAGCTACCCCTGTTGTGAACAGTTAGGCCAACCAAGGGTTAAACTCGGGTTATGGGTCCCTGCAATAGGTGTGTGAAAGCTAGTGCCACTTATAAATGCTTGATTCAATTAATTTTTAAGCACCTAGGTATGGATAACAACAAACTAATTTGTCTAGTGGCTCATTAGTAAATCCTTAGTGCCAGTGTAGAGGGAAGATGAGTTGAGAGTGTAATAATCCAATCCCAAGCTAGCTAGTAGAGTCTAATCTAATTAAGTTAGATCTCACATATGCAAGTTAATTTTGGAAAACTTTTGATTTGTTTCCTTCATTGGGCCTTATGTGCATGTCTCTTGATTGCTTGTTTATTGACTTGTGAGCCTTGAGAAGTGAGTCATGTTTGTTGCATCTATTCTTCGACCTATGCTTGATTTTTAATTTGCTTGAGGACTAGCAAAAGCTTAAGTTTGGGGGTGTTTGATAATGAGCTTAGCAGACTATTTTTCCCTGTCTATTTTAGTTAGTCTTTGAAATAAATTGACCAAATTTATGCATTTTAATGTTCTATTTGTAGGAATCAATTATTGGAGCTAAATCAAGAAAATGGAGTTAATCGGGTGTTCGAGGCACGAAAAGAGGCCAAAGAAACGGACTAGAATCAAAGTTGGAGGCTTAAGTTTGAGGCAAACTCGAGAGCTAGCGTTGAGACGCTGCTTTCTGGGCATCTAGACGCTTGTTTTCCTTTTCTGTTTTTGGCTGTGGCAGGGACAGCGTCGCGATGCTACCGACAATTTTCCTATATATACAATCTTTTGTGCTACGGATTAGGGGAGTCCATTTGGTTAGATTTTAGCCCTAATTTCGACTAGAGACCTTCTGTGGGAGCTAAAGTAAGGCCAAGGAGTGGGAACCAAGCTTGAAGACATAGAGATCGTGAAGGGGACGTGTCAGTTCTACGAATTCAAGAGTTTTCCTTTTCTTTCCCTTACCTCTTGTTGTTTTTATGGCTTTTCTTTCAAGTTTTATTTGTAGTTCTTTGACTATGAGTAGCTAGCTTGATTGTCTTAGGAATTGATGTAGCCTTTTGGGCGTTGATGGATTATTTCTTGGTTATATATTACTTTGAATTCATTTATGCATATTCTACTCTTAATGCTTTTGATTCGTGGGCCATGAATTGAATGATGTTTTCTCTAAGTCTTGCTCGGGAGAGGGGATTTAGTTTAGATCATGTTGTGCACTAAGATAATCTTGAGATCGGGAGATGAGAGATAGTCTTAGAAATCGTTAAAGGATTAGACTTAAGGCCTTGCATGTTAATGAACTTAGATAGGGATATTGGGTTTATTACATGTATGAGAATTAGTTATGCTCGGGAGAGATAGCTATGATAATAGTTTATCCTAGATTTATGAATCTTTGCATATTCACATAGTCTAGCAATTAATCCACAACTCCAATAGGTGAAATCAATTCCCTAAGAGTCTTTCCATTTGAGTCTCCACCTTTATTTTATGCTTTTTGTCTTTAGATTTATCTTTTTTCATTAAGTTTTGCTCCCTAAATAAAATTGGACAAGATTATTCACGGTACTTAATTTGCTAGAAAACCAATCTAGAGGACGACACTCGTTTTACACGAAAACACTATATTATTACTTGACCCGTACACTTGCAGTAAGCAAATTGTGCATTAGATATAGGAGAAATGGCTCGAGAGAGTGTATTCGGTGTTATAGGGAAAGGCTGCCTTATAACAACTATAGGGTTATAGATTGCATGCATGAACTATCTATGTCGGAGTCGAGTCACAGAAATGTGCATAACGGTACTCGCTTAGCCTTCTAACGGTTCTTGGGAGCAAGGCCAAATAGAATTTAAATCTGATCCAATGCATGAATAGACTTAGGTTAAATAAGCCATGATTAGAGTTATTTGCCTTAGGGTTGAAACTATATTGAACACATTGCTTATTTATTATTGTTATTTCTTACTTGTTTATTTCTTTGTTTTACAAAACCCATCATCAATTATTTTTTTGGTTACCTTTCTTGAAAGCAATCTTTGAGCAGTTTCTTCTTCAAATCTGTGTTTCCAATTAGTCTCTGTGGGATTGATACCTTTGGAATACTTCCAGAGATTTTATTACTGCATGCGATAGTGTATACTTGCACTAGGTTGGCTGAATTATTCTTAATCTTTATTTACCATCTTTTCTAACATCCATCATTCAGTCCACACACGCACCAATAGCGCGCATAGCGAGCTATTTTTCCCAGTAAAATATAGTTAGTCTTTGAGTACTACTTGGCCGATTTATGCATTTTAATTAATGTTTATTTTGTAGGAAATTGAGTTGTGGAATAAATTGGAGAAATTGGACTCGATCGGGTGTTTGGGACCTCAAGAAGAGCAAAGGAAGAGAAAAGAATAAAGTTGGAAGCTAAATAAAAGAGGCAAACCCGAGAGGTAGCGTCTCGACGCTGCCTTCTTAGCGTCTCGACGCTACACAATTTCCTAATCTGAATATGGCGGTAAACAAGACAGCGTCGCGACGCTACCGACAAATTTCATATAAATACATCTTATTCTTGCATGGCCAAGGGGAGTCCTTTTGGTTAGATTTTAGCCCTAATTTCGACTAGAGACCTTCTGTGGGAGCTGAAGCAAGGCCAAGGAGTGGGAACCAAGCTTGAAGATGTGGAGATCGTGACAGGGACGTGTTGGTTTCAACGGATTCAAGAGTTTTCTTTTTCTTTCTCTACCTCTTGTTGTTTTTATAGCTTTTCTTTCAATTAGTGTTTGTAGTTTCAAGACTATGAGTTGCTAGTTGTTTGTCTTAGGGATTGATGTAGTTGTTTAGTTTGTTGGATTGATTTTTGGTTTGAATGTGCTTTTTTTTTTATTCATGCAATTATGTTATAATGCATTTGATTAATTGGCCATTGATTGAATGTGATTTAGTGTTGAATCTTAATCGGGAGAGAGGATTTAGCTTAGACCCCAATTGCATAACTTAAGTAGAATTCTAAGATAGGAGATCTAGAATCACTTTAGAAGTTGTTGAAAGAACTAAGCCCAAAGCCTTACATGTTAATGAACTTAGATAGGGATATCAAGTTTGTTGTATGCATGAGAATCAATTATGCTCGGGAGAGATAGTTGTGATTTACGGTTCCGAGACTTGTAAAATAATTTTATGCTAAATTCATCCCATTGATTAATCCTCAATCTCAAATAATAAAATCAATTCCCTAAGAGTCTTTCCATTTGAGTCTCCACCTTTATTTTGTGCTTTTGTCTTTAGATTTATCTTTTGCATTCCTTTTTATATCCTTAAATAAAATTGAGTGAAAGTATTCATGGTACTTAGTTTAACTAGAAAACCAATCCAGAGGACGACATTCGATTTAACAATCACTATATTATTACTTGACCCGTACACTTGCGGTAAGCAAATTGCGTATTAGCCATAGTCCCTAAAATGTTGATCTGTCAAATCCTCAATTGCTGTCTCAACAATTGTGTTCTCCAAAAGCTGGATGAAAGAGCAATTTTCCAACTCATCTGGATACTTCATTGCTTTGAAAACATTAAACTTCACTTCCTCATTATGAACTCCCATCGTTAATTTCCCCTTATGAACATCTATCAACGCCCTACCAGTAGCCAAAAATGGATGACCAAGAATAATTGGGACATCTCTATCTGCCTCATAATCTAAGATAATAAAATCGGCAGGAAAAATAAATTTATCTACTTGGACCGAAACATCCTCAATCTTACCCTCAGGATATGTGATAGATCTATAGGCTAGTTGGAGTGTCACAGTGGTAGGCCTAGCTCCACCTATACCTAGCTTTTGATAAACCGAGAGAGGCATAAGGTTTATGCTCACACCTAAATCACAAAGTGCTCTCCCTAACTCCTTTCGACCTATGGAGACAGGAATGGTGAATGATCCTGGGTCCTTAGTCTTGGTAGGTAGCCCATTCTTAAGAATAACACTACATTCCTCAGTAAGAGCCACAGTCTCAAATTCTCCTAATCTTTCTCAACTTCATCCTTATCAACATTTTTATTACTACTCTTCTCTACTTCCTGGGGTTTACTAGGCTCTTTCCTCTCTTCTAGTAGCTTACCACTTCTTAAAGTTACTACCTGCACCGGCTCCTTACCTTCCCTTCTAGGGTGTTCAGTATTTGAAGGAAGTTTCCCTTAAGGTCTTGCCTTCAGCTCATTAGCTACCTGACCCACCTGCAACTCTAGGGCTCTCAATGAAGCCTGATGACTTTGGATTGCGACGTCATTACGAGCCATATATTCCTTCATCATCGTCTCCAAAGACTTACCCGAATTCTGCTGGGTAGCTTGCTTATTTTGCTGGGGCAATCCTTGCGGATTACAAATCTTGGCTGACTTGCCACCTTTTGCTGTGCTTGGGGGGTTTGCGAATTACTTCCCTGCCTTTCTCACGCAAAGTTAAGGTGGTTACGCCAACTTGGATTATAAAAATTCGAATATGGGTTATTCCTTTGATTACCTACGAAAAATACGGAAGCTGGGTTGCTGGGGCAAAATTCATAATTATGCTCTTCACCACAATAAACACAGGATTCGGTTGCCACTTGGTTCACAACTGCAGCAGGCTCCACCTCTGGAGGTTGTTAAACAGTGTTCACCATTGTCATGTCTTTGAGAGCATTAGCCAATGATGCAATATCAACCCTAATGGTTTCGACTTCTATCACACTCTTCACTTTCTTACTAGACCCTCTAACATCTGACCACTAACAACTATTGGTTGATATTCTCTTTAAAATCTCATGGGCTTCATTAAAAGTCTTGGCCAAAAGGGCCCCTCCCGCAGAAGCATCGGCCATACCCTGGGTTGCTAAGTTTAATCCATTGTAAAACGTTTCCATTTGAATACAATGTGGTAAACGGTGGTGGGGACACTTTCACAAAAGCTCCTTAAACCTTTCTCAAGCCTCACTAAAAGTTTCATCTTCATTTTGCCTAAATCCCACTATCTCACTCCTCAA
The DNA here is from genome assembly GCA_017139565.1 of Luffa aegyptiaca. Classification (NCBI taxonomy): domain Eukaryota; kingdom Viridiplantae; phylum Streptophyta; class Magnoliopsida; order Cucurbitales; family Cucurbitaceae; genus Luffa; species Luffa aegyptiaca. The sequence continues at coordinate 31,736,442 of CM029404.1, forward strand.
CTTGGCATTCCCAGTTAGTGGAAAATACTTGCTAAGAAATTTCTCCGCTAACTCATTCCAAGTACTTATCGATCCTGGAGCAAAAGAATTCAACCATGTCTTTGCTCCATCTCTAAGGGAATAAGGGAACAAATTTAATCTAAGGGCGACTCTAGACACTCCCTGGATCACAAACGAATCACTAACTCCTAGAAAAGACTTAAGATGAAGATGGGGGTCCTCAGATGGTAAACCATAGAATTGTCCCACAGTGTGCAACATCTGGAACATAACCGGTTTCATTTTGAAGTTCGTTGCCTCAATCGCAGGATGCACTATCCCCGGATTCAACTCATCAAACATCGGGAAAGCATACGCTCGAATGGCTCTGGCCCTATCATAATAGGGTTCTCAGCCTGATTATTTTGCTGCCCGTTTTTCTCTCTCGGTGGATTTTGTTGCATCTCACGATTCCTCTGAAGTTTAGCTTGATCTTTTGGAATTTGTGGAAGGCGAGGAAGATCGGCCATCGGATTAGAATTCCTTTGTTGTTCTCACCTTCTCTTTCTGAATGTCCGTTCAATCTCTGGATCAAGCTCGAGTCTTTCCCTAGGAGGATCGCTCATACATCAATCTCACACCTACAAAACAAAAAGAAACAATAAAAAAGTTCACGCACCAAATCACTAAAAACACACACAAAATCAATCAGATAAAACAAATTCAAGTCCCTGGCAACGTCGCCAAAAACTTGTTGTCTTTTGGAGTGGTTAAAAATATAAGTCAGATTTACTCCAAAATATTGTGCAAGCATACACAATCTGCAGCAAATGATAAGTATTTATCGTATCCACGAGGTCTTGAATAATCTCACTCTATTGATTCTAATTAGTTCTTAGCGATTTCGAAGTTGGTTAAATTGATTGGGTTTTTTAAAATGCTGGAACAAAAGAAATGATAAAGCAGAAATGTAAACGAATAAAGGAAACAGATTGGAAACAAACACTGGTTAAGACTTTTGTAATTGTTATAAAGATAATCTAGCAATTCTTTTCATCAACCAATCTCATGTCCTCCTGGAACTCTGGATTTTTTGGAATGTGTTTACACTCCAATGAAGTTCTACCGATCAAGCGCTAGGCAGTTGGCTATCCCTAGCTTTGCTGGCTTCCACCAACTATCAACAATCTAACGTGATTACAAGCCACACAACTCTTAAATCATCCCTGAAACTAAGAGAGGCTATACATACTGGCTAACCAAGCGGACACACATTAGAAATAAACTCAACAAGTAATCAAGATGCACAAGATCAACAAGAATTACAAGATTAATAAAGAATGACAATTACATTGTTCTTAACCCGTGCCTACAATAAAATAGTTCATAGAATTAAACATAACATGCATTACAATCTGGATAAGCACATCCATACTATAAATTCTACAAGAAAGTACTATCCTTCTTGAGAGAATCCATGAAATGGTCAGATGGGACCGCCAGGAGGGTGTCGAATTCTCCCTAAGTCGTCAAATAAAATTTATAATCCACGACACTACTACTAATTTTGTAGCAATAGCGGTCGGGGTCGAACATAGGGAAGGGGGATCTAGTAAGTGTAAAATTTTGTGCTTACGAAAACAGGGGGGATTTTTTATGATGAAAGACAAACAAGGAAAATAAAATAAAATAAAATGTCTGAATGCTGAATTTTAAATGGCACAAAACTAAACATGCAAAGGAGAAATTAGATGGGATTAATATCATAAAAAGGGATCGTTGGATTGGGATTTATTATGCTTGATTCTAATTCATTGGCTTCCTAGTTTTCTCTAATAATGTTCTAAACTGATTTCATTAGTCTGGTCAGCTTTTGGGTTACTCGGAGGACCCCCCTACACTAACCTGTGCTAATTAACTCGTTAATTGTGAATTCAACAATTAACAAGATTAATTAATATGGACTCTATCGCTCGCCACTCCTTATGCATAATGTAGCAACCATCTGAGACCTCTGCAACGGTTACTACTTATATCTAACTAGTTTATTAACAAGCAATTTTGCAACCACCTATTAAAACTAGCCGCTTTGGGATAGTGGGTCCGGAATCATAAGAACTAAATTCAAATGCAATTTAAATCTAATTCCTACAACCTTTAACATGCATCCTAGGCCTATCAAGGGTCGTCTAGCGTAGAGAGTGGCTTGCCTCAACCTAGTGGCTATCTAAAAATAACTGATAGAATACACAAGCGATAATCGCATAGGGCGTCAATCCTAATTGACTAGCCTCATGTATTGGTTTAAACGGGATTACATGCAAAACTCAATGAAAATACAGCAAGAACAAAAAGTATAAACTAGAAAACTCAGCCAATATTATTTAGAATCAAGACATAAATCCAATTCAACGATCTAAACGAGTTTAGCTACGCATAGATGAAGTAAAAGCAACAAATGACATAAAGAAATCCATAGAATATGACCAACAATGGTCTACAAGAGTGTTGGAATGTAAAAGAGGCAAAGAAATCGTAAAAGGGACCAAAATTCTAACCTAACGGCGGACTAAATCGAGACTACATATATATGGAAAACACGCCGGCGTCGAGACGCCAAGGCGTAGCGTCTTGACGCTGCGAACATTCTTCTTCGACCCGAACTTGCATCGACGTCGAGATGCCGGTGATGCCAAGACCGACGTCTCGACGCCAGCCTCATGACTCGACTTCCTGCTTAATTTCTCGGCTTGGTCTCGCTTCTTCTCGGTTCGGGGCTTCAATCTTTGGCCTTTGGTGTCACAATTCAGGCTCGCTTCAGCACAATTGGGTCTCTTCACCTCCTTGTCATCCAAGACATCGAGATGGCTCCAAAAACTCTGTAATTGGTCCGAATTAACACCAATTAGCGTGATCGGCTCCCGACACAGCCTAAGCTCAATTAACCTGTAAATAGGACAAGTAAAGCATAAAATGACTCTAACAAGCTTAGATTAGGGGCGATAAAATAGGACTATTTAGGTCCTATCATGGTCTTATTGAGTCTCCAATCGGTTTGATCTCTAATCGGTCTCCAAGTGATGGAATTTATTGACTTCATATGACTACTCTCATTTATAAGGTGAGGCTTAACCTAATTAGGTCAAACATGCCACATAGAGCTCTCCACAAGTCTTCTAAATTCGAGATCTAAGCTGAAAACGCCACCTCATTTAATGAATCACGTGCAACTCACGTGGCCCGTTTTGCTCATATTTTGCTGGATCAATAGACTTTGCTCTCAAATTCTGGTTAACATTCATTTTTCTACAAAAGAAACTCCAAAGCATCAATTCTTACAATTAGGCTAAAACACAATATATTCATCTAATAACGCATCCAAATGGCACAATTAACATATAAATCATCATATAATAGGGTATAAATAACTCCCTTTTGGAGAGTTATCAATAGGCAATGAGCTTTAATGCCCAAGGTTCCACTTTCATTCTTCCTTGTGCACCAAGGTGGTTAGGGTCATCCTTGCACACCAAGTTTGGCTTCTTCCTTGGACACCAAGTGAACTTCTTCCTTGCACACCAAGTGGGGTCTTGAATTTTGTCTCCACACAAGACAAAAACTTAACAATCTCCCACTTCGAGACAAAATACGACTTTGTCTCCCACTGCAACAAAACTCTGATCATCTTGGCAAACTCCAAGGATCTACTCCCACTGCAACTATTATATCCAATCTTCTTGGTAAACTCCAAGGCTAAAAAAATACCTGAAAACAACAAACTCACAAAAACAGGTAACCATCAAAATATAATTGTAGCTCATTGTTGCCTTCTGAAGTGGTTTAAAATATAAGATAAATTAACTCCCAAACACTATGTAAGTGCACATAATCTGCAGCAAGTATTAAGTATTTTATCGTATCCACAAGGTCTTGAATAGTCTCACTTTACCTATTTCGTTTTAGTTCTTTAGTGATTTCAAAGTTGGTAAATTGATTGGGGTTTTTAAAATGTTGGAACAAAAGAAATGATAAAGCAGAAATGTAAACGAATAAAGGAAATAGATTGGAAACAGGCACTGGTTAAGACTTCTGTAATTGTTAAAAAGATGATCCAGCAACTCTATTGATCAGACAATCTCTCGCAGTCTTATCAGCAGGATCCTCCCGGAACTCTGGATTTTTTGGAATATGTTTCAACTCCAATGAAGTTCTACCGATCAAGCATTAGGCAATTGACTATCCCTAGCTCAATTGCTGGCGTCCACCAACTACAAAGGTCTAATGTGATTACAAGCCACACAACTCTTAAATCATCCCTGAAACTAAGAGAAGGTATCCATATCGGCTGCCCAGGCGGGCACAAAATGAAATTAAGAACAACAAGTAATCAAGAATGCTCAAAGATCACATAGAATCGCTAGATTAATAAGTAGAGACAATTACATAATTCTTAACCAATGCCTAAAGTAAATTAGTTCATGGAAATAGAAACAACACACATTACGGTCTGATTAAGCACATCCATAACTACAAACTTTACAAGAAAGAATAATCCTCCTTGAGGAAATCTGTAGAAATGGTCTTCTAAGGTCTCCAATCAATATTGACTCTATTCGGCCTCCAAAAGATGGAATATTTTTTACTTAGACGACTACTCTCTTAAATAGGGTGAAGTCCAACCTAATTAGGTAAAACATGACATGTGGAACTCTCTCCAAGCCTCTTAAATCTGAGATTAGAGCTGGAAACGCCATCTCATTTAATGAATCACGTGCAGCTCACTTGGCCATTTTTGCTCGCAGCTTTGCTGGATCAACGGACTTTGCTCTCTCAATCTATTCAACATCAATTTCTCTACAAAAGAACTCCAAAGTATCAATTCTTATAATTAGGCTAAAACACATTATATTCTCCTAATAACACACCCATTTGGCACAAATAACATATAAATCATCATAGAATAAGGTACAAATAACTCCCTTTTGGAGAGTTATCATACCCCCAAACTTGAACTATTGTGCGTTCCAAGCAAGACTAACTTACTTCCTCCCGAGCATCCTGAAAAACCATGCATTGCCACAACAAAACAGTTCTTTCAGCATTGAACAAATTATCACCACCTTTAACTCAACCCTAAGAACTACCACAACTCAGCTATATTATCAGACATTTTTAACAAATGTTAGGGATTCATTCCTTTGTTCTTCAGACTTAAAGTAGCCCTACAGTGATAAGCTCTTATGCACGGGATGACCCATTTTATGATGTAGTATACCCTTGCCTTAAGCTTATCATCAACTAGGCTAAACACTCATTGCTGAACCCAAAAATCTTTAGTTATCTATCCCTTGCTTCCCAGAATGGCGACATGTTATGATGAAGCTCACCTAAGTCCTGGGAGATAAAAAACTACCAGATTATCATTTATCCTTCAAAAGTTTTGCTATGTTAGTTTTTTTTCAACAAAATCTTCACTTTTCTTTTCTTTTTTTTTAACATCTATTTTTCATCATCATTTTTATCAATATTCCCCTAGGCCATCTTTTGACACAAAGACAAACTGTGGGTATCACAAATGTCCCTGGTTACTCAATAACCTAGAAAAAATTATGAAGAAGAGGAATGCTCGGGCAAAACAAGAGGAGTGCCTCTAAGTCCCCCAAACTTAATCTATTCATTGTCCCCAATGAATTAGCAGCATATAATTAACTCCCCCAAACTTAATTTTTTTACTATGAATTTTAAACTAAGTGTGGGACTAAGACCAAGCTTAAGGTGGATTAAATAAGATAATGCTACCTCAGAACTTCTTGCGGCAACGACGACCAGACGAGAAGGAATGCTCAAGCAAAAAGTTTCTGGATATCAGAATACCTTGATCTAATTAAGCTAACTAGTCCAAGCTTCAGAAATTTAGAAAAAAAATGAGTTAAGAATACTCAGGTGTGCCAAGAAACAAAAAACTTCGAGGATTTCATTAAAAAGATAAAAATTTGTAGTCGCAGGGATAAAAATTAACATCCTCAATCTTACCCTCATGATACGTGATAAACCTATCAGCTAGTTGGAGCGTAACTGTGGTAGGCCTAGCTTCACCAATACCTAGCTTTTGATAGACCGAAAGAGGCATAAGGTTAATGCTCGCGCCTAAGTCACAAAGTGCTCTCCCCAACTCCTTTCCACCTATAGAGACAGGAATAGTAAATGACCCTGGATCCTTAGCCTTGGTTGGTAGCCCATTCTTAAGAATAGCACTACATTTCTTAGTAAGAGCGACAGTTTCAAATTCTCCTAATCTCTTCTTTTTAGTCAAGATATCCTTAAGAAATTTCCATTATTTGGCATTTGCTCTATAGCTTCTACTAAAGGTATGTTAATATGCAATTGCTTAAGAATCTCTAAAAACTTTTTAAATTGACCATCTTGGTTCTTAGGTTTCTGCCTTTGTGGAAACGGTAGGGGTGGCCTAAAAGGTGGGGGCACTACATCTGGAACAGAACTAGATGCTCCTGCATCTTTACTGTTGTCTCCATCGTTTTTACCAGACTCCAACTCTTTTTCAACAACATCATTCTTATCACTACTATTCTCTACTTCTTGAGGTTTACTAGGCTCTTTCCTCTCTTCTACTGGCTTACCACTCCTTAAAGTCACCGCTTGCACTTGCTCCTTACCTTCCCTTCTAGGGTGTTTGGTGCGTCGTCATGAATGGATGGATGTGAGATAAGATGATAAATAATAAATGAGATAAATTAAGCCAACCCTAGTCCAAGTATACACTGTCGCATGTAGTAATAAAAAAACCTTAGAAGTATTCCAAGGGTATCGATCCCATGAGGACTAACTGGAAATTCAGATTTGAAGAAGAAACTGCTCAAATGATTGCTTTTGAAATAGGTAATTGTTGGGTTCCTAGAGTGAGTAAAAATATAGTATAAAAGGACTCTAGAACTCTGTGCAAGTATACACAGTCCGCAGCAAGTAATAAGTATTATCAATCCAAGGCCTGAATTAGCTTCCACTTTATCTATCTTGTGTAACTCTCGAATGGTTTCAAAGATGGTAAAAATGATTGGTTTTTTGTAAGAATAATGCTGAAGCAAAATAAATGCCAGAACAAAGAATAAACAAATAGGCAGACAGATTAGAAACAGGCGCTGGTCAGGATTTAGTAATTGTTTTAAAAGATGCTCTAGCAATATTATTGATCATGCAAACTCTCGCAGTATTATTAGCGGATTCCTCCCGGAACTCCGGATTTTTTGGAATGTGTTTCAACCCCAATGAAGTACGACCGATCAAGCACTAGGCAACTAGCTATCCCTAGCTCAGTCACTGGCGTTCACCAATACACAATGATCGTAGTGTGATTAATCGCCACACACTCTCTAAATCATCCCTGAAACTAGAGAGAGGTATTCATACCGGCTGGCCAGACGGGCATAAAATAGAAACAAGTACAACAATTAACCAAGATGCAGTAATCAATTTATATTACTAAAGTTAAGCACGACAATCACATTGTTCCTAACCAACGCCTAAGCTACTTAGTTCATAATATGCATGGAGACGCACGCTACAATCTGAGTAGGCATGTCCATAATTACAAGATAATAAAAGGAAATACTAATCTCCTCGATCAGCTTGCAATGATGGTCTTCTAGGTGGTCTCCAATCTCTCTCCTCTATTCGGCTCCCAAAGGTGGAAGGAACGTCCCGAGAATGGAATGTTTTCTCCCAAAAGTGGAATGACTTTGACTTGGGCGGCTACTTCCTTTTATAGAGTTGAGGAAGACTTGAATTAGGTTGACTTAGACACGTGGATGGCTCTCCTTGCTCCTTTATCCCGAAAATAACTCAACAGAATTTGGTTCATTAAATTGGCTAACGAGCTGTGACGTGGCAGTTTTACTCCCATCTTTGCTGCAGCACAAAATTTGCTCCCTCAAGTCGCCCAGCAACAGATTCTGCACAAAATGATTTCCAAAGCTTCCATTCTTCCAAATGGGTTAAAACATGTAATATATATCTAAAACCAACCCTATTAAGCACAAAAGACACACAAATCAATATAGAAATGAGGCCTAAATAACTACCTTTTGGGCAGTTATTAGTAACCAAAGAAATAAGTTTGATGATTGGTTTTTCAGAAAAGGTGAAAACAAGCAAATGAATAAAAGAATAACAATAAAATAAAACGAGGTATTCAACATGGATTCATCCCAAAGGCAATGACCTTAATCATGGATTACTAAATCTTAAGCCTATTCAATGCATTGGGTCAGATTTAACTTCTATTTGGCTTTGCTCCCAAGAATCATTAGAAGGCTAAGCGAGTACAGTTATGCACATTTTTGTGACTCGACTTCGACATAGATAATTCATGAATGCAACCTATAACCCTATAGTCGATATAGGGTGCCTTAGGTAGCTTGCCTTATACCGCCGAACAATCTCTTTCGAGCTTTTTCTCCTATATCACCTTTATGAGAACCGATATCGTCTGTCCCTTTCAAGATCAAACTCACATGACATGCAAAGTCTAAGTGATCAATTTAAACTCAGCAAGATCAGAATGATATTCAATAAATAATGACATGCATTGAACAAAACTTAAGCAAATAAAACACTTTCAAGCTATTGAACCATAAGGGAATTCACCATATTGAACCCCTCAACGAAATTTAGATGCTCATGGTGAGATAAAGTGAAAATGAATAAATTTTCATTGAAATAAGAATGTAAAGAATACAGATAAATGAAAAGTATCAGAAGCTGGAAATAATGGAAGTAGCCAAATACTATGGGTTTTCTATTTATCCAATCCTTCTAGAGTTCGCTTAGACACTCCACTCTCTCGCTTTTACAAAGTGGGAATGGGTGAAAATCCCTACAAACCCTAAGGTTTGATGTCTAACTCAGGTTAGAATTTAGTCATCTAAGAAGGACCTCGGGCATCCCTACTCATAGGCGTCAACTAGGGTTCTGTCACCACTCTCTTCTTCCAAATGAGTTCTACTTCGATTTGACTTCGAATCGAGGCCTTATATAGTGTTAGATGTGGTTGAGAAGCTGCGAAATAGGTGCTGGTAGGTAGCCCAGTCGGTTTTGGGGTCAAAACAGCCAGTTAGGTGCGAAGAAGACTCGTCAACAACGACCCGCAGACGACTCGGAACTGTCTCAGTTTTTCCAGAAATGCGATCGCATTTCATTTTGCCTTCCCAGAAATGCGGTCGCATTTCTGGGTAGAATCCAGCTTTTCCTCTGTTTTCCTGCACAACAATAAACTTAGTCAAATTCTCTTAAAATCAAGTCTTTTTAAGTACAAATGAGCATAATTTGACAAAAGTGAATCTCAACACCATAACTTATCAACTTTAACATATTTTGAGCTCGAGAACAGTAAAATTGATCTAAACATGCAATATTTGACAAAGAAATGAGCTAAATATAAGGGTAAAATAGGTATATTTTTTACCCTTATTAGTGTTCAATATCAGAAGGAAGTTTCGTGCCTTCAGCTCATTAGCTAGCTGACCCACTTGCAATTCCAGGGCTCTCAATGAAGCCTGATTACTTTGAACTGCGGCATCATTACGAGCCATATATTTTTTCATCAATGACTCCAGAGAACTCTCTGAATTTTGCTGGGTAGCCTGTTGATTTTGCTGGGGCATTACCTGCTGTTTAGCAAATCCTGACTGGTTTGCCACCTTTTTCTGTGTTTGAGGGGCTTGCGAATCACTTCCTTGCCCTCCCCATGCAAAGTTAGGGTGGTTACGCCAACCTAGATTATAAAAATTTGAATATGAGTTATTCCTTTGATTACCTACAAAAAACACAGAAGCTGAATTGCTAGGGCAAAACTCATAATTATGCTCTTCACCACAATAGACACACGACTCGACTGCCACTTGGTTTACAACTGCAGCAGGCTCCACCACTGGCGCTGCTGAACATTGCTTACCATAATTATGCCTTTAAGAGTGTTAGCTAATGCTGCAATATCAACCCTAATGGTAGACACACCATCAACTTCTATTACACTCTTCACTTTTTTACTAGAGCCTCTAACATCTGACCACTGACAACTATTGGTTGATATTCTCTCTAAAATCTCATGGGCTTCATTAAAGGTTTTTGCCAAAAGGGCCCCTCCCGCAGAAGCATTGATCATACCCTGGGTTGCTAAGTTTAACCCATTGTAAAATGTTTTCATTTGGATACAATGTGGTAAACCGTGGTGGGGACACTTTCGCAAAAGCTCCTTAAGCCTCTTCTAAGCCTCACTAAAAGTTTCATCTTCATTATGCCTAAATCCCACTATTTCACTCATCAGTTTGGCATTCCTAGGTGGTGGAAAATACTTACTAAGAAATCTCTCTGCTAACTCATTCGAAGTGCTAATTGATCCTGGAGCAAAAGAATTTAACCACGCCTTTGCTCCATCTCTAAGAGAATACGGGAACAAAGTCAATCTAAGGGCATCTCTCGACACTCCCTGAATAATAAACGAATCACTAACTCCTAGAAAAGACTTAAGATGTAAATGGGGGTCCTCAGATGGTAAACCATGGAATTGACCCACAGTTTGCAACATCTGGAACATAACCGGTTTCATTTCGAAGTTTGCTACCTCAATTGCAGGACGCACAATCCCTGGATTTAACTCGTCAAACATCGGAAAAGCATACGCTCGAATGGCTCTGGCCCTATCATTCACCACAAGAATAGGGTTCTGTACCCGATTATTTTGCTATCCATTTTGCTCCCTCGGTGGATTTTACTACATCTCACGGTTCTGCTGGGGAACAGCTTGATCTTCTGGAATATTTGGAAGGCGCGAAAGGTCAGCCATCGGATTGGAACTTCTTTGCTGCTCTCCTCTTCTCCTTTTGAATGTTCGCTCAATCTCTGGGTTAAGTTCAAATCTCACCCCAGGAGAATCGCTCATACACCAATCTCACACCCACAAAACAAAAAGAAACAATCAAAAAGTTCACGTACCAAATCACTAAAAACACACACACAAAACAGATCAGATAAAAACAAATTCAAGTCCCCGACAACGACGTCTGACGGGTCCGACTTGTCGAAGGTCATGTTGGTCAAATAAATTTATAATTGATGCGCAAATTGCTATCCGCAAGTGTACGGGCCAAGTTATAATATAGTGATCTTTAAATCGAATGTCGTCCTCTGGATTGGGTTTCAAATCAATTTAATTACCGTAAATACTAAGGTCCAATTTTATCTAGGGAACCAACTTTAGTGATAAACAATGGAAAATTAACACAAAGCTAAATAATATGGAAATCAAATGATGGCAATTTCTTTGGGAGTTGATTTCACCAATTGGGATTATGAATTAATCTATGGATGATTAACATGCTATGATTCATAAATCTAGGAATGCTTAAATCATATATATCTCTCCCGAGCATACATAATTCTCTCACATGCAATGAATCCAATATCCCTATCTAAATTCATTAACATGCAAGACACATTAAGGTTATCCTTTTTAACGATTTCTAGAATTATCTTTTATCTCCCGATCTCAAGACTATCCTAGTTATGCATAACGAGATCTAAGCTAAATCCCCTCTCCCGAGCAAGATTTAAACACAATCATCAATCAATTCATGGCCGGCAAATTGAAAGCGTTAAGGAAACATGATGCATAAATGAAATCATAGCAAACATCCTACAATTAATACATAATTGCCCAAAGGGCTACATCAATCCCTAAGATAAAGAACCTAGCTACTCATACAACGCGTTACGATATAAGCTAAGTCTAAAACAACCATTGAAACCAACTAAAATCAAGAGGGAAAAGAGATTAAACGCTAAGTCGCCGAAACCGCACGTCCCCGTCACGATCTCCACGACCCAAGCCTTCGAATCCCGCTCCTCCCACTTGCTTCAGCTCCCATAGAAGGTATTTAGTTGAGTTTAGGCAGAAATTGCATCCAAAGAAGTCCCCTTGGCCAGCCCTAATCGCATTCTATAGGCACAGTGTCGCGACGCTGTCGCAAACCATGCATTCTGTTTAGGAAATTTCCGAGAGAGCACAGCGTCTCGACGCTGTGCCCTTTTGCCGCCCGAATCAAATAAGGAAAGTCCAGCATCGAGATGCCCAAAAACTAGGTCTCGACGCTGGCCCTCGGCTTGTACACTTCAAAAGGCTTCCAACTTCAATTCAACTCGTTTCTTTTGGCATCTTTTTGCTTCCCGAACACCCTATCATTCCCATTTTCTCAATTTAGCTCCAATACATAATTTCTACAAATAAAACACTAAAATGCATAAATTTGGCCAATTTAATATCAAAGACTAACTAAATTAATTAGAGAAAAATAGCTTGCTACGCTCGCTATCAAACACCCCCAAACTTAAGCTTTTGCTAGTCCTCGAGCAAACTAAAATCAAGTAATGGTTGAAGAATAAATGCAACAAACAAGACTCACTCCTCAAGGCTCACAAGTCAATAATCAAGCAATCAAGAGACATGCACATAAGGCCCAATGAGGGAAACAAATCGAAAGTTTTCCAAAATTAACTTGCATAAGCGAGATCTAACTTAGCTAAATTAGACTCTAATAGCTCGAGATTGGATTATTAAACTCTCAACTCATCTTCCCCCTACACTGGCACTAAGGATTTACTAATGAGCCAATGGAACAAATTAGTTTGTTTTCATCCATACCTAAGTGCTTTTAAATTAAATTGAATCAAGCAAATAAAAGTGGCACTAGCTTTCACACACCTATTGTAGGGACCCATAACCCGAGTTTAACCCTTGGTTGGCCTAACTGTTCACAACAGGGGTAGCTCTTTTTGCCTAATACATTATTAAACATTGCATATTGAGCTCATATGACGTCATTATTTTTCTTTCAAAAGTAAAGACAAGAATGATTTTTTCTTTCATGATCATGATAAGCATATGTTCTTTTCTTTCCTCCTAGGCAAGATTAAACGTGCTAATTTGCAAAAAAATTAACTCTTTAGCTCTTCCCTACACCTATCGAGGTGACAACAAGCATATGAACCTAATAATTCGCTCCTAAGCATTCAAGTCCAATTCCAACCAAGAAAAATACTCTACTAATGCAAGACATCTCATAGAAAAAGTTTAAAAAGTCTCCCTTTTTGGGCACTCATGCTTACAACTCATCAAAAGCTTGAAAATTTACAAGAAAGCCTATCCTAGGAAATCATAGTCGTGCAAAAATAGCATCCACAAAACAACCATATGCTCGATTCAAAGATAGCTAAAAAAATATAGCCCGAACTCAGATGCTCAAGGGCTCAACAAGCAAAACATTCAACCCTCAAACTTAAAACCTGCATTGTCCTCAATGTATAGAAAAAATAAAGCATAATCAAGCATGAGAACAAGAAAAGAATGGAAGGGGTGAACAATACTGATAGCAGACAGAATGTCGCTATTTTAGTCCTAAATTATTAAGCTTTTGAGCGCTTTAATTGTGTTTTTATTGAAGAAATCTAAAATAATTTACTATTTTGTCTTTAGGAGCATTTTATGGATTTTTGGTGGAAAAAGGCCCAAAAGTGAGAAATCCAAGCCAAATTTCCATCCATGGGTCAAAGGGGGAGCCCAAGAGTCAAACCATGAAGAGAAGATCCAAAAAGAATTGAAGTTGGCCCAAGTTTCAACCCAAATCCGCGTGGACTATTCTGGATTCCACACAGCGTCGAGATGCTGTGGGGACAGCGTCGCGACGCTGCCCCATTTCTTGGCGGACAAGTTGGGTGACGTCACAGCGTCGCGACGCTGTCCCTATTCCGGGCCTATAAATAGCCTCCCTTGGTGCCCATTTTCATCATCAATCATTTCACCACCATTCCTTTCCTTCCTTTCCTTTGCTCTTTTTGAGCATTCTCTCAAGGCCTTATTTCTATAGGGATTTGTGTGTCTTTTGAAGGTGTTCATATAACACATGCGGAAGCAATTTTAGGATCGGAGGCACTTAACTACATCAATTTTAGAAAATGAAAACATGCTGTCCAAATACCGTAAGGAGAGAGCAGAATTTTTACCAACCTTTTGGAGACCGATTCAACAACTCCCTTTGATTCCTTTGATCACGAACGGTGTGTGGACCACCTCTAGTGTCTTCCCTACTATTCTCCGGGCCAAGAACGACTTGTGGGAGTCTATAGAGATAGGGAATGGGAAGGGAATGCTTGAAGGTTCAAGCACTAGAGAGATATATGGAGATGAGTGAGTTTGAGACCAAAATCCAGCAGCATAACAATATGGAAAATGGCTCTCCTTCATTTGAATCTGATTCATACTCCTTATATAGACATCTTCCATGCAAAGAGAAGCCTCATGACACTAGACACATGGTGAAATTGCAACTCAAAGTGGATTCTAGGTGTTTAATTCACAACACATGCAACTAGTGCATGGTTGTGTTGTTTTCCACTATGCATCAACATGCAAGAGTGGGAATGCCACTAAATCCACTTAAAATTGAATCTAAATTCTCAATTTTCAGCTTGCAATTCATTCCTATTTCAATTCAAAATTGAAATTGATTTCTAGGCAATTAATTTGTACAATTCCAAGTAATTTTTACATGATTAATCCAATTAATCTTTATCACCTAGTGCCATGAATTATATATGATTCCTAATACATATATATGGTATTCAAAACACTTTTAAATACTCCATCTCTCATTTTCTAATTTAATTCATAATTAAATTATTGTGTCAAACACAATTTACGATAATACCCGTTTTTCCCGATTTTGAACGATTCAAAGCTTCCTATCTTTTTGTTCTAGGCTTTGTTCCGATATGAGCTAGTAGGGGGACCTAATGGACCTATAGATCATGGGCTCCAACGATTTGAGGCTAACCGACTAATCTCATTATCCAAGCTAGCCAACATTCGTTAACTACCGGGACACTCCACTATAGCCCGATAGTTGCACTCCCCTCACTATAGATATATTTCCGTCCACTTGATTTAACCATGATTAGTAAGTCGATCCTTCACAGGTTGTTCGTATCTATAGCTAGGTCAAAAAGCCGTTTCACCCCTATAGTACTTCTAGTTCCTCAAGTCCCACTGATCCTCTAATGAACAATTGGTTTATGGTCCAACCAATAAACCGAGTCCCTCTCGGGCCAATGAGAGGGCGGGATCCCTTTGTTCAAGCCCCAGAGTCAGCACTTAAGGGAACAACCTCTCTACTATCCCTAATTCGGGTAGGAGTGAATTCCTTCTTGGACGACTATGCCCCCAGCTATCTACCCGTTCCTATCCCTGAAATGGGAGGCTTATTGAGTCAGCGATACTGAGCCACTCTCACCTATGCAGATCTAAGGATAAGCCCGAATAAACAGGAGTTCATAGATAGCTCAGGATTAAGATCGAGTTACCTAGGTCATCATATGAAATAGTCAGTCTCATCAGTAAACGGTGTTATAAAGCGAGAGCGACTTATTTCTCGGTCCTGGTCTTATGCAAACTCATTGCATAGGACGCCCCCACTCGCATGTCTCTACATGGACGATTTAGGATCACATCGTCTATACCATCTATAAAGCGGGCCGCGTCTCATAGTGTCCCCAGAATAAGGTATCCAGCCCTATCCCTATACTATAGACTGTTTTGGCTATTACTCGAGCTTGATCCACTTTTATGTCTCTACATAAAGCTCAAGTGTTCATCCTATAGCCATGGATCTTAGTTTATTGGATTTGGGTAATTATATGTGCAATTTACTTTATTCAGTAATAACTTTACTGAATTAGTCTCGATAACGCCTTTATCGAATAAGTATATAATTCGTTTAACATTCACTATCTACGAGTTTTAGGACACCAATCCCAACAATCTCCCACTTGAACTAAAACTCTAGTTTAGTGGGATGTACTATAATCTATAACAGCAGTGGGTGAATAAATACTTGTATTAATAACAAAGTAAAAATACAATAAACTAGGGCATCTAAATACCCAGTATACTGAGGCATCGATATACCGGTTACAATTCTCCCACTTGACCTAGATTATTTCTCGTACATTTCTCGTAGACCTAGACCTTCTAGATGACTCTCGAACACTTTAGCCGTGAGAGCCTTCGTGAATGGATCAGCAATGTTGTGCTCTGACGCTATCTTCGTGACGATCACGTCTCCTCAGTGCACAATCTCCCTAATGAGATGGCATTTCCTTTCGATGTGCTTGCCTCTCTTATGGCTGCGAGGTTCCTTTGAGTTTGCAACTGCGCCGCTATTATCACAATACAAGGTGATAGGCAGATGCATTTTCAGAATGACTTCTAAGTCAGTTAGGAACTTCCTGAGCCATACTGCCTCTTTTGCTGCTTCGCAAGCGGCTACATATTCGGCCTCCATGGTCGAGTCTGCAATGCATCCTTGCTTGATGCTGCGCCATACTATTGCTCCTCCATTTAGAATGAATACTGACCCCGATGTAGATT
Organism: Luffa aegyptiaca; assembly: GCA_017139565.1. Taxonomy (NCBI): domain Eukaryota; kingdom Viridiplantae; phylum Streptophyta; class Magnoliopsida; order Cucurbitales; family Cucurbitaceae; genus Luffa; species Luffa aegyptiaca. The sequence continues at coordinate 31,752,913 of CM029404.1, forward strand.
TCCTTGAATCTTTATCGGTTTGAAAGTCAGAATCAGTGTATCCTGTAAGGATCAAATCCTTCGAACCATACACGAGCATATAGTCCCTCGTTCTCCTTAGATATTTGAGGATACTTTTAACGGCTGTCCAGTGATCGAATCCTGGATTTGATTGATATCTACTGACAATCCCTACTGCATAACAAATGTCAGGCCTTGTACACAACATGGCATACATTAGGCTACCTACTGCAGAGGCATAGGGAAAACGTCTCATGTCCTCAACTTCTTGAGGTGTCTAAGGACACTGTTCCTTAGACAAAATAATTCCGTGCCTGAAAGGTAATAGTCCTTTCTTGGAATTTTGCATTTTATATCTAACCAACAATTTGTCGATATAAGACGCTTGAGACAGGGCTAGCGTTTTGTTCTTTCGGTTTCGAACAATTTGGATCCCTAGAACAAACTGTGCCTCACCCAAATCTTTCATTTGGAATTGAGTTGCTAGCCATAGTTTAATGTCAGTTAGATAACCTACATCATTCTCGATGAGTAGGATATCATCTACATATAGTACTAAGAAAGCTACGGAGTTGTTGATGATCCTTTTGTAAACACAAGGCTCATCAACGTTTTGTTCAAAGCCATAAGATTTGATCGCAGTATCAAATCTCATATTCCAGGATCTAGATGCTTGTTTTAATCCATAAATGGATCGTTTAAGCTTGCAAACTTTTTGCTCTTGATCCTGAGCTATGAACCCCTCTGGCTGAGACATGTAGATACTTTCTTCAAGATTACCGTTCAGAAAGGCAGTCTTGACATCCATTTGCCATATTTCATAATCGTAAAACGTGGCAATGGACAAAAGTATCCGGATCGACTTTAACATGGCAACAGGGGAGAAGGTTTCTTCATAGTCAATCCCCTCCTGCTGGGTAAAACCCTTTGCCACAAGTCGTGCCTTAAAGGTCTGTACCTTTCCAGCAGCGTCTCGTTTTCTCTTGTAGATCCATTTACACCCTATGGGTCTAACCCCTTCAGGTTGATCTACAAGATCCCATACTGAATTAAAATGCATGGACTCGATTTCCAAGTCCATGGCTTTAATCCACTCGTTCTTGTCAACATCATCCATTGCCTGTTTAAAGGTTAATGGATCCTCGATTCCGTCATCAGGTATGACGACTGGAGTTTCAGTTAAACCCAAATAGCAATCAGGTTGTCTAACAACCCTCCCACTACGTCGAGGTTCTCTTATTTCTTGAGAAGGACGCGATTGACTCGAGGTGCTAGCATCATCAACAACTCTTGTTGATGTTTCTGTAGCTTCGTTTGATAGTTCACTTAAAACGACTTTACTTCGTGGCTTGTGATCTCTGAGGTGGTCTTCTTCTAGGAATGTAGCATTTGTCGATACAAGTACTTTATTTTCCTCTGGATTGAAGAAGTATCCACCTCTCGTTTCGTTGGGATAGCCTACAAATATGCAAAATTTAGAACGAGGTTCTAATTTCTTTGGATTTGCTTCTAGCACGTATGCAGGGCATCCCCAAATTCTGAAATGTCGTAAACTAGCTTTACGTCCTTTCCAGAGCTCAAACGGTGTTTCAGAAACACTCTTTGAGGGAACTACGTTCAAAATATAAACTGCAGTCTCTACTGCATAACCCCAAAACGAGTTAGGCAACTGAGCATAACTCATCATCGAACGAACCATGTCCAACAAGGTTCTGTTTCTCCTTTCCGATACACCGTTTTGCTGAGGTGTACCAGGGGCTGAGAGTTGGGACGTAATTCCATGCTCTATCAAATAGTCTTGAAAACTTGAGTCCATGTACTCTCCACCTCGATCGGATCGAAGTGTTTTTATCGTCTTACCTAATAGGTTCTCAACCTCGGCCTTGTACTCTTTGAACTTTTCAAAAGCTTCGGACTTATGATGCAACAGGTAGAGATAGCCATACCTCGAATAATCATCAATGAAACTGATGAAATATTCGTACCCTCCTCGAGCTCTAATGTTCATTGGTCCACAGAGGTCCGAATGAATGAGCTCTAGGGGCTCTTTGGCACGATAACCTTTTCCCGTAAAAGGTCGTTTTGTCATCTTGCCCTCAAGGCATGACTCACAAGGAGGCAACGAGTCGTCTTCTAACTTGTTTAGAAGTCCACTCTTGACCAATCTCCCAATCCTATTGAGGTTGATATGGCCTAACCTCAAGTGCCAGAGATAGGTATCTTGAGAAACTCTTCGCTTTTTAGGTTGAGTCTCAACTGTTTTAAACATCTCGTGATTTAAAATAGCTTTAGACTCAATTGGTCTCAAAACATACAATTTATTCTTCAAGTTTGCAGAGCAAACATTAATACCTCTTTTAGTTATGAACGCTTCATTAACAGAAAAAGAAATTGAGTAACCTTGTTCCAATAAACAAGATAAAGAAATCAAATTTCTTTTAATTTTCGGAACTATGTACACATTATCTAATATCATGTAACGTTTCTTGGTGAAGAATAATTTTATGTCTCCCACTGCAATAGCCGATATGACTTCTCCTGTTCCAACTTTAAGAGTCATCTCTCCAGCTTTTAGTTGTTGCCAGGAACTCATTCCTTGAAATGAAGAACATACGTGATTAGTGGCACCTGAATCGAGTATCCAGGCAGAATTGTCGTTTTCCACTAAACACGTTTCCAAGACTAATAAATCGCATTTAGAGTCGTGGATTATGTTTTTCTTGGCTATGCAGTTAGTTTGAGGATATTCCTCAGTTGAGAGCAAACCTAAATTCTTTGCCACGTGTTTAGCGTTTAAGCAAGTATTCTTAGTCGTATGTACTAAACCGTTTAATTTGGCATTTGACAAAGCACATACGTTTTTCGACATATTGCTGAAACAAACAAATTAATCTCTATTAGAAACATGCACTAAACCCATTAATGACATTTATCCAATCAGATTTAGCAAAAGCAATCATCGACCCATATATACAATTGATTTATTTTGCAACGATACTTCAGGGGTTTAGAATAACCGCTACCGTAGGGCAGTCAGCTACTCCTCCTCTGAATCGAGACAATCTCGGCCAAATACTATTCCCAGAATAACTCTTACTCCAATAGTTATTAGCTAACGTTAATTTGGTCAAGACCATCTTGTAAGTGTTACCCATCATTTTCAGATCGCAGAGGACGGCCCCAACAATGCCACCGTAGGGAAGAGCTAATGTTGGGAATGGCCCTAGGAAACCCTATCCATTTCTGGAGTTTGCGTTGTTCCGAATCCCATGCGCAAGCCCTCCGTAGGGTGATCGCTCCCAGGGCGACTCGCAGGCAGAGCATAGGAATCTCACGGTGCAACCTAATGATGGAGACCGCAGGATACGTTTGACACGTTTCCTTCTCCCACTTACTATGAACACTTTCCCCATTCACCTTGATATTAACCCATGCAAACACCATCCGTAGGGGGACGCTCCCAGGGCGCCTCGAGGCCAAGCATGGATCTCACAGTGTGAACTCAGGGAGACGTGAGAGTAGAAACTTAATATGAATATTTCGTTTCTATACTTTTCCTCCCACTAAAGTGTTGTAAAGTTTTAGGGTCTTATTACTTAGGTAAATTCCGGCTAAATGAATCTATCTAAGTCTATGCCTTATTAAACAAGGTCTTTACACTAAATGTCTAGGTGATTAAACACTTTTAATAACCTAGTGACATTGCATGCTAGTAAGACTATGGTTAATTCAACTCAGGTTCCGAACCATTTGCCGGGAGAGTTCCCTTATAACCAAGGTCTTATGTCCTACTTACTCGAATTTTATAACTATTTTAAAAACTAAGTAAGACATATTTCTAATCCTATTAGAAAAAGGCGATCTTAGGTCTATTTCATTTTAAACCATTTAAAGAATGACGAGATCCTAAGATCCTATGTTAGCATGCAACTCTTTGTTATAGATTTTACGGTTTCTATTCATCAACTTTTATAACTCTTATAACTTTTAATGAATAAACCCTATAACATGCTTTCTAATGGTGTTTTAAAGCATATAACAATCAATCATTCAAGTTATAAGAAAAGCACCCTTTAGAAACAACCTATGTCTAGGTTTGTATAACTCTTTATACTACGATGTCTAGGTGATAACACTTTAAAACCTCACATCGCTCACGCATGCTCATAAAACTCGAGTTAACTTAACTCAAGAACCGACTCAATGCCCAGGTAGGAGGTGTTCCGTAAACCGTCAACTTAAATACCTCCAGCCTTAGACAGCATTTTGTCGGGTGAGTTCTCTCGTAACCGTTGTTTTACAAGATATCAACCTAAACTATGCAAGTTGATCGAATTGTTGAAGGTTCATTAACCTAAGTGAGCATGCTCTTTATCTTGTTATAGATTTTAGATTTCTATCTCTTTTATAACAATTATAAAACAAATCCATAACAAGCCTAATTTGAGTATAACACTTATAATCAAACTAATGAAATTTCATGCTTCATGCTTGGTTAATTTTATCATTTAATAATTATAACTATTATAAGAATTAATCAATTTTAATTAACCATTCAAGCATGAATCTCCCTAAATTAATACAACTCTTATATTAATAAAACATGAAATTTCCCTCATGCATTTGAATTAATAAATAACACTTATTCAAATTAAACAAATGCATGAACATGCTTTCCTATGGTGGGGTTTTAAATATAAATGACATACATTATGCACATAAAATACTATTTAATTAAAACATACATTCAATAATGCATAATTAATTAAATTTACTAAAGTGAATTGGTTTTGGGATTTTTAATCAAGCAAAAAAAAAAAAACTAAAATTATTACAATAATAATTTCAAATAGGGCTTGGACCGCTTCCGAACCATTCGAACCGACCCGAACCACCTTTGGATTGCTTGAACCGGACCATTTAACCGTTACGTGAAGAACGTACTTGAGCTGGAACTAAAAAAACAGCATGCTGGAATTTTCGGCCAGCAGCGAGCAGTCTCTGAATTTCTTCAAATTGACGGCCTAATTGGACTCTATTGACTCTCAAATTTTACAGACTCCATATGAACACATTAAAGCCCATAAACATGTAGGCAATTACAATTAATTCCAACGAATTGACTGAAAATTAAAATCAATCCCAAAACCAATTTTCTTTAGTTTTTACACAGTTTCATCATATGAAAAGCTACCCACCAAGCTAAAATTAATGCATGTTAGGTGCCTTAATCATGCTCTGATACTAATTGAAGGTGTTCATATAACACATGCGGAAGCAATTTTAGGATCGGAGGCCCTTAACTACATCAATTTTAGAAAATGAAAACATGCTGTCCAAATACCGTAAGGAGAGAGCAGAATTTTTACCAACCTTTTGGAGACCGATTCAACAACTCCCTTTGATTCCTTTGATCACGAACGGTGTGTGGACCACCTCTAGTGTCTTCCCTACTATTCTCCGGGCCAAGAACGACTTGTAGGAGTCTATAGAGATAGGGAATGGGAAGGGAATGCTTGAAGGTTCAAGCACTAGAGAGATATATGGAGATGAGTGAGTTTGAGACCAAAATCCAGTAGCATAACAATATGGAAAATGGCTCTCCTTCATTTGAATCTGATTCATACTCCATATATAGACATCTTCCATGCAAAGAGAAGCCTCATGACACTAGACACATGGTGAAATTGCAACTCAAAGTGGATTCTAGGTGTTTAATTCACAACACATGCAACTAGTGCATGGTTGTGTTGTTTTCCACTATGCATCAACATGCAAGAGTGGGAATGCCACTAAATCCACTTAAAATTGAATCTAAATTCTCAATTTTTAGCTTGCAATTCATTCCTATTTCAATTCAAAATTGAAATTGATTTCTAGGCAATTAATTTGTACAATTCCAAGTAATTTTTACATGATTAATCCAATTAATCTTTATCACCTAGTGCCATGAATTATATATGATTCCTAATACATATATATGGTATTCAAAACACTTTTAAATACTCCATCTCTCATTTTCTAATTTAATTCATAATTAAATTATTGTGTCAAACACAATTTACGATAATACCCGTTTTTCCCGATTTTGAACGATTCAAAGCTTCCTATCTTTTTGTTCTAGGCTTTGTTCCGATATGAGCTAGTAGGGGGACCTAATGGACCTATAGATCATGGGCTCCAACGATTCGAGGCTAACCGACTAATCTCATTATCCAAGCTAGCCAACATTCGTTAACTACCGGGACACTCCACTATAGCCCGATAGTTGCACTCCCCTCACTATAGATATATTTCCGTCCACTTGATTTAACCATGATTAGTAAGTCGATCCTTCACAGGTTGTTCGTATCTATAGCTAGGTCAAAAAGCCGTTTCACCCCTATAGTACTTCTAGTTCCTCAAGTCCCACTGATCCTCTAATGAACAATTGGTTTATGGTCCAACCAATAAACCCAGTCCCTCTCGGGCCAATGAGAGGGCGGGATCCCTTTGTTCAAGCCCTGGAGTTAGCACTTAAGGGAACAACCTCTCTACTATCCCGAATTCGGGTAGGAGTGAATTCCTTCTTGCACGACTATGTCCCCAGCTATCTACCCGTTCCTATCCCTGAAATAGGAGGCTTATTGAGTCGGCGATACTGAGCCACTCTCACCTATGCAGATCTAAGGATAAGCCCGAATAAACAGGAGTTCATAGATAGCTTAGGATTAAGATCGAGTTACCTAGGTCATCATATGAAATAGTCAGTCTCATCAGTAAACGGTGTTATAAAGCGAGAGCGACTTATTTCTCGGTCCTGGTCTTATGCAAACTCATTGCATAGGATGCCCCCATTCGCATGTCTCTACATGGACGATTTAGGATCACATCGTCTATACCATCTATAAAGCGGGCCGCGTCTCATAGTGTCCCCAGAATAAGGTATCCAGCCCTATCCCTATACTATAGACTGTTTTGGCTATTACTCGAGCTTGATCCACTTTTATGTCTCTACATAAAGCTCAAGTGTTCATCCTATAGCCATGGATCTTAGTTTATTGTATTTGGGTAATTATATGTGCAATTTACTTTATTCAGTAATAACTTTACTGAATTAGTCTCGATAACGCCTTTATCGAATAAGTATATAATTCGTTTAACATTCACTATCTACGAGTTTTAGGACACCAATCCCAACATCTTTTGAGCTAAATAGGGTTGCTTTTAGATGGATATTATATGTTTTAACCCATTTGGAAGAATGGATGCTTTGGAAGTTATTTTGTGTAGAATGTATTGTTGAGCGACTTGAGGGAGCAAATTCTGTGCTGCAGCAAAGCAAGGAGCAAAACTGCCACGTCACAGCTCGTTAGCCAATTTAATGAACTGAATTCAGTTAACCTATTCTCGGATTTAAGGAGCAAGGAGAGCCATCCACGTGTCTAGGTCAACCTAATTCAAGCTTCCTATCACTATATAAAAGGAGGAGCCGTCTCAAGTCAAATGAATTCCATCCTTGGGAGGAACATTCCACTATTGGAAAGTTTACTTCCACCTTTGGGAGCCGAATAGAGGAGGAAAGATTGGAGACTCAAGAAGACCATCAACTACGGGTTACTTCAAGGTAATTTACTTTTTCTTGTGATTTTCTTGTAGTTATGGATGCACTTACTCAGATTGTAACGTGCGTCTCTATGCACTTTATGAACTAAGTAACTTTAGGTGTTGGTTAGGAAATATGTAATTGCCGTGCTTAATCTCTATGCAATATATGTTGATTTGATGCATCTTGATTATTTGTTGTGCTCATTTACATTTTGTGCCCACTTGGCCAGCCGGTATGAATATCACTTCCTAGTTTCAGGGATGATTTGGGGAGTGTGTGGCATTTAATCACACTAGATCATTGTGTATTGGTGAACACCAGTGACTAAGCTAGGGATAGCCAGTTGCCTAGTGCTTGATCGGTAGTACGTCATTAGAGTTGAAACATATTCTAAAAAATCCAGAGTTCCGGGAGGAATCTGCTAATAAGACTGCAAGAGTTTTGCCTGATCAATAATATTGCTAGAGCATCTTTTAAAACAATTACTAAATCCTGACCAGCGCCTGTTTCTAATCTGTCTGCTTTATTTGTTTACTTTCTGTTCCGTCATTTCTTTTGCTTCAGCATTCTATAAAAATCAATCATTTTAACCACCTTTGAAACCATTGAAAAGTTATACAAAATAGATAAAGTGAGAGCTAATTCAGACCTTGGATTCGATAAATACTTATTACTTGCTGCGGATTGTGTATGCTTGCACAGAGTTCTAGAGTCTATTTACACCTTATTTTTACTCACTCTAGGAGCCCAACAAAGGCTCAGGGCGTGCTCAAAGGGACTCCAAGAGCTAGCAACGGGGTTCTCGACGGTCATTTCCTTTTCTCTTATTTTGCTCAATTTATGCTTTCAATTGTATACATTGTGGATATTTTAGCCATGTATAGCTAAACCCCAATTTGGGGTCTTGAAATGAAAATATATAGTTAAATGTTATTATAATTGCCTATCTCTTGCCCTCTTTTACTAATTATTTGTATGGATGCTCGTAATGCTGTATGCAATCTGGCCAGTTGTGTATTGATCCGATTCTTAATGGAAACTCGACGGAGAGAAGTTAGGATAGATCGTAATCCATGCAACTAGTTTAATTGCTCGTCGTGACAACGAGATTAGTTGATTAAACTTAGATTCCAATAATGAATCAGAGCTTAATAATTAACGATTTTTAATGGCGCTAAGGACACTTAGGTTGTTAAAATGGATTAGTTAGAATTAGGGGAAACCAACAGGAGAACCTATGTGATTAACGGAGATTCTAGGATTATAATTAGTTGGGCAATGAGATAGGATAATTGTAATAATTATTTAGCTATTAATTGATTTTCAAGACCTTGCCGCTCACTCAAAACTCTTTCTCCATATTTTTCTTATCACTTGATTGATCAATTTTTAATCTTTCATTGCTTTAATTTTAAATTCATTTTAATTTCATGATTTGGTCCCTAAATACTATTTCGCCCAAGTACTTTTAGTGTTCAAGAATTTATTGCTTTGCTTAATTTTCGCTTTGCCTCCCTGTGGTTTCGATACTCGGAATATTCCGTTTTATATTACTTGCGGCCCGTGCACTTGCGGTATTGGCAACAAGTTTTTGGCCCCGTTGCCGGGGAGGTTAGATTTTTAAGCAAAATAATTTCTTCTTGACATTAAAAAGAAAGGGATAAATATTAATTTTGTGTGTAAATATTTTTCTTTTATTCTTTTTGTGCAAATTTTTATTTTTGTTTTTTTTTACTCTTGATTTGTTTGGGAGTAGTGCATGCGAAGAGATAAGGTGGTTAAATTGTTTCCTCTAGATCTTGAAATTGACAGGACACTTAGAACCCTTCATAGAGAGAAAAGATTAACGGAAGCAATGGCCCACCAACAAGACGACGCTCCCAAAGCAATCAGAGACTTTTTGCAGTCAGTTCTCCCAACCGAAAATTCAGGCATCGTTTACGCCCCGATTCAAGCAAATAATTTCGAATTAAAGACAGGATTGATTCAGATGGCGCGAGACAATTCTTTTAAGGGACATCCTTCGGAGGATCCACATTCGCATCTGCGATCATTCTTGGAGATATGCGGGACAGTAAAGATGAATGGAGTTCCGACCGACGTGATAAGATTAAGGTTATTCCCATTTTCTCTTCAAGATAAAGTGAAAGATTATCTCGAGTCAGTCGAGACTGGAAGTATCAGCACATGGGACGAGCTTGCCCAGACATTCCTGACAAAATTTTTCCCGCCTGCCAAGACTACGAAGCTCCGGACAGAGATCGGAACATTCAGACAATTGGACGAGGAGCAACTTTATGAGGTAGGGAGAGGTATAAAGAGATGCTTAGGCGATGCCCGCAGCATGGCTATCCTGATTGGCTCCAGGTGCAGTTATTTTACAATGGACTAAATCCTTCTACCAAGACGGTTCTAGACACATCAGCAGGTGGGAGTTTTCTGCCCAAGACAGTGACGGAAGCCAAGGATCTTTTGGAGGAAATGACAGCGACCAGTTATCAGTGGCCGACTGAAAGGGGATAATTTCAAAGAAGGCTGGCATTTATGAAATTGATGAGTCAAGCTCTCTGAAGGCACAGATGGCATCGTTGACAAATGCGCTAAACAAGCTTACTTCATCTAAGGTGGTCAAATCTATCTCCACCTTAGCTGAAGGATACTCAAAGAAGGACAATCAAGATGTCGAAGAAGTTCAGTATGTGGGAAATAGATCATTTACTCAAGGAGTACCGAACTTCTACCATCCCAGTCTGTGCAATCATGAGAACTTTTTGTATTCGAACACCAAAAATGTATTGCAGCCACCGCCAGGATTTGCTTCAACCAGTGTTCTAGAAAAGAAAAGCAACCTGGAGGAGATGGTGGCCATGTTTATCAAGGAACAGAAGGTTTTAAATGTGAATCTCCAGACAGCGGTAAATAACCATGACACAGCTCTCAAGAATATGGAAGTGCAAATAGGTCAGATCGCTTCAGGAGTGAATGCCCTTCAGAAAGGGAAATTTCCAAGCGACACTGAAACCAATCCTAGAGAGCTGTGCAAGATGGTGACACTGAGAAGTGGTAGACAACTGGAGGTCAGTTCAGAGAAGAAACTGAAGAAAGAAGAAGTGAAGAGCAAGGATGAAGATGGAAGGGCTGAGGCACAAAAAGCCTCCTCTGAAAGGTCCCAACATCCTCCTAACTCTGTTGATTTTAATTGTGGTTTTTCTAACAATTTTGCAGGAGAGGAAAAAGATAAGAAAAAGCAGAATGAAAGGCATGAAGAGAAGCTGAACGAGGAAGAAGTAGTCCCATGCAACCACTATGATAGAGGGTCGCACATTAGCCCGCCCAAGAGGAGGGGCGAATGTCCTACCTTTGATTACAGGGAGTTACCTTTTCCTCAACGTTTTAAAAATGTTAAATTAGATGAACAGTTTCAAAAATTCCTAGAAATGTTTAGAAAGTTATTTGTGAACATTCCCTTAGTAGATGCTTTGTATAATATGCCTAATTATGGGAAGTTCATGAAAGAGATGTTATCTAAGAAGAAAAGTTTGAAAAAAGAGGTTTTTAGGTTGTCTGAAAACAGTAGCACCATAGTTTCAGGAAAGATGCCTTCAAAACAAAAGGACCTAGAGAGTTTTACTGTTCCCTGCATTATAGGGGAAGTATCTTTCGATAGGGCTTTGTGTGACATAGGAGCTAGTATAAATTTGATGCCCTATTCATTGTACAGGAAGATTGGTTTGACAGGATTGAAAGACACCGAAATCACTCTACAGCTTGCTGATAGATCGATCACCCAACCGATGGGTATTGTAGAGGATGTGTTGGTAAGAGTCAACAAATTCATCTTCCCTGTAGATTTTGTGGTGCTCGACATGCAAGAAGACAAAGAGGTACCCATCATCTTAGGCAGACCTTTCTTAGCCACAGGTAAGGCCGAGATTAGCGTGCATACTGGTAAGTTAACCTTGAATGTGGACGATGAAAAGGTTGTTTTCAGTATTTTTGGACAAGATGAGTCTGTATGTAGTTTGCATACCTGCTTTTCTATTGGTCCAGAATATTTGACTGACGATGATGAATAGGTAGAATATGATCTTGGCCTAGGATTAGGAGAGGCACCTATGGATGATGAGAATTTTAATCCTAATGCATTTTTTGATGACCCTTTGTTTGAAAATGAGCTGATTGATATAGAAATGCCTGCTTTTGAAAATGAAATTGATTTACCTGCTTTTGAGAATGAATTGGAATTGCCTGTTTTTGAGAATGAAATAGAAATGCCTGCAATAGATGATTTGCCTGATTTTGAGAATGAGCTAGAAATGCCCGTGTTAGATGATTTGCATGCTTTGAATGAAGAGGATTACTTGATAGATGAAAATTTTGAGTCTGATCATGATAATGCTGAATCTATCGAGTCTGATCCTGACATTGTTGAGTATATAGAGTCAGACCCTGAAATTGTTGATAGTTTTAATTCGGGTCCCGATAGTGTGGATAGTAGTATAGAATCTGACCTAGAAGAGATTGAATTCTTTGATTCTTCTGATGATGAGTCATATGATAGCTTGGTTGAGTCATTTTTTAATACTGAGTCTCAGGAATCTTCTGAACATTTATATATTGCATCTGATGAATGGATAGGCATAGTTGATAGGTCATCCTTAGATCCTAGACCAGTAGACATCATGACGCTGGATGACTATGTTTATAATTGTTTTGAAAATAGAGACTTAGAAAAGAGATTTGATGTTGTTACATATTTTTTGAAGTGTTATTATGACAATCTCTTTAGTGAAGACGGGCCAGGGGAAAGTTTTTTTTCTCCCATGTTTGCTGTTTGTAATTCGGTATGCGATTTTCTGCAAGGCCCGGAGGACGACAAGAATTTTTATTTCGAGCCTCTGTGAGCGTGCCGAGCCTCGTCTAGCTAAAGGCGTTAAAGAAAGCGTTGCTTGGGAGGCAACCCAAGGATTTAAAGTTTAGGTAGTTTTTTTTTTTTTTTTTTGCGGTAAATAATTTTCCTTGCTGCGTGATCCAATTTTGTTTTGCAAGATCACCTTAGCAAGTCCCAAAGCTCCAAGAATCCCATTTTCTGGATCCAAAGGAGGAGGATGAATTGCTCCTAATTCAGGGAAGTCTCAGTATCCCTCTATATGCTTTATTATTTGTAAACATTGGGGACAATGTTTAGTTTAAGTTTGGGGGGGAGGCTTTCTCTGTGTTGAGCATATTTAAATTCTGTTGGATGCATGATTAGATAGCCATGATAGCCGAGGATGTGATTTTAGAAGTTTAGGGGGAAAATGGTTTATATGTTGTGGAATCTGGGAGCATAGCAGAAATTGTGAAATTTTAAAATTTTTTTGATACTTAGTTTTAATGTCTAAAGCATGCGATAGACTTATCTTACGACATCTTTGAAAATCTAGATTTTCATTATGATTTTTTAAGTTTGTTGTCACCCCGATAGGCTTAGTTTCTAACACTAGGAGTTCATGCTTGATTGTTTTAAGAACTAGGTAGAAAAAAAAATGCTATGCCTGCTGCGAGAAAAGCAACAAAAGAAAAGAGAAAAAAAAAGAAAAATCTGTTGAAAAAGAAAATTTTTGCTTGCACAAAAGAAAAGACTACGGGTAAAAAGAGCTACCTACGGTGTGATCAGTTAGGCCAACCATAGAATAAAATTCGGGTTAAGGGTTCCTGCATCGTAGTGTGAAAGCTAGTACCATTAGATATAAAAATGCAAGTTTGGGGGCGAAGAAAAAGAAAGTGAAAAATATTTGTGAGTTGAGCTCCCCCATGAAAAAGAAAAATGTCAGGCGCCCTAGTTTCTTTTTTTTGCATGATAGTAGAACTCCGACCTATTAGGGACTCTTAGCCAGTGTAGGGGGAAAACAAATGGAGAAAGCCATAAGACTAATCTAGGTTAGTAAAAGAATCATTAGAAAAGTCTTGAGCATGCTATTCATTAATCTTAAGTTCAAATTCTTTTAAGATTTCTTCATGAGTATGCGGTGCTTGCTTATTCCACTTGCATGTTTTCCATTTTAGCTTAAAAGTTCCAAAATCATTGAGGCTTGAGTGATTCTATTTCATGCATCTTTCGAATTTATTTTGCTCGGGACTAGCAAAAGCTTAAGTTTGGGGGGTGTGATAGCGGACAAAAATGTCGCTATTTTAGTCCTAAATTATTAAGCTTTTGAGCGCTTTAATTGTGTTTTTATTGAAGAAATCTAAAATGATTTACTATTTTGTCTTTAGAAGCATTTTATGGATTTTTGGTGGAAAAAGGCCCAAAAGTGAGCAATCCAAGCCAAATTTCCATCCATGGGTCAAAGGGGGAGCCCAAGAGTCAAACCATGAAGAGAAGATCCAAAAAGAATTGAAGTTGGCCCAAGTTTCAGCCCAAATCTGCGTGGACTGTTCTAGAATCCGCACAGTGTCGCGACGTTGTCCCATTTCTTGGCGGACAAGTTGGGTGACGTCACAGCGTCGCGACGCTGTGCCGATAGCGTCGCGACGTTGTCCCTATTCCGGGCCTATAAATAGCCTCCCTTGGTGCCCATTTTCATCATCAATCATTTCACCACCATTCCTTTCCTTCCTTTCCTTTGCTCTTTTTGAGCATTCTCTCAAGGCTTTTTAGCCTTTTGAGAGTTTAGAGTGGGAAAATTTTGGGGAACTTTTTGGGAGCACTCTAGGAGTCTCAAGGCGTGCTCGAAGGGACTCCAAGCGCTAGCAACGGGGTTCTCGACGGTCATTTCCTTTTCTCTTATTTTGCTCAATTTATGCTTTCAATTGTATACATTGTGGATATTTTAGCCATGTATAGCTAAACCCCAATTTGGGGTCTTGAAATGAAAATATATAGTTAAATGTTATTATAATTGCCTATCTCTTGCCCTTTTTTACTAATTATTTGTATGGATGCTCGTAATGCTGTATGCAATCTGGCCAGTTGTGTATTGATTCGATTCTTAATGGAAACTCGACGGAGAGAAGTTAGGATAGATTGTAATCCATGCAACTAGATTAATTGCCCGTTGTGACAACGGGATTAGTTGATTAAACTTAGATTCCAATAATGAATCAAAGCGTAATAATTAACGATTTTTAATGGCGCTAAGGACACTTAGGTTGTTAAAATGGATTAATTAGAATTAGGGGAAACCGACAGGAGAACCTATGTTATTAACGAAGATTCTAGGATTATAATTAGTTGGGCAATGAGATAGGATAATTGTAATAATTATTTAGCTATTAATTGATTTTCAAGACCCCACCGCTCACTCAAAACTCGTTCTCCATATTTTTCTTATCCCTTGATTGATCAATTTTTAATCTTTAATTGCTTTAATTTTAAATTCATTTTAATTTCATGATTTGGTCCCTAAATACTATTTCGCCCAAGTACTTTTAGTGTTCAAGAATTTATTGCTTTGCTTAATTTTCACTTCGCCTCCCTATGGATTCGATACTCGAAATATTTCCGTTTTATATTACTTGCGGCCCGTGCACTTTCGGTATTGGCAACAAGTTTTCTAGCACCTTTCCTATAGCCCACAACTATTGTTTCTGATGTGCTCTGAGGGTCCTCAAACGCCTTTAGAATTTCCCCTGTTTTCATAACCAATTTGAATAAGCAATTTTACAATTACCTACTTAAAATAGTCGCTTTGGGATCGTGGGTCCGAAATTGTATTAACTAAATTCAAATACAATTTAAATCTAATTCATACAACCCTTAACATGCATCCTAGGCCTATCAAGGGCCGTCTCACGTAGAGAGTGGCTTGCCTCAACCTAGTGACTATCTTAAAATAACTGATTGAATACACAAGCGGTAATCACATAGGGTCATCAATCCTAATACACTAGCCTCATGTATTGGTTTAAACGGGATAACATGCAACACTTAATGAAAACACAGCAAGAACAGTGCATAAAACTCCAGAAAACTCAGCCAAACTAGATAGAAATCAAAGCATAATCCCAATCCAATGATATAGATACGTTTAGCTACTCATAAACAAAGTAGAAACACAAATAAGCATGAAAGAATACATGAAATATGACCTAAAAAGGTCTAAAACAGTACTGAAAAGTAAAAAAGGTGAAAGGAATCGTAAAAAGACCAAATTTCTAACCTAACGGAGGACTAAACTGAGACTACATATTTATAGAAAACTCGGCGGCGTCGAGACGCCAAGGACAACGTCTCGACGCTGCGAACTTATACTCTGTCTTGTTTTTGCGTCGGCTCGAGACGCCAGGGGCAGCGTCTTGACGCCATCCCTGATCAGTCCCTTGCTGTTTTATTTCTTAGTCTTGTCTCGTTTCTTCTCGGTACAGGGCTTTTATCTTCGACTTTTGGTGTCATTCTTCAGGCCCGCTTCAGCACAATTGGGTCTTTTCACCTCCTCGCCGTCTAAGACACCGAGATGGCTCCAAAACTCCGTAATTGGCCCGGATTAACACCAAATTAGCGTGATCGGCTCACGACATCGCCTAAGCTCAAAGATCCTGTAAATAAGACAAGTAAAACATAAAACAACTCTAACAAGCTTAGATTAGAGGTGATAAAATAGGACTATTTAGGTCCTATCAAATACCCCCAACCTAAATCTTTCTAGTCGTCGAGCAAGGCACACACAGACCAAAGAAGAAGACGTTGTGCATATAATTGAAAAGTGACTTAATCCTCAAGACTCAAATATTCCAAAAACCAAAGCAATCAAGAGACATTCGCAAAAGAGACAAATGAGGAGACAAATCAAAATTTTTCAAAGATTATCTTGCACAAGAGAGCTCCATCCCACCTAAAGAAGACTTTACTAGCCCAGGATTGGTTTACTTGACTCTCATCCCATCTTCCCCCTACACTAGCACTAAGGTCTTACTAAAAGGCCCAAATGGAACAAACTAGGTTGCTTCCTCTTGCATAGGTGTCTGATCAAGGAATTCCGTTTTCTTTTTCTCTCCTTTTTTTTTTGCTTTTACTTTTTGCTTTTCTTTTTCTTTTGCTTTTTGCATTTCTTTCAGGATGGGGCACTACCTTTCACACTACAATGCAGGGACCCATAACCCGAGTTTAACCCTTGGTTGGCCTAACTCATCACACTGTAGGTAGCTTTTTTTACCCCTAAGCGTTTAGCTCAATGCAAGCATGCTTTTTTTTTCTCAAAATAAAAAATGATGAGCATATGATTTTTCTTTCGGCTCGCGCTCTCTAACTTATTTTTCCACTCTCTTTTTTTTTTTACAGGCATATTTTCTTTTTCTCTCCTAAGCAAGAGTCCACACACTATTTTGCAAAAAAATTAGACTTTCTCGCTTAACCTTACACCTATCGGGGTGACAACAGGAATATGAGCTAAGTAACTCGCTCCTAAGCATTCAAGTCCTACTTTAAAGCAAGAAAGACACCCAATATGTGCAAGACATATCCTAGAAAAGTTTTTAAAAGGCTCCTTTTTTGAGCACTCATGGTCACAACTCATCGAAAGCAATAAATTTTCGAAAAAATTTTAGTCAATCCTAGGAAATCATCATCACTTAAACAAGTATATACACAACAAGCATGCAAGACATTCATTAAGCACAAACGCTGGCCTGACGCTCAGATGCTTAAGGCCCAACAGGAATATAAAGTATAATTCCCCACCCCCAACCTAAAATTTACATTGCCCTCAATGTAATAAATCATGAAGAATAAGACAATGTATAGGGAAAGAATAGAACTTCCCTAAATTTGAGCTCGTAGGTGGTGGATCGCGTTCGCCTACAAACATAGGGGCTCACCTTTGGTACCGCCAATCCTAAAAGACAAAACAAGAAAACAAACATAATAGCAACTAACAAAAATAAACCTATCTAAGAATTGAAATAACAGAAAGCAGTAAAATTATAGGGTGCAAATGTTTAAGGTCGTTTGATCAACCACATTCTCCTCTCTTTTCATCCGAAATCGATCTCCTTGATTTTCGGTGCATCCTTTTTCATTTTCTTCTTTTTGATTTGGTCCTGCATAGACAAATTAAACTTGCACTCGGCGTGCACAACATAAGAAAATTCAAACGAATCAATTGACAACCTCATCATGCTAATCAGAACAACTTTATTCTTAGCAACAGAATGATCAGTGATTGGAATTATTAAGCCTAAATCATGTGAATCATTGTAATAAAACTTTGGAGGAACAGAAAATGGTGTAATACTAGTCGAAGCTACTTTAACATGCTCAGCTCCTGCCCTTACTAGTATGCACGGTGAATCACATGCATCAGGCTCAGAATCTAAAGAAAATTCAAGCTCAACTTCACTGACCTCATGGTGATTTTCTTCTAATTTACCTTCTTGTTGCTTTGGAATCTGAATTTCTAGCTCATGGAGAGAGGTGGCCATTTGAGTGTTCTCCTGCTCCTGAATCTGACTCAAGGCCTTTTCACGAGCTTTCATTGCGAGGAACCAAGAATTCTTTGCCATATTTCAAATTATCTCCCTTGCTTCACCAAGTGTTTTGTCAAACAGATCACCACCACACGATGCATCGAGCAAACCTCTATTCTCCAATGTTGAACCATCATAGAAACTCTCGATCAAGGAAAACTCCATCATTGGAAAATGAGGACACGCACATAAACCATTGAAGTGATCCCAATACTCGTGAAACGTTTCCTCTGATGTTTGGGTGATGTATATGATTTCCCTAGTGACATCAAGGTCTCCAAGAGAAAGAAGGTAACTCAATTCAAAAGCTGATAGACCTTGCATCATGCAGTCGGCCATAATCATAGCTTAGCACACTGAGGTTATGCTGATTTACTCGTTAAGCTGAAAAAAGAAAAGGGAAAAGCACAAAAACTCAAAAGACACAAAAAGCACAAAATCCTACAAACACTAGAAAACGCCCTTTTCTGGCAACGACGCCAATTTGACGGGTCCGAATTGTCGAAGGTCGTGTTGGTCAAATAAATTTATAATCCACAGCACTATAACTATTTTGTAGAAATAGTGGCCGGGGTCGAACACAGGGAAGGGGACCTAGCAGATGCAGAATTTCGTGCTTATGAAAACAGGGGGGATTTTGGAAAGCAGGGCAAAGCAAAGAAAATAAATGCAAAATTTAAAGGAGACAAAATAAATCATGCAGATGAGAAATAAGACAGAAATCAATAACATAAAAGGGATCGCTGGATTAGGATTTCTTATGCTTGACTCTATTTCGTTTGACTTCCTAGTTATCTCTAATAATTATTCTATGCTGATTTCATTAGTCCGGTTGGCTTCTTGGTTACTCGGAGGACCCCCTACACTAACCTGTGCTACTTAGCTTGCTAATCGTGAATTCTGCAATTAACAAGATTAATTAATATAATTCTTTATCGCTCGCCACCCCTCATACATAAAGTAGCAACCATCCGAGACCTCACAACGATCACTAAATTATATCTAACCAATTTGAATAAGCAATTTTACAATCACCTACTTAAACTAGTCGTTTTGGTATCGTGGGTCCAAAATTGTATTAACTAAATTCAAATACAATTTAAATCTAATTCATACAACCCTTAACATGCATCCTAGGCCTATCAAGGGTTGTCTCACGTAGAGAGTGGCTTGCCTGAACCTAGTGGCTATCTTAAAATAACTGATTGAATACACAAGCGGTAATCACATAGGGTCGTCAATCCTAATAGACTAGCCTCATGTATTGATTTAAACGGGATAACATGCAAAACTTAATAAAAACACAGCACAAACAGTGCATAGAACTGCAGAAAACTCAGCCAAACTAGATAGAAATCAAAGCATAATCCCAATCCAACGATATAGATACGTTTAGCTACTCATAAACAAAGTAGAAACACAAATAAGCATGAAAGAATACATGAAATATGACCTAAAAAGGTATACAACAGTACTGAAAAGTAAAAGAGGCGGAAAGAATCGTAAAAATACCAAATTTCTAACCTAACGGCGGACTAAACCGAGACTACATATTTATAGAAAACTCGACAGCGTCGAGACGCCAAGGACAACGTCGAGACGCTGCGAACTTTATACTCCGTCTTGCTTTTGCATCGGCGTCGAGACGCCAGGGGCAGCGTCTCAACGCCATCCCTGATCAGTCCCTTGCTGTTTTATTTCTCGGTCTTGTCTCGTTTCTTCTCGGTACGGGGCTTCAATCTTCGGCTTTTGGTGTCGTTCTTCAGGCCCGCTTCAGCACAATTGGGTCTTTTCACTTCCTCACTGTCCAAGACACCGAGATGGCTCCATAACTCCATAATTGGCCCGAATTAATACCAAATTAGCGTGATCGACTCCCGACATCGCCTAAGCTCAAAGATCCTGTAAATAAGACAAGTAAAGCATAAAATAACTCTAACAAGCTTAGATTAGAGGTGAAAAAATAGGACTATTTAGGTCCTATCAGCGCCAAAAACTTGTTGCCTTCTGGAGTGGTTAAAAATATAAGATAAATTAACTCCAAAACACTATGCAAGTGCACATAATCTGCAGCAAGTAATAAGTATTTTATCGTATCCATGAGGTCTCGAATAATCTCACTTTACCTATTTTGTTTTAGTCTTTTAGTTATTTCAAAGTTGATAAATTGATTGGGTTTTGAAAATGCTGGAACAAAAGAAATGATAAAGCAGAAATGTAACGAATAAAGAAAACAAATTGGAAACAGGCACTGGTTAAGACTTCTGTAATTGTTAAAAAGGTGATCTAGCAATTCTATTGATCAGGTAATCTCTCGCAATCTTATCAGCAGGATCCTCCCGGAACTCTGGATTTTTTGGAATAGGTTTAAACTCCAATGAAGTTCTACCGATCAAGCATTAGGCAATTTGCTACCCCTAGCTCAACTACTGGCGTCCGCCAACTACAAAGGTCTAATGTGATTACAAGCCACACAACTCTTAAATCATCCCTGAAACTAAGAGAAGATATCCATACTGGTTGGCCAGGCGGGCAAAAATTGTAATTAACAACAACAAGTAATCAAGATGCTCAAAGATCACATAGAATCGCTAGATTAATAAGTAGAGACAATTACATAATTCTTAACCAATGCTTAAAGTAAATTAGTTCATGGAAATAGAAACAACACACATTACGATCTGGTTAAGCACATCCATAACTACCAACTTTACAAGAAAGAATAATCTTCCTTAAGGAAATCCGTAGAAATGGTCTGCTAAGGTTTCCAATCGATCTTGACTCTATTTCGCCTCTAAAAGATGGAATATCTTTAACTTAGGCGGCTACTCTCTTAAATAGGGTGAAGTTCAACCTAATTAGGTCAAACATGACACGTGGAACTCTCTCCAAGCCTTTTAAATCCAAGATCAGAGCTGGACACACCACCTCATTTAATGAATCACGTGCAGCTCACGTGGTCAGTTTTGCTCGCAGCTTTGTTGGATCAACGTACTTTGCTCTCTCAATCTGTTCAGCATCAATTTCTCTGCAAAAGAACTCCAAAGCATCAATTCTTATAATTAGGCTAAAACACATTATATTCTCCTAGTAACACACCCATTTGGCACAAATAACATATAAATCATCATAGATTAAGGCACAAATAACTCCCTTTTGGAGAGTTATCAGTTATGCAAGCACAAACACTAATGAGGGCACCTAGACTTTGCTTTATAATAACTTTATTTCTTGGCCATAACGCCGAATGTGACTCTATCGCCACGAAAACTGTATTGTGACCATATCGCCACCTGTCATCATGTCCATACTGCCAAGTTTTAAGAATATAAGTACAAAAATCATCCTCTTGACCATATCGCGAAGTTTTAAGAACAGTTATTAAAACCACATCTTGACCATATCGCCAAGTTTTAATAAAACTCGTGGCCATACCACCAAGCTTTCCAATGACAAAACTTTTAAGAACGTACTTCACCGTGGGTCATACATATGCACATGAGGTCCCCTAACTAACTTTAAGATAATGCCACATAACATATTTTTATTCCATTCCAATAACTTTATCATAACAAAATATCAAATTCCTAATTTGCATGTTCATCACTCAACAAACAAGAATACAACATAGCAAATTTCACAAAATAACATTCCAATACATGCTCCACCATCAAAACAAATTACCACCCAATGATTTTGTTATCATGACAAACAACAATTACATTCAAACAGTAAAATTTCCAACAATTACATTCTTACTCCAATGATTCTCTCAATCGCTAGCCAAAATGCCCACAACTATGCACAAAAGGGTTTCCAAGATTAGAAATTTCGGTCCAATAATATAATTAAACCTCAACCATGCTTAAGGGGGTCTTTACTCTTGAATACTCACCCGAGATGGCCTAGAAAGCTGCTAGACAACACCTAAAATCGTTGAATTTTTGCAATCCCAAGCCGAAAAATAGTGGGTAACGCTAAAACGAGTCCAATAAAGAATGGGTCAACATCAATTCAAAAAATCTCAATTGGAATTCAAATTGATAAGAAAACTCACCGAACCCAACAATCCCTTTGCTGGACAACAGATGAAGGAGTCGAAAAATCGAATTTAAACACTAGAGACAAGCTACGGGGTTTGAAATTGGTTCAAGAAACACATGCGTAAATTTTTACTTCTTAAGAAAATGACTAAAACTCCAATCGAACCAATAATCTAAATGAAACTCACCCAAATCAACATCTAAAACGCATTCTCTAATTACTGAACTCACAATCGACGATGGCGTCAACAAGGCACAAAGGCAACGACCAGAACACAGCTGAAAATAACCTAGGTGCACGGCTATATAGGAGGCGACGATGAACTGGCTACTGCAGCGTCATCGGAGTGCAACGGATCATGGCTGGGATCGATCTCTGACGACGGCGAGCTGTAAAACGACGGTGACGACACAGGTTTGTGAGTGGGAGACGGAAGGCACAGAGGGAGAGAGTGAGAGAGGCGGTTGAAGAAGTCTCACGTGAATTAAAAAAAAAAGGTTGGAGAGAGATAGTGTGTTGGGGTTGCTAAAATTGGGTTTGTTTTTATTATTTTTTTTAATTTCAATTTCTTTTTTTTAACCAAATAACCACCTGAATTATGTAGGGGCAAGCGAGGATTCAGCCCGTCTTCTCTCCCTCTTTGACCATTTTTTTTCTTTTAAAAAAAATATCTTTTTCTTGTTTGTTTTTTTTTCAGGGTTGTTACAACTATGGGCCAGTTTTCAGGACTTCCAAGCGAAGATCCGCATAAACATATCAATCAATTTTTAAGAATTTGTAGTTCGTTTAAGGTAACAGAAGTTTCGGAAGACACATTGAAACTTAAACTATTTCCTTTCTCATTACAGGGAGATGCCAAGGCTTGGCTAGATTCATTTCCACCAAACTCCATCACATCGTGGAGTGACTTGGCAGACAAGTTCCTAGAGAAGTTTTGTCCGTCCAACAAGAATGCTAAGTATATAGCAGAGATTATTTCCTTCAGACAATCTTACAATGAGCCTTTAGACATAGCATGGGAGAGATTCCAGAGGTTGGTCCGAAAGTGTCCTCATCATGGGTTGCCTACTTGCATCATTCTTGAGCATTTTTACAGTGGGCTTGATCAAGCTTCGAAAGCCTTAGTCAATGCGTCTGCAAATGGATCTTTCCTGAAAAAGTCCGCAAACGAAGCACATGCCATTCTGGATACAATAGCCACAAATAACCGACATTGGGGAGAGACCGAGACTACCATTTTGAAAAATCCAATAAAAGTTGTGGATACGAAAGCAAACTCAACCATGCAAGCTCAGATTAATGCTATTCATAACATGATGAAGGGCATGACTAAGGGAAATCAAGCAAACATTGCTCCCGCGAATGCTATCTCTTCTCCTTGTTGTGATATTTGTAATGAAGAGCATATCACAGATAATTGTTCACTAAACCCTGCTTCTGTTTTTTATGTAGGATAACAGAAAAACCAAAACCGTTGGAATCCGTATGCAGCTATGTACAACCCAGGATGGAGACAACATCTTAATTTCTCTTGGGGAGGACAAGCTAGTACCAGTAATACTAGTGTAAATCAATTCGAAAAAGTTTCAACAGGATTTAATTCCCAACCTACACAGCAGCAACAACAGAAAAATTTTCAACCAATACAAGTTCAGAACACTAACCAAGAGTCGAATCTAGAGGCTCTAATGAAGGAATACATGGCAAGGAATGACGCCACTGTAAGGAACTTGGAAATCCAGATAGGACAAATAACTCAAGAAATCAAGAACAACCCCAAGGAACATTGCCTAGCAAGACTGAAAATCCTCATCGTGAAGGCAAGAAACAATGTAAAGCAGTTACCTTGAGAAGCGGATTGGAGTATGATGGACCAGAATACCCCATTAATCAAGAAGTTAGGAGATTTCCAGAAGAAGTGCCAGAAAAATCTACAGAAAAAAAGTCAGAAGTCAATACAGAAGTTTTTAGGAATAGAGAAGTTTCAGAAAAGACCAAGGAGCCGAAAGCCTTGGAAGAAAAAATTGAAAGTTCGAGTAAAGATAAAGGGCATGAGAGTGCGACCGCAAAGGCGACCACAAAACCAAAAAAATTCATCATTGATCCAGATTATAGACCACTGCCACCTTACCCTTAAAGATTCAAATACGCATCACAAGATACGCAGTTCAAGAAGTTCTTAGACATTTTAAAGCAATTTCACATCAACAACCTGTTGGTGGAAGCGCTTGAACAAATGCCGAACTATGTAAAATTCCTGAAAGACATCTTATCCAAGAAGAGACGATTGGGAGAATACGAGACAGTTGCATTAACAGAGTGCTCTAGTGCACTAGTTAAAAGCAAGGTTCCCCCTAAATTAAAAGATCCAGGAAGTTTCACTATCCCTTGCTCCATAGGAGGACAGAATGTCGGTAGGACGCTATGTGATCTTGGAGCCAATATCAATTTGATGTCGTATTCAGTCTTTAAACAATTAGGAATTGGAGAAACGAGACCAACTATTGTCACTTTGCAACTAGCAGACCGATCATTGACACATTATATCGGTAAGATAGAAGATGTGCTAGTCAAGGTGGATAAGTTCGTCTTTCCAGCTGACTTTATTATACTGGATTGTGAAGCAGACAAGGAAGTGCCAATCATCCTAGGTCGACCTTTCCTAGCGACGGGTAGGACCTTGATTGATGTACAGAAGGGAGGATTGACCATGAGGGTCAATGATCAGCAAGTCACCTTCAACGTCATGAATGCGCTCAAATATCCAGGTGATTTTGAGGAGTGTTCGGTAGTTGACGAGATTGATGAACTTTCCTTATCTACTTTGCAGGAATTACTAAAAGGTGAAACGCTGGAAGATTTTTTTGAAGATGAGGAACAGGGGGAGGTAGGTGAGAAAAATATTGAAGAAATAGAGACAACTAAGGAAGAACCGACTAAGGTGGGCTCTGCAGTAGCACGAGTAGAAGCATTGAGAAATCCCTTGGAGTTGAACCAAGAAGAATGCAAACCGCTGCAGCTGTCTGTGATTGAACCTCCAGAATTAGAACTTAAAGCATAACCAGAGCATTTAAAATACAGTTACCTTGGAGAGAATAAAACTCTACCAGTTATCATTTCAGCCCACCCTACCGACGAGGATGAGTTATCTTTGTTGCAGGTCTTATCAAGCCACAAGAAGGCGATAGGATGGACAATTGCAGACATACAGGGAATCAATCCTTCATTTTGTATGCATAGAATTAATTTAGAAGAAGGTGCCAAAAATTCCATCGAAGGTCAAAGAAGGCTGAATCCGATAATGAAGAAAGTCGTCAGGAAAGAAATTCTCAAATTATTGGACGCATGAGTCATATATCCTATATCAGACTGCAGTTGGGTCAGCCCAATGCAATGCTTCCCTAAGAAGGATGGAATGACTGTAGTCGAGAATGAAAAGACTGAGCTGATTCCAACAAGAACAGTTATAGGGTGGCGAGTCTGTATCGACTATCGTCAACTTAACAAAGTAACAAGGAAGGATCATTTCCCATTGCCATTCATCGACCAGATGATTGACAGATTGGCGGGAAAAGACTATTACTGTTTTCTTGATGGATACTCAGGATACAACCAAATAACTATAGATCCAGAAGACCAAGAGAAGACCACATTCACATGTCCATATGGAACGTTTGCTTTTCGAAGGATGCCATTCGAACTCTGTAACGCTCCATCCAAAGGTGCATGATGGCGATCTTTTCAGACATGGTGGAACGAACGTTGGAAGTTTTTATGGACGATTTCTCCGTCTTTGGAGAAACTTTTGCAAATTGCTTAAAGAATCTTGACCGAGTACTAGAGAGATGTAAAGAGACGAATCTAGTATTGAATTGGGAAAAGTGTCATTTTATGGTACGAGAAGGAATAGTCCTTGGACACAAAATCTCCAGAAATGGAATTGAAGTAGACAAGGCAGAAATAGAGCTTATATCCAAGCTTTCTTTTCCCAAGATAGTGCGAGATGTTAGAAGTTTTCTAGGTCATGCAGGTTTTTATCCAAGATTTATCAAGGACTTTTCTAAAATCTCTAAACCTTTGTACAAGTTGCTCGAAGTTGACAGACCTTTCAAGTTTGATGAAGAGTGTGAGCAAGCTTTTGAAATTTTGAAGAGTGCACTTAGTTTAGCACCAGTCATGATTGAACTAGACTGGACTCAGTCGTTTGAACTAATGTGTGATGCCAGTGATTTCGTAGTAGGAGCTGTGTTAGGACAAAGGAAGGGCAAGATTGTACAACCCATCTACTATGCAAGCAAGACACTTAATGAAGCACAGTTGAACTACACTGTAACTGAAAAGGAACTACTTGCAGTAGTTTACGCGTTTGACAAGTTTCGATCCTACTTAGTAGGAACTAAAGTTGTGGTTCACACTGATCACTCAGCCCTTAAACACTTACTAGCAAAGAAAGATGTCAAACCTCGTCTAATCCGCTGGATTTTACTTTTGCACGAATTTGACATTGAGATCCAAGATAAGAAAGGGACAGAAAACCAAGTTTCAGATCACTTGTCAAGGCTTGGGGAAGAGGCACTGACGGGACCGCCAGGAGGGTGTCAAATTCTCCCTAAGTCGTCAAATAAAATTTATAATCTACAGCACTACTACTAATTTTTGCACCAATAGCGCCCGGGGTCGAACATAGGGAAGGGGAATCTAGTAAGTGTAGAATTTCGTGCTTATGAAAACAGGGGGATTTTTGTGATCGAAGGACAAGCAAAAATTAAATAAAATAATTAAATGCAGAATTTTAAAAGACAGAAAGCTAAGCATGCAGAATGGAAATAAGACGGATCAATAACATAAAAAAGGGATCGTTGGATTGGGATTTATTATGCTTTATTCTAATTCATTGGCTTCCTAGTTTTCTCTAATAATCGCTCTAAACTGATTTCATTAGTCCAGTTGGCTTCTGGGTTACTCGGAGGACCCCCCTACACTAACATGTGCTAATTAACTCGCTAAACGTGAATTCGACAATTAACAAGATTAATTAATATGGACTCTATCGCTCGCCACCCCTTATGCATAATGTAGCAACCATCCGAGACCTCTGCAACGGTTACTACTTATATCTAATTAGTTTATTAAGAAGCAATTTGGCAACCACCTATTAAAACTAGCCGCTTTGGGATCGTGGGTCCGGAATCGTAAGAACTAAATTCAAATGCAATTTAAATCTAATTCCTACAACCTTTAACATGCATCCTAGGCCTATCAAGGGTCGTCTCGTGTAGAGAGTGGCTTGCCTCAACCTAGTGGCTATCTAAAAATAACTGATAGAATACACAAGCGGTAATCGCATAGGGCGTCAATCCTAATTGACTAGCCTCGTGTATTGGTTTAAATGGGATTACATCACTACAACAAATTACACTTTTAATGTCGGCAAAAAAATATATGCTGGACATTTAATGTCGAACGAGTGAAAAAGGCGTTAGAAAATTTTAAGAAGACCTTCTTGCCCGACATTAAAGATATGATGTAGGTTTAAAAAAAAAAAGAAAATATGGGGGAAAAAGAAACAAAACCCTCGTTTTCTTCTCTCCCTCTCAATCCCCTCTCTCGACTCCTCTCTCTCAATTGACCACAACTGCCAGCCTCCTCTCCTTTCCAACTTCGCTCTCCGTCGCTGGTCACGAATTCGCACCACTCTGACGCAGCAACTCCCTCCCTTTCGATTTCTCTGTCGTCTTCTTCCAGATCTGTCGCACCACACCAGAGTCGTCGTCCTCTCGGTTAGTTTTCTCTCACTCTCTCTCAGTTTTCTCTCATTTCATTTCTCGTATTCATTAAAAAAACCCCACTAATAAGAAAACCCCACTGATTCACCATGGGTTGGTAGTTGTTTTTACTGTGGTTGGTTGTTCTTTGTCGTGGTGGTTGGTGTTTTAGTCGTGGGTGGTGGAAGTTGAGGTCGGGGTAGTAGATGTATGGCGAGTAGCATATCCGAGCAGTTATGAGTCAGATCTACTTTGATTTTTCAGATATGGGTTTTCTTTCTTGTTATTGCACACAACGTGTTTGATGTTATGCTTCTGTGGTTTTACCTAAGATTTTGGCAAGTTTCTGGACCTTTCTTGCTTCTTTGGAACATAATCTATTTGATGCTTTAGGCTTCTTCTGCATCTTGCCTGAAAAATGGGAAGTTTATGGTTTCTTGTTAATTTGTTTATTTAGCTTTGTTATTGAACTGTCTAACAATTGGTTTCACTCCAGTTTTATTCACTTTAGTTGGACTAAAATCTACCTGGTTTTACCTTTTAAATTCTTCCCAAAAGATTGGAGAACTATTTGGTACAGTATCAATTCTATATATTAGGTTGTGGTTGCAAAGTGACAATTTTTATGGAATACTGCAACATAAATACTGATGCATTGACCTGATTCTTTGTTCTTTTGAACTTTAGTGGGTTGGTTAATTTTATTTGATGCAACACCTACTTTTGAGTGTTGAAATGCAGGTATTTCTTTTATTAACACAGCAGAAGATGTGGGCCTTGTGTGTGTGAGTTAAATGCAAGTTGAGTAGCTTGTTTGTTTCTTGAAATTGCCTCCAATATGCATTTTTGACCGATTGTACTTCTCTCTCCTCATTGATAAGTAAGAATCTTCTAACTAACCATTATTACAAATTAAAATTTGACTCATTTAAGAAAGAGCTAAAACTTGTGGTTATGTTAAGTTTGTGTGTTTGTGTATCAGATAAAAGCAATCATCTAACTAACCATTTTGCTTTCTTCCTTGTTTTTTTGTATTTGTTTTGATCTTGTTTTGGAAACTCGATCAGAGTATGGAGTAGCTAATGGGAGGTTGTTACAGAATAACAAGCATTGGATCAGTGAGGATATTGGTGAAAGAGGTAATTCAAATTCATCTTTGACTGACTCTTTCTCATCTCCTATGCTAATGGATGCAAGGATATCAGAATTAGGGCTCAAATTGATGCCTCATTATTTTTTTTATTATTGTATGTTTCTGTTATTTGCTTGGGTGATTCGATCGAAGCTCAGCTAATTTATGGACTCTGTAATGAGTCCATTCAACTGGTTGCTCTTTCTGTTATGAAGGCTAGATTTACGTCGCCATGTTATAATTTTTGCTTTGAATTTTTGTACTCCTCTGAATGTTACTCTTAACGATTGTCAATTAATATGTTCTTTACTCAAGACTAATGTGTTTGTTTGACTTTGCAGCTCTGCAAATTGGTTCTCTTAGGTTTTCGAGTCGGCCTAATGTTCCAACTTCATCTGTGAATTATTCCCAGAGACGATGCTCTGTTGAGCGGCCTCTACATGATTCCGTTGCTCCTTTAGCTGCAACCTCCGTTGTCCTCGATGGGTCTTCATTCTCTGAATTCATATTATGTGTTCTTTATGGTTTGACGAGGGCTTTTGAGAAGGAATACGGTTTTGGTGATGAAATTGATGTCTTTATACATTTGTTGCAGGGGCGGTTGAGGACTACAAGGCATTAGCTAAAGGCCTTGAAAATGTTTCCCCTTGAAATTATGGACTTGAGAAATTTGGCAATGATATTGCAATGGCCTTCAGGTAACACATCTGAATCGACCAATATGGTAAAGTTAATGAATGGATGTGTACTCATGATTCTTATTATTTTAAACACTGTAATTAAAAATTGGTTTGGTTTGGTCAAATATTTAGAATCCAATGCGACTCTTTTAGGAGGAATATATTTTTTCTTTGTATGGAGGAATATGTTTTTTCTTATTTTGAACTATACTTGTGTTTGAGTTTAGGTTTCTTTAGAAAGTGCTTCCTCGCTGTCATTTTTATGCAAGTAAGATTTATAATTTGCCTTTATTGACGTCATGATGCCTTCAACAAGAAGAAATTGTGCATTATTTTAGCAGCTTGGCTCCAAGCAATTAGGACAATTGCCTTAATGTTCCTTGCATGCGTTGAAAGCATTTGAACATGAATTCTCGAGTTAATGTTCCTTACCGAAAGGTTTCCAAGGTACTGTGCCATTTTCTTGTCATTGAACATGGATGTTGTGAAGTGACAAAGTTGCAAGTCACTCATGTTTGCATTTTTCATCACAAACCACTAGAGAAACTAATAACTATACATCATAGTACTGTTAAAGTTTGAAACTTGAAAGTATGTGGTGTTGTTGATGAAGGTGTTCATATAACACATGCGGAAGAAATTGAAGATCGAAAGCACTTAACTACATCAATTTTACTCCTAAAGCATGCTTGTTCTATGAAAAACAGAAACAGAGAGATAAGAAGAACCAACCTTTTGCAGCTCAATAGGTGGACCTCCGTGGATTCTTTTCTTCTCCAATCTTCTTAGGACAACCCTTAGTGTCTTCCCTACTATTCTCCGAGCCAAGAATGACTTGTGGGAGTCTATAGAGATAGGGAATGGGAAGGTGCTTGAAGGTTCAAGTACTTGAGAGATATATGGAGATGAGTGAGTTTGAGACCAAATTCCAGCAGCATAACATTATGGAAATGGCTCTTCTTCTTCTCAATTTGATTCATACTCTACTTATAGAGTGAATCCATGCAAGGAGAAGCCTCAAGATGTAAGACACATGTTGGAGATGCAAGCCATAGTGGATTCTAGGTGTTCATGTAACAAAACATGCAAGAATGCATGGGTGAGTTTTCTTTCCACTTTGAATGATCATGCATAAGTGGGATTCCAACTAAATCCACTAACTTTGATTCTAAATCTGATTTTGCTTGCAAATTAATATTAATTTCAATTCCTAATTGAAGTTAATATTATGTAATTAATTTGAAACATTTTCCAATTAATATCATATGATTAAATCCAATTAATCATACCAACTTGTTGCATTCCATCATGTATGAATCCTTATTCATGTATATGGTATTTAAAACACTTTTAAATATTTTATCTCTTATTTAACAATTTAATTCATAATTAAATTATTGTGTCAATCACTATTGACGATAATACCCTTTTTCCCGATTTTGAATGATTCAAAGATTCCTATCTTATTGTTCTAGGCTTTATTCCGATATGAGCTAGTAGGGGGACCTAATGGACCTATAGATCATGGGCTCCAACGATTCGAGGCTAACCGACTAATCTCATTAACCAAGCTAACCAACATTCGTTAACTACCGGAACACTCCACTATAGCCAGTAGCTGCACTCCCCTCACCATAGATATATTTCCGTCCACTTGATATAACCATGTTCAGTAAGTCGATCCTTCACAGGTTGTTCGTAGCTATAGCTAGGTCAAATGTCCGTTTTACCCCTATAGTACCTCTAGTTCCTTAAGTTCCACTAGTCCTCTAATGAACAATCGGTTTGTGGTCCAACCATCAAACCTAAGTCCCTTGATGTGGAATTTTCCTTACCGCAAGCGCACGGGTCAAGTAATAATAAAGTGTTCGTATAAACGAGTGTCGTCCTCTGGATTGGATGTTTAAGCTAAATCAAGTATTGTGAATTATCTTGCTCAATTTTATTTAGGGACCACAAAGTAATGAGTGATAGACCGAAAACTAAATCAAAACAAGTAAAAAGTGGAAATTCAATTGGAAGAATACTTAGGGAATTGATTTCGCCGATTTAGTCTAGGATTGATTTTAAAGAATAAGTTATTATGCACAATGGAATTATGAGCCTAAGAACCTTTAATCACAATTACCTCTCCCGAGTATAATTGATTCTCATGCGAATTAACCAACTTGATATCCCTATCTAAGTTTATTAACATGCAAGGCAATGAGTTCTTTTAACCAATTCTAAAGTTAATCTAAAAACCGTCACGAATTAGAAAATAAACTTTAGTCATGCAATCTTGAGTAAGTCTACATTTAATCCCCTCTCTCGAGCAAGAATCAAAACTCAAATCATTCAACTAATGGCCAATTAATTGAAAGCATTAAATCAAGATTGCATACATAATAACCATTGCACAACTTAAACCATAAATCAATCCATAAACTAAATCAACTACATCAATCCCTAAGCCACAAGTTTAGCTACTCATGAATGGTACTACAAGCTCAACTAAACATGACAAAACCATAAAATCTAGCTAGAGAAAAGGAAAAGGGAAGGAAAAACTCAATGTAGGCCGAGACCGAACGTCCCCGTCACGATCCCCACGAACAATGGGTTGATTTCCATCTTGATCTACTTTGTTCAGCCTCAATCCTCTGTTTTCTCCTCTGTTTTACGGCTCCAAAAGTGTCCAAAAGAATCCCCCTTCAGCCCTAGCCGAAAATAACTTATATTGCAGATTTTTGTCGTAGCGTCGAGACGCTAAGGTCGCAGCGTCTCGACGCTGTGACCGTTTCGCGCCTATTCAGATAAGGAATGCTAGCGTCGAGACGCTCAAGGGCTAGCGTCTCGACGCTAGTCTGCGTTTGACCCTATTTTGACTTTTTTTCTCTTTGACTCTTTTTCATTCCTTTGCATCTTTTCGCGTCCCGAGCACCCGATTAACTCCACTATTGCGTTTTAGCTCCAATCAACCATTTCCTACAAAATAAACATTAAAGCACAATAAAATGGCCAAAAAATCATAAAAGACTAGCTAAATTGAATAGGGAAAACTAGCTAGCTATGCTCGCTATCATCCCTCTCGTGCCATGGAGAAGGTGGGGCCCCTTGTTCAAGTCCTGGAGTTAGTACTTAAGGGAACAACCTCTCTACTATCCCTGAAATGGGTAGGAGCGAATTCCATTTTGCGAGACTATGTCCCCAACTATCTATCCGATCTTATCCCCAAAATGGTAGGCTTATTGAGTCGACGAAGACTGGCCACTCTCACCCATGCAGATCAAAGGATAATCTCGTATAAACAGGAGTTCATAGTTAGCTTAGGATTAAGATCGAGTTACCTAGGTCATCTTGTGAAATAGTCAGTTTCTACAGTAAACGGCGTTATAAAGAGAAAGTAACTTATTTCGCGGTCCAGTCTTATGCAAACTCATTGGATAGGACGCCCCCACTCGCATGTGTCCACATGAACGATTTAGGATCTCATCGTTTGTACTTAATACAAAGTGGGTCGCGTCCATAGTGTCCCCAGGATAAGGCACCCAACCCTATCCTTATACTATAGACTATTTTGAGTATAAACTTGAACTTGATCCTATGATATGTCTCTACATATAGTTCGAGTATTCATGTTATAGCCAAGGATCTTAGTTTATTGGATTTAGGTTAATCATTTGCAATTTACATATTCAATAACATCTTTTACTGAATAACCTCAATAACGTCTTTATTGGAAATAGAATATGTTTAATGATTTACAAACTACGAGTTTATAGGACATTAAACCCAACAGTTGAATGTTGCTAATGCCAAAGTTTTACTTTTTCTAGAAAATGTTGTTATTTTAACAGTTATATAAAAATGCTGAAACCATTTGTCCTTGATGAATTGTAAGAGAAATTAAGGATTATTTACTTGCTTATGGGTCTCTGGCCTGATTGCTCCAATGGGTAGGGTTGTTGCTGAGTAGTATACTGCTGGTTCCAAGTGATTACCAATTATCTTGTTAAAAGTTTTTGCACATGGTTACCATCATCTTTGAACTTTATATAGGCTTCATAACCCACAAATTCTCATATGTTTGCTTCAATGACATTACCCATGAACAGTTTATTTGCTTCACACCTTGAAGTTTATTGCCATTGCTTGAGTATTCTAATATATAAAATGCTTGCAACAATGACAGGCTTGTATGAAGGTGGAGTTTGGAAAATCCACGTTGAACTACCTCACGCTTATTGTTGGGTTTCCAGAGTGGGTAAAAATACAGTAAAATAGACTCTAGAACATTGTGCAAGCATACACAATCCGCAGCAAGTAATAAGTATTTATCGAATCCATGGGGCCGAATAGCTCTCACTTTATCTATGTTGTATATTTCTTTAATGGTTTCAAAAGTGGTTAAAATGATTGATTTTGAAATAGTGTTGACGCAAAAGAAATGACAGAACATAAAGTAAACAAATAAAGCAGTCAGATTAGGAACAGGCGTTGGTCAGGATTTCAGTAATTGTTTTAAAAGATGCTCTAGCAATATTATTGATTAGGCAAAACTCTTGCAGTCTTATTAGCAAGATCCTCCCGGAACTCTGGATTTTTTGGAATGTGTTTCAACTCCAATGACGTGCTACCGATCAAGCACTAGGCAACTGGCTATCCCTAACTCAGTCACTGACGTTCACCAATACACAATGATCTAGTGTGATTAAATGCCACACACTTCTCAAATCATCCCTGAAACTAAGAAGTGGTATTCATACCGGCTGGCCAGGCGGGCATAAAATATAAATATGCACAACAATTAATCAAGATGCTCAAATTAACATATATTGCATAGAGAATAAGGCACAACAATTACATGACTCCTAACCAACACTTAAGCAAATTTAATTCATAAAGCTCATGATAACACACGCTACAATCTGAGTATGTGCATCCATAATTACAAGAAATTACAAGAAAAGATTAATTCCCTTGGTCAAATCCGTAATGGATGGTCTTCTTGAAGTCTCCAATCTTTCCTCCTCTATTCGGCTCCCAAGATGGGAAGTAAGCCTCCACGAATGGAATAGGACTTTCTTCTCCAAGAATGGAATGTTTTTAACTTGAGACGGCTCCTCCTTTTATAGAGTGATAGCAAGCCCTAATTAGGTCAATTTGGACACGTGGCAGGCTTTCCAAGCTTCTTAAATCCGAAAATAGCTCAACAAACTTCGGTTCATTAAAATGGATAACGAGCTGTGTTGTGGCTGTTTTGCTTCCTGCTTTGCTAGATCACAGATTTTGCTCCCTCAAGTCGCTCAGCAATATATTCTGCACAAAATAACTTCCAAAGCATTCATTCTTCCAAATGGGTTAAAACATATAATATACAGCTAAAAGCAACCCTATTCAGCACAAAAGACACACAAAACACTAAAGAACTAAGGCCTAAATAACTCCCTTTTGGAGAGTTTTCACTTATCCACACAAGTCCCCTTCTATTGGGTTTGTGAACAAGATTTATCATCCAAATGTTGATGAAGTGTGAGCAACCTAGGTACATTGCTGATTCTTATTTTTGCTAGGTGAAGTAAAGGCTTTCTATTATTGACAAAAAAAAAAAAAAGTTATATGATGCACTCCAAATCTCCAAGGTCTTATAGCTCATATGGTAGTTTTACCATCTCACTCATTGCAATTATTCTTTTTTGAGTTTTTATTGGTTGTAGTTTGAACTTGGATAGTTGACTATATAATTGTTAGCATATATAGATATAATCGCTTTAATATGTCTGTCATTTGTTAGTTATTGAGTTTGGTTTAAGCTAAGTTTTTATCTTATTTCCCTAACGCTAACAAAAGTTTCAAACTATATTCATTACGATTTTATTGACATATTTGATTCACACATTTGAATGGAGAGAAAGAGGTTTGGCTAGTTTTTTCATCCATGGTAGTTTGTATTTAATTGGAATTTTATAATCATAGGTTGGGGTGGCTAATTATGTTTAACAAGGTATACTTCTTGATGTTTGAATCCTTTTTGGATATTATGCATGGTCATTACACTAGATTTTCCTTTATCAGATATGACAGCCACCCCAATTTGATGCTGCTCCATAATGTATTGTAGTGTTAACGTGGATTGATCTTTCTATTGTGTTGGCCTTGATGGGCTTCTGTTTCGTGGATTTATTTTTTGGCATTTTCAACCATTTCAATTTGATTGCTCCATAATGTAGTTTCTCTATTTCAAGCATTAATGTATTGAATTTTGTAAGCTTTTTCTCTTTTCTCTTTTTTGGAAGTTCAGTTCGTGTTACAGGTCTCTCTATTTTTCTCTTTTAATTTGTACTCTAGTTTGATTGCTGAAGTTCGGTGGGGTGAAAACTAAAATCAATAGTGTTTGGTTTTGGATGAAATGGTGTCTTGTCTAGCCTGGTTTCTCACTCTAGGTTCTATAATTTTGTTTTTGGCAATTATACTCTTAGCTAAATGAAAATAAAATTTTCATGGATTAGAAGCTTTCTTGAACTTTTGCAATTTAGTTTTTTTCATTTATGTACTATGGCTGTGATTTACGTTTGGATTGTAATAATAAGATGATTTTCCGATGAAGATTTTTGGTTTGCTTCACAGTTTAGCATAAAGTTTGGTGCAAATACTCTAACTTAGTATCTAATATACGATGGAAACTATACTATAGCCACTAAAAATTGATGTTTAGTGCATGTTTGGGAGTGATTTTAAAATGGTTAAAATCACTTTTGACATATTCAAAATCACTCAAAAACATGTCTTTAATAATTAAAAATAAATTTTAACGGTATAAAAATCACATTTAAAAGAGTAAAATCAAACATGAAATTGATTTTGAATAATTAAAAGTATGTTTCGGGATGATTTTGAACATCACAAAAGTGATTTTAGCAATTTGGAAATCACTCCCAAACATGCACTTAATTATTAGCACCTTGCTTGAAACCTATTCTAATGGTTTATGGTTCATGATGCTTTTATGCAGGATTGTAAAACATTTTTTCACTTTTAGTTTGTTTCTAACCTATAATTGTTGCTGCTTTTGCTTTGTCAATGGGATGAAATTATTTGCTTATGGAAACTTTTTTCTGCAAGTTATAGGGTATATTTGCTCTATTCTTTTTTTTGTGACATACTGAAGTGGTTATATGGAACTTATTGGAAATGTGTAAACTTATTTAGTTTGTATACTTCAAATCATCCTTTTTTGTTTATAAACCCTGTTAATATCCCCTGTTTTAGCTTTCAAAACTTAGTTTGGATTTTGAAAATACTTGAGGTAGATATCCAAACAAGGTAGCACCTATTTTTTTTTGGTTATCGGCTGTTGCAACCCTGTAAACAGTGGGACCAGTGGTTATTTCCAACTCACTCTCATTTCCAATGTACTTGCTTTCTTATTCACTCTCTTGTTCTTTGAGCATATGTTTTAATGGAGTTCTTTTAAATTTTGGAATAGTTGTGGTGGTCCTCCAATTCTTTGATCTTTCATCAACTGCGAAATTATCATATCTCATTCTTATGGGTGGAATTTTCTGCTTTGCAGGAAGCGATTGAGATGACGGTTGCTTGCTTTGATCTAATATATGTAAAGCTATTTCAATCACAATACTAGAAAATCAGGTAATAAAAGCCGCCTTTGAAATATTACTGAAACTACTTGATTCTTTTGTTTCTTTTCTTCTTTTCAAGTGGTGAGCTGGAAAAATTGGTAATTGGCTTCTTGCTTACTGCACACCAAGTATTGGTAATTGGCTTCATGTACAGGTTTCAAAGTTCTCCTACGATAATCCATTGCAAATATTTTACAAGCTCCAAGATTAACTTTTTTATGACAAAGGTATTATTTTACAACTCAATTTGAGGCATTGTTTTTCTTTTGCTAAAAGGTACAACCGTGAACTACCTTTCTTATAACAAAATTAATAGAGTTAAGGTACTTTTCCTTGGTGTTGATTGCTTTTTGATTGTCATATGTCTTAGAAGTACAAGTTATTGAACTTGATCATTTTTAGAATTTTCCTTACTAAATACCACGCCATTAACTTAAGATGTTCCTCTTGTGAATGTCAGAATTGTTACTTGAAAGAGTAGTTGACAACATATTAGTATAACAATTAGTAAAGGTACTTCTTAACCGTAGACGATTGAATAATAATGGTAAATTCTTGTTAAGAGTTGAATAATAGTTTATTTTAGGTTTACTCTTAATTGTGGCTTTTAAAAGAATTGTTATTATAGATTAAACTAGTTTTTTCATGAAATGCAACCTCTCCTTTTTGTTCTACAACATTTTTATTCATCTTCTCTTGTTGTTTTTCTGGTGTCAAAAGTTTATGCATGAAGTTTCTATTCTAGTTAAATTCTTTTTTGTTCTACAACATTTTTATTCATCTTCTCTTGTTGTTTTTCTGGTGTCAAAAGTTTATGCATGAAGTTTCTATTCTAGTTAAATTCTTTTTTGTTCTACAACATTTTTATTCATCTTCTCTACTTTACCCGTACGTCTTGAGCTTTAATTTTAGTTTAAGGATTTGATTGGAGATGTGTGCCGGTTGTATTTCACTTATACGTTTTTTATTTGTATAAGGTTTGGAATTCATCTTGTTAAGCGAGAACTGTTGCATATGAAATGGATATTCTTGAAAAGAAGCTCGAAGATGAACTTGGGAAAGAGCATTTAAGGAGTTGTGTACTTATTTTGTTTAGTAATTTTACTTTTTCTTTGTAAATTTGGTTCATGGATGTGATTTGTGGATGGACGGAAAGTTTCACGTATTTTATACACGGTTATATTTTATTAATTAAATTCATGTTAGTTGAGTTTTAGTTGTGTAAAAATACTTTCGAGATTTTATTTTGTGTATATGTTTAAATTCTATTTTATTTACAGGTTCTTACAAAATGAAGAAATAGCATTGTTGGTTAGCTACGTGTGAAACCAACAATTTTTTTTTAATTTAATATCGCACATTTAATGTCGGACACTTTTAATGTCACAACTTTTAATGTCAGGCAATGACCGACATTAAAAACTGACCGACATTAAAAGTGACTTTTAATGTCAGACAAAGAGTGGCAATGCCCGACATTAAAAGCGATCGACATTAAAACTTTTAATGTCGGTGTTTTTAATGTCGGTCAGTGACCAACATTAAAGACTTTTAATGTCAGGCATTGCCCGACATTAAAAGCCAAATTTGTTGTAGTGCATGCAAAACTCAATGTAAATACAGCAAGAACAGAAAGTATAAACTAGAAAACTCAGCCAATATTACTTAGAATCAAGACATAAATCCAATCCAACGATCTAAACGAGTTTAGCTACGCATAGATGAAGTAAAAGCAACAAATAACATAAAGAAATCCATAGAATATGACCAACAATGGTCTACAAGAGTGCTGGAATGTAAAAGAGGCAAAGAAATCGTAAAGGGGACCAAAATCCTAACCTAACGACGGACTAAACCGAGACTACATATATATAGAAAACACGCCGGCGTCGAGACGCCAAGACTGACGTCTCGACGCCAACCTCTTATCTCGGCTTCCTGCTTTGTTTCTCGGCTTGGTCTCGCTTCTTCTCGGTTCGAGGCTTCAATCTTTGGCTTTTAGTGTCACAATTCAGGCCCACTTCAGAACAATTGGGTCTCTTCACCTCCTCGCCGTCCAAGACATCGAGATGGCTCCAAAAACTCCGTAATTGGCCCGAATTAACACCAATTAGCGTGATCGGCTCCCGACACGGCCTAAGCTCAATTAACTTGTACATAGGACAAGTAAAGCATAAAATGACTCTAACAAGCTTAGATTAGAGGCGATAAAATAGGACTATTTAGGTCCTATCATGCGTGCTGGTACTGAATGATGGATGTTGGAAAGTGATGGTAAATAAAGATTAAGAATAATTCAGCCAACCTAGTGTAAGTATACATTACCGCATGTAGTAATAAAAATCTCTGGAAGTATTCCAAAGGTATCGATCCCACAGGGACTAAATTGGAAACACAGATTTGAAGAAGAAATTGTTCAAAGATTGCTTAGATAAGGTAACCAAAGAAATAGTTGATGATGATTTTTGGAAAATAAACCAAATAAACAAGTAAAGTAAAACAATGATAAATAAGCGAGGTGTTCAATATAGTTTCAACCCTAAGGCAAATAACTCTAATCATGGATTATTAAATCTAAATCTATTCATGCATTGGGTCAGATTTAACTTCTATTTGGCCTTGCTCCCAAGAACCGTTAGAAGACTAAGCGAGTACCGTTATGCACATTTCTGTGACTCGACTCTGACATAGATAGTTCATGCATGCAATCTATAACCCTATAGTTGTTATAAGGCGCCTTAGGCAGCTTTTCCCTATAACACCGAATACACTTTCTCGAGCCATTTCTCCTATATCACCTTTATGAAAACCAGTATTGTTTGTCCCTTTCGAGATCAAACTCACATAGCATGCAAAGTCTAAGTGATCAGTTTAAACTCAGCAAGATTCAGAATGATATTCAATAAAGAGTGACATACAATGAATACAACTTAAGCAAATTAAACACTTTCAAGCTATTTAAACCATAAGGGAATTTACTATATTGAACCCCTCAATGGAATTTAGCTACGCACGATGGGATATAATGCAAATAAACAACTTTTCATTGAAATAAATGAATAAAGAATACAAGGGAATGAAAAGTAGTAAGTGCTAGAAATAAGGTGCAGTAGCTAAAACTAGGGTTTTTTCTTTTATCCAATCCTTCTAGAGTTCGCTCGACACTCTACTCTCCTTTACAAGTGGGAATAGGGTGAAAATCTCTACAAACACTCAGGTTTGATGTCTAACTACAGGTTAGAATTCAGTCTTCTAAGAAGGACCTCGGGCATCCCTGCTCATGGGCGTCTACTAGGGTTCTGTCACCACCATCTTCTTCCCAGTGAGTTCTGCTTGGATTTCTCTTCGAATCAAGGCCTTATATAGTGTGGGGAGTAGTTGAGGAGCCACAAAAATGGTGCTGGTAGGTAGTCTAGTCAGTTTCGGAGTCAAAACAGCCGGTTAGGTGCGCAAAACACTCGTTCAAAACGAGCCACGACGGACTCGGAACTGCCTCTGTCTGCCCAGAAATGCGGTCACATTTGGTTTTTGCCTTCCCAGAAATGCGGTCGCATTTCTGGGTTTTTTCAGTTTTCCACTGTTTTTCTGTAACACAACAAATTAAGTTAAATTCTTACCAAAATAGGTCTTTTTAAGCACAAATAAGCATAATTTGACATAAATGACTCTCAACTCCCTAATTCATCAACTTTAACACTTTTAGAGCTCGAGAATAGTAAATTTGATCTAAAACATGTAACTTTGACAAGATAATGAGCTAAATATAAGGGTAAAATAGGTATATTTTTTACCCTTATCAAGTATCCAACGAGACCTTGCGATTGAAACTTTTTCCATTTTCCTTACAGGGTAATGCAGAAGCATGGTTAGACTCTTTTCCACTGGATAGCATCACCACATGGGATGATCTTGCTGAAAAATTTCTTTTGAAATATTTTTCGCCTACAAAGAATGCCTAAATCCGAGGAGAAATCATCACTTTTAAATAAGGACCACAAGAAGGGGTAGACACAGCATGGGAGCGTTTCAAGAAGCTAATAAGGAAATGTCCACACCATGGCTTGCCCGCATGCCTTCTTGTAGAGCATTTTTATAACGGATTGACTCAAGCTTCTAAGGCAGTAGTCAATGCATCAGCTAACGGTTCTTTGCTTAAAAAGACATTCAATGAGGCTAATGAAATTCTAGATGCTATTGTTGCAAACCACAGTCAATGGGGTGAGGAAGAAACACCTTCAAGGAGTAGTGTTAAAGTCCACGAAGCCAATCATATAGAGACACTCTCAGAACGGGTGTTGACTATGAATGATATGCTCATGAATCTAACCATGGGAAATCAGGCTCAAGTTGCAGCCGTGACTCAAGTTTCAACCCCCATGTGTACAACTTGCAATGAAGAACACTCATGTGAAGATTGTCTACAAAATCCAACTTCAGTTTGTTTTGTAGGAGCGCAAAATAGGATAAATCCTTATTCTAATACATATAATCCTGGATGGAGACAACACCCTAATTTGTCTTGGGGAGGACAAAATGCGAGCACATCAAATGCAACCCCATTTGTCAAATAGGGAGGACCAACCGGATTTAGTGGCCAGACACAGATGAAGATTGCACAGACTTTGCAACCGCAAATGCAGCAGCCAATGCAAGTGCAACCCCAATCCACAGCTAACTTAGAGAATCTAATGAGGGAGTTGATAAAAAAGAATGATGCCGCAGTGCAGAGTCAAACAGCTTCTTTAAGGAGTCTTGAATCTCAGATGGGCAACTGGCTAAAGAAATGAGGAATAGACCACTGGGAACCCTACCAAGCAATATGGAAGACCCTAAGAGAGAAGGTCTAAGTAAGGATAAGGCCTCCGTTGATCAAAAGTAATCCATTGTTGAAATTGTGTAAGATATGTATGATAGGTATACTAGTTTTGTTTAAATTTCTTGCTTTGTTTTGTTTCTTTTCTTTGTTTAAGCCAAAATTTTTCAAAAATACTTTGACCAAGAACGTTTAGAGTAGTGGAAAAAAGCAAGAAAATCAAGTCTTGTGAACCAAGACTTGCATTTTCTGGATTTGCAAAAATCTAGCAAAATCTTCATTTAAATCTCATAATTCTTCTTCAAAAATTTTGTGTGAACATTCTAATCATTTCGAATGAGTGTGCTGTAAATAAGTTCACTTAGGAAATAGGCAATTCGAGAAGGGAAGAATTTGCAACGTGAATGCGGTCACAAAGAAACCCTGGGCTATATAAGGAATATTTTTTTCGGGAAGGCATTGCAATGCATTTGCAAGTGCAATTTCGGTAAAATCTGGAAGGGCAGAGTGACGTCAATTAAAATTGACAGTTCATTTAAGGAAGTTTCGAAACGTTTAAATAGAGGGAAATTTGACGCTGGTCAAGTATTTACTTTGAACTTCCAACGTCTCTCTCTACCCTAGGAATCCCGCCAAACCCGAACACTCCAATCAGCCATTCCGATCGATCACATCGCCAGATTTTGCAGCCATTCAACTTAGAAACTTTCGTCGGCTAGTTCTGTTTTCGACCCACCAAGGAAAAAGCTGAAAAGATGAAGCCTTCATCAGCTCCTCGGTCGAAGAAGCCAAGCCCTCAACTAAAATCTTTAAGGGTTTCTTCTTCTAAGCTACTGAAAGAGGTTTCTAATACTTCTTCAATTCCGCAGCAAGTAAAAACAAGGCAAGCAGTCCGTTCGGCCTCTACACGGTCGAAACCTCAAGGTAAGCCTCCCCGACCGAATACTTGTGCAGGATCGTGCTCAAAAGAGTGGGAGGAAGAGCTGAGGAAGTCCGCCGAGAGGAGCCACAAGGCCATTGAAGATGCTGCCTTGGACACGGAGGAAGAAGAAGAAGAGGACACACTGTTGGTCCTTAAACCAAAGGTAGTGAGGATGAAAGAAAGGGAAGAAGCAGAGGCACGAAAAGTTGCGGTAAAGTATGTTCGAAGAAGAAGAAAAGATGAAGCTGAACCAGGCAAGCAGGTTGCGACTGCAAATATAGAGCAATCTGAAGATTTGTCTAAGGAAAGACCTAGAAATGCAACCGCAACCACTGCCCAGA
Source organism: Luffa aegyptiaca (assembly GCA_017139565.1). Classification (NCBI taxonomy): domain Eukaryota; kingdom Viridiplantae; phylum Streptophyta; class Magnoliopsida; order Cucurbitales; family Cucurbitaceae; genus Luffa; species Luffa aegyptiaca. The sequence goes on from CM029404.1 coordinate 31,796,266, forward strand.
TAGACGAGGGTGTGCCAGTTCCTGAGGCAGGATGCACCCACATCTGGAGCACAAAGGCAGGTTCAGGCTTCAACCTCAGTCGCGGGTCCATCTGAGCTAAATAGGCAAAGATCAATACGATGGGGTCCGATGTTGCAGCAGTAGGAAGAGTAGAACAAAGTAGTAGCCGATGCTCTATGGCTCGCAAAAGCCATGGCCTGCCAGATTAGAGACGAGAATCTAGCTGAGGAAAGAAGAAGAAAGAAGGAAGCGAAAAAGGAGGTTAAGAGGAAGAAAATCGAAGAAGAAGAGCAAGCTACTCTCGACTTCGTCGGCAAGACTTCGTCGTCGCTTGCCTTAAAGACTCAGTAGACACCACTGAGCAAGAAGATGAAGAGTATGTGCCTGCTTTTGAGGGCCATACAAAAGATTTTGCAGAGACGTTTGCGGCCGCAACCTTGGCGCAAACAGAACCAGAAATAGAGTCTGCACTGGATCCTGAGGTGCAGTCTAAAGTGCAAATCCCGCCACCACCACAAGAGGATGAAGTCGTGTTCAAGGACCTGATTGAACATGAGAAAGAACGCAAGACAACCGAAGGGAAATCTAAGAAAAGAAAACGAGAAGATAGTTCCCTAAGGAAGCATAGCAATAGGGAAGCAACTTCTGAACTTCCAGGGCTCTCAATGAAGCTTGATTACTCTTAATTGCGGCATCAGTACGAGCCATATATTCTTTCATCAATGACTCCAGAGAACTCTCTGAATTTTGCTGGGGCAATGCCTGCTTATTTTGCTAGGGCATTCCCTGTGATTTAGCAAATCCTGACTGGTTTGTCACCTTTTGTTGTGCTTGGGGGACTTGCGGATTGCTTCCTTGCCGTCCCCATGCAAAGTTGGGGTGGTAACGCCAACCTGGACTATAAAAATTTGAATAGAGGTTATTCCTTTGATTGCCTACAAAAAAAAAAACACAGAAGCTGGATTGTTGGGGCAAAACTCATAACTATGCTCTTCACCACAATAGACACATGATTCTTCTGTAACTTGGTTTACAACTGCAGCAGGCTCCACCACTGGCGGCTGCTGAACATGACTAACCACTGTTACATTTTTAAGAGCGTTAGCTAACATAGTAATATCAGCCCTAATGGTAGACACACCATCAACTTCTAACACCCTCTTAACTTTCTTGCTAGAGCCTCTAACATCTGACCACTGACAACTATTGGTTGATATTCTTTCTAAAATCTCATGGGCTTCATTAAAGGTTTTTGCCAAAAGGGCCCCTCCCGCAGAAGCATTGACCATACCTTGGGTTGCTACTTTAGCCCATTGTAAAATGTTTCCATTTGGATACAATGAGGTAAGTCGTGGTGGGGACACTTACGCAAAAGCTCCTTAAACCTCTCCCATGCCTCACTAAAAGTTTCATCTTCAAGTTGCCTAAATCCCACTATCTCACTCCTTAACTTGGCATTCCTAGTTGGTGGAAAATACTTACTAAGAAATTTTTCCGCTAACTCATTCCAAGTTTTAATTTATCCTAGAGCAAAAGAATTTAACCATGCCTTTGCTCCATCTCTTAGAGAATATGGGAACAGAGTTAATCTAAGGGCATCTCTAGACACTCCCTGAATTACAAACGAATCACTAACTCCTAGAAAAGACTTAAGATGTAAATGGGGGTCTTCAGATGATAAACCATGGAACTGACCCACGGTCTGCAACATTTGAAACATTATCGGTTTCATTTCAAAATTTGTTGCCTCAATTTGAGGATGTGCAATTCCTGGATTTAACTCATCAAACATCGGGAAAGCATACCCTTGAATGGCTCTGGCCCTATCATTCGCTACCAAAATAGGGTTCTCAGCCTGGTTATTTTGCTGTCCATTTTGCTCTAGCGGCTGATTTTGCTGCAGCACACGATTCTGCTGGGGATCAACTTGATCTTCTGGAATATTTGGAAGACGCGAAGGGTCATCCATTGGATTTAGATTTCTTCGTTGCTCTCTCCTTCTTCTTCTGAATGTCCTTTCAATTTCTGGATGAAGCTCGAATCTCACTCCAGGAGGATCGCTCATGCACCAATCTCACACCTACAAAAACAAAAATAAACAATCAAAAAGTTCTAGCACCAAACCACTAAAACACATACACAAAACAAATCAGATAAAAACTTATTCAAGTCCCCAGCAACGGCGCCAAAAACTTGTTGCCTTCTAGAGTGGGTTAAAAATATGATATAATTTAGCTCTAGAATACTATGCAAGTGCACATAGTCTGCAACAAGTGATAAGTAATTTATCGTATCCACGAGGTTTTGAATAGCCTTCACTCTACCTATCTTGTGTAACTTTTTAGTGATTTCAAGGTTGTTAAAATGATTGGTTTTGAAAAAATGTTGAAGCAAAAGAAATCAGAGCAGAAATGTAAACGGATAAAGTAAACAGATTGGAAACAGGCGTTGGTTAAGATCTGTAATTGTTAAAAAGATGCTCTAGCAATTATATTTATCGGGCATTCTCTTGCAGTCTTATCAACAAATCCTCCTGGAACTTTGAATCTTTGGAATGTGTTTCAACTCCAATGACGTTCTACCGATCAAGCACTAGGCAACTGGTTATCCCTAACTCAGTTACTAGCGTCCACCAACACATAATGGTCTAGTGTGATTACGAGCCACACACCTCTCAAATCATCCCTGAAACTAAGAGATGGTATTCATACCGGCTGGCCAGGCGGGCACAAAATAAGAATAAACACAACAAGTAATTAAGATGCTCAAAATCAATATCAATTGCTAGATTATGAAGTACGACAATTACATAGTCCTAACCAACACCTAAAGTAAATTTAGTTCATGAAATGAAAAGCAACACACGCTACAATCTGTTGACGTGCATCCATAACTACAAACTTTTACAAGAAAAGATAAATTCCCTTGAAGAAATCCGTAGTTGATGGTCTTCTTGAGTCTCCAATCGTTCCTTCTCTATTCGGCTTCCAAAGATGGAAAGTGAGTCTCCAACTTGGAATGATTTGACTTGAGATGGCCCTTTCCTTTTATAGAGTGGAGTCAACCCTAATTAGGTCAAAGATTACACGTGGAGGGCTCTCCAAGCTTCCTAGATTCGAGATTGCTTCAGAAAACGCCACCTCATTTTGCTCCTAGCTTTGCTGGATCATGGAATTTGCTCCCTCAAGTCGCTCAGCATTATTTTATCTGCAAAATAACTTTCAAAGCATCCATTCTTCTAAATAGGATAAAACACATAATATTCATCTAAAAGCACACCTATATCGCACAAATGACACACAAGTCACTATAGAAATAAGGCCTAAATAACTCCCTTTAGGAGAGTTATCAATGAGCTATGCTCGTAGTCAGCTACTTTCACCACAAAGTGTTAGTACGTTGGAATGAAGGTATAGATGACCATGAGACTCTCCTTTAAAAAAAAATAGAAAGAAAGCCTAGCAGCATCTTTAATAAGTTTGGGGGAGGGAAGTTTGCTTTTCTTTTCCATTTTTTAGAGTCAGGATGGCTTGTGAAAGAGATAGGATAAAGGTTAGGTGGAATAACAGGCGAATAAAGGTGGAAATGCATGAGAATGTTTTATCTTGAGAGGTGTGAGTGAAGCCCTAGCATTAGAGAGACTTTGTGGTTAATCTAGAGTGTTAGGATCCGAGTTCTTTCCTAAAAGGCGCACTCACAAACTAAAATTTCCAATGAAACTTAAAAGACTAAGTCAACTAGACATCTATTTCTAGGGCTAGTTGAAACAATGTCTAGTTGAAACTTAGATAATCAATGCTCACGACTCTTAAAACCCTAGTGGTTCCATTCCTATTTCTAGGATGCAAGAAGTCAAAGTTCTATCTCTAGGATCTTTTCCACTATTGTTTTGCGAACCCGCGCCTTTAACTCCAACCTTTCGGCCATCAGCTAAATGCAAACTATGCTAACCTAAGTGATCAGTTTAAGCTAACAATTAAACTTTAAATTCAACCAAAACAAACAATGCTAAGAGGGAGCAAAGTTGCTTTTGCACAGGCGAGGCTTTCTTCTACTCAAGGAATCAACATATTTGAATCTCCAAATGGAAGCTTAGCTCATCGTTGAAAGTAAAGTGCAAAACATAAAAGAAAATAAACTCGACATAGAGAAAAGATAACTTAAATTAATATTAAAGAAAGAATTGAGTTCAAATGCTTAACTTAAAACTGAAAAAATAAAAGAAAACAATAACAACACTGTTGGAAATAGAAGAATGCAAAACAAAAAGTAAAGACAAGACTTTATTAAGGATCTCTGTCTCTCTATCTAGCTCGCTCTTGCCCTTTTTCAAGGAGAGACAGACCTTTCTCTTCTTCTTCTTTCGAATGGAAGAGCCGACAGAGGTTGAAAGACCCGAAACTCGGAGTGGTTACAAGATGAGGAGAAAACTCAAAAATCTATCCTAAGGACGAAAACTCCAAGCTCTCTTTGCTTTTTGCATCCATGTCCCCTTTTATAAACCTTGGAAGGTAAGGTTGGTTGTCAAGATCAATGTGAGAAGGCCTTGGAAGGTAAGAATCCACGATCTTCGAAGATTTGATACAAGATTGGAGATTTTCGGATGATTCTATGACGATCCTACGAATCTCGGTATTCTTTCAGAAAGCTCAGTTGCGGCCACATATCGGGCGCATTTTCCTCTGTGTGCTGCCTTGACAAGTCTGTCTTCAGCATGGGGCTTCTTTCCTTATATGGCTTCCAGGCACATTTTGATCGCATTCTGACAACGCTCATTTATGTGCGTTATTTAGTCCTAAAAGCTTAAGTAATTGTTTAGAAAGTAAGGACTTTATACCTAAAATCTTATCATTTTAAGTCTTTTTAGCAAAAGTGATAGAAGCAGGAAGGAAATCTTAGAATTATAGAATTTAAGCTTATTTTGTACAAAAAAGAGATTATTTTGTAAAGAATTTATCCAAGTAGTGTTTTTGTGCAGGAGCCTTTGTGAGGAGAATGCGCCCTCAAGAGGAGATAAAGGTTAGCGGAGCAAAAGGAAGTAAAAACTGCAAGATTGCACCTGCATCTAGACCTGAGGATGCGGTGAATGCGATCAAGTTGCGCCCGCAAGGCCATCTAAGAAAAGAAGCCTCATGCTGAAGACAGAATTGTCAAAGCAGAATACAAAGTAAATTGCGCCCGAGATGCGCCCGCAACTGGCCTTTTCGACAGAATTCCGAGATTCGTGGGATTTGCACAGAATCATTTGAATATCCCCCAATCTGGTATCAAATCTTCGAGGATCATGGATTCTTTCCTTCCAAAGCCTTCTCACACTGATCTCGGCAGCCAACCTTACCTTCCATGGTCTATAAAAGGGGACCAAGTTGCATGAAGAAAATAGAGCTCGGTGCTTTGGAGTTTCGTCCTTAGGATTTTATTTTCAGTTTTTCTCTCTTCTCACCTTGTAACCACTCTGAGTTTTGGATCCTTTAGTCTCTATCGGCTCTTTTATTCGAAAGAAGAAGAAGAGAAAGGCTTGTCTCTCTTTGAAAAAGGGCAAGAGCTAGCTAGATAAAGAGAAAGAGATCCTTAGTTGAGTCTTGTCTTTTTTTTATGCTTTGTATTCCATAGTTTTCAGCAAGTTGTTTTCATTTATCATTTAATTTTGGTTGTAAGTTAACTTTTGTATTAAGTCCATTCTTTAATAATAACTTATCGTTTTTCTCCATGTCAAGTTTGTCTTTCATTATGTTTTGCAATTTATTTTCTATCATGAGTTAAGCTTCTATTTAGGGGTTCAAATATGTGGATTCCTTTAGTAGAATTAATCCCCGCCTATGTCAAAGCAACCTTGCTTCCTCTAGCATTGTTTGTCTTTGTTGAAATTAAGGTTTAAATGTTAGCTTAAACTGATCACATAGGTTAGCATAGTTTGCATTTAACTGATGGCCAAAAGGTTGGAGTTAAAGGTGTGGGTTCGCAAAGCAATAGTGAAAAAGATCCTGGAAATAGGACTTTGACTTCTTGCATCGTAGAAATAGGATTGGAACCACTAGAGTTTTAAGAGTCGTGAGCAATATTCATCTAAGATTCAGCTAGACCTAGAAATAGATCTCTAGCTGACTTAGTCTCCTAAAGGCACCTACAGCGGAGCTGAATAAGCGTTGGACTAACCTCACAGTCTGGTTGTCAGGGGATTGCAGGCGCAACTGAGTTATGCTATCTGCACCATGTCTATGTGGGCAACATAGATAGTGTGGCTCAACCGTCTACAAGACCTGAGCAAATTGCCGGCGCATAGATGGAGGCGATCTAATGTTCAAGGTTGAAACTGTTTGAATTTCCTACTTATCTCATTGATTTTTCACCTGTTTTCCTTGTTATCTTTTCGCTTTTGTTTCAAACCAAAACTCCAATTATCTATTTTTATTTGGTTACCAACCGTGGTCGCAAATTTAGAGGAGGTTCATTTTTACAGAATTATGTGTTAACTTAGCTAGTCACTATCTCCCTAGGGTACGATATCCGGAATATTTTCCACTTTATTACTTGATAGTGTATACTTGCACTCGAGCAGTGTTATAACGCAACACACCCGTCCACATTCCCCACATCCTCAGGTCCAGATGCTGGCGCAATTCTTTAGCTTCAACTTACTTGCTCCGCTAACCTTTAATCTCCTCTTGCTGGCGCATCCTCTTCGCGAAGTCTTCTGCACAAAAACATTAACTTGGATAAATTCTTACAAAAATAATCTCTTTTTGTACATTTTAAGCTTAAATTCTATAATTCTAAGATTTTCCTCATGAGTCTACAACTTTTGCTAAAATGACTTGAAATGATAAGATTTTAAACACAAATTAGTCCTTGCTTTCCAAACAATAACCTAGTTTTTCAAGGCTAAGTAACGCACATAAATGAGCGTTATCACATGCAATGTTGTTAGGCTAATTAAAAATGGTTTAATTCACCTAGAACATTAAAGTAAAGACCTCATTATAGGAGTTATAATAGGCATAGACTTAGATGATAAACTTAGCCGGATTTATCTAAGTTTTGCTCTCACGTCCCTCTATGTTCACACTGTGAGATCCATGCTCAGATTCGTGTCGCCCTGGAAGTGACCCCCCTTTAGGAAGTGTTTGCATGGGTCAATACCAAGGTGAATGGGGAAAGTGTTCATAGTAAGTGGGAGAAGGACACGAGTCAACGTATCCTACGGTCTTCTCCACTGGTTTGTTCTTGAGATTTCATGCTCCGCCTACCTGTTGTCGTATTGTGACCATCCCTTCGGAGGGCCTAAGCATGGAATAGCAAGACAAACTCCAGGAATGGATAGAATTTCTTAGGTTCATGTCCCAACATTGTCTTTCTTAATAGTAGCTTGTTGGGGCGGACCTCTGGGATCTGAAAATTGAGGGTTACACTTACGGGGATGAGTTAAATATGTTTACGAATCCTTGACCGAACAACGGTGGCTAATGTTTATAGGAATATGAGTTATTCTGGCATTAGAATTAGCTGAGAATTGTCTCAATTCAGGGGAGGAGTAGCTAATCACCCTTCGGTGGTTGTAGCTCTAAACCTCTGAAGCATCGTTGCAAAAACTAAATCAATAGTTTATTAGGGTTCTATGATTGCTTGTTTTTGCTAAATTGATTGGATTGTTTACAATTTGTTTGCTTCTGTAATGGGTTAAGATCAAGATAACTAATATGGTCAAAGTTTTATTTATCTTAGCATGTCTTCCTCTCTTATCACCCTTCTTAAAAACGAAAAATTGACCGGAGAAAACTATGCGACGTGGAAGTCTAACTTGAATATGATTCTGGTTATAAACGATCTACGATCTGTCTTAACGGAGGAGTGTCCTCCGGCCCCTGCTCGGAATGCATCCCAAGCTACAAGGGATGCATTTGATCGCTGGACGAAGACCAATGAAAAGGCCCGAGTCTATATCTTGGTAAGTCTGTCAAACGTTCTTGCCAAGAAGCATGAGGCGATGGTCTTGGCTCAACAAATCATGGAGTCCCTCCAAGAGATGTTTGGAGAACCAACCTCACAGCTCCACCATGAGGTCCTCAAGTACATTTATAATGCACGCATGAAGGAAGGACAGTCTGTTCGGGACCACATTCTCGACATGATGGTCCACTTCAATGTGGCTGAAATAAATGGCGCGGTCATATATGAGCGTAGTCAGGTGTCGTTCATTATGGAGTCTTTTCCGAAGCTTCCTTCAATTTCGTAGTAATGCGATTATGAATAAGATTCAATACACTCTGACTATCCTTCTCAATGAGCTACAGACTTATCAATCTCTTACGAAGAGTAAGGGACCAATACAGGGTGAGACAAATGTTGCCCAATCCAAGAAGTTCCAGAAGGGTTCGACCTCTAGAACTAAGTTTGTGCCTCAATCTTCTGAATCTAAGAAGGTCCAGAAGAAGAAATGAGGAAAGGGGAAGACTCCTGTTACTGTTGATAAAGGCAAGGGTAAGGCCAAGGTGGCCGATAAGGGCAAGTGTTTCCACTACAATGTGGATGGTCACTAGAAGAGGAACTACCCTAAGTACCTAGCCAAAAAGAAGAAAGAAAAAGAAGGTAAATAACACTTGTCTTAGAAACATGTTTAGTGGAAAATGACCAATATGTCTAGATACTTGATTCGGGAGCCACTAATCACGTTCGTTCTTCTTTACAAGGAATTAGTTCCTTTCAGCAACTCAAGAAGGGTGAAATGACGCTCAGGGTCAGAACGGGAGACGTCATTTCAGCTCGTGCAGTGGGAGCTATGAAGTTGTTTATAAGGGACAGATTTCTTTTTCTTGATAATTTGTAAATAGTACTTAGAATCAAGAGAAACCTTGTATCTATCTCCTGTCTAATTGAACAGGGTTATTCTATTTCTTTTTAATGAAAATGATGCATTTATTTTAAGAAATGGAGTTTTTATCTGTTCTGCTAAATTAGAAGACAACTTATGTGTTAAGACAAGCCAAAACTAAAGCAATTTTTAATCATGAGATGTTTAAAACTGCTAATTCTCAAAATAAAAGGCAAAGAATTTCTCCTAGCAATAACGATACTTATCTTTGGCACTTAAAATTAGGTCACATTAATCTCGATAGGATCGAGAAATTGGTAAAGAATGGACTTCTTAGAAAATAATTCATTACCTCTGATAGCAGGCAGAAATGCTGCTATTTTATCTCTAAATTTATGGGCTTTTGTGTGCTTTTATGGTATTTTTATATTGAATATCTATTTAATTTCATTATTTTGTCCCTAGGAGAAATTTGTGGAGAAATGGAGAAAAAGAGGCCAAATATGTGAATTTCAAGCCTCAATCTCCAAGACGGGTCAAGAAGGAAGCCCAAGATTTATCATTCAAAGTGTTGGGCCAAAAAGAATTGGAGGAAACCCAAAAATCTGCTCAATCTGCGCTGAAGATGGTTCTGGAATCGTCACAGCTTCGCGACGCTGTCCTATTCTTGCCGCCCAAGCCACTGTGACGTCACAGCGTCGCAACGCTACCCCATTTCCAGGCCTATAAAAGGCGCGCCTCACTCCCTCATTTTGGCATCAATCACCATTCCATTTCCTTCCTTTAGTCTTTCTTAAGGCTCTTAAAACCTCTTTGAGGGCCGAGTGTGAGAATTAAAGGGAAATCATTGTAACGAGCATTTTTTGAGGGCTCGGGAGCTTGTTTCGAAGAGGATCCATAGCGCAAGCGAGGGGCTCTCGACGGTCATTCTCCTAACTCTTACTTTGCTCATTTTTATGCTCTATAGTATGTACATTTGGAAAATTTTGACCATGTATAGCTAAATCCCATTTGTGGGTCTTGAAATGAAAGTTTATAGTTGATTATTATTCTTAATTGCCTATCTCTTATCCAAATACTGATTATTTGTGTGAATGGTCTTAATGCTTTATATGATCTGGCAAATTGTATACTGATTAAATTCCTAATGGAAACTCAACGGAGAGAAGTTAGGATAGATCATAATCCACTCAACTAGGTTTAACTGCTCGTAGTGACAACGAGAGTAGTTGGTTAGACTTAGAGACCGAAAATGAATCATAGCTTATTAATTAACGAATTTAATAGCGCTATAAGGACACTTAGGTTATTAATATGAATTAATTACAACTAGAGGAAACCGAAAGGAGAACCTATGTGCTAAACGGAGATTCTAGGTTTATAATTAGTCGAGCATGAGATAGGACAATTAGAATAATTGATTAGCTATAATCTGATTTTCAAGACCCCATCTCACATTCGATTCTTTCTCCACTTTTTATTTTTGATTGATCACTTGAATTCATTTATTGCTTTATTTCTTGATTTGTTTCACCATCATGTTTTGCCCCTAAATAATATTTTGTCTTAGTACTTTTAGTGCTCATCTTATTATCTTGCTTAATCACCGTCATCCTCCCTGTGGATTCGATACTCGGTATACTTTACAGTTTTATTATTATTTGCGACCCGTGCACTTTGCGGTCATCAACCTCCATGTGAATCTTGAGGGAAAAATGACTAAAAGACCTTTTTACTGGAAAAGTTTATAAAGCCAAAGAACGGTATATCAGTAAGGAGAAATAAAACCTTGTTAGACATGGTTCGTCCTATGATGAGCTATGCTTAGTTGCCTAGCTCGTTTTTAGGGTATGCAGTAGAGACTACAATTCACATATTGAACAACGTTCCCTGGAAGAGTGTTTCTAAACCAAGTTTACGCTACTTCAGGATCTGGAGTTTTCCAGCTCACCTGTTTGTGACAAATCCTAAGAAGATTGGAACTTCGTTCAAAGTTGTGCCAATTTTTTGGTTACTCTAAAGAAACAAGAGGTGTTCTTTTCTACGACCCACAAGAAAACAAAGTGTTTGTATAGACAAACGCTAATTTCTTAGAGGAAGACCACATGAGAGATCATAAACCACGGAGCAAGTTAGTACTAAATTAAGTGATGGGACCAAATTGTCCTTGTTTATTTGTTCTTAATCTTGCTAATTTTACGATAATTATTTTGCTTAAAGTTGTATTTTGTAGGAGTTTGGTATCAAGCGCTTCTAGGGAGCCCATATTCGAAATTGCTGTTAATTCGAGGAAATTAACGTGGTTTTGATCCATCTTGAAGTCCATGGGATGTCGAGATGGTGAAAAGACCACCTCACGGCGTCTCGATGCTTCGGATTCGAGGGACCGCCTGAATCACCGTAGGCGTCGAGCGCTGGCCACGGCGTCGAGACGCCGCCTCGTTATTTAAATACAGCAGATTCGCATTTTTAGGGCAGATGAATGGAGGCCCAGCCGACTTTCCTCTTCTCTCTCGGGTTCCTCTCCGATTTCTTAATTCTTCCCCTGTATTTTATAGTTTTTAGTTAGTTTTAGGTTGGTTTCTCGAGCCTTGGGCTTAGATTAGGCTTGTCTATGGCCGTCTAAGCACCGTTCGCTGTGGTTGGAACTCGGGATTGTAAGTACATTTGTCTTTTTATGAGATCTTGGAGTTTTCTGAACTGAATGGTTGTGTATCTTTAGATTTCTGAGCTTTATGCATGATTTATTCATTGTTTGTGGCTTTAGATTCTCGCTCTTCTAATTAGCATGCACAGTAGGTTAGATTGACTCCCTAACTCGCAGCTCGTATGTTAATAACTCGCTAAAGAACTAATTTCCACGTAGCTAATAGATGGTTAGTTCAATAGTTAGCATTAGATTCATTCGTGGGCACGGGTCCCAAGAGCATTTCTCTGACTTTGTCACTTGACACTATAGATCTAGGGTCTAAGCCGATATTTGTAATTAATTAGATTTCTCCTAATTGATTATGGGTATTCTAGCCTAGGGCAACAATTAGTTAATTTATTAATCGTGGTCAGGTTAATTAATTAATCAATTGCATGTTGGTTCAACGGGTTCGTTGGGTTAGCGCTCTAGGGGTATCTTGTTCTTAATGCAGTTACTTAATTAATTAACTTTAACGGGTTCGTGAGGTTAGTTAATTAATAACTAGTAATTGAGTCGATGGACGTTGGGATCGAATCAATTGATTTAGAGTACCAATTAGACAAGCATGCATATAAATCATTATCTACTAATCAATGAATAAAAAGTAAATGTATTGATCCCGAGTGTCTTCAGCTACAGTGAGTGGCAAGGTGAGATTAGCCAACCTCCCTATTTACTTTTCGCCATTTACTTTCTCGCAATTTTATTTTCCTTGTTAATATAATCCTCTCCTTCAACCCTCCTTCTATAACCAAACACAAAAGAAATTAGAAGTAAACCAGTTGTTCCCTGTGTTTGACCCCGGCCACTACTACTGCAAGTAGTTTAGTGTTCGTGGATTATAAATTCGTTTTGATCCGAGGACTCGACAAACTTGTACTGATCATTAAGTTACTGGAAAATCAACAAGGGTTGTTGATGAAGCAAGTCCTTCATCAAGAGTTAATGAAGGGACCAACACTTCAGGTCAGTCTTGTCCTTTTCAAAATTTGAGAGTGCCTCGACATAGTGGGAGGATTGTAACACAACCTAACCATTACCTAGGTTTAACTGAAACTCAGGTCATCATACCTGATGATGGCGTTGAAGATCCATTGTCTTATAAACAAGCAGTGAATGACGTAGACAAGGACAAATGAGTCAAATCCATGGACCTTGAAATGGAGTCTATGTACTTCAATTCAGTGTGGGACCTTGTAGATCCACCTAAAGGGATAAAACCCATAGGGTGCAAATGGATCTATAAGAGAAAGAGAGATGTAGGTGAGAAAGGTACAGACCTTCAAAGCTAGACTTGTAGCAAAGGGTTATACCCAAAAGGAAGGGGTTGACTATGAGGAAACCTTTTCTCCTGTTGCTATGTTAAAGTCTATAAGAATTTTCTTGTCCATAGCCACATATTATGACTATGAGATATGGAAAATGGACGTCAAGATTGCCTTTTTGAATGGTAATCTTAAAGAAAATATCTTTATGTCTCAGCCTGAGGGGTTCATAGCCCAAGGTTAGGAGCAAAAAGTTTGCAAACTGAATCGATCCATTCATGGATTGAAACAGACTTTCAGATCTTGGAATATCAGATTTGATATTGCGATCAAATCTTTTGGTTTTAACCAATACGTTGATAAGCCTTGTGTATACAAGAAAAGCATCAAGGGTAAAGTAGCTTTCTTGGTACCAGTCCAATCCAGGGTTAGACCACTAGACAGCGGTTAAGAACATCCTCAAGAATATTAGGAGAACGAGGGACTACATGCTAGTGTATGGAGCTAAGGATTTGATCCTTACAGGATACACCAACTCTGACCTCCAATCTGACAAGGATTCTAGGAAATCCATGTCAGGGTCAGTGTTCACCCTTAACGGGGAGCTGTAGTGTGGCGAAGCATCAAGCAAGGATGCACTGCAGACTCCACTATGGAGGCTGCATATGTGGCTGCTTGTGAAGCAGCAAAGGGAAGTAGTTTGGCTTAGGAAGTTCCTAAGTGATTTGGAAGTCATTCCAAATATGAACTTGTCGAACATCGTTGATCCATTTACGAAGGCTCTCTCGGCTAAAGTGTTTGAGGGTCATCTAGAGAGTCTAGGTCTGCGAGATTTGTACATAGTATAATCTAGGGCAAGTGGGAGATGTGTAATGGGTAAAAGGATGCCCTAGTTTATTGTATTTGTATGTAATGTACTTATACATTTCACATTTCCATTGCTCTGGGTTATTTATTATAATGTACATCCCACTAACTAAAGTTTTAGTTCAAGTGGGAGTTTGTTGGGTTTTATGCCCTAAAACTCGTAGATAGTAAGTGTAAACTATTGATTATTCTCAATAAAACGTCATTCTATAAAGAGTTATGGAATTATTAGTTGTTTTGTTCTTAAATAACCCTAAATCCAATAAACTAACATCCTAGGCTGTTGTATAGGTCTTGAACTGTATCTGGAGACATACGGGGATCAGTGTTCAAGATACAACCTAAAGGGTCTATAGTATAGGGATAAGGTTGGGGACCTTATCTTGGTGACACTATGGATACGACCTACTTTGTATTTGATACAAACGCAATGATCCAACGCGTTTTTGTAGATGATACGCAAGTGAGGGTGTCCTATGCTATGAGTTTGCATAAGACCAGACCGCGAAATAGTAACCGCTAGATGTAACTTCGTTGACTAGTTAGGTTTCTATTTCACTAGGATGACCTAGGCAACTTAATCTCAATCCTGAGTGTATTATGAACTCTTGTTCACGAGGGATTGTCCTTTGATTTGAATGGGTGAGAGTGGCCAGATTGCCGACTCAATAAGCCTACCATTTTGGGAACAAGACCGAGTGGGTGGCTGGGAACATAATCACACAAGATAGAATTCACTTCTTCCCCACTTCAGGGTAAGTAGATGAGTGTTCCCTTAAGTGGTGTCTCCAGGTCTTGAACAGAGGGTCCTACCCTCTCACTGGCACGAGAGGGGTTTTTGTTTATTGGTTGGACCATAAACAGGTTGTTCATTAGAGGAGCACTGGTACTTAAGGATATAGAGGTAACCCAGGGGTAAACGGTAATTTGATCAAGCTGGTGTTACAAACACTTGTGAAGGACTAACTTGTTGTTATTAGTCTATATCAGTGGACACAGAAATATTCTACAATGAGAATAGTGCAAATGTAGGTCTATGGTGGAGTGTACCCAAAGTTAACAAATATTGATTAATTTGGTTAATGAGTTTAGTCAATTAATCTCATATCGTTTGAGCTTCTGATCTGTAGGTCCATTAGGTCCCACTGGTAGCTCGTAAAGGGTAATTGAGGAAACTAAATCTTGATTGTAAATTGAAGTGTTCAAATTTAAAAAGGAAAATAATATAATGTATGGTAATACATTTAATTTTGGATATGATTCAAAATTAATTAAATATTTGAAGGAGTTCAAATATGAATTGGATTCATGTTAAAACTATAGGTTATGTGGGATGTTCATTTAAATATGATTTAAATGAAATAATTAAATTTGATTTAATTAATTAATTAGCATTAATTAATTAAATAAATCTCTATCCTATTACAACTGGAAAGAGTAATTAATTATTAATTAATTAAATATATCCCTAACCTATTTGGAATAGGAAAAGGGATATAGGATTCTATATAAACCATAGAACTCCTCCCAATTGGTGACACTCACTTCACTAAATTCTCCCTAAAATCAAGAAGAAGGTTCCCATTACCTTGACCTAAAATTCTCCAGAGAATACCAGTGTTTCCCTGTGGTAGTGTTCTAAATTGTTCGTGGTTATTCCTCAAGAAGCTGGTGAAATTAATCTAAGTCGTCAACGAGAGCAAGTACCTTGTCTATGTAAATTAGAATTAGATTCTATAGTTTTTCAACATGCTTAATCTAAATCTACAATAGATTATGAATGTATGTATGTTGCTAGTGTATTGGTATTTCATAATTCTAAATTAACTGCGAATTGTTCCTAAACCGCTTCCGCTGCGCTAGGACTTTTGTTCCTTCAGTTATGTTCCCAGCCCCTACTCAGTCTTGCCCCTGAAATGGTAGGCTTATTGAGTCAGCATAGATGGTCACTCTCACCCATACAAATCTAAGGACAATCCCTCATGAAAAGGAGTTCATAACACACTCAAGATTAAGATTGAGTTACCTAGGTCATTCTATTAAAATAATAACCTATCTAATCAATGGTGTTACATCTAGTGGTTACTATTTCGCGGTCCGATCTTATGCAAACTCATTGCATATGATACCCCCACTCGCATGTCCACTACATGAACACGTTAGATCATTGCGTTTGTATCGAATACAAAGTGGGTCGTATCACATAGTGTTACCAAGATAAAATACTCAGTCTTATCCCTATACTATAGACCTTTTAGTTTGTTACTTGAACATTGATCCCCGTATGTCCTCACATACTTGTTCAAGTTTCATTTAATCAACCTTGGATCTTAGTTTATTGAATTTAGGGTTAATTAATGCAAAACTAAGAAAACAAATTCAATAACACTTTACTGAACAATATCAATAACACTTTAGGGCCCGTTTGGTAACGTTCTCGTTTCTTGTTTCTTGTTTCTAATTTTATTAAGAAATCTAAGCATTTAATAACTATGTATGTTTCTTGTTTCTCATTTTTTAGAAACACTCCCAAAATTTGTATAGAACTTTTGGGAACAACTTAAACTAGTTTCTCCTTTTTTGTTCTTGTTTCCAATTTTTTCCAAACATAAATAAGAATATAGGTTTATTATTATTGAATGTATAGGTGTTAGGGTCATGAAATTCTATTTTTCTTTATTGAAAATGAAGAAACGGAAACAAGAAACGAGAACGTTACCAAACGGGCCCTTATTGATTATTAATTAATTTGTTACATTTACTAACCACGAGTTTTAGAGCATAAAACCCAACACTAAATATCTTACATAACATACTGAGGATTGTTGGGACAATGCTCGAAAGTGTGGTTGATCGCTAGACTTGTCGAAGGTCTAAATCAAATTAAAATTTATAATCATCGACCTAAACTACTTTGCAGTAGTAGTGGTCAGAGTCGGACATAGGAAATCAAACTGGTTTTATTTTTAGGTTCTTTTATGTTCCAGTAACGGGAGGGAGGATTTGATTAAGGTAGTAAAAAGCAGTAAATTAAAATTGTTGAAAATAAAAGTTGATGGTTAATCTTACCTCGAAATCATGCAATCGAGTACTCGAAAGTAAGTTTGGTGATTTTAATCCTTGATTAGCTAAAAATATGATTTACTAACCTAAGTGTGGGGTACTCCTAAAAAAGTCAGAGAGCCTTATATGTCTATTGTTTGATCTTCCACCAAAGGCAATGAAGAGGAAGTTGGTCGAGCTTATGATATGGCCGCCATTGAATACGGAGGGATGATTGCAGTGACGAACTTCGACTGGAGCAATTACATGGTCTGGCTGAAGCCTCTGCCATTGCGGCCGCCCACAAAGATCTCTGCAACTCCAGCTCCAGCTCCATCCCAGCAAAAGACACTTGCGTCCTCATAAACCATCACTACCTTCAAAAGCAAGAGCTTCCTGAAAGCCCTCTTAGTGGTTATACTATTGAGACCAACTCGAATCTCTCTGTGGATGAGACTGATAATGGAGAATAGGCGAAGACTCGAGCGCAGGTATATCAGAATCTATATATTTCAAAGTTATTGTATGTGCTAAAGGTTCAACTGTGAATTCAATCAGCTATAATATTTCCATATCCTTATGATATCTAGGTTTGATGAACTTGGAAAGAATGTCAATACTATATCCCAGTCAACATTACAATTTCCCTTTTTCTTTTTACACGCCTACCCACATGTATAAAAGGCAGAAATTGAAAAACTAACAGGGGGAATGTTGACTGCAAGGATAATCCAACTCAGTGTAAGGCTTTATTGTAGCCCATATGAAGAAATATTTCTTTCGACTACTATGAAATCGCATTTGGTCATAGCTCAAGAACATATGAAGAAATTTGTTAATTAACATCCTATAGAGGTCAAATCTGTTGTTGATCTTGCGTACATGAAAAGCAGGCTCTAGTGACAATATTCTCTAGCGAAGAGACGATATGAAAAATTAACATTCAAATTATCGATCTTCTAAAACTGTTAAGTGAATTGGAATAACAGTGACATATAGATTGGAACTGCCAGCAAAAAAGGCATCCATTCACCCAATTTTCATGTCTCAATCGACAAAAAAGTTGTGGAGGAAAATATATTTGTGTAGTCAATAAAATAACACCATCATTGACTGATAACTTTGAATAGATTGTGGAACCAGAAGAATCATTGAGCCTCGATGTTGATTCTCTAGAAAGACCATCTTAAATATAATGCTACTTGGAAATCCTTGGACATAATTCAATGTCAATTCCCTCATTTCTTCACTGAGAACCATGTGTCTTCGACCCCAAGAGTATTGTAAGGTCCTCAGTTGTTAATACGTATCGCGTAAAAAAGGGAATACCACACCGATGGTTAGTTAATGGAAACGGAACACTTGTATGTTGTTGGAGTAAGCTTGAGAGGGGATCATTAGATTTGTTATTGGAAAAGTAGTAAGGGAAGATTGCCAGCGCTCCCAAATTGGCTAGATGTTTATTTCATTTTAGTTGTCTTTTTTAATATCAAAGGACTCGTAATGGTGATGATATCTCATATTTTAATTAGAAAATTTGAATTCTTGGTTACTTCGAGCTTGGAGTTATGTTAATATCTTGAGAGAGTACTAATACGAGATATATTGGAAATATTAGTAGAATAGTGGTAAGGGCACGTGGCAATTAGTTAGGGGTGACTTGGTTATAAATAAGAGGAGTTAGGAATCTTGAAAGGGAATAATGATTTTGGACATTGTCTAGGGTGGGACTTTGGGAGAGAGATAACCCTCTCGAAAAGCTATTCATATTGTAATTTCTCTTTTGATATTCCGATACGTGTTTTCTTGTTAATCAAATCCTAACATATTCATGCAGTGAATGAATTAGAAAATTTGACTATGGCAGTGGTAAACTTTGATGGCAAAGCACTATCAACCAGACGACCATACAAGAGGGAATCCATTAATTTGAAAGAACAAGCTAATGGAGCGCCTAAGGAAATCAGTGAACTTTTGAAGAACATTGCAAAAGAAGTTTATTCGTTAGCTACCCTACCATTGTAATGAGAGGTAGCTCATCGAATCTAGTTATAGGAAGGTGTGCCCCAAATCTCAATCCGACCTCACCAATATCATAACCATACTCAAGAAATGGAAATGAAAAAGTCGATTCAAGAGATGCTAGTAGTTGAGATAATTCTTCCCAAGTTAGGCTCATACTTCAATCGTGCCATTTTTGTTGAGAAAAATATAATTGAAATAGATGACGGCTCAAAGTTCTCCCCACAAGATATTAGGAATGGTCATTTTGGCTATTCCAAAGTCACTCTTTTGATCCGATTAATTTTGCATGTCATTCATGACTCGTGATAAAACAATGGGAGGGTACACTGGTTTTCAGAATTACAAGAGATTGGCTAGTGTATGTGAATGTTCTGAAGAGGTGAATGTATAAACGAGACATAAAAGGTGATATGAAAACCTTAATTCATAAACTATAAAATCTTAAATAAATCAAT
Source organism: Luffa aegyptiaca (assembly GCA_017139565.1). NCBI lineage: Eukaryota > Viridiplantae > Streptophyta > Magnoliopsida > Cucurbitales > Cucurbitaceae > Luffa > Luffa aegyptiaca. The sequence continues at coordinate 31,815,421 of CM029404.1, forward strand.
TCAATTGATTTGAATCCAATCAACTTGAACACAACTTAACTCAAAATCAAATCAACTTGAACACAACTCAGCTCGCCATATACATAGGATCATTTCAAGTATAAAGTTGCAAAGATATGCAAGACGAGCTTTCTTGCAGGTTGCAGCTAGAAGAAAATATAGAAGAGCAAATCTACTCCATAAAAAGAAAGAATTCTAACTATTTACAAGGTTGTATTAGCTTAAAGCCCGCCAAGTAGGGTTGTTCAATCTCTCCAGTTGCTTCAAGAAAAAAAAAATGCACACATTAGAAGCCATAACCAAGCACCTCTACGCAACACTTGGGATTCCTCAACTAACCCTGAACTAAACTATGTTATGTTATGCTAATACAACATGGTACAACACCTAGTACATGTAAATGCCATTCAGCTAGAAAGTTGCATAAAAATACAAAACGGGTCTCCGTGATACACGGAAAAATAACTATAGGAATGGTCCAATAAAGAACTGGGTATTGATCTATCATCTATGCACTGTCAGATTCATTCCCTGAATCTATATTCATTGGCTGTGGATTCTTATAGCCACTGATTTCCTCCTTGTATCGTTTTTTGTCATCCCGAGCCTTTGCTTCGTATGGTTCTTTCTCTTCCACTGCAAGTAAATTAATCAAGGCTCAGCAAAAGATCAGCTGAAGGACAGATGCCTTTCTTAGCTTAAGGCAACATATCACTTTGATGCAAGAGATCCAATCAAAAAATTGAAAAGGCACACATACCCGACATCTTATTCCACTTATCTCCAAGTACTCGCCCTAATTCCGTGAAAGAAATTCCAGGATTGCTTTTCTTTATGTTCTGCAATGAGGAAATACAGGTAAGCAAACTACCTTTCCTGGTATTAATTAAAATAAAAGGAAGACCATTAAAAAAAAAAAAAAAAGAAAAGTTCCTAGAATTGGGGGGGGGGGGGGGGGGGGGGGGGGGGGGGGGGAGGGGGAATAGAAGTGAGAAATCACCTCTCTTTCCATCTTAGAGAAGAACATGAAACCAGATATTGCCCTCTTTGGTGCATTTGGATCCTTTTTCTTTTTCTGCTTTTTCTTCTTTGAACCATCATCAGTCCCTTCTCTAGGTTTCTTCTTGGCAGGTGCTTTGGAAGCTGAAGGGTCTTTTTTGGCCTCCTTTTTCCCAGGCTTCTAAAAAAAGAAAGTTCAGTTAGCTACAATATAGATTGCAAGTGTATATTCAACTCAACAGAAAATATTGCTGACCTCCTTTTCACCGCCACTATCACTAGCATCAGACTCCTCCCCACCTGAATCATCAGTTGGAGAACCCCCATCATCCTTGTCGACCACAAAATCCGAATCCTACGTAAACGCTACCATATTATATGGAGTTGGACATGAATACCAAAAGGCATAAATAAAGTAATTTTAAGAACACAATGATATAGATATGTGCAGTAAATTCAGAACTTCATACATAAGAGAAGGTTGGAAAGGTACCTGCAGTAAGTAAATATGCACAAAGACCACAAAATATTGGGCAACCGTGCAAAAAAGTTTATGTAAAGAGTTTCAAAACTTCTAAAATCCAACTAAATGAAAGGTCATTTAGCCAGTATGTATAATCCATTGGGATTTCAGAGGCATAAGTATAATAAATGAACCACCAAACACAAGGGGAATCCAAAAGCACCTGTGTCAAGAATAAATAAAAAGTATTTGATATGAACTGTGTTTTTTTGGAGGAAAAGAATGAATTTCATTTGAGAACGAATGAAAGACTACACGAGTTCTCCCTCTACCATTCCTACACATCCCCTCTTCTAGCAATCTTAACCTCATCCAGCCTTTTTAGAACACTCAACTATCACACTACCTAACTTGGTACCAACAGCCACATTAGCCAATACAACAGCCTAAATAATTACAACCACCTGACATTAACTGGCAGTGAAGTAAACTTCCATATGCCTCCTAGGTAAAATGAACAGTAGGCCTAGTATTTACCACTATTGAAAGAGAATCCCTAATTGCAGTACTAAATAGGTCAAAGCTTACCTCTTCATCGCTCTCATCTCCACCAGCTTCATTTCTAATACGCTCAAGATGTGGATCAACAGCATCATCATCATCCTCTTGGAGAACAGCTGCCACACCATCTCTAGCCTGGGCATCTCCCAGATTCATGATTTTCAAACCCTTCACGCTGCAGGGATGAACAAATAAGATAAAATGTAATAAAAGCCACCTCCATACATACAAGGTAAGAAAATTAGACTCACCTGATAAAGTCAAAAAGATTATGGTATTCATTCCTCTGGATATTTCTAAAGAGATGTTCTTGTTCAGTTTTCAGTCTGATAAGAAGATCAAAGTAATGCATATTGGACCCACCAGCAGCATGCCTCTCAAATTCAACATAGTCAATCTATTACAAAAATATTTTATGAAAAAGGTAAGCAACTCGTCAACTCATTGGATTGAACCATCAAATGATGTCAGAAAATGCAAGATTCCAATGTGGAAATTATACCTCCTCATGAAGAATAAGGGTAGGAGGCTTAGGAAGAAAGAAGAAACTTTTCTCAAGTGGATATAAGACACCATCTTCAGCTTTCAAAGATGACTTGACAGCATAACCATCTTGACAGCTGCGGAATTTTCCAGGTCTGGTAATTTTCGCACCAGATAAAACACGCAATATGGTGGTAAACACCTCATGAATCAGCCCCTGTTTTCAACAAAACTATTCACTGAGAGAAACATGGAATCAGCAAGTCTAAACACCTTGCTAGATACTCCTGTAGATAAAACAATAAAGCATGTTTCCATGTCCTTAAAAACATATGCCATTGGTTATCTGTCTGTAGCTATGAAGCAGAGACACTTTAGCAGTTGGATAACATATCCATGTCCAACAATATTTAACACTCCAACCCTTGAGGAACACATATTACATACTCGTAAACTCTCAAATACTAGTTCAACAAATTGAACAAGACTCCAATACTTGTTGAGCATATTCTCAACACTTGTTCATAATCAACTCATATCAGACACTTGAAAACATATGACAAACAATTTTTTTTTTATGAAAAACCGAGCTTTCATTGAGAATAAATGAAAGAGTACAAGGGCATCCAAAAAACCAAGCCCCAAAAAAGAAACCCAACTACAGGAAGGGTTTCCAATCGATTAAAATAATACCTAACATATAATTACAAAAAGCCTTAGAAACCGAGGCTCATAACGAAACAAATAGTCTATTATTAGCCCAAACCTCGCTAGGATGTCTCTCCACCCCTCTAAAAGTTCCATTATTCCTCTCCTCCCATAAACCCCATAAAATAGCACAAACGCCAACAAGCCATAAGAATCTTCCCTTCTCCCTGAAAGGCGGATAGAGAAGGAATTCCTCAATCACCTCCCTACAATGACGGTGGCCAGCGAACTAGAACTCAAACACCTCAAAGAAGTGGCTCCAAACTGAGCGAGCAAAATCACAACCCCACAACAAGTGATCAAGATCTTCCACTACCTTCCGACAAAGAATGCAACAAAAAGGGCCAACCATATGGTTCATTACTCTCGATAGCTGTCAAGAGTGTTAACACGGTCCAGAATGACCTGCCAAGCGAAGAACCGAACTTTCTTTGGGACTTGAACCTTCCATAGACACGAAAAAACAGACTATCTAACCGGGGAGGGATTAGTTTTTTTTGAAAAGAACCAAGGAGGGATTAATCAAAAATTGAAAGAACGAACTACAAGAAAAACCCCCAAAGGGGTTGAGACTCCAAAAACAAACATCCCTCCTACCCGGACTACGACTAACCCCCTCTAACAAAGAAAGAAGGGTCATGATGTCCATGGTTTCTCTATCAGATAACAGACGACTAAAACCTAAGGAGAAAGAAGTGGGGCTCCCCACAAAGCCAAGGATATCAGCCACAGTGTGATTTTTCATTGAGGATAAGTGATATAAACGAGGGAACAAAGAGCAGAGGGAACGATCCCCTACCCACAAATCCTCCCAGAAATAAGTGTCCTTTCCATCCCCCACGGTGCACTGGACTAAGAAAGAAAAAGAGGGGAGCTCCAAGGAGATGTCTTTCCAAGGATTTTTGAAGGTGCCTTTTACCCCACCTGAGGGCCAATTGAAGGGATGACGCTCATGTTTACTCCCGATGATCCTAACCCAAAGAGAATCAAATTCAAGGCGGAATCGCCAAAGCCATTTAGCAAGCAGCGCTTTGTTACAGATTCTCAAATTGCCCAATTCTAGACCACTCAGACTCACAGGCTTACCAACTGTCTTCCAGCTCACTAAGTGAGCCCCTCCCCCTTCTCCAACCCCCTCCCATAGAAAGTCTCTCATGAGCTTCTCCAGAGCATTACAAACCAATGTGGGAGCTCTGAAAAGAGAGAAAAAGTAGATAGGAATGCCGCTTAGAACAAAACGGATGAGAGTCACCCTACCCCCTTTAGAGAAGAAACTTCTCTTCCAAGAGGCAAGTTTTTTCCGAACTTTATCAATGACTGGGCTCGAAAAGGTGACAGATTTAGGATTATGGCCAAGCGGGAGACCTAAGTAAGAAGAAGGGAAGGCTCCAATCTCACAACCAACCAACAAAGCCCATCTTCTTAATTTGTCTTCCTCACAATTTATACCCAAAATTTGGCACTTATCTTTATTAACTTTAAGTCCCAACAAGGCCTCGAAGAAACTGAGAATATGGTTCAGAATTAGAAAAGAATCCTCCATGCCCGAGCAAAAGAAAATAGTATCATCAACGAATTGAAGATGAGAAAGGGCCACTTTCTCTTTACCTACCTCAAAGCCCTGAATAATACCGCCTTCCAAGCTTCTGGAAACCAGCCTGCTAAGGGTATCCACAATCAAAAGAAAGAGAAAAGGAGAAAGGGGATCGCCTTGCCTTAAACCTCTTGTGGCTTTAATCTTCCCCTTTGGCTTACCATTGATAAGGATAGAATAATGAACCGATCTGAGACAACTCCAAATCCAAGATCGCCATTTGTACCCGAAGCCCTTATTCTCAAGGACCTTATCCAAGAAATCCCAATCCACATGATTGTAGGCTTTTTCGAAGTTGATTTTAAAAACGATACCTTCCCAGCCCCTCCCTTGATAATCCTCTATGGCCTCGTTTGCTATCAGGGCTTGATCCAAGATTTTCCTACCCATAACAAAAGCCCCTTGGGCCTTTGAAACAGTGGAAGGGAGGACTTTCTTAAACCTGTTTGCCAAAACCTTGGCTATCATTTTATAAGTGTTTGTGATCAAGCTAATGGGTCTGAAGTCCTTGACTTTATTAGCCTTTTCCTTTTTAGGGATTAGGCAAACAAAGGTTTCATTCAGGGTGGAGTCCAAGATGCCCCTCTCAAAGAACTCCTTTTTTTTTATTAGAAACCATGCTTTCATTGAGAAAAAATGAAAGAATACAAGGGCATACAAAAAAAAACCAGCCCAAGTGAGATAGAGAACCCATTAGATAAAGGGGCTCCAATCCAATGATGAGACCTAGGGAATAATTACAAAATAAGCGCGTCACCAACGCCCAAAGAGAAACGTTATATTTAACAAGGGACCAAACCTCATGAGAATCCCTCTCCAACCCTCTAAATGTTCTATTGTTTCTCTCACCCCAAAGCCCCCAAATAATGGCACAAATCCCAGCTTGCCACAAACTTTCCCTGCTCCCTAAAGGGAGGATGGGGGAGGAACTCCTCGATCGTCTCTCTAAGGCGTCTGTGTCTGGCAAACTGCAACCCAAACGAGGCAAAGAACTCATCCCACACCGCCCTAGCAAAAGCGCAACGCCACAAAATATGGTCGAAGTCTTCCTCCGCCATCTGACAGAGAATGCAACAAAAAGGCCCAATCAAAGAGGGAATCTTTCTCGACAACCGATCAAGAGTATTAACTCTTCCATGGATCACCTGCCAAATAAAAAACTGCACCTTCTTTGGAACTTTCACCTTCCATAATAAGGAGAAAATGGAGGACTCAGAAGAAGCGGGGTCCAACAAACAATGAAAGAAGGATCGACAAGAGAAGCCAAGGGAGGGGTTGGGACTCCAGAACCGAATGTCTTTCCTAGTGACACTAAAGGTGATTTCCCCAATCAAAGAAAGGAGAGTCACGAGGTCCGTTGTTTCACGATCTGACACAGACGCACAAAGTCAAAACAATAAGATAACGAGCTCCCTGAAGGATTTAGAACCTCAGCCACGGAATGATTTTTCATAGAAGATAGATGATAGAGCCGAGGAAAGGTAACGCAAAAGGGTCTATCCCCCACCCACCTGTCTTCCCAAAAATAAGTATCCTCCCCATTCCCTACCGAATAACGAATAAAAGAGGTCAGAAAAGGGAGCTCACGTGAAATTTCTTTCCAAGGATTTCTGGAAGTGCCTTTAATCCCCCCTGTCACCCATTCAGAAGGATGGGGTCCGTGTTTGCTAACAATAATCCTATGCCAAAGGGTGTTGGATTCGAAGTAGAACCTCCAAAGCCATTTTTCCAATAGAGCCTTGTTACGAATCCTCAAATTACCTACCTCTAGCCCCCCTCCCTTAAGGATTGCCCCACAAGATCCCAACGAATCAGATGTGTATTTCTTGAACACTCTTTCCAAATCCTTCTTGACAACCTCCCAATTGTTCTGAAAAAAGGTCATCGAAAAACCATCAGGACCGGGAGCCTTGTTTCTGTCACTTTCGAAGACCCTCTTTCTTATCTCCTCCAGGGAAAAAGCAAAGTCTAAGAAAGACTTATCCCTATCAGATATGGGACTCCAATCCAAGCCACTCACAAAAGGTCTAGGGTACACTTTTTTTTTTTTTTTTTTGGATAGGAAACATAAACCATTTCATTGATGGATGAAATAGATACAAAAGAACAACCTATCGGATGTGATTACAAAAGAACTCTCCAATTGGATGATAGGGAAGAGAGGGAGTAATTACAAAAAGGGGGGTGTGCCTACTCCAATAAAGGGCCAATAAGGTAGAAGATTCTATAAAGGAATAAGAGCTTTGAATCTTGTCAGAAAAGACCCGAGCATTTCTTTCAAGCCAAAGATTCCATAAGAAAGCGTACAAAAAATTCTGCCATATAATCTTTTTAGCCTTTCTAAAGGGATGACCAAGAAGAGTATAGGAGATAAGGGAGTAGATATCACCTGGACGAGCAAATTGCCACCCGAAAGCTTGTTGAAGATAGACCCAAAAAACAGAGGCATACTCACACCAGCCAAACAGATGAGCCTGGGATTCTGTAGCCTTGAAACACAAACAGCAGCAGCTAGGGGAGAGAGAACTTCCTGGATTCCTTCTTTGAATATTTTCAGCTGTATTGATACAAGCGTGACTAAGCTCCCAAATGAAGAATTTGACTTTTTTCGGCATGGGACCCTTCCAGAGTTGTTTATAAAGCTCTGTTCTATTGGTAGGATTGGAGGATGCCAGACTTTTTGAGAGGGAGCCCGTAGAGAAGATACCAGATTTGTCAAGTTGCCATAACCAAGAGTCCTCGTCTTTGATAGAGAAATTTGATAGGTGGTGAGATAGGATAGCCCCTTCAAGAGTTTCAACTTCATTTAGGTTTCTTCTCAAATGAAGATTCCAAGACCCATTGCTAGGATTCCATAATTCAGCAATAAAAGCTTCTTTTTTAAGGGATAAATTATACAAAGATGGGAACTTTGTCTTAAGGGAAGAAGAACCAAGCCAGATGTCTTCCCAAAAAAGAGTTTTGTCACCTTTCCCAACTCTGGAATCAATGTTGTTGTAGATGAAATGCTGCATTTTATGAATAGATTTCCAAGGGCCTTTGGAGGAACTAATGGAATGGTTACCCAGCTTATTAGGATTTCGTGCCCCTCCAAATTTTGTGGCAATGATATTCCTCCATAAGGCATCCGGCTCTTTGTAGTATCTCCAAGCCCATTTTGCCAAGAGAGAGACATTTTTCTGGTGAATGTCATAGATGCCTTAACCTCCTTCATCGACTGGGGTTTGGACCGTGGACCACTTTAAAAGGTGACAACCTTTCTTCTCTATGCCGCCTCTCCATAGAAATAAACGGTAGAGCTTTTCAATATCCTTGGTGACTTTTTTGGGGGCTAGGAATAATGAGAGGTAGTAGATGGGGAGGTTATTTAGGGTGCACTTGAGGGGCATAAAGCTTAGAAAAAAGGAAAGAATCTCTTCTTCCACCTCTGTCTCCCCTTTAATAATGTCCCCCCCCCCTCCGTCATTCAGCAAAGAAACTATGTTCTTACTTCTCCTGCCACTTGCTACTCTGTGAAAGAAACCTGAGTTCCATTGATATAAGTGTAGGACACGGACACGTCAAACCTTAAGGCTCCGCTTTTTTTATTACCTTTTTTCATTTTTGGACACGTTGGGATACGTTTGAGACACTTTTCGGACACGGGTGAGGAGAGAAAAAAAAAAAGTATAACTTGCCATAGATAAAGAGTCTAACCCATCTTATTAAAACCCTAAGTGATGGAGGAAAGAACTCTGATTGAAGAATGGAATGTATCACTACTTGAGAAAGATTGAAGATCCTTGGCATCACCCACACCTGTGAAATAAACCATACCTATTTGATGTGATCCAGTGTTTTCAAAGCGCAAGGCGCACCTCAAGGCGACAAGCCCCTTGATCGCCTCAAGGCGAGAGGCGACAAAAAGGCGACGCCCGAGTGAAGCGAGGCGCAATAAATAGAAACATAAATAAATAATATATATAGAGCATAAATTTCTATAGTAAATATAATTACATAAAGTGTCAAATTCTTATCCTCCTTACACATTAATATTGAATAGTAAAAACATATAAGGGCCAAAACATCAAACAAGAATCAATTTCTAGTAGTTGTAGTTCCAAAACACCATGAAGACAAGACTTAAGAGCGAACAAAAACTAAAAGTCTAAAAGCCAAAAGTAAAACATTAAAGGTCAAAATCATCATCCTCCTCTCCTTCTAAATAATGGATAAGTGTCCACTGTCCAGCAAGCCAGCACAACAAGAAGATAATGGCTGAAGTGGAACGGTGGAAGTGGAATATTTAAGTTAGTGCTATGCACTTAGGTGCAGAAGGTCAAAAAGTAAAAACCAAAGAGAATTGTTGAAGTTGAAGCCGTAGAAGGATGAAGAAGAAGCCAAATATGATGATGATTGAAGGAGTAACAGAAGAAGAAGCCGATGATTGAAGAAGAAACAGAAAATGCCGAAGAAGATTTTTTTTCCTTTTGCATGAGAAATGCAACTTGCCGAATAAAGAATAGGTTGAATAGGTGAGCGTCCCACTGCATGGCTTTTCGTGGGCTTTTTTTTGGGCTATTCTTAGGGTTTTCGTGGGTTTTAAGTTACGCTCAACATATTTAAAAAAAAAAAAAGAAAAGAAAACCAAACGGCAGCTTCAGTCAGGCGCACGCCTGAGACCAAGGCGAACTCCATGCGAGGCGAGCAAAGGCGCACTCGGGCGAGCGCCCGTTTGAAGACGCTCGCCCCAGCTACCTATGAGGCGCAGTACATGCTGGGCGCCTCGCCTCTCGCCATAGGCGCTCGCCCGACGTCGCCTCAACAACACTGATGTGATCTTCTTTTTCCTTCGCCGTAGCTGTCGTTGAGAGTGAGAGAGAGAGATTGGTTGCAGCTTTATTTGAGAGTGAAAGCCAGATTGTGCTCGCTCTTGAAGAACTATTGTTGTTTGTTTGAGAGAGAGGACTGATTTTATTTGTTTTATTTGTGGGTGAGAGAGGACTGATTTTAATTGAGTTGACTGCTCCATGCCACGTACTGAAGGGTTTTTTTTCATGAGTATATACTTCTAATTGAATATAATAAATCAATTACTTTAAGATAAGAATTTTCTTCTCACCACACCAAAAGTCATATTAGAATTAAGGAGGTTAGATATTGCATGGTATTGTCAAACTATGCACACGCATGCATGTATTTTTTTTGAAAAAAAAAAAAAAGCTAACGTGTCCTCAATGTGTCTGCTGTCCTACATTTATGAAAATTGGTGTGTCACCATGTCCATGTCGTATCCGTGTCGTGTGTCCGTAGGCATGCTTCTTGGAGGATGAAAACCCATGTCAATGGAATTTTAAGAAAAGCATTCCAATACACCAAAGGAACTTCTATTCGTTTATTTACTACTTACAAATAGAAAAAAAAGTAATATATGACTAAATTAATAAATATTTTGAGTGTAACATCAACCTTGTTTATTTAAAAAAAAGAAAAATACCTTGTTGACTTTAAATTTTCCTTTGGTATTGTATAAAAATAATATATGTTTAAAAAATGTATCTAGTAATTGTCTTTGTCATGCCGATGTCCTAAGTTTTTAGAAAATAATGTGCCACTGTGTTCATTTCATGTTGTGTCCGTATTTGTGTTCCTTCGTTCTATAGTGCAGATGGCTTATTGTTTGGAGGGAAAAGCAATTTTCTACCTCATAAGAAGGTACTATTGGTGGGGGTTCTCTCAACCGCCAGCCCCTAGGTTGTATCTTCTTTCTCTTTTATCTTAATACATTTTGTTTCTTATCAAAAAAATAATAATAATAAAAAAAATGTATACCTTATAAGAAAGTTCTAACTTGTCCTTGTACTTTGTGTAGAGATGTTCATCGGCAAAATGCAAGGTGCTTTGAACCACATAATCAGTCTCAAACTGCAAAGATGCATAAGAACAAAACGTTATCCTAAGAAGTACATACAGAGAAATCTTAACCAATGAAGTGACAAATACCTGCAAAACAATATGAGGGTATAAAGTTTGGCCTTTACGGATTGGTGGATCTAGAGTCACAACAACGAAAGTATGTGGCTGATTGGACTGCACATAACATCACAAGCACGTAAGACTCCATATCTTATTCATTGACTGGTTTAGATAGTCTAACATCTATGGTCAATAGAAGTGAAGAAGAAAAACCTTTGGAAGTAGAAAAAGACGAACAACACTGCTGTATTGAATTTTGAAGTCATTGGCTTGTCCTTGGAGCCGCAGGAAAGAAACGTGGAGTTCAACACTGTACCGACCCCTATACAACAAAAATAACCTCTTTAGAATAACTTAAGACAATAGAAAAAACTAAAAGCCAGCATTAAAAAAAAAAATCAGAGAAATGATGCAAGCTAATCAAATAAATACATGTGCATGCTATGATACTTCTATGCATGTGCGGCACATAACAAGCAGCATGCAGACTACATTTCCACTCAATAAATACCTACCTTGGAGTGAGGATAGCAATACCCTCAAATGTGACCACAGCTTCCTCAATGCCCCGACCAACATCCGCCATGGAAGTGATTTTGTCACGAAAAACCTATACCAAAGAATACTTTATAAACAGTCACAAAAAATGTGTTGTAGTCTGAAACAGATAATGATACTACCTGAGCAGGAGGACAATTTTCATCACCAACAAATTGAGTATTGGTATTTGGTATGTGAAAACTTATCTCCATTAGAGAATCTTTCTGTGATCATAAAATCATAATGTTAAAAAACTTAGATTACAATGAAGCAATCTACAACAAAAGCTTTGCAATTTGAGATATCAGATACTGTATCGCTCATCAATTGGTAGGAAACAAGCACAAAAAACTATTTAAAACAAAGAGAACATAATCATTGACCTCATTAGCTCCTGTGGTATCATCCACATGAAACTCTAACATAACATCATTCTTCCCTTGAAGTTGTGTTTGAGCAACATCAGCTAAAGACACTTCAAATGCTTGCTTTGAACCAACCAAGAAAGTAAGCATATTCCCTACACCACAAGTTTTAATAATTAAAAGAAGATAGGCTTAACCTCAAAAAACTATTTTGCAGAGAGATGGCTACCATAATTGATTTGCATAAAATCTCAGGCTAGAAATACAAAAACTCAAGGAAATGTAAGCTAGAGCTAATTGCCAATATGGTATAGTTGCAAACCAAGCTTAGTGGTTTCTTAAGATCCTTCTAATCTCTTCTAAGAGCCCTAAAGTTGCAATATTAAACATGTAAATAAAGTAAGAGCTCTTTGGATATAAAATTGATAACCACAAGAAAATGACGAGTAATAAACTACAAGTGCAACAAGTGATAGACTGAATGCATCAGAACAACTTACCATTCAAATCAACTTCACCCCAATTACGACCACTGACAGAAAGCTGTTTTTCCTCTGGTGTTATTCCACAATTACTCTGGAAAAATTTGGTTAAACTAGTGATGTCCTACATTAAGAAAAAATGTCATACAATCAGAACAGTTCCAACTACATCATAAAAAATACGAAAGTTCTCAAAATATTAATTTGTAATCATCCCATCTCGTTCTACTGCTGTTGATCAGATGACATGGACCAATCTTGAAAGCTATCCACTAACTAAAGGCAATGATTTAGCGAATTATGACTTCACACCACAATGTAAATGAGATATTAACATCTTGAGATTTATACCAAGATTCCAAAGTCAATAGATATAAAAGCAATATCACAGTTAAAAATTCAGTAAACCTGGTCGCGGAATCCAATGAACTTGTAATACAATCCATCTTTGACTCGAATTCCTAATTGGTTTGTCCTTGGGACCTTCATCCATGTTACACTAACAATGTCTGCTTTATCCACCTCAATTGCTTTGCCACCTCCTTGCTTCTTCCACTGAATACCTCTTTGATCTGTTTTAAGCTGACCAGGGTTCTGCATTAAAATATATACATGGAGCAGAGTTGTAAGACCTCATCTTTATCATTTCAAACTTTCAAAGAAGCCCAAAAAGCAAGATCAGAAAATTGTAACTATTAAAGATCATTTCCTTTCCTTTGTTCACCTTGTATCCTCCAAAAGTACTTCACTGAATGCAACAAGTGAGATGTCAAGGATAAAAAAACTAGAGTCCAAAATATAACCTTTTACCCCCATGCTCCAAACAGATGACACTCGGAAAAAATAACAACCCCATCAAATTTGTGAAATTTGAGAATTTCAAGAACACGTGAAATAAATTACCAGCAGATCCCTTCCCCAAACAAATTTACCAAGAAGAATTACGTCAAAACAAAAGCTCAAAGACCATTGAAAAGAACTAATCATTCTGGCTATTTGAACATCGCCACACCACGAGGAGGTGCAAAAAGACACAAAAATTTGAGAAAATGTAAAGAAATCTGCTCATCACTTTTCATTTCGCAATACAAAACCATCATGTAAGTACATACAGAATTTAGGAACAGTTCAAAACTTAGTGTTTGAAAAGCATAACAGCATCCCCATCCCCATTCCCATACAAAATACGATGATCCAACTACACCAAGAAACCTAGTTAAGCAACCATCCACACAAAGAGAAAGAAAAAGAGAGAGAGAGCTCACAGTGCCTCCACGACCGCCAAGAGAGATATTGTTGTAGAGCTGACCGTCAGCCATGACTGGAAACCTGAGCAAGCGAATCACAGAAGGAGAACTGTGAGAAGGGTTTTTAATCATTCGAGAGGAAATGGGGGGATATATATGTATATATATATATATTTTTATATTATTATTATTTATATTATTATTATTATTATTATCTACATCCATACCTATACCATATATAAAAGTGACTATAGAGAGATACTTTATCTCCCCATTTTTCCCTCCAAATTTTAAACATAAACCTATTTAACCTAATTCTATTGGATATATTGGAATTAGGACAAAATGCAAGATGGAAAAGAGAGAGTGGGTTGGGTCAAGATAGTTGCCCCACAATCCCACTAAGCTAGCTTTATTTTTATTACACAATAACCTATAACTCTTCTCATTCTATGTACAATTCATTAGAGAATTTCAAAAGACAACTTCAATTTTCAAAAAGCGACTCGTTGTCTTCCAACAAAATAATCAACATCTATTAAAATCTTATTTTTATAACACAAAAACCTATGGACTCTTCTCATTCCAGCACCATTCATTAGAGAATTTCAAGAGACGACTTCAATTTTCAAAAAACGACTTATTCACTTCCTACAAAATAATCAATATCTATTATAAACTTATTTTTATAAGACAAAAATCCATGGACTATTCTCATTCCAAGCACAATTCATTAGAGAATTTCAAGAGACGACTTCAATTTTCAAAAAATGACTCATTGGCTTCCTACAACATAATCAACATCTATTACAATCTTATTTTTATTACACAAAAACTATGGATTGGTCTTGTTCCAAACACCATTCATTAGAGAATTTCAAAAGACAACTTCAATTTTCAAAAAACGACTCATTGGCTTCCTACAAAATAATCAACATATATTATAATCTTATTTCTATTACACAAAAACCTATGGACTCTTCTCATTCCAAGCACCATTCATTAAAGAATTTCAAGAGACGACTTCAATTTTCAAAAAATGACTCATTGGCTTCCTACAAAATATTTTAATTCAATAACTCATCAACAACTATTACAATCTTATTTTTATTATACAAAATTCGATGGACTTTTCTCATTCCAAGCACCATTCATTAGAGAATTTCAAGAGATGACTTCAATTTTCAAAAAACGACTCATTAGCTTCCTACAAAATAATCAACATCTATTATAATCTTATTTTTATAACACAAAAACATGTGTACTGTTCTCACTCCAAGCTGCATTCATTAGAGAATTTCAAGAGACCGACTTCAATTTTCAAAAAATGACTCATTAGCATCCTACAAAATAATCAACATCTATTATAATCTTATTTCTATTACACAAAAACCTATGGATTCTTCTCATTCCAAGCACCATTTATTAAAGAAGTTCAAGAGACGACTTCAGTTTTCAAAAAGCAACTCATTGGCTTCCTACAAAATATTCTAATTCAATAACTCATCAACATCTATTACAATCTTATTTTTATTACAAAAAAAACATCTGGATTCTTCTCCTTCCAAGCACCATTCATTAGAGAATTTCAAGAGACGACTTCAATTTTCAAAAAACGAATCATTGGCTTCCCACAAAAAATCAACATCTATTATAATCTTATTTTTATTACACATAAACCCGAGGACTCTTCTCATTCCAAGATCCATTCATTAGAGAATTTCAAAAGACGACTTCAATTTTCAAAAACCCACTCATTGGCTTCCTACAAAATATTTTAATCCCATAACTCATCAACATCTGTTACAATCTACC
Organism: Luffa aegyptiaca; assembly: GCA_017139565.1. Lineage (NCBI taxonomy): Eukaryota > Viridiplantae > Streptophyta > Magnoliopsida > Cucurbitales > Cucurbitaceae > Luffa > Luffa aegyptiaca. The sequence goes on from CM029404.1 coordinate 31,830,633, forward strand.
ATCAATCTAAGTCCTAATTTGAGTTGCCTAATAGAAGGGAGAACAATTCACAAACAAATACAATGCCATCGATCTGGTTTGGTTTTTTTTCAATCTAATTCCTTTTCTCTCTGTCAAGAATGCAGTGTCTCATGTTGTCAAAAAAAAAAAAAAAAAAGCAATGTCTCAAAACCATCCTTCCATCGTATATGTACCAATTGTGCCCTCGAGAACAGTCTCCCGTTTTTTTGTTACTATTCGGCTGTTGTTATAATAAAAATAAAAATAAATTAAAAAAATCAAACAACTCCTCCATTCTTTCATTAGTTGTGCTTTTCAAGTAAGCAAAATGTCATAGATGGAGATTGGGAAAATACCAGAAACGGCAAGGAAGTAGAAAATCGAGGGAGGCTACGGCGGCACGAACAAAGAAAGACGACGGAGGCGGGCGGCACGAGCGGAAGAAAGACGACGGCTGCGGCAGCAATGAACGGGAGAGAAGCGGCGGCGACACTGAGCTGCTGAAACGGAGGAGGAAACAGCGTGAAGAAGAAGAAGAAGTGGCGTGAGCAAGGTATGGGTTTCCTTCTTCTTTTATTCATTTTTATTTTATTTCACAGAGTGGCTAAATATGGGCTGAGCTTTTTTGAAAAAAGAAAGAAAATTAGACCTTTTTTTTTTTTAAGGAAAAACAGACTTGTTTTTTTTTTTTTTTTTTTTTTGACAATAAAACAGACGTGTTATTGGGGGTAGGATCTTTTAACCTTTTGTATTTGATTTATGTTAGTTTCCAATAATATGTTTAAATTTAATCATCTTTCAAATTTTAATTTCGTTGAGAAAAACTAAACCTATTTTTAATTCATTTGAAATTGTTCTCTTTTTTATTTACTAGTAAAGAACACATGTGATGTACGTAAAAATTATAGTTCTAATTTAAAGTACAAAAGTAAAAATAAAAAATAAAATAGTTGTCTCATGACATTCTCTCATCAATAGTACTCGAAATGAGTACAGTTTATATATTTGTTTGTAATAAAAACAGGGAGATATATTCATTAATAGCATAAAGTAAATTGAAAATTGAAAAACAACTTGGTGGTTCACTATCTTGAACCAACTCACTTTTCTTTTCCCAACATTTTTTTTAGGGCAAAATGCACTTTTGGTCCCTAAGGTTTGAAGTTGATGTCTATTTGGTCCCTGAAGTTTCAAAACTTACACTTTAGTCCCCCAGGTTTGTGAAATGATTCTAAATGGTCTCTGACTTAACTTTAACCTAACGGAATATTGACTGGACTGTTATGTGCTGATGTGGATAGGATGACATGTCTATTTTAGTTAATTACATGGCAAATAAAATGAAAAGTTAATTAAAAGAAAAAAAAATGATTTAAAGTATATTAAAATATTCAAAAATCTATTCCCTCTCCTAAAGCCCGAAATGTATCGATTTCTCCTCCACATACGATCAATGTCGATCGACTTCTTCAACCCACTGTCGGCCGTCGGTTGCATCCCACTGATTGGTTTCTGTCTTGAAAAAAAAAGTCTTTTTCTCCCCATCAGTTTTGAATTTTCTCTGCTCGGTGATTATAGGAACCAAGCCCCTCTTTTACCCTTCTTTTCAATTTCACTTTTGTTTTTATTTTTCATATTGCCTAGTGATTTCTTAGCCCTCCCCTTTCTGCTTGAGTTATTATTTTAGTCATGAAGGAAGGAAGGAAAAAAAGAAAAGAAAAGAAAAGGAAAGCGTTCATGGATTTACTAAAAAGTTCTATGTACAGTTGCCTCAGAATGCCCATGGCTGCCTAAGATTTGGGTAAAAACATTTGGACATTATCTCCATTGAATAATCCTTCACATCATTATTCATCTTCTTTCCTTTCACAATCATCCATTTGATGTGGGTAAACCGCCAAGCTGCGACAATTTGCAGAATGCAAGGCAACTAGCGAACTGCCATGGCCGGTGAACTTTGACGAGACGCAATCAGCATGATACAACAGCGACAGACGACGGGATGCGACAACGATGAACCACGATGGATGGCGAACAACAATGGCTGGTAGAAGAAGTTGGTTGGCATTAATCGTATGGGCAGAAGAAATCGACACAATTAAGGCAATAGGAGAAGAATAGATTTTGGAATATTTAAATAGTTTTTTCTTTTAATTAACTTTTCATTTTATTTGCTATGTAATTAACTAAAATAGACATGTCATCCTATCCACGTCAGCACATAACGGTCTAGTCAATATTCCGTTAGGTTAAAGTTAAGTCAGGGACCATTTAGAATCATTTTGCAAATCTGGGGGACTAAAGTGTAAGTTTTGAAACTTCAGGGACCAAATAGACATCAACTTCAAACCTTAGGGACCAAAAGTGCATTTTGCCCTTTTTTTTTTATTATAATACATACTTCGAAAATAAGATAAAATAGGCATATATTTAAATTTTGGAGGACAAAATGAGGAAGTGTCTCCATATATCCACTTTTACATATAGTATAGATAAATATATAAGAATATGGAAAATTTAATTATTATTTTTTAATAAATTATTATATTAATTTCAAATTTAAAAGATATTAATATAGATTTTAGAAAATTTATCCAAATATTGTTTAATATCATATCTGTTCAAATATTTTATAGATTTTATTAGTTTATTATTTTGTCAATCAAAATCCATGCGTAGAGATTTTATAACGTTTATTTAAATGTTGTTCAATTTAATAAATAAATAGAATCTTTGCGTAGATATTTTATAATGTTTATTTAAATGTTGTTCAACCTAATAAATAATAAATAAAAATAAATAAATAAAAAGGGCAAAAGTTGAATTTTTAAATTAAAAATAGACAAAAGGGTAAATCAAAAGTTTCTCTCCTTAAGCTCTTTTAGTATATATATATATATATTATTTTTGTTTTTTAAATTAAATAAATATTAAAGTTAAATACAATTTTTATATTTTTATTTTGTATCTCAACTTAATTGGATATATTTTATTTTTTTAGGTTTCTTTAAGAAGTCACCATTTTTTTCTATTAAAGAAACAATAAGGAGAAACTTTTCATCATTGTAAATTGTGTATCCTTTTGTCTTAATTTTTAAAATTATATTAAGTTGAAGGAAACATTATCGAAGAAAAATAATCAACTTTCATAGAACACAGTGATTGGTTTTTTCTTAATTGGTTATCATTTATTTATTCAAAATTTATATCCAATTTATTAATTTTTCTATTTTTTTTTTAAGAAAATCCATTTTTCTTTTAAACGATGTCAGATATTTCTTAAATGAAGAGAGAGATTTACAAAACCAAATAATAGCGTGGTGCAAAAAAGAAATTGATGATTTGCAAAAAAAAAAAAAATGAGAGAAAAATTCATAACAATTTCCATGGGAGATAAGTGAATAATTAAATAAAAATCAATAGTTTCACCTTTACTAGTCATTGAGAGGGGTAAATAATAAATTAACAGTAATTATTGTAGGTGGCTAACAAATGAGGAATCTTTTCGCGGTATGATGGCGATGCTAACGCCTAAGAGTGGTCAATATGGGTGGTCAATAGCAAAGGCAAACATAGTTTATGGAAAAGTAAATTAGAAACATGAGACTCAAAAAATAAATTTAAAAAAAAAACATAAGAGAAGATATAAAGAAAGACTTGGTGTTGGGTGGCAGCTAGAAGGAACGAAGAAAATCATGTGATTTAAGGTTTTGAAGAAAAATTAATATTAATCATCATTTCATTTTTAATTATAATTTAAATAACAATTGAATCTCAAATTATTGCAAACAAATAGGATATTGTGATATTTATCCATGGTTATTTTCAACCAAAAAAAAACTTGTTTGGAATAACTTTTTAAGTACTTAAAAACATTTCTTTTGCACATAAAAACACTTTTTTAAACACTTAGAATGTAACGCCCCCTAGGTTTTACAAACCACTAGCCTAGTGACATTACTTCAACTCTAACCCTTTTACAATCGAGTGCACCGAAAATTTCAGTAACATAACAGCGTAAAATTGACTGTCCCAATTTTTTTTAATTACCTGATAACCACAAAAGAACACTTCTATACACTTAAACTAACTCCACCAAACTTCATTTTAGATATCACAACCTAACTCCACTATACGAGTCAGGTCTCGTAGCAGCAACCAAAACAAAATCATTACATTAACCATGCAACAAAATATATTACCACCTCTTTATTAACTCAACACAGCAACAAACTAGCTAAATCAACTTTTATTCTTTCATTAAAGCTAACAACAATATTAAACCTCAAGTTCATCATAACCAACCAGGTAAATCTTTCACCATAACAGAAACGACGCAATGAATCAAACCAACACTAGACTATGTAGGATCGTATGACAACACTAGAGGGGGGTGAATAGAGTTGCTTAATAAAATTTAAAACTTTTTGCTAAATTAAAAGGAATTGATTTAAACTAAATAAATTTAATAAGCACTATAAATCATAAAGTTTGCTAGAAATATTTGACAATTTTCCTTGTCATGCAATCTACTCATAAAAATGAAATAGCGGAAATTAAAAGAGTAGAGAGAAAGAGATAACACCAGGAAATTTTATAGTGGTTTGGAAATTCTTACTCCACTCCCCAAGACTCCTTCTTGGGTATTTTACTGCAACGGCTCTCTTACGGGTGAGAACCAAACCGACTCTTTTTCCAGGTTCAAGAGTAAACCTCTACCGATCCTTTTACAGGTTCACGACCCAACCTATACCGATCTTTTTAAACGGGTTCAAGATCAAAACCACTACAATCCTTTTAACCGGGTTCAGGATCAAACCACTACAAATCCCTTTTCGGGTTCAGGATTAAACCACTTACTCAATTCCCAAGGTGCACCCACACCTTATTACAATTTCCCAATAATAAATAAAAGAAGAAAAGAACCTCACAAAATGAAATACCTCTTGAAGGCAAGATACACAAGTATGAGCACTCTAATAAAAACCTCACAAAAATAATAACTAAGCCAATTTAGGAGCAAGGGAGGACAAGAATTTTAGAGTAAGGAGACTTGAGAGAATAAGGCTTTGATAGCTTTTTGGTGTGTGAATAAAGAGTGAAAATTAAGTCGAATTTATAGGCGAGGAGGATAAGTATTGGTCGTTAGATCAAATTAAAGATGGAGGGTGGAGATTGAATTTGAAAATAGAAAAGGAAAGGATTTCAACATTAAGGGTTAATTTTGAAAGATTGGAATTTTGGGATTTGAGAATAAATCAAGGATTTTAAGGATGAATTTTTGGAAAGAATTGAAATTTGAATTGGGTGAAATTTGGAGAAAATTTGGAGAATTTTTGGATGAAGGAAAATAAGAAAATGAGTTGTAAGAGAATGAATTTTCGGAGAAATTTTGAATTAAAAAGAGATGTGAAAAGATTGAATTGAAGAGATAATGGGAATTAAAATTGGGATTAAAAATTAATAGAAAAATAGAGGAAATTGATCATTCACATCAGCTGCCACGTTGGATGCCACGTAAGCGCCATGTCACTGCCACGTAGGTTTTTCTTCCAATCTTCTTTTGCTTGTAACTTTCTCGTTTGAACTCCGATTTCAGCGATTCAAGATGCTTTGGAATCGTCTTTCCAAGCTCTCCATTATGAACATTTTAAAACACTAAAATCATTAGTAAATTAAAGTTTGTTATCATCAAAACATATAGTATGATTGAAGCTCGTAAAGCTAACAGACTATTCAAAACATAGGAAAGAAAACCTAAATGCCCTAGGGTTCCTCCTCGTAGTTATCCTCCTCATCACCACCATGGTCCAACTCATCGTCTAAATCTGCAACATCTAAAATGTTAAGGGGTATCAGTACAACCGTGGTATTAGTAAGCAGCTCACACTTGTTAAGTCAACAAACAACAACTAATTACAACCAGCATGCTTCTCACATGCAAACATCATGTTTTATAAGCCATAAACAAACAACATGCTTAGATAGCAGTAAATGGTCATACATGCGTTACACAAATGCCTCCCACACTATGCAACACACTCGCTAGACTCCACATGATTTACACGTCATGCTCCGCAAATTAAACATGTGAATTACGTGCCACACTACACACCTACCCACATGAATTACGCGCCATGTGTAGTGCCAGTCACACGTGATTTTCACTCCACACTCTACACTCACACCCACACGTGATTTCCACGTCACGCTCCTCAAACTACACATGAATTACGTGCCATGTGCTACGCCTCTCACTAGACTCATGTCACACATCCCCATGCAACATGCTAGCCAAACTAATCATGCTTTAACCACATAAAACATGCTCATCTCAAGCAATACAACAATTAACAACACATCATATCATGTTTCGTACAAGTATATATGTAAAGCAAGTAAACATACAAAACATGTTTCAGGCAATCAAACATAACTTAGCAAGCAAAAACTACTTACCTATCGGCTTACAAATACCTACGACGCAACTCTTGCAAAATCAAGCTCCAAAAGCACTTCAAACTACAAAAAAAAAAAAAAAAAAAAAAAGAACTATTATCCATCAAAGAAGGCCTAAACTAGAGGAGTACACCTTAAAACATGCTACTAAGGGTCAAATTCCACTTTACCAAACTTGTTCCCTTGTTGGACAACCTTTAAACATTCCCCAAAACGAAAACCCAAAAGCTTTAGACCATGAGCAATGATAACTCTCCAAAAGGATTTATAGTCCTTTATCTATTAGTTTGTATGTCATTTGTGTCATTTAGATGTGGTTGTCAGATGAATTTATTATGTTTTAGTCTAATTATGAGAATTAATGTTTTGGAGTTTCTTTGGAGAAAAATATAAATGTTGACAAGTTGAGGGAGCAAAGACTGATGATCCAACAAAATATTAGCAAATCGAGCCACGTGAGTCATACTTGATTCATTAAATGAAGTGGAGTTTTAAGTGTAGATCTAGGAGTAATTAGGCTGGGGAAGCACTCCACATGTACAAATTAACCTAATTAGGTTAAACTCTCATCTTATAAGAAGAGTCAGTGTCAGATCCAGGAATTTCATATAGGGGGCACAATATACATAAAAATGTAATAAAAGAAATTATAATGAAATTTTAAAAATTAAGCATATCTTCATAAATGGATTAATTTAATACATAATACATTACAATTGGCCTCTACGAGTTTTCATGTTTTGAAATTGATCCATGATAACTTTGGCCCCGTTTGATAACTATTTGGTTTTTGGTTTTTGGTTTTTGAAAATTAGGCTTGTTTTCTTTAAATTTCGTCATCATGGTTTTCATTTTTGTTAAAGACATACTTGAATTCCTAACCAAATTCTAAAAACAAAAACAAGTTTTTGAAAACTACTTTTTTTAGTTTTCAAAAATTGGCTTGGTTTTTGAAAACATGGGAAGAAGGTAGGTGAAAAACCAAAGAAACTAAGAGTTGGAAGTGGTGTTTATAAGCTTAAAAACCAAAAACCAAAAACAAAAAACCAAATGGTTATCAAACGGGGCCTTTATTATCTAACTTGTCAAGCAAATCTTCTTTTATAATATCTTTCCATTTTGATTTCGAATTAAGTCTTCACAAATATTAATAAAAAAAACATTAATTACAATTTCCTAGATTAAAAATTATAACAACTAAAAGTGTCATAAGAATACGAATCTTACTTGTCGTGTCAAATGATGGTATGATTCTTGACAACGAGTGACGATGAATTATGTCTTTTAATATTAGTTCTAGAAATAATAATAAAATACAATATCAATTATTTGAATAGTGAATGAAAAATTACATACAAATAAAAAAAAAAAAACAAACAATACCTTTTTGGCTTTTCGATAAAGCTGAAAATTTAATCCTCAAAGCTAAAAGTTCTTTTTTTTACAAGAGAAACGACTGCTGCAAAGTTTAAATTCTAACCTAATGTTTTAGGTTTCGTTTTGCCTCAGGTCATATAATTTAGGGGTATCTACATGAATGGGCCAAAAGAAGCCCATTTATTTCAAATCTGTCCATTTTCTTTAAAATTTTCATTGTTGTCCAGCCCGAAACCAAATATGAAGAAATAATCGCAACCCAATTACGAATTTGGCCCTCTGCATGACACGATTAAAAAAAAAAAAGCAAAAAACTGTTCAATATTCTGATTTCAAAAAAAAAAAAACCTCAAACCCCGCAAACTTCCTTCCAAACACCCGAAACTTCCTTCTTCTTCTTCACCAAAAATTAATTTTCCATCTTTGCAGAAGGCGGAATTTTCCATCCTAGAAGCTTAGGGTTCCATCTTCTTCCAACATCAACAACAATATTGTGGGTTTCTTACCGATTTCTCGGTGAAGTAAATTTTTATTGTGGGTTTTTTTTTTCGATTTTGCAAAAACCGCGCATTTTCCAGGTTCTAATCCGTGAACTTCCTTCTTCTTCTTCACTAAAAAAAAACTCGCGTTTTATTTCTGATTTTGAAGCTTTAGGGTATCGACTTCTTCCAAAGCAGGGAGTTCTTCGAAAAAAAATACCTCGTATTATCAGTGAAGTAAGTTTTGCTTGTGGGTTTATTTTGAATCCAAATATGCATGTTCATTCCAGATCATTTTAACACTGAAATTTCATACTTTTTAGGTTTTTTTAGTGTATATTATTCATTCCCCGAATGAAAAACACTTATGTATATATTGATTCCATGGAAGAAAGAGGATTTTCCTAGATTGGCTTCTAAAACAGTACAGGGGATATAAAACAAATTTCATACTTTTTAGTTTTTTTTTTTTTTGAAAATTACTTTTTAGGTTTTTGTAGTGTATATTATTCATTCCCTAAATGAAAACACATATATATATCGATTCCATGGAAGAAATGAGATTTTCTTATATTGGTTTCTAAAACAACACAAGGGATATAAATCGGTTTCTAAACCAAATTTCATACTTTTTAGGTTTTTTTAGTGTATATTATTCATTCCCCAAATGAAAACACTTATATATATATTGATTCCATGGAAGAAAGGGGATTTTCCTAGATTGGTTTCTAAAACAGTACAGGGGATATAAATCGGTTTCTAAAACAAATTTCATACTTTTTAGGTTTGTTTAGTGTACATTATTCATTCCCCAAATGAAAACACTTATATATATTGATTCCATTGAAGAAAGGGGATTTTCCTAGATTAAAAACAGTATAGGGGATATAAATCGGTTTCTAAAACAAGTTTCAAACATTGAAGGTTTTTGGACATTAATAAAAAGTTTCAGACATTGAAGGTTTTTTAAAACAATAACAGTCATGCATATAGTGATTTCTGTTGGGTTTTATGTCCTAAAACTCATAGTTTGTAATCCTTTTTGAAATAAAGGTGTTATTCAGTGAATTGTTTGTTTATAAAACCTAAATTCAATAGATAAACATCCTGAGTTATAAAATGAAATGCTCGAACTATACTATGAATATGGACAGGGATCAAGTTCTAGTATATAACCTAAATGGTCTATAGTATAGGGATAAGGCTGGGTACCTTATCCTGGCAACACTATGGATGCGATCTACTTTACGAACAAGGCAAACAACGTGATCCTGGATCGTTCATGTTGAGACATGCGAGTGGGGGCATCCTGTGTAAAAGAGTTTACACAAGACCCGACTAAGAAATAAGTCACTCTTGAAGGGATAAAAGCCCCACGCAGCGGAAAGTATTACCGAACCTACTCAGAGTCTTAGATTCTAATTGAAATACCAATACAATTTGCAAAATATTACAGCAATAAATCTCTATTTAAAGGGTTGTACATAGGCTATAAACATGCTAAAAGATCAACTAGATTGATCCTAGTGATCAAGGATTTCATAGAAAACTTACTTTTGTAGAAAGCCTTGATCAATTCGCCTTTTCTTGCCTATAAGATTGAAAACGCAGCAACCCTCTTGTGCGAACACCACCAATCGGCTACACCGGTATATCTCTAAGACTTCTTGAAGCAGGAGACTTGTGGGAGTCTTTTGGGAGAAATCTCTGAGAGAAGGAGAGACAATGGGATGCCTTTCACCCCACCCCAGGGGTCCTATATATAGGTAAAGGCCAAGACTTTTTCCTAATAGGAAAAGGTCTAGGAATAAGTTCAAATCTATTATCTGAACAATATCTAATTTTAATAATTAATTAATTCCATAATTAATTAATCACCCAATTAAATATCACATATTTAATCTTAGGGATTTTATTAAAATTAAAATTAATATGAATCCAATTCATATTAAATTTATTTGAACAATTTCAAATATTTTCTTTCCTAATAGGAAAAGGTCTCTAATTTTAATAAATAATTAATTAATTCCATGATTAATTAATTACCCAATTAAATATCATATATTTAATCTTAGGGATTTTATTAAAATTAATATGAATCCAATTCATATTAAAGTTATTTGAACTCTTTCAAATATTTTCTCTCAAGAATTAATTTTTGAAATTAATTCAAAAATTATATTATAAAGTTTCATAAACTTTATATTATAATGCATCAATATACATTATACGATTCCCCAAATAAATTGAACACTTTCAATTTACAATTTATACTTGTTTGCTTCAAGTCTTTTTATGAGCTACCAGTGGGACCTAATGGACCTACAGATCAGAAGCTCCAACGATACAAGACTAATCGGCTTAAACTCATTAACCAAGTTAGTCTCCATTCGTTAACTGTGGGCCATTCCACTAAAGACCCTCAGCTGCACTCTTCTCACTGCAGAATATTTCTGTGTCCACGGATATCGACCAATACTACAAGTCAGTCCTTCACGTGTGTTCGTATCCCAGCTGGGTCAAATTACCGTTTTACCCCTGGTTTACATCTTTGTCCTTAAGTCCCTAGTGCTCCTCTAATGAACAACCTGTTTTAGGTCCAACCAACAAACAGAAGTCCCTCTCGTGCCATAGAGAGGGTTGGGCCCATTGTTCAAGTCCCGGAGACACCACTTAAGAGAACACACCTCTACTTACCCTAGAGTCGGGAAGGAGTGAATTCCATCTTGTGTGATTATGTTCCCAGCTCCCCACTCGGTATTGTCCCCAAAATGGTAGGCTTATTGAGTCGGCGTGCTGGCCACTCTCACCCATACAAATCAAAGGACAACTCCTCGTGAACAGGAGTCCATAATCCACTCAGGATTGAGACTGAGTTGTCTAGGTTATCCTAGTGAAATAGAAACCAAGCCAACTAACGGTGTTACAGTTAGTGGTTAACTAGTGCAAATAGTGCAATATTTAACAATAACATTTGCACTAGTTACACTAGTTAACCACTAACTGTAACACCGTTAGTTGGCTTGGTTTCTATTTCACTAGGATGACCTAGACAACTCAGTCTCAATCCTGAGTGGATTATGGACTCCTGTTCACGAGGAGTTGTCCTTTGATTTGTATGGGTGAGAGTGGCCAGCACGCCGACTCAATAAGCCTACCATTTTGGGGACAATACCGAGTGGGGAGCTGGGAACATAATCACACAAGATGGAATTCACTCCTTCCCGACTCTAGGGTAAGTAGAGGTGTGTTCTCTTAAGTGGTGTCTCCGGGACTTGAACAATGGGCCCAACCCTTTCTATGGCACGAGAGGGACTTCTGTTTGTTGGTTGGACCTCAAACAGGTTGTTCATTAGAGGAGCACTGGGGACTTAAGGACAAAGATGTAAACCAGGGGTAAAACGGTAATTTGACCCAGCTGGGATACGAACACACGTGAAGGACTGACTTGTAGTATTGGTCGATATCCGTGGACACAGAAATATTCTGCAGTGAGAAGAGTGCAGCTGAGGGTCTTTAGTGGAATGACCCACAGTTAACGAATGGAGACTAACTTGGTTAATGAGTTTAAGCCGATTAGTCTCGTATCGTTGGAGCTTCTGATCTGTAGGTCCATTAGGTCCCACTGGTAGCTCGTAAAAAGACTTGAAGCAAACAAATATAAATTGTAAATTGAAAGTGTTCAATTTATTTGGGGAATCGTATAATGTATATTGATGCATTATAATATAAAGTTTATGAAACTTTATAATATAATTTTTGAATTAATTTCAAAAATTAATTCTTGAGAGAAAATATTTGAAAGAGTTCAAATAAATTTAATATGAATTGGATTCATATTAATTTTAATAAAATCCCTAAGATTAAATATATGATATTTAATTGCGTAATTAATTAATCATGGAATTAATTAATTATTTATTAAAATTAGAGACCTTTTCCTATTAGGAAAGAAAATATTTGAAAGAGTTCAAATAAATTTAATATGAATTAGATTCATATTAATTTTAATTTTAATAAAATCCCTAAGATTAAATATGTGATATTTAATTGGGTGATTAATTAATTATGGAATTAATTATTAAAATTAGATATTGTTCAGATAATAGATTTGAACTTATTCCTAGACCTTTTCCTATTAGGAAAAGGTCTTGGCCTTTACCTATATATAGGACCCCTGGGGTGGGGTGAAAGGCATCCCATTGTCTCTCCTTCTCTCAGAGATTTCTCCCAAAAGACTTCCACAAGTCTCCTGCTTCAAGAAGTCTTAGAGATATACCGGTGTAGCCGTTTGGTGGTGTTCGCACAAGAGGGTTGCTGCGTCTTCAATCTTATTGGCAAGAAAAGGCGAATTGATCAAGGCTTTCTACAAAAGTAAGTTTTCTATGAAATCCTTGATCACTAGGATCAATCTAGTTGATCTTTTAGCATGTTTATAGCCTATGTACAGCCCATTAAATATATATTTATTGCTGTAATATTTTACAAATTGTATTGGTATTTCAATTAGAATCTAAGACTCTGAGTAGGTTCGATAATACTTTCCGCTGCGTGGGGCTTTTATCCCTTCAATTGCAAGATAGAATTCACTCCTACCCATATTAGGGATAGTAGAAAGGTTGTTCCCTTAAGTCCTGACTCCGAGACTTGAACAAGGGGTTCCACCCTCTCATTGGTCCGAGAGGGACTCTGTTTAGTGGTTGGACCATAAACAAATTGTTCATTAGAGGACTAGTGGACTTATGGAATCAAGACGTGCTATAGGGGTAAAACGGACTTTTGACTTAGCTATAGTTATGAACGACCTGTGAAGGATTGACTTACTAATCATGGTTATATCGAGTGGACAAAAATATATCTACAGTGAGGGGAGTGCAACTACTAGGCTGTAGTGGAGTGACCCGATAGTTAACGAATGTTGGTTAACTAGGTTAAAAGAGTTTGGCCGGTTAAATCTCGAATCGTTGGAGCCCATGGTCTGTAGGTCCATTAGGTCCCATAGCTAGCTTAAGGAATAAACTTTGGAATAATATGATGGAAAGAATTTGAATTGTTCAAATTTGGTTTAGGAAATATATCGGTCATATTGGATATTACCGACACGTCGGGTTTTGGTTAAACCTAATTTTGAAAGTTTGACATATTTAAATATGATTTAAATATCAAGCACGTGAATAGGGATTCATGGTTGAGAAATTGCATTTCGGAAATGATCGGGATTGGTAGCAAAATATTAATTTAATATTAGATATTAAATTAATATAAAAATATATAATTGACTATTTAATTAATAATTATTTTAAATTAATTATGAATTAATTTAAAATTAAAAAATCAAAATTGAAAAAGGATTTTCATATTAT